>CM076579.1:857011370-857611370 GCA_034641835.2 Pinus albicaulis
CAAAACAAACAAAACCACATTTTTTGCTTACTTGATCATATAGTGTTAATTTAAAGGAAAAATTACCTCTTATTTTGTTACCTTTTTTTATGCATGTGATCATATTTTATTTGATAAAAATATTCCTTCCTCTAGTAAATAAAAAATATCACCAATATTAAGCTAGTCTACACCATAACAGACCCAACGGGACCCCGTCGATCTAGGCGTTTCTTGGACCTCCCCCCATTAGAGGGAGGAGTGCCAGGTCTCTCGTCATTTAGGTGTTGAAGATGACACACTACCACCATTATCGGTTCATCATTTATCTAGGCATCTATGATTGGAAAATCCCAAGGGTCACCCAACACTGCACTAGTGGAAACCCCAGCAGGGTCACCAAACTCAACTCCTCCCATGACCCCTGGAGGGAAGAAGAGCACTACCCATTCGGGGAGTTAGCAAAATATTCATCAAGGCACACCACAAGGTCATATTCCCCAGGCACCCCCCATAAACCATCACATTCAGACATCCAATACTCAATTACCCTTCTTAGCATCACTTAATCTTCCAGCTATAACGAAGTTAACTAATGACCCCATTTCTCATGGCCTTAATTGGCCTCCCATGCTCACGAATATTCCTTCAGATATACCAAAATTCGAAGGGAAGCAAATGGAATACCCAAGAAATCATGTTATGACTTTCCACCTATGGTGTTCTTCCAATAGTATCATTGATGATACTATTAAACTAAGAATTTTTCAACACACCGTAACAGGGCCTGCGGTGAAATGGTATGTCGAGCAGCCTTATGTTTTTCATGGAACCTTTAGTGCCCTCGCTACCTCGTTCCTCACCTATTTTCAGCTACCCATTCATCATGATTGAGAAATAGAACTACTGACTCATTTTAGGCAAACACTAGCCGTCCATATATCGGACCATCTCCACGAATGGTGGCAACGTCGCAGTTTTTGTAAAGCCAAACTCGATGATCGAGTCTTGTCGGAATTATTTTTGAAAACTGTCACAACTGAGATCTCAAAATACATGGCGACATAGAAACCTACCTCCGAGGAAGACACCATTAGCAAGGCCCAACAGCTTGAACTCATTTACACCTAGTCAGGATATATTTACAATTTCCTGCCAAATGCCTCGTGCCTGCAAAATTATAGAGAGTTACTAGGCACGTCAAATACTGTAAATGGTTTGATAGGGTCATTTTATCAAGGAGACCTAGGTAGCAGTATCCAGTACCCAGTATACTCATGTGATTCTACTCAAGACGCATCACAACCTGGCTACATTCAATGTTAGTCCGCACCTTTGCAGAATATGACAAATAGGGTAATACTATAACATCAACAACAGGGAGGCCCGTAACCTCCCTCGCAAGGGAGATATTAATTAGCTAGTAATGCTAATATAAGAGATCCCCCCAGCAATATTACACCAATCAGGGGCAGGGGAACCTATATCCCCCTTTCCCCGCACAAAATCCAGCACCGCAAAACAATGCACCGATGAACCTAGTGCAACCATCCCAGTCTCAACAATGATAATCTTACAACCAGGAGAACAACAATAACCCTCCAAATGTTGCAAAAAATGAGGCTAGGAATAAGTAAAATGGAGACTTTGGACAGGGGGTTAGTAATCAACAACACCCCCCACGATCTAAGTCTGGGGGCAACCCCAACCAAAATCAAAACCAAGAGCCAAACAGTAACTCCTAAGGGAAAAATAAGAGACCCAGTTTAAGGACAAATCATTATTGTGCCACATGTGGTGAATATGGCCATTACACTCACCACTGTCCCGAACTCCCCAAATCGAAAAAAATTCAAGGTAACCGTGGACAAGGGGGACCTACTCAACAACCTACTGTAATGCAGGAGCCTTTCCCCCATGGAGTGGTTAACACCCAACAACAACAACCACCCCAAAACGATACCAGAGGAGGTAGTCACAAGATCTACATGGTTGGCAAAGAATAGTTTTTCCAAACAAGGAATAGGAAGTACGATGCACCTCTAGAAACTAGCCCATCAGGTATGAGTACGAGTGCACAAATTGCACCATTAAAAATACCCAAATTACTTATAGAGCCCCTTCCAAAAATGGTCAAGGGACTGACTAGGAAAGTAGGACATCACTCTAAAGTTGCTCATAGCTATAGCATAGTAGATGATTTAGCCCAATCACCAGCTGCTATGTCAACCTTGGAAATTTTCAAATCGTGCCCTAGACAATGGAAAGACTTACTTTCCATGTTAGGTGTAATCAATCCTTTTGATTCACACCTGATGGTTTTTGACCTAAATAAAGCAAGCCCGAGGCTTCCTTATTTGGTCGCTTTTCAAATACAAGTTTAAGTTCAGAACATCACCATACACCGATGCATTGTTAATGAAGGAGCATCCACATGTATCATGTCCAAATCAATTTGGAAAAAGTTATGATCAATTGAATTAAAACCATCTAACATCATGCTTAGAGCATACGATGGTCGACCTTCAGCTCCCGTCGGTCTATATGAAAATTTCCTTGTAAACCTGGCCAGAGAGACAGTTCTTATAGACATTGAGGTCTTAGATGCACAACTAGACAATAATATACTCCTCAAGTGAAGTTATATGTACGCCATGACTGCAGTCGCGTCATCTATCTTTACGGTAATGATGTTTCCCCATGACGATCATATCATAACCATGGAACAACTCACATACTACGAAAAGAAACCCATGACAACCTTCGATGTCATGTTACTGTATGTAGACACAACTACAGAAGCACTCACACGATATACAGAATTTGGCCCAATCCAGTTCAAACCATCATCCATCCTAGGGTCATTCCTAGGAGATCCCCCTATTATACCTGAGGGAGTCCCAGAAAGCATGAGGGCACCAATGTGCATGATGCTCTCATCGAACACGGAAACTAGCCTAGACATAGAAACCAATAGTGCGAAGGACGAAGCCACTGGCACGACATTCCTACCCTACGTCGTTTTACAAACCCCATTTTTATACTCCCCACCCTATTTTGTGTCAAAACAAGTCATGGAAACTATGACATTGCCGAATATGTCTTTCACAATACCCGTGTGGTATTTGGTCCCACCAGCCATGCTAGGAAGTCCAGGCATCACCTCTACAGGAATAACCCCTATCGCCCCTCAAGAGGTCACAACGGTTAATGAAACACCTGTAGTAGCTCCAGCTAATGCAACCAAGAAAAATAATAAAAATGGGAATAAAGTCGAAACCCCCAAGTTACCTAGGGCATTAAAACCTTGCACATTTTTCGATACCATAGGTCATTCTACTAATATTTTCCCAGAGTTAGATGAATTGAAACCCCTTCTACACACCGAAAGAAATGTCGTGACCTCAAATTCCCATAAAAATGAACATGACATGGACAACCAAGGGAAAGCATTACGCACCAATTATGTGTGCGCCATATGCGACCATTATGGGCATTATACCCATCATTTCCCAGAGATTTCATGATATAGGGATGCCTTGCAAGCCTTAGAGAAATATTACCAAGAGGACCCCTCAGCTCCACCCATGCAAATTGACAATGGAGAACCTAAAACCATACTATACATACGAGAGGAGCCTACATCTTGCTCGTATACAGTCACCCCAATGGAACAGAGACAACAAAAATAGGCCACACTGCAGGTCCCATTTTGTGCTTTGTGTGATGAGCCTGGTTACTTAGTCACATAGTGCCCCGAGTTAAGGGTGTTTAACCATCGATATCAAGTCCTCTTAGTTGCCCAAAGAAACTTAGTTTGGCATCGATGGAATACGTGTCAGATTTGTCAGAGCAACCACCACGTGCGTTGTTTTCCCCATATCCATCGATTCCGATCTATGTTGGATCTCATGTGACACTTCATCACCAAAAACCCCGACTTAGCCAACTCGAACACGAAAACCACAAAAAACACTACAAATCAAAGGATGGACGCAACATAGAACATATTGTATGTATCGGAGGAGCGAAGGTCACTTGAATGACCACCTCCTCCCTATAATCATCCCAAAGCTCCAGTCCAGCTCTGCGCACTCTGTGATGAACGAGATCACTTCATCGTTGATTGTGCAACTCTAGAGTTATTTCAAATATGTTACCCAATCAACCCAATGTACTATGACAGCCTATGAGCAGTCCAATATTCATGTCGAGTGTGTTCATATAACCCCCTAGTTTGTCATTGTCCCTACATCCCCTGCTTCCATTCGACGTTAAATTATTTACGCCAGGCGATAACCCGTCTTGCTGCAACAGACAGATTAGATACAGAATCAATGGAAAGTTTGACAACCCAAGAGAATGAGGAAACTAGGTCCATCCTCTTCATATCGGCAAAAAAATGACCAACAAGGGGGCATATTATCACCCCCAACCACACTCCACGAATAAACCAAACACACTCATTGTTCAAGCCCTGCAATTATTTGATTATTTAATTCTCAGATTTACGATCATTTCACAAATGGTACCCAATTACTTCAGTAATCCAAAGGGAGTGGAGAACCAAATAGAAATAGTCTTGCCTAATTTATCACAGCAACCACCATGCTCGACATTGTACTTACATCCCTCAATTTTGACCTATGTTAGACACCATATGCTCATTGGTCACCAAATACCCAGATGTAACTAGTTTCGAACCAAGGCAACCTAACGCAATGCAAACTTCCCCCCAGCATTACCAAAACCATAGGAAGGATAAGGCAACCAATATTCCTAGCGGGGAATGAAACCAACCAATAACAACATTTGTTCTATGTGATAGAAAGGAGCACATGGTCAATCGATGTCAGGAGTTCAAGAAACTCACTGAGAGTCATTTCATGGTCACCACCATACTGCAAATCCACCTCTCTAATTAGGAGAAGATCACACACTGCTATTGCAGGATTTGCTCGCAATTCCACCATACTATGAATTGTGAATACCTCCCAAGGTTACGAGCGACAAGGGAAACATTGATTTTCAACTCCCTGAAGGAGCCACAACAACCAATACCAAATACTCGAAGATGGTAGAAGCGCAAAAATGCTCCAATGCCTAATGATCTCCAAGCATCCACTTCAAGCATGGGGAGTAGTGTTGGTTCTCACACCATCTACTCAATAGGAACCTTTACTCCATGCACCATTTGCACGAGCCATAACCATGAAACAAAGATGTGCCCCATGATGAAAACATTTAGACACCTCTTCATTTAACACAACTTCCAAGTCCAGGAATGTGCACATACCCTTAGTACGTGGCCAAAAGAGAACAAGTTTTCTCTCCAACAAACAACCATAACAAAATTCTTCCACCATTTAACGTTGACGACACACAACACCATATATGATTCATCTCATCATGCGTGGGAACCATGAATCATGCTATCTGCTCATCTTTCATTGGTTTTGAGACCGCTACAACTACCAAAATATTAGTAGTACCATCGACGGTGCAAACCCAACCCATCTACACCCTATCAAAATCGTGTGGTTCCACGGCATCAACCACAAAATAATATTCATGTCTATCGACCAACATTGTTAGGCCCAAACCAATTCCTCACGACCTCATACAAACCAATTCCCCCTTAGACATCTTGTTCACTCTGACGAAGATATTCTAGAGGCCATGACGAAACCAGATTGTCTGTGGGACTCAATGCATCATTGCTCCTTTTTTCTTCCAAAAAAAATGTTCGGGCCTAGCAACCCAGAAACCCAGGATATATACGACATTGAATCCAAATACTTCCTCCCATATGGGAAGGTAGAATAGTTCAAAAAACATATCCCAGTGCCCTATGCATTCGAAGAAAGGAATATGTTGAATATTTTTCCAACCATTAGGGTGAATATATCAAGAAAACCAGAAAAAACCAAAGAAATATTGCTAGGGGCAGCATGTTCCCTAGAAGAGGTAGTTGCTTATGAAAACCTGTTATAACAATACAGGGATATCTTCGCATGGGATTATTCAGAAATTCCAGGGCCTAGCCCCACCATCGTAGAACACCACATTGACACCTGGCCTAACGTATCACCAGTTCACCAAAAACAACGTCAATTAAACCCATCCAAGGGAGAAGAAATCAAGCAAAATACTGAAATAATTCACAAAGCCCGATTCATCTACCCAATCACATAAACATCGTGGTTTTCCAATCCTGTACCCTTCATGAAAAAATAGGGCACCATCCGAGTCTGCACTGATTTTCAAGATTTAAATAAAGCTTGTCCCAAGGAAACCCACCCTACCCCATTTATCGCCCAAGTCATTGATTCTTGCACCGATCATGAGGCCTTGTCCTTCATGGACGGATTCTTAGGGTACAATCAAATTCAAATTCGACACATGGATCAACACAAGATGAAATTCACTACCCCTTGAGACACATGTGCGTAACAAGTTATGCCTTTCGGTCTTAAAAACGCGGGAGCCACCTTCTAGCGGGCCATGAATTATATCTTCCACGACCTGGCTCACCTCATCTTATCTTACTTGGATGACCTCACCATATGATCCAAGAAACAAAGTGACCATCTGGAAGACTTACAGTTGTTATACCAACGGTGCCGAAACTACAACCTATGCTTGAACCCTCTTAAGTGTGTCTTCTACGTTAATGAAGGAAAACTATTATGATTCATCGTATCCCAACAAGGGATCGGGGTTGACCCCCTCAAAGTCCAGGAAATCGAAGAAGCACCACCACCAAAATCTCTTAAGCACCTTCAAAGCCTATAGGGGAAAGCCAACTTCTTACAACGCTTTGTACCTAACTATGCTGCTTGCGCGCAAGGATTCCTACGCCTATTCCGTCAGGACATTCCATTCAAATGGGATGATCAGGCTCAAAAGTCATTTGAGGCACTAAAAGACACATTGTCTTCAACCCCTTTGATTATTCCATCCAATTATAACAAATACTACACCTTATATCTATCGACATCAGACACATCCATAGCTGGGGTGTTAGTCCAAGACGGGCCAGATAATAAATAACACGTAATATATTACGTCGGTAAGAACCTATCTAGTCCTGCTTTAAAATATGAACCAGAAGAAAAAAAATTCCTTAGCCCTAGTACACGCAGTACATAAACTTCGACATTACATCATCCTAAAGACTAAAACTGCCATAGCAGCTATCAACCCCATGAGATATTTTCTAACATGCCGTATGATGAACCACAAGTACGCTCGATGGGTAGTCATATTGCAGGAATTCAACCTTCAGTTTAGCTCCCACAAGAGAAAAAAAGAATTAATATTAGTTGATTTCATCACTAACCTTCCAAGTCTGACTCAAGGGTCCCCAGTTAATGAATCAGTACCAGATGAACATCAATTCTTAGTGATGACTGAGGATGATTCGGATTTATGTAGGAATGCAACAGAATAAACACATAACCATAAATACAAAGATGCAGTGGAAATAACACTTCATTTCATTAATATCAAAGAACTGAAATTTGCTTACAGATAGAATGGAAATAAAACTAGCTAGGGCACTGGTAGCTATCTCTGAGAAGAGATGTGGTAGCTACAGACCTTTGAACTAAGTTACAATGAGGCTCGAGGGCCTATTTATTATTTATAAACAATGGGAAATACTAAATAGCCAAAACCCTAACCCTAGGAGATGAAGTGCCAAAACTATGGGCCTCGTTTGGGTAAATTGGTGTTTCAACTTCCCAGGGGCGTAAATTTGGCATACGATCTCCGTTTGACGCGTACCATACCTCGTTAGAAAGGTCTATCTGAGGACTAAAAATTTTGAACAAGTAATATTGGTTCATGGGTCAACCCATGTTGCTCTCTGTTTTCCCAAAAAACGTCATTTAGGGCCTCAAAACAGCTCCGGAAGTTCAGGACCCAAAAAACTGCTAAAAATAGTAAGTTGTGCCGAAACTGAAAAACTAAAAGAGACAATGGTGGGGCCCCAAGTGGAATAGGCGGGTGACAACCAATATCCACCTGGATCATTTCTCCCCCCTTAGGAAGAAATGGTCTCCATTGCGTTAAGTTCCTCCATGAGATGAGGAAATTTCTGATGAACTTGGTCCCTGGTGAACCACTTTCCTTGGTGCAGGAGTTGGCCAGCTTTGACAACCCGATACAGTTGGATCTTCTTTTGGCGAGTGTTCTTGCTTTGCATGTCCATGATACAATCTGTGGTGGCCTGTTCAATGCAGTCTGGGTTTAACTCTGTTGGTGTGAGTTGTTCTGCAATGTCCGAGGTGTCCAGTAGAGGTGGGAAGTAAGGACGAAGGCGATCCACATTAAAGACTGGGTGCAAAACAAGGAAGGGTGGAATACTTAGCTCGAAGGCATTGTTACCTACATCCTTGGTGATGGTGTACAGCCCGTATCGGAGTGGGAGAAGCTTGCGGTGGGGTCCAGTGAGGCGCTCCTTCTGCAAATGTAGCCATACTTTGTCGCCCACCTAGAAGTTGTGTGGCACACGGTGTTGATCATGAGGTTGCTTGTACTTGGCATTGGCACTATCCAATATATCATGAACCTGTTGGTGGATGTGTTGAATGTGCTCGATGAAGCTACTTGCTTTGTCAACTTCAGACTAGACATGAGCTGAATCGGCCTGAGCAGCTGCAAATGGCATGGCTATGTCAATGGGACATAGTGGCTATAATCCCAAGCCCACCTGAAAGGGGCTACGGCTGATTGAACTGTGGAGAACCCGATTATGACTATGTTGTACATAGGGGAGGATCTCATCCCATGTGCGTGGATTCTTTTAATTGTACATGCGCAGAATGTGTACAATCATTCTGTTGACGACCTCTGTCTGGCCATCTGTTTGGGGATGGAAAGCTGTGGACTTGGTGAGCTTGGTATCCAACATTGACCAGAGGCTGGAAAAAAATGTGCTGAGGAACCTGCTATCCCGATCTGAAATGATAGACTGTGGGATCCAAAATTACACCCACACTCGTTCAAAGAAGATTTTAGCAGTGGCTTCTGCTGTGATATTCTTCTTGCAAACTGCCATAATCGCCATCTTCGAGAATCTGTCAACGACCACGAAAACACAGTCATTTCCCTACTTAGTAGAAGGTATGCCCGACATGTAATCCATGGAGATGGATTCCCAAGGTTGACTAGGGGTAGGTAGTGGAGTATATAGGCCTTGCTTCTTGATGGTTGGTTTGGCAATGGCACAAGCAGTGCAGGATCTGATGTGATTCTCGACATCCTTTCAAAGGTTCAGAAAATAGAAATACTTCTGCAGGATTTCTACTGTTTTCTAGACCCCGAAATGCCCAGCGACTCGACTGTAGTGTGCTTCCCATATCATCTTGGCATGCTCGCTTGAAGGAACACAAAGGTGTCCCAGGTGACATAAAAGTGCATCTTAGAGGTGAAAATTTGGAACTTGCATACCCCCCACGAGTGCCTTGTAAGTGTGGCCGAATTCTGGGTCACTCTCATAGAGAAGCGGCCAATCATAAGTCTCGTTCCCACAAGAGTTGAGCACGGTGGTGAGCGCCACGATCGATGGTCGACTGAGGCAGTCTACAACATTATTGGTTCTACCCTTCTTGTACTTGATGTTCAAATGAAACTGTTGCAGATATGTGGACCACTTCTGATGGCGATCATTCTGCAACTTCCCTTGTGTCTGTATGAACTGCAGGGGCCAGTGGTCTGTGTGGATGATTGTTTCCTTCCCCAAAATGTAACGCTTCCATTGTTGACAAGCTTGCACAATGAAATAAATTTCTTTGTCATAAGTGGGATACTTGTGAACTGTGTCAGACAATGTCTCACTGTGATATGCCACTGGATGTCCCTGTTGAGTAAGAGCTGCCCCAATAGCATAGTTAGAGGCATCTGTCTCGATCTCAAATGGCTGTTGCAAGTCTGGTAAAGTGAGCACTGGGGCAGAACAGAGGCGATTTTTCAATTCTGTGAACGCCTTCTGTTGAGGTTCCGACCAAAATAATTTTTCTCTCGCTCCTCCCTTGGTGACTTGACTTAAGGGCCAAGTGATAGGAGAGAATCCCAACATGAACCTCTAGTAGAAATTAGCAAGACCGAGAAAGCTGCGAAGCTTTGTTATAGTGGTTGGGGTTGGCCAATCCCGAATGACTTGGATCTTGGCTAGATCCACATGCACCCCCTTTCATCAATAATGTATCCTAGATGTTGAACCTGGGTCATGCCAAAAGTGCACTTCTCCAAATTGGCACACAACTTGTGTTGCCGCAGTGTTTGGAGGACTTGTCGGATGTGATGAAGGTGCTATTCCCAAGTTTGGCTGAAGATCAGAATGTCATCCAAGTACACCACTACAAATGAGTTGGTGAATGGCCACAAGATGTCGTCCATCATCCTCATGAAGGTTGCGGGAGCATTCGTCAACTCGAAAGGCATGACCAGCCATTCGAAAAGGCCTTCCTTGGCTTTGAAGGCAGTCTTCCACACATCGAAGGGTTCAATCGGTACCTGGTGATACCCCGACTTCAAGTCAATCTTGCTAAAATATTTTGCAACTTTGAGTTGGTCCAGAAGGTCATCAATCCATTGGATCGGGTACCTATTCCGGACAGTGATCTTGTTCAGCGCCCGATAGTCAATACAGAGTCTCCACGTCCCGTCCTTCTTCTGTACCAACATGATCGGGCTCCCACAGGGCGATGAACTTGGTCGGATATGACCTTTCTGCAGTAGCTCCTGAATCTGCCTCTTGATTTCATTGTTCTCTAGAACAGAGCGCCGATAGATCAGTCCATTGGGTAGCGGCACACCTGAGATCAAATCAATCGGGTGTTTGACCTAACAGTGCAGAAGAACCCCTGTGGGTGAGGTGAAGATGTCCACGTACTCCTCCACAACCTTATCCATTTGTTGTTGTCGTGTAGAGGAGCCCTGTCTGGAGGTCATGGCCACAGTCTTCTTCTTTCCCTAGGGGCGGATCATCAGGAAAACGAATTTACTGGTTTGGGAAATGAGCTTACTGCATTGTTTTGCAGTAACCAAAGAGATAGCAGCAAGAGGTGGTACCTCTGGTATCCTATACAACTTATTTCCCAAAGTAACAATAACAGCGCAAGGCCGAGACTCATACACAGCATGACGCTTCCACAAGTATGGTTGTCCTAATAATACATCAGAAACATCAATAGGATCAACGTCACATAATACCTCATCCGTGAAGGGCTTGATGCTATAGGGAATGCGGCACTGCTGGCTGACACAGAGATCTCATCCTTGGTGAAGCCACCCGATGGTGTATGGATGTGGGTGAGATGTGGTCGGCAAGCCCAACTGCTTCACGGCGTCTGCTGAAATGAGGTTCTTTTGGCTCCCATTGTCGACAATGAACTGTACCGAGGAGCCCTTTACCCACATCTGGGAGTGGAAGAGACGTTCCTCCTCCTCTGGATCTTCTGGTTCCTCCTTCTGGATCTTCGTAGTGGAAACAATGGCATTGGGCTCCGCATCAATAATCTGTTTCCCTTTTTCATTCCCCTTGTCAGGTTTTGATTCAGAGTCGGAGCATGCATCTGACTTAGAAGCCCGCATCTCGGCCACTAGCGACTGCTTGGCTCGACACTCACTTGTGTTGTGAGTGGAGCTCTTATGGAACTCACACCACTTTCCCGTGTCCTTCTTTGGCTTTGCGGTGTTGTTATTTTCTTGTGGCTTTGACAGGTTGTCTTGAGTCACCATGCCTTGGCTCTGTCCTTTGTTCTGTGGTTTGGGAGCACCTTTCCCTTGCTTTTGATTCATAGATCCAAAGTCTCGCTTCTTCTGTTTGAATTTCTGCTCAATCTTGGCAGCATACCGATATGTCGTACCAAGCGAGGAGATGTCGAGGAACTCCATTTCCTCCTGAATGTATCTGTGCAGACAACTGCGATACTTTATCACCAGATGTTTCTCTGAATCTTTGATACCCAACTTGGTGCGCAGGGTATGGAACAGATTCGTCAGCTCATGCACATCTTGATCCCTTTGTAGTCGCAGCGTGGTCCATTGTATGTACTTGTCCTTATAGTTCCCCATGGGATAGTATTGTTCCTTGACAGTGTCTCGGAAAGAATTCCAAGTGGGTAAAGCTGAGAAAAGAGAGGGTTCTATCTCGTCCTTTTTCTCACAGTAGGTTTCCCACCAGTCCTTGACATGGGGGGCAGCTTTGAGGAGTGAAAAAATAATCTTCTCCCTATCGGAAAAGTCATGAACCGAGAAATATCCTTCTAATAGATTCAATCATATATCTATAGCATCTGCATCTATTTGACCCTCAAATATGGGAATGTCAAAATTTACTTGTACCTTAAAATGAGTCACACCTCCATAGTGGTTGCTGGATACAAATGCGCCGCTAGTGGGCAGCCATTGAAGGATCTGGGCAAAGTTATCCATCATCGCGTTCCTTTGTTTTTCGAGGGCCTCCTTGAGCAATATTTTGGTAAGATCTCCTACTCCCTCATCTTTCTTTTCATCCCCCATGGGCGTCCATTAGGGTTTGCGAGGCTGATCTTGCAAAGGTTCCACCAGATCGAGCCCTAACTCCTTATACCCCGACCTTGTTGGGGACATGCAAAGAAGGATCGAGAAAAAGTAGCCTGCTCTAATACCACTAATCCAGATTTATGCAGGAACGCAACAGAATAAACACATAACCATAAATACAGAGATGCAACGGAAATAACACTTCATTTCATTAATATCAAAGAACTAAAATTTTCTTACAAATAGAATGGAAATAAAACTAGCTGCTGGTAGTTATCTCTGAGAAGAGATGTGGCGGCTACAGGCCACTGAACTGAGTTACAATGAGGCTCGAGGGCCTATTTATTATTTAGAAATAATGGGAAATCCTAAACAGCCAAAACCATAACCCTAGGAGATGAAGCGCCAAAACTATGGGCCCCATTTGGGTAAATTGGTGTTTCAACTTCCCAGGGGCGTAACTTTGGCATACGATCTCCGTTTGATGCGTACCATACCTCGTTAGAAAGGTCTATCTGAGGAATAAAAATTTTGAACAAGAAACATTGGTCCATAGGTCAACCCATGTTGCTCTCTGTTTCCCCAATAAACGTTGTTTAGGGCCTCAAAACGGCTCTAGAAGTTCAGGACCCGAAAAACTGCTAAAAATAGTAAGTTGTGCCGAAACTGAAAAACTAAAAGAGACAATGGTGGGGCCAAAAGTGGAATAGGTGGGTGACCACCAATATCCACCTGGATCATTCCTCCCCCCTTAGGAATAAATGGTCCACATTGCGTTAAGTTCCTCTATGAGATGAGGAAATTTCTGCTGAACTTTTTCCCTGGTGAACCACTTACCTTGGTGCAGGAGTTGGCCAGCTTTGACAACCCGATACAGTTGGATCTTCTGTTGGCGAGTGTTCTTGATTTGTATGCCTATGATACAATCTGTGGTGGCCTGTTCCATGCAATATGGGTTTAACTCTGTTGGTGTGAGTTGTTCTGCAATGTCTGAGGTGTCCAGTAGAGGTGGGAAGTAAGGACGAAGGTGATCCACATTGAAGACTGGGTGCAGACCAAGGAATGGTGGAATACTAAGGTCAAAGGCATTGTTCCCTACAGCCTTGGTGATGGTGTATGGCTTGTATCAGAGCGGGCGAAGCTTGCAGTGGGGTCCAGTGAGGCACTCCTTCCGCAAATTTAGCCATACTTTGTCGCCCACTTGGAAGTTGTGTGGCACCCGGTGTTGTTCATGGCGTTGCTTGTACTTGGCATTGGCTCTGTCCAATATATCATGAACCCGTTGGTGGATGTGTTGAATGTGCTCGATGAAGCTACTTGCTTTGTCAACTTCAGACTGGACATGAGTTGAATCGGCCTGAGCAGCTACAAATGGCATGGCTACATCAATGGGACATAGTGGATGGAATCCCAAGCCCACCTGAAAGGGGCTATGGCTGATTAAACTGTGGAGAGCCCGATTATAAATATGTTGTACATAGGGGAGGCTCTCATCCCATGTGTGTGGATGCTTTGAATTGTACATGCGCAGAATGTGTACAATCATTTTGTTGACGACCTCTGTCTGACCATCTGTTTGGGGATGGAAAGCTGTGGACTTGGTGAGCTTGGTATCCAACATTGACTAGAGGCTGGACCAAAATGTGCTGAGGAACCTGCTATCCCGATCTGATATGATAGACTGTGGGATCCCAAAGTGCACCCACACTCGTTCAAAGAAGAGTTTAGCAGTGGCTTCTGCTGTGATATTCTTCTTGCATGCCGCCATAATGGCCATCTTCGATAATCTGTCAACGACCACGAAAACATAGTCATTTCCCTACTTAGTAGAAGGTAGGCCCAACATGTAATCCATGGAGATGGATTCCCAAGGTCGACTAGGGGTAGGTAGCGAAGTATATAGGCCTTGCTTCTTGATGGTTGGTTTGGAAATTGCACAAGCAGTGCAGGATCTGATGTGCTTCTCGACATCCTTTCAAAGGTTCGGCCAATAGAAATACTTCTGCAGGATTACTACTGTTTTCTCGACCCCGAAATGCCCAGTGACTTGACTATAGTGTGCTTCCCATATCATCCTTGCATGCTCGCTTGAAGGAAGACAAAGGTGTCCTAGGTGACATAAAAGTGCATCTTGGAGGTGAAAATTTGGAACTTGCATACCCCCCACGAGTGCCTTGTAAGTGTGGCTGAATTCTGGGTCATTCTCATAGAGAAGCGGCCAATCAAAAGTCTCATGCCCACAAGAGTTGAGCACGGTGGTGAGCGCCACGATCGGTGGTCGGCTGAGGCAGTATGAAACATTATTGGTGCTACCCTTCTTGTACTTGATGTTCAAATGAAACTGTTGAAAATATGTGGACCACTTATGATGGCGATCATTCTGCAACTTCCCTTATTTCTATATGAACTGCAAGGGCCAGTGGTCTATGTGGATGATTGTTTCCTTCCCCAAAATGTAATGCTTCCATTGTCGACAAGCTTGCACAATGGAATACATTTCTTTGTCATAAGTGGGATACTTGCGAACTGTGTCAGACAATGTCTCACTGTGATATGCCACTGGATGTCCCTGTTTAGTAAGAATTGCCCCAATAACATAGTCAGAGGCATCTGTCTTGATCTCAAATGGCTATTGCAAGTCTGGTAAAGTGAGAAATGGGGAAAAATAGAGGCGATTTTTCAATTCTGTGAACGCCTTCTATTGAGGTTCCGACCAAAAGAATTTTTCTCTCGCTCCTCCCTTGGTGACTTGACTTAAGGGCCAAGTGATATGAGAGAATCCCAACACGAACCTCTGGTAGAAATTAGCAAGACCCAGAAAGATGTGAAGCTCTGTTATAGTGGTTAAGGTTGGCCAATCCCGAATGAATTGGAGCTTGGCTAGATCCACATGCACCCCCCTTTCATCAATAATGTATCCCAGATATTGAACCTAGGTCATGCCAAAAGTGCACTTCTCCAAATTGGCACACAACTTGTGTTGCCACAGTGTTTGGAGGACTTGTCGGTTGTGGTGAAGGTGCTCTTCCCAAGTCTGGCTAAAGATCAGAATGTCATCCAAGTACACCACTACAAATGAGTTGTTGAATGGCCGCAAGATGTCGTCCATCATCCTCATGAAGGTTGCGGGAGAATTTTTCAACCCGAAAGGCATGACCAGCCATTCGAAAAGGCCTTCCTTGGATTTGAAGGTAGTCTTCCACACATCGGAGGGTTCAATCGGTACCTAGTGATACCCCGACTTCAAGTCAATATTGCTGAAATATTTTGCACCTTTGAGTTGGTCCAGAAGGTCATCAATCCGTGGGATCGGGTACCTATTCCCGACAGTGATCTTGTTCAGCGTCAGATAGTCAATACAGAGTCTCCACGTCCCATCCTTCTTCTGTACCAACATGATCGGGCTCCCACAGGGCGATGAACTTGGTCGGATGTGACCTTTCTGCAGCAGCTCCTGAATCTGCCTCTTGATTTCATTGTTCTCTAGAATAGAGTGCCGATAGGTCGGTCCATTGGGTAGGTGCACCTGGGGTCAGATCAATCAGGTGCTTGACCTGACAGTATAGAGGAACCCCTGTGGGTGAGGTGAAGATGTCCGCGTACTCGTCCACAACCTTATCCATTTGTTGTTTTTGTGTAGAGGAGCCCTGTCTAGAGGTCGTGGCCACAGTCTTCTTCTTGCCCTGGGGGCGGATCATCAAGAAAACGAATTTCCTGGTTTGGGAAATGGGCTTACTACATTGTTTTGCAGTAACCAAAGAGATAGCGGCAGGAGGTGGTACCTCTGGTATCATGTACAACTTATTTCCCAAAGTAACAATAACAGCGCGAGGCCGAGACTCATACATAGCAGACGCTTCCACAAGTATGGTTGTCCTAATAATACATCAGAAACATCAATATGAGCAACGTCACATAATACCTCATCCGTGAAGGGCTTGATGCTATAGGGAAGGCGGCACTGTTGGCTGACGCAGAGATCTCGTCCTTGGTGAAGCCACCCGATGGTGTATGGATGTGGGTGAGTTGTGGTCGGCAAGCCCAACCGCTTCACAGCATCAGCTGAAATGAGGTTCTTTTGGCTCCCATTGTCGAAAATGAACTATAACAGGGAGCCCTTTACCCATATCTGGGAGTGGAAGAGACGTTCCTCCTCCTCTGGATCTTCTGGTTCCTCCTTTTGGATCTTCGTAGTGGCAACAGTGGCATTGGGCTCCGCATCAATAATCTGTTTCCATTTTTCATTCTCCTTGTTAGGTTCTGATTCAGAGTCGGAGCATGCATTTGACTCAGAAGCCCGCATCTCGACCACCAGCGACTGCTTGGCCCGACACTCACTTGTGTTGTGAGTGGAGCTCTTATGGAACTCACACCACTTTCCCGTGTCCTTCTTTGGCTTTGCGGTGTTTTTCTTTTCTTGTGGCTTCGACAGGTTGTCTTGAGTCGCCATGCCTTGGCTCTTTCCATTGTTCTGTGGTTTGGGAGCACCTTTCCCTTGCTTTTGATTCGCAGATCCAAAGTCTCGCTTCTTCTATTTGAATTTCTGCTCAATCTTGGCAGCATACCGGTATGTCGTACCAAGCGAGGAGATGTCGAGGAACTCCATTTCCTCCTGAATGTATCTGTGCAAACAAATGTGACACTTTAGCACCAGACGTTTCTCTGAATATTTGATACCCAACTTGGTGCATAGGGTATGGAACAGATTCATCAGCTCATGCACATCTTGATCCCTTTGTTGTCGCAGCATGGTCCATTGTATGTACTTGTC
This sequence comes from Pinus albicaulis, assembly GCA_034641835.2. Taxonomy (NCBI): domain Eukaryota; kingdom Viridiplantae; phylum Streptophyta; class Pinopsida; order Pinales; family Pinaceae; genus Pinus; species Pinus albicaulis. Next base: position 857,028,655 of record CM076579.1, read on the forward strand.
CTCATATCTCCCCACGGGATATTATTGTTCCTTGATGGCGTCTTAGAAAGAATTCCAAGTGGGTACAACCGAGAACAGAGAGGGTTCTGTCTCGTCCTTTCTCTCACAGTGGGTTTCCCACCAGTCCTTGACATGGGGGGTAGCTTTGAGGAGTGCAAAAATAATCCTCTCCCTGTCGGAAAAGTCATGAACCGAGAAATATCCTTCTAATAGATTCAACCATCTATCTACAGCATCTACATCTATTTGACCCTCAAATATGGGAATGTCAAAATTTACTTGTACCTTAAAAGGAGTCGCACCTCCAGAGTGGTTGCTGGATGCAGATGCACCGCCAGTGGGCAGTCGTTGAAGGATCTGGGAAAAGTTATCCATCATCGCGTTCCTTTGTTTTTCGAGGGCCTCCTCGAGCAATATTTTGATAGGATATCTTGCTCCCTCATCTTTCTTTTCGTCCCCCATGGGCGTCCATCAGGGTTTGCGAGGCTGATCTTTCAAAGGTTCCACCAGATTGAGCCCTAAATCCTTATACCCCGACCTCGTTGGGGACATGCAAAGAAGGTTCGATAAAAAGCAGCCCGCTCTGATACCACTGATCCAGATTTATGCAGGAATGCAACAAAATAAACACATAACCATAAATACAAAGATGCAGCGGAAATAAAACTTCATTTTATTTATATCAAAGAACTGAAATTTGCTTACAGACAGAATGGAAATAAAACTAGCTAGGGCACTGGTAGCTATCTCTGAGAAGAGATGTGGTGGCTACAGGCCTCTGAACTGAGTTACAATGAGGCTTGAGGGCCTATTTATTATTTAGAAATAATGGGAAATACTAAATAGCCAAAACCCTAACCTTAGGAGAGGAAGCACCAAAACTATGGGTCCTGTTTGGGTAAATTGGTGTTTCAACTTCCCAGGGGCGTAACTTTGGCATACGATCTTCGTTTGACGCATACCATACCTCGTTAGAAAGGTCTATCCAAGGACTACAAATTTTGAGTGAGCAGCATTGGTCCATGGACCCACGTTGCTCTCCATTTTCCCAAAAAACATCGTTTAGGGCCTCAAAACGGCTCCGGAAGTTCAGGACTCGAAAAACTGCTAGAAATAGTAAGTTGTGCTGAAACTGAAAAACTGAAAGAGACAATGGTGGGGCCCCAAGTGGAATAGGCGAGTGACCACCAATATCCACCTGGATCAGAGGACCCTTGGTAAAACGACATCCTATTATTCTTGTGAACCCAGAAGTTCAAGCCGCAGCTCACCCGTGATGACCGAAGGTGCATACGCCACCAGACCCCCCTTGTACCTTCTCATGGGGGATGTCCTTTATTGAAGAGGTGTTGACACTGTTTTATTCCAGTGTTTCACATACGACCAAGCTGACCAAGCCCTTAAGGACTGCCATAGTGGAGCTTGCGGCAACCACCTCTTGGGGATGTCTACTGTCCAAAAATTCTTGTGGGCTGGTTATTTTTGGCCCACCCTATTCCACGATTGCATATAACCAGTCAAACGGTGCGAGCGATGCCAACTCTTCACCCACAAAGTAAGAGAACCTTCTGCTCCTTTGCATCGAGTCATTATAGCAGGTCCCTTTTGAAAATGGGGAATCGTCATTATGACTTGCAACCCTACGTCATTTGGTAACCACAAATACATCATTATAGATGTCGACTATTTCACCAAGTGGGCAGAAGACATGCCTACATATTGATGAGCTCTATCATTAGGAACATTTAGAGGGGTTAATGGTCACCTTTTTGCCTTATTAAGTCTATTTTTATTACATTTATATTCTATTATGGTCTTATGTTGTTAGTGTATATGGTGATTGAGACTTGTCATACCTCAAGTGCCTAACATGAGTTAAATGCAGGAAAATAACACAGATATTGCATTTTTTATGAAGAATTTTCCATTAAAGCTCAAAGTAGACAATAAGGAGAGATTCTAGGGGGATTTCCCACCTCCTTAACTCCCAAAGGTAGCCAAGGGATCCTTGAGATTCCGTCCAACATCTCAAAATTAAAGGCAACCAAGTAAACTCAAGATAAAGTGCACCAAAGCTACACTTCACTTGCAGTCAAAGTGGACACATCACCTACTTTTTAGGGAGTTGTTGGTAGCTACCCTTTAGGTTAAATAGGGTTGAGAAAGATCTCATTAGGATTCGAACTTTGAAGAAATCTATTAGGATCTTAGCTCTTGTAATAGGTTTTTGATACTTTCATGTTAATGTAATGAGACTATCTTTTGCAATAAAATGAGTATTCAGATTGTGCTTCACTAATCTAATTTCAAAGGGCTAGGCTTGTGGGTTAGGGCCCAATCCATTGGCCTTAGTCTCTCTTTTGTATTCATTATTTACTTTTATGTCATTTTAGCTAGTTTTGCTTATGAGTATTTAGCTAGTTTGCTTGCATTTCAATTCATTGTTTTTAGTTTTCTTCCATTTGTATTTTTCTGTAGATTTAGCTTGCTTACATGTCGATAGAGTAGGTTATAAACTCAGAAATATGTGAGTCAAACCTCCCCCTCTTATCTCTTTCATTGGAGCTTGAGGAGGGTAGCCCTTCCCCATAGGCCAAAATTACTTTTTAGTTTATGATTTCTTGGAATGAATAAATTAGGTTTTTGTAGTTCCATGAATTTGTTTAGAATGTTGTGTTTGATCTCTATTTGTAGGCTAAAGTAGATTTGATTTCCAAATTCAAATCATATTTTCCATTTCCTTTATCATAGATTTTTCCTTATTTATTGCATGAACAGGTAGTTTTCTTTCAGGTTCAGGTATCACAACAAAGGAGGACTTCACCAACACCTTCAACTTCATTTATCACCCTTCATTAGCCTTCTATTCATCAAAATTTCCATCAACCCTATTTTCAGATTTTTCATCCCTACATCATGAGAAAACCCTAGAGGTGTAAGACAGGCATCCCAAGAGGTTCTGATCTTGGCCAAGACAAACCTTCCACTCATACAAAACAACCTTCACTCCACCTTCCCTACACTTTTCTCACCCATTTTTTGCCTCGGATTGCCCTCAGACTGTTTCCTATAGAAATTCAGGACTTTCTTGTAGCAGCACTTTCACCAGCACCAGTGGGCCCCTCCTTAAGACAGAAACCACCATCCAACTCATCCATACCTACCAAACCACATTGACACCTTCAGCCTTGCACCCATGAGTTCAAGCTTTCCATAAGCCACCTTAGCGCTTTCTTCTCCTAGTTGCAAAAAAATGCATTTACAAGCATAGTTAGGTCATGATTAGCTGCATGGTTTAAATAATGATAGATAGAACATAGAGTGAATAGAGCATGTTTAGCCATTTGGCCCAGAAAAGTGTGATTAGGTTAGTTTCCTTTATGAAATTTCAATTCAACAATTTACTTCATGCAATATGCCTAGTTTTCTTTCATTTCTTATCATAGCTTAATGTGTAGATTTATTTCATTGCATAGTAGCTAGATGTATTTTCTTGTTGTAGAATAGTTTTGTACTTGCTAATAGAGTAATGGTTTTGAATCATTTGTATCCCTAGGCCTAAATTCAGAAGTGTGATAGACTTCATCTAGTAACCCTATAAGTAGCACCCTTTCGTAGAGCTCAGAAGAGGATGACATGAGTATAATGCATCTGTTGTGTATATAGTAATGTCACCTCCAAGTTTGTATGAACCCCAGGTTGATAAAGTAAATTGGGGCAGCCTCTCGGAGTTGCAACATTCTTGGTGAAATATCAGGACTCACCACTTTTTGGCGCCACTACCGAGGAGGTGTCTAGTTGATGCTTTTATTTTTTTTTAGCATTCTTTTATGCTTTCCTTTTACATTTTGTTTCAAAAATATTGAAAAAATACAAAAAAATGATTTTCATGCCTCATAGGAGTAGGGATACTCAAGGAAATTTTTTACCTAAAACCCTCACATCACCACATAGTCACCCTTCACTCTGCTTCAGTGGCTGTGAGGTTGAACACACCATAGGTGATCCTTCTGAAAATTTTGAAGAACCTATTAGAGAAGAAGAAGATATTTCTTCACCTGAGGAACCTTCTTCACCTATTCAAACCATGGATGAAAATGAAGCCTAGGGAGCCTTTCCCATTAGAGAGGTGTATCGGGAAACTAAAATGAAAAACATTAGCCCCTCATCCCTTCCATACTTTCATGGAATTACCTCCGAAGATCCTGACACATTCATGTTTTAATTTGATGTTGTGTGTAGGGCCTATGACTATGCCTCAGATAATCAAAAGCTGAAGCTATTACCATCTACCCTTAAGGATGTAGCCTTGTGCTAGTTCATGGGTCTACCTAGGAACACCATCACTACCTAGGCACAGATGCAAGAGGCCTTCAATAACAAGTACATGGACTACTGTAGGTCCAAGGAAACTAAAGATGAGACAACTAGGATGACTCTAGGGCCTGATGAATCCCTAGAAGACTATGAAGAGAGGTTTTAGTTAAACAATAAGAGATCCAACTATACTCTTCATCTCGAATCACTTAAACTAGTACTTCTATGAGGGATCAAGGAGGAGGTGATAGAAACACTCAATATGTTATCAGGAGGAGATATCTACCAGTTGCCTTATGAAACAATCAAAATTGTCTTCACGAACCATTATAGGGTAGCTAGGAAGAAAGGTAGAGCTGGAAAAAGTACCACAAATACCCCTTCCTCTTCCACCTCCATTAAACATGAGATTGGAAATATGCTAGAGGACTTCAAGAGTGACATGCTGCACACCTTTGCCTTGAAAATGGACACAATGCAGGTCAAGAGGAAGCAAGAGAAGTAGAAAGGGCCTTGGCTATATTTTTCCCTAGATGTACTAGATAACTGTTAGTATGAATCCTTTGTCGAAGTGTACGAAAAAAAAAACCACTTTAGCTACGCATAACTAATAGCCCTAACATCAAAAGTGGCTGCCAATATCTTCAGATCTGCAGTTATTTGATCAAGACAAGAGCTGCAAAAAACTAGATCTATGCATAGAAAGACATTAAGCAGTAAAAAGAAGGGCTTGCTCCATATATCCAATAGACAAGACAAGAACAATTTTTGAAAAAAAAAATTTGTATTAAGGGCACCTGGGAGGAAAACAAGAATATTTTTCCAATTCTCCTCAATGGGATGGGTTCTTGGAAGTCCTCAGCACTTCAGATCTAGAATCTCTCTCTCTTGTTGGTGTAGAAAACCCAGACAAAGATAGAACTCAAAGGGAGTTCACACAGCAAATAATGTAGAAAAATGTGACCAAGTGTATAGATCCAGAGTGATCTAATAGGCAACATAAGGTGAAGAATGGTAGGAAAAACCCTCCTATTTATAACAAAATATTGGGTCATTCTAGATCTTGGTGCATGATTAAAATAAAGTTAACCAAATCTAGACCCACCTTTTATGGAATATTTTATTATATTTGTTGGAGGGAAAAATTATTTGACTTAGGTCAAATCCCTTTATTTGTCAATAATAAATAAATAAATGATTTATTTATCTTTTTAAGGAAGTGGTTGAAGGATAATCAAATAAATAATGATTTATTTAATTATTTGTGGGTGATTTGGTCATATTTAACAAGGAATATTATCTAAATAAAATTTAAATAATTATTCCTAGAAAATAATAAGATAAATAAAGGCTTATCTCATTAATTTCTTTGTTTTGGGTTAAACATGACTAGGAATAATAATTAAATTATGGTTTAATTAATTATTCCATGAGGAAAATCAAACAAAATAGGTTTGTTTAATATTTCCTTTTGGGGTTTCCTGTTTAGACCATAAACAACCTAATAAATGTGGTTTATTAAGTTATTTTACATAGTGAAAGCAATTTTACTTAGGGTAAAATTGGTCTTACGTGGTGTACTTGGGTCCATCTAATGATAAGAGGTTGGATGACCAAAAAATGGTGTAACAATAACACCCTAGAAATGAATGTCCATTAAATTTCATAGAGGTTTGCTTAGTCTGTGAGGAGAATCATGCCACAAAAAAGTGTCCCTCCTTACCTGGACTGAAAGTTGTATATCAAGGTAGGTAAGTAGGACCAGAGAAACTTTGTTTCATCAACCAAAGAAGGCCTCAAGGCCCTAGGTCATATCCGTAGGGTATGCAAGGTGAAACTAACTCTTACTATCAAAATAATTAGAATGCACCCATGAAATATTGGTACACCCCCACTCATCCATCCTGGTCTACACATCCTACTTGGACTTACAACCCTCCATATCATCCTCAACCTGTGAACCCACCATTTCAGAATTATGTTCCTCAAAAAACTCAGTGGAAAAATCCATCCCAAGGGTGGAGACCTCAACATAATCAACCACCTACTCTAATGCTTCCATCCCAACCTCAACCTCGGCTTACTCATGCAGCTCCACCCAAGCTACCTCAGATGCCCACACAGTCCAATCCAAACCTAAACAAAAGACATGCACAATAAGTTTATAGTGGAGAGACATCCTATCCACCTTACGTTGTGGAGATACAAGATATTAATCTTATGTCGAGAAGAGTACACCAAGACAAACACCCTCCATCTCTGCCTGTAGAGGTTGAGGAAGAAAAGGAAGAACGTAACACTTAGATCCAACAACCTCCTTTTCTTGAGTGTTTGATTCATTCCAATCAACACACCCTAGAGGAAACCATAATTCCGAGAGAACTGCAATTTTTTTTTTTTAAAGATACCTCTTCTCCGGGTGATTAAGGATGTCCCTATTTACAATAGTCTCATCAAGGGAAAGTGATTCAAGAAACTTGGAGAAATAAGAAAGATACCCCCACCATCAATGTAGTAGGACAATTGAACGAGTTAATGTTGGGAAGGGTGATCTTTCCAAAGTCCCTGGACCCTGGAAGTCCAATTGTAGATGTGCACATAGATGGTGTCATAGTCCCCAATACTCTGATTGATCTCGGAGCTTCCATCAATGTCATGAACAAGAAAAATATGTTAAAACTTAACCTCCAAGGGACTTTGAGGAAAACCACAATGGTTCTACAACTTGCAGATCAATACACAGTAACTCCGGAAGGAATTGTTGAGGATGTTATGGTTTCAATTGACTCTTGGGAGTATCACACTTTTGTCGTATTGTCGGAAATTTCCCCAATTTTTATCAATTTTTCAAATCCCGCCAACAACCGTCGCTATACTGACGTTTCGAGACATTGTCGCTTTTGCGATGTTTATGAATTTCGTCGGAAATGTGGCGTTCTAAACTAGGAATTGGTATTACGACGTGTTTGGGACACAACGTCGAAGAAACGATGTTTCTAAAATATGCGTCGATATTGTGATGGTTTGGAGAAAACGTCGGAAATGCGACGTTTCTAAAATATGCGTCGGTCTTGCGACGTTTTGCTCCAAACCGTCGCAATACCAGACACATATTTTAGAAACGCTTCATTTCCGATGTTTCTAAAATATGCGTCGATATTGCGACGGTTTGGAGCAAAACATTGTTAATGCATTAATATTTCGTTCAAACATTTTTGTATATAGTTTTAAATTATTTCTATGTAAAAATATATATAACAAATTATGTATCTAAAAATACTTCATATTGTTTAAACTATAATTCAAACACATACATATAATTAGCTCAAATTTTAATTTAAAATGCAAATTATATTAATATAATTTCACATTTAAATATATTTTTTCTCATTAATATATAAATATAAATTTATTTTTACATATAATGTTATAATATAGTTTCGAAATAAACATCACGTTAATAGTTTCACATTCAAATATATTTTTTAAATAGATTTTTAACTTACTTTTATATATAAATATAAAATAGAATAAAAATTTTGAAAAATAAATATCTAAAATTATTATAGAATTCACACTGCATTTCAAATATATTAACAATTATATTTTAAATATATATTTTTATATAGTTTTCAAATCAGTTATTAGATTGGTGAATAAAAGTAATTACATTTGAATTTTGTCTAATTTTTTTTTTGGTAAATTAATTTCATGAGGTTCACAAATCTCAAGTCAAATTTAAACCAGCTAAACAAAAACTCTAATAATTTCATGAAAATCATCTAAAAAATTATTGAAATATCAAACTTGACAGTAGACCAATATGGGTTAAGTTAGTTTTATGAGGATCATGTTTCAAGTTATGTTGTTAATTTACATAGAACACCACTTTTTTTTAATAATATTTTTAGTTTCTATTTTTTTATCTTTATCTTCACGATTCTAATATGTTAATTTTTTTTTATACCACATACATTTAAATTATATAAATTTATACATTTATAAAGAGCTATAATAGAAGCATAATAGTTCAATAAAATATAAAAGTTAAATAGTTGGGGTGGCAGGAGGGGGAGGGGGAGAGATTCTCCTAAATCCCGATGGAATATGAAAAATAAAGTACTTATGGGGGCTAGTCCTAAGAATGAACAATCTCACATAAATGTATGGGCTTCTTCTAGGTCTCCAATTGGCTAATGATCGAGATGTCTCTAAGTTAGTGATCTTGGGGGATTCCCTTATCACTATTCAACACCTTCAAAAAAAATTTCTCCTGAAGAACAACAATTTGTCCCTCCTCCTTAGAAAAATCAATAGTACCCTAAAATCATTCTCTCAAAAAGCTTATTACCACATTTTAAGAAGTCAAAACAAAGAGGCGGATACACAAACGAATCAAGCCTTCCTTCTTGAAGGAAACGGGTTAGTATTACATCAATGACATGTCAGGTTGGAAAGATATTCCATGAATAATTCCACTCAATATTCCATGAATAATTCCACCATGAGAATTATTTTTTGAAGATTTCCAAAGCCCTCCTTTCTATGCCCCCCTGTCTCCTCCTATATATGCACATATTCGCATCATGCATAACATTTAGCGTTGGGATCTCATCATTAAGGTTGAGGTGGTGGTTTGTGGGGGTGTTGGCCACGCGCCCATTTACCCCTCACATGTGGAGTCTTATGAAGTTGGACAACCCTTAATTCCCTCCTTTGCCTTCGTACCAAGTTCATTTATGGATACAGGGTGGGGATAGTTAATGAATTTCATGGTTGATTCGATCCCTTGGGCATGGGAGTTCACTAGTCTAAAGGTGGAATTCATGGTTGGTGTTAATATGATAAGGCAGAAAGTATAAGTTCAAGGGTGTGCCCTTGAGAGTCAAGACAACCCTTTTGCTAGTTGGTGGGCTCTCCACACCTTTGTAAACTCCATTGATGCTAAGAATTCATTCAATATTATGTGTCTCTTACTCGGTGTTGTGAACATTGTCTCACTCGTCTCATTCAAAGCGAAAACATGGGGAATTATCCTGTATTTTCTTTGCTCAGTTTCCTCCTATGCAGTAAGAAGTTGGGAATATTTCCCCTCTAGGTTGTCAATGCATTTTCGTAAATCTCAAGAAGTCAAGTTGGAATTTTTTCCAATGGGTGTTGAATTTCTCATCTTCGAATTTCAAGCTTATTCACCACCCTGTACGCATCCTACAACCTTTTCCATGGAAATAGGTGTTACTTTGTTGAGGGCACCATCACTGGTGTAGCTTCATGCATCCCAATTCTTGCACAATTTTCATGCATACAATTTCCCCTGCATAAATACTAACTTCTTTGGTACCCTTAGTTCTATTCTGCATTTTTTTCTTAGTTGGACAACTCCCTCCCTTTCTTCCAGCTTGTCTCTTTCCATGTTCCGATAAATTTTGGGTCTCCTCCTTGTGTAGGTAGCTCCCCTAGCTCAAACCTCTCCCCCTCTATTTCCAAGCTCTTTTGGCTCCCTATTTGTGGTATTAAATCACACTTTGTATCTAAGTTTGTGTTCCAACACTCGATTTCTGTCCCTTATGGGGAACAAAGACTATTATTCTTCTGCCTCAAGTTGCACAAGATAGTACAATTTTATTTCCACATCCCCATTATTTCCATTTAGACCAATATTAATGCATAAATTTTCAATCATAATCTAATATTAAATTTCGTTATTACTTTTCAAACACTCCTTAAGTACCTCTTGTCCACATCAAAATGGAATAGGTAGGAAAAAGGTCTAAAATAAATTAGACTCGACATAATAAAAACAATATGAAAAAACTATAGTTATAGATTACGCACATACCCTTTCCCGATCCAACATTATATAACTCTACTTCACTAGGATGAACATTAACTAAGGTTTCATGTATGAATCCACCAAATCTGTCACATCAATGTAGTCCCTAATACATGTACCTTCAAGAGTATTGTGACCGCACGGGTGCCTTGTGCACATTTGTGCGGCCCGTTTGCCAGTTTATCCCTTGTGCCTTCGTTTGGTCGTACGCACCATGTGAGGGCGCCCGCTATGTGAGGGTGGTCATATAAAAAATGCTAAGTTGTGACTGCCTATGTTTCTTGTGTACGTTTCAGGTCGGGTCGTGTGAGGGCACTCAGGGAAACGCGTTCAGGCGGGTCAGGTCAGGTCGGGTCATGTGATGGTGGCCGTATCAAAAATGCTAAGTTGTGACCACTCGTGTTGCTTTAGTACAATTTTTCGATCTATTTTCCATTTTCTCCCTAGTGTGCCCTTCGTTCGGGCGAGTCGGGTCATGTCGTGTGAGGGCACCACAACAAACGTTTTTGGGTCGGATCATGTGAGGGAGGTCGTATAAAAAATGCTAAGTTGTGACCATTCGTGTGCCATGTGCACGTTTGTGAGACCCATTTTTCATTTTGTCCCTCGTTCCTTCGACGTTCGGGTGGGTCGGGACGGGTCGTGTGATGGCGCCCAAGGAAATGCATTCGGGTCGGGTCATGTCGGGTCGTGTGAGGGCTCCCACAGAAATACATTCGGGTGGGTCTTGTCCGGTCTGGTTGAGTTGTGTGAGGGCACCCAGGGAAACGCGTTCGGGAAGGTTGGGTCGGGTCGGGTCGTGTGAGAGCACTCAGAGAAACGCGTTCTGGTGTGTCGAGTCGATTCAGGTCAAGGCATGTGAGGTTTTCCATATCAAATATGCTAAGTTGTACTAACCGCCTGTGTGCCTTGTACTTCATGTTCGTGCAATCCGTTTTTTGTTTTCTCCCTCATGCCTTTGACGTTCAGGCCGGTCGAGTTGAGTCGGGTCGGGCGGGGTCAGGTCGTCTGAGGGTGGTCATATCAAAAATGCTAAGTTGTGACTGCCCATGTTGTGTCGGGTCGGGTTCGGTCGTGTCGTGTGAGGCTGTCCAAGGAAATGCGTTCGCGTGGGTCGGGTCGGGTCGTGTCGTGTGAGGGCGCCCAGGAAAATGCGTTTGGGTGGGTGGGGTGGGGTTGGGTCGGGTCGTGTGAGGGAACCTAAGGAAACACATTCGGGCGGGTCAGGTCAGTTCATGTCATGTGAGGGCACCCAAGGAAACGCATTCGGGCGGGTCGAGGTGGGTCGGGTCGGTTCGTGTGAGGGTGCCTAGGGAAACGTGTTTGGGCAGGTCAGGTCAGGTATTTTCTGGTCACGTGAGGGCACCCAAGGAAACACGTTCGAGAGGTTCAGGGCGGGTTGGGTTAGGTCGTGTGAGGGTTGGAATCATGTGTTGTTGTTGGAATTGGAATAGGTATACTATTGTGAACATTGCCTCAGCTCAAAACCTATTTGGAATAGACTTCCTCTGCAACTTACACCTAGCCATCTTTGTGATAATACAGTTTTGCCTCTCAACCAATACATTTTGTTGTGGAGTGTAAGGTGTAGTATATTGTCTTTGGATCCCATATTTAGCACAAAATTTATTGAAATATTTTAAGTAGAATTCCCCACCAATATCATATCTAAGAGAGGTAATGTGACAACCTAACTATTTCTCTATTAATGCTTTGAACTTTTGAAATTCATTAAACACATCATATTTTAATTATAGAAAATAAACCCACATTTTTCTATTGAAATAATAAAAAAATGGAAGGAAGTACCTAGCACCAGTGGTTGATGTCATGTTCATTGGTCCACATATGTCTGAAATTACCAACTGAAGGACCCTCTACGCTCTCCAAGCTTGCCCTTCATAAAATGGTATTCAATGTAGCTTCCTTGCCTGACAAGATCTGCAAACTCTGTGGATCTTCTACAGAATGTTCGGAAGTCATCATGCTCAAAATCTTCCACCCCTCTTCAAGTGCAGCTACCTGAAGCTCGACACCTGAATCCTCAACCCCTTCCAGCTTCTAAGTAATTCAAAACTTAGGAGAAGTTTGGAAAGGTCCAACCTCCTCATCAAAAACAACTTCACTATTGAAACTTACCCTATCCGTGTCAATATCAGTCAACCTATAAACTTTATAGTGTTTTTGTACCCTATATTCAGTATCTTTGTTGTAAGCCTTAAACCCCTAAACCACTAACACTTAAACCCCTAACCCCTTAACCCCCTAAACACCTAAAACATTAATTCTTAACCCATAACCCATTAACCCCTCACCCCTAACCCCTCAAATCCTTAACTGCTAAATCCCTTAACCTAAATCCCTAATCCCTTAACCACTAACTCATTATTCCCTTAACCCCTAAATGCGCCTAAATCCCCTAACCCCTAAGCTAATCCCAATCCCTAACCCCTTAACCCCTAAGCCCCCAATCCCCAATTAGTTTATGTGAGGAGCCATGTTTAGGGTTATAGTGACTATGCTCAACAGTTGTAAACCCATTATTTTCTTGATTCTACACCGATTTAGGGGACTTCATCTGATTTACCAACAAACATCAGTGGTGATTTAAATGTTTGTACTCATGACATATTCAACATCTAAAGGGTATACGTTCATATTTGAGTTTCTTCTTCCACAAATCATCTTGAAATTAGATATATATTGATTTCAGAAGGGGTCAAATATGTTCATGTATACACATATGCAGACATGCTGTAATGTGCCACAACATAATGAACGGATTCATGTGCTTTACCTTTCCCTTTACCGAGTGTTTTACCATATTCAATGAAGGATTGCGCAATGCCACTACCATATGAAGCACACCACTAAAATAAAATTATGATACCAAACAACACATAGTGATGAAACAATGCTTGGTGATGAACCAATGATCCAACTCAACGCAGATTATATGGGTATCATTCCAATGAACCAAGGGAAAAAGTAGAGAGAATGCAATGGGAATGGAGGGGATATCAAGAAAGAATATAGAGAGGAAAGTTGAAAAGTGAGAAGAAATCAAGGGAAAAAATCAAGCGTGTTGATGGCAGAGCTCAGGCCCGTACATCAGTGTGATAGAGCTGCAAGACTTGGAGCCCTTCGCCTTAAACTCACTAGTGAAGTTCGCCACATTGAATCATGAAAATAATTGATATATAACTCAACATATGAAATGAAAAATTTATCATATGTGATCCAAGGACCTGCCAAACACCAAGTGTAATGCTTCTCCCGTGATTTTTCCATCCCAAGAGTGCACATAATGGTGAGGTCAAAAAGAACCTCAATCGTCTGTCAGAGGAATTTAAAAACATATCCAATCCTGTCTATGATCTCTCCCCATGACCTACATCGATTAAACAATTGATATGTCATAAATCCTTTGAAATCACACATAACCCATCTCCCTCCATCATGAATTTAATGAACCTCAATAGTCTATCAGAGGAATTCAAAACCATATCCAATCTTGTGTATGATCTTGCCCCCTGACCTACATCGATCAAACAATTGATATGTCATAAATCCTTTGTAATTGCACATAACTCATCTCCCTCCATCATGAATTTAATGTGAAATACAGAGGCTCTACATAACCTGATGTGTAGCCACGCGTGATATGAATCCCTCCAAGTGGATTCCATGGCACGTTCACCAAGGCCTACTTGAAACTTGGCCACACAAACATTTTTCATGTCAATCATGAGCGAGAGGATAACTTGTTCACCAAAAAATGGAAAACCAATGGAATGAAGCTGAAATAGCATCCTCATAGGGGAATCATTCACTTTATCCTTAAAATCACAAATTTTCAACACTGGCCTTTTCTAAATATAAAGGAAAAGGGGTTGTAAACCTAAAAATAATTAATGATAAATGAGATTCCATTATTTCTAACCCAAAAAAAATTATTGCGAGATGGAATTCATAGCCCAAAAATGAACTCGGTGCCAATATCTAGGAGAAGAGTAGGATGATGATGATTGAGGAGGTTTCCCCTAGGACATTGGTGGTGGATACGACAAAAGCCTGAGTAGGAAGAGGAGGTGACTAGTGAAGGCTTGTCCTCAACTTGTAACATTTCAAAGCCCAATGGGTTGGACATTTCTTAATAATTAGTTTATGTCCAAACTCTATTGCTTCTTCAACTCTTTCAATTTCATATCTTTTGCATGGTGGCTTCTAGTTCATAGTTTATAGATAAACTTGGATGTGTGCATAGGTAATGGTGTCTTCAATTTCCTATGGTTGTTAATGGACCCTACATATAGTTCCTCCCTCTCTATTAACACATTTTTTCACCTACTTAGAGTCTTCTCTAGACCTACCTTGGCAGATTTGTCTTTATTGGTCATCCCTTTTACTTTTCATTTTGTTTTGTGGTATTATTAGTTGCTTGTTCTCTGGGGGTTGTCCTCTCTTTGGCCTATTGTGACCTAGAAAACCATGCCTCGCTAGAGGATGTGTTGTCGATGGGGGTCTGGTGGTAAAGGATCTCAAGGACTACCATGTGCTTAATCTCAAGCTCAAAATGTTGCATTTATTTTCCTCTCCTCTACTCCTCTGGAAATCAAACTGGAAATCTGCCAACTTGACGCTTTGGCCACAAAAGACCTCCATGCTTACTCATATTTTGTAATCCAAGTTGAAGAAACCAATTGGGTTCCTAACCCTGGGCATACCGAGGGAAGATAGAACCAATATATTAACTCCATTACCCTCAATTGGAAAATGAAGACACTCCTAGGCAGGGTCCCAAAGGAAAAACATAGGACCACAACAACATCATCTCCTTTCTGAATGGAATTCAATGAGATCAATTACACCAATATTCTTGTCTCATCAGTCTGGATGCATGATTATATCACATTGAAGGACATCTCCAATGTGGCCTGAAACTCTCCAGCTCCAAGAGGCATCACTTCCCAAGATCTAGCCCCATTCACTTCATTAGATACATCATGTCTCTTACAACCTCTTGGCTTATGTCATTTACTTTCAATAGTAAATTTTATTTTAGTAGTCTTGTAGTTAGCAATACTAATTATTTACATTTTGATATACCTAGACTATTTTCTTTCGCCATTAGTATTACTTTCCCTTGTGGCACACTGCAAGGCTCAACATAAACAATGATATCTGGGTTTGTATGAAATCATTTTTAGACAAAAAAATTTTAAATCAAACAAATCAAAATCAAAATCAAACTATAAATTATAACAATTTTTCTAATTTATTTTCTAATCTATTGAAATGTGATCATACCAAGTTTTAAAGATGAAGCAAGAAATCACTTATGCTATGTGATTTACTCATCATATAAATGAAGCAAAAATTCACTTTTTCTATGTGATTTCCTCATTAAAAAGGTGAGACACATATTTATACTGGTACCACAGGGACTTGGTGGACCATTCCTAAATTGGTAGGTCAACAACTTGTGCAGCCCTCTAGTTGATTGTCCCTTACCTCATCATCAAGATCGTCCCAAGGTTTATCGTTGTTAATGTTTATCATTGTCCCACTCATCTCCACTAATGAATCACTACAACTACTTTCCACCTCCATAATCGATTCAAACCCTAGCAATACCATTACTAAAAAATAAAAAAAATTAGTTATACGCCTCCTACTACAAAGAACCGCCCGCGAAACGTGCAAGAAACTCCATAAGTATGCCATTTTTAAAGAAATATGGATACAATTTGACAATTTTCTCATACATTTAACAAATCGAATTCTCCTTCCCCGACAGCTAGACCTTACCCTTCCCCGACAGCTAGACCTTACTCTTACTGTAGGCCCTTCCTCCATCAGCAAACAAAATGGTAAGGTGGTTTCTTCATTCTTCAATAGTAGTTTTTTTGTTGCATGCAAAATTTTTGAAGAAACTCTGCTTAAAGCTCCTCGATTCCCCTAGCCTAAAACGAGAGCAGTCCTCATTAAAATTAAATTTACACCAATGTTCCCGAAAAAAACCAATTGCAGTCAGCCGAACTGTGTGCCACAAAGATTTACAACATATCCGAAAGCAGTGTGAAAATGTGTGATTAAGGCCTGGTGTTAGGTGGAGCACACAGATTGGCTAAAATGAAATGATCTTTAGTAAAATTCCCTTATTATATATGCCACTTTTCCCATACATAATGAATATGATTGGAGGGAAGAGATCTGAGACACTACAATGCACCTAGTGTTTTGAGGAACCCGGTACATACTACAAACATGTATGAGAAATCCATAATCTGGAGTGAAATTAAATCATCAATTGCATCTATACCAAAATCACCAACAATGAGAAAGATGCAGCCAACAGTTCTACACCTCCCTATTGATTTCTTATTCCACCACTAGCACAGTTAAGTGTTCACAATAACTCCAAATTCCTTTCAGGGATGATAGCCTGCCTCCTGCTCACAACTTGGTATCAAAATATTTTAAATAAAAAATGGGAAAATGGCCTGAAAAAACATAATTGCTACAAGAACAAAACCAGTTCAAACACATGGAGAAAATATTTCAAAATGCAGGATATATGCCACAAACTTGACCTTAAAGTCAAGCTATAGGATCCAACACAGCTACAACTAGTCAATAATAAATTTAAATTATGTATTGCTTTAGGCCAAAGATGCTGCAGAGGTCCCTGATGATTTTGCCACATCATCACTCCTCACTGAAGCAACACTATAGTCAATCATCTTTCCATGATCATTGCCATGCAGTGCTCTTCTTAACATTTTTAGCCAAATTTCATAATCTACAGGATATGGAGTACCTCATAGGCAGTCAACATAGTCAGTAAAAGCTTTCAAAAGAGCAGAGACTTCTCCAAGCAGCTGTTGTATGCGCCTTTTTTCCCAAGATCTCTCTCTCCAACACAAGGCAGCTTCTATCATGCTAATTTCATGAATAATATTAGCAGTAAATGCAACATTTTATACAGTAGTACATATGGCATCTTTACTTTAGAAGCTTAGATCTTTGCAACAACAGGTTCGTTAAAAAAAATCAATCCAATATGTCTTCAATCATTTATATCCTTGGCATGCTATAATAGTGATAGGACAATACTAGATCTACAAATGACTTGAACTTTTCAAGGGAACTTTGGTCTCTAAACGTAATGAGGAACTCGTCCTCTTTAGACAATGATAGAAACTTTTTTCTTCAATTCCTTAACATGTTCATTCAATGTTCATTTTTCTCAACAAGATACCTCATGGATCTACTTCAAGGTCAACCTTCTACAATACTGATGTACCTTCAAAATTCTTATAAAGAAGACAAACACCATTGAGATATCCTTTAGAATTTTTCCGTAGGCTTGTAAGCTCAAGAGGATCTTTGAAAATGGCTTAGCTTTAAGTCAGCCTAACCATAATCGAATTTATGTTCAGATTTCCTTACACATTGGGTCCTTGGGATGAGTCTCCTTACAGGTTAGCCTCAACCAATCTAAAATGGGCCTTAGGAATGCACTAGGTCTGAGCCTTAGGAGGCTTCTACAAAAGGACTGAAGACAATGACCTCAGAAAGAACTTGACATAATTCAGACTTCCTCCATCAGCAGGCCCTTCAAGTTCTTATTATAGATCTCAACTTTGTTGTGAATTTTCCTTCAGTCCAGTGAATAATGAAGATCAAACTTAAACTTTGATTCTCAAAAGAATCCCAGACTTGGCCCGAATTAATCCTCAGTGGGATTTCAATTAGTACGAAATTGTTTGAAAATTGTGCTTTTGGAGAAATCCCAAATAATTCCATAGAAGTATGCCAAGAACGAGGGGCTGAATAATCCTAAGAACAAATTTTATACATCTACCTAATCACCCTAAAGCCTTAGGAATAGACTCATATTTTTCTCAGAATTAGGCCTTGGATTGGCCTCATACGCCCAAAAAATAACCTTAGGATCACAACGAGTGGATGCCACAATCAGCTACAGTGATTTGTGTTAAGAGGGCCGAATTCGGGCCTTAGGATGTCTCCATTAGAGGGTGGAAAAATTGTGCCAGGAATAGGACAAAATAGTGCACATAAACTCTGGTCAAATCACTCCTCAAACCCTAGAAGAAGGAGAAAATCAAGCGAAGGTATCAAGAAGTCTTTGAAGCATGATATAAGGTCACGCGTGTGAAATAATCCTTACTTCAGCCCTATATATTTCTCAACATAATTCATTGCTTGTGTACTATGTAAATTACAAGAACCAATCCAAAATTACATTGTTTTCCTGTCTATGTTTGTGGGAATTACATACCTGTGCAACGTTCACATATCTGTTAATTTGTTGGTGCTATGTTTATACTGTATTAGCTTAGCACTGCACACTCTTTATACAAATGCTAGTGGGTTCCTCGTACCTACAACCCCTTCTATGTTATGTTTATGATCAAACAAGTCATCCATGATCATCATTTACACTGTGTTTTATCTCAGCACCCCACACTCTTTGTACATAGGGTAGTGGGTACCTACATCCCCTTCTATGTTCTGTTTGACTTTACTAACTGATACACTCACAAAAAACTCATCCATGAGCACGGAATTACACCTATAGCCATCCTTTGAGTGGTTTTAACCTACATATCCCAAATGTATGCACCAAGATATTCTTGAGGCGTATGCATTTTTCCAATCTTGTACAACCATTCACATCTGAAAAGGAACACACACACACAAATATCTATATATATATATATATATTCGATGGGAAGATACATCTTATAGCTGGTAGAACCGATTGAGGGAGCTTGATTTTAAATTATAGAGATTCGGAGTATTTTTTATTGCTAGCAGTTAAAACAGAGTGCACTTAAAACCATTGTTGGGGATTGTCCTTGGCACCTGAAGCAAATAAATAGTGCCTTTCAATCCAAATCTGAACAGAGCATTCATGTTGTTTAACGATCAATAATTGAAGGAGATTGAACTCGATGGTGATTAATTGTAGAGAGTGAAAATCCATGCTGCTGAAGCAAATGGGCCATAGGCCCACTATTTATGGATAAGAAGTATAGATTGATGTTAAATTTCCTTTTTTGATGTGCTAATATCCAAAAATGAGGATGGTATGTTGGAGAACCAGAGGCACAGGAAAATGATACATACTGCCAGATATCTATGAATTGACTCCAACCACCTTCCAATTAATGATTTGGTAATCAACACACTGGTAACAAGGGCATTGAAATTCAATGAAAAGATATTCATAGACTCAACTAACCTTTAATAGAGAAACCTACCCACAACTAATAAAAAATTCAAAATATAAATGGCTATTTATTAGTTACTCCTAGCTCATTTATATCCTTGCCAATAAATGCATTAGGATATCTCCTTGAAGTGGCCTAAATAAAAGGGAACATTCAAGGCATTCTTCTTCTTAGTGATGGTTAGTTAATTAATCTTGATTTAATTGAGGATTCTCTTCTCACCTTGGATCTCACACGGAACTCTTTTAAAGGACACATGACGTATGGACTTCTCTGTTAAAGTAGTTGGAGATGTGGTGAGTGAGGAAAAGGTATAATCTCTTATCTTGGTTATGAAGACATCAACTTGGCTTTTCATAAATTTAAAATCTATTAATCCTAATCATATGATAAGATACTTTGCATCTCTTTTGGTACCAATGTATCCCCTAAGATGTAGCAATTGGTTTTGAACAAGTTTGAAATCAAGCTTCTAAATTGTGAAGCCTACAACTTATCATTATCAAGTGGAATAACTACATGATTTCTATTCCTATTCTTTGTTCCTTTCTTCTAGTTGTAGGAAGATGAAAATGATTACAAAATATTCTTGTGTGGGAAGAATGGAGGGAAGGAGATCTTCCTCTAGTTTTATAGGCATCTGTACTTTTACTGAGGGAGGGAAAATGCCCTGGTTTGATTGATATGTGAGCTTAGGAGTAGTGTTGACAATTCAATGATCAGTGCAATGAGTGGTCACATATGGTGAATTCTTGTTCAACATTTCATTTACAATGATAATATTATAGGGGTTATTAAAGGTCCATTTGGAATCTATGATATAACCATTGGTGGTTTTTCTCAAGGTCTCTAGATCAACTATCCTTTAAAAAATTTGGTAGGCATGGTATTTAGTGTCCAATCACCTACATTGGGACTTTTAAATCCATAGAAATGAGTGGCATATAGCAGTGAGATATATATATACCCTCCCATTGGACATGGAGCTATATGGTTTAATATCTTTTTCTTGTAGGTAAGAAACTATTCAGAAAAGATATTGTATGTGGGGGAATTTGTTTGACAAGGCAACAATCACTTTGTTACCATGGAGAGTATTAATTGATCTCAATTGGTACAACCTGCTAACAATGTTCCTTTTCAAAAACTCTGCAAGATCATTTGGAGTCTAGTTTGTTCAAGATGAATTTGAGCACTCAACAATTTATTTTTTACACTTGGCAATGGTCTTATGGGAAGCCCTTTACATATTAGAAAAATAAAGAAATTTTTCTATGCTTTGTAACACTACTCACTATTTGTGGCAAGTACTCAACATGTCAACTTTGCTTGCCAACATGGTGAGCCGACTTGACATTTTGGTCGAATCTCATTTAATTATAGACAAACTTGGTTGGACTATTTTTAGTTGAACTAGCTTGTTTAGGAAAAAACTGGTTCAAAGGGCTTGATGTCTTCTTGAACATTTAGGGTTAATCCATTTAAAATGGTGAACTTATTTTCTGTTTGTTAAAGGTGTGCTTGCATCTTAATATAGAATCTAGGAAACTGTTTGGGGGAATGATGTGGATATGCCAAATTGGTTGATTGCAACACGTAAGAGTTAGAGCTATTATTATTTTTCATATTTTCCATTATATAGTTATGACGACTACCCCATCTGTGGATACCATTCCAAGCTTCACTGAAAATCTCTTTAGCCTCATCTAATCTACCTACTTTGCAGAAATTGTCTACTAGCAAGGTGTAAGTATAAAAAATTGGCTTACAACCCTTACTTTTAATTATACTCAACCACTCCAGGGCCTCTTTAATGCACAAAGTTTATGTATTAGAAAGGTAAATTTAGAAATTATTCCAGTTTTCATTTTTTGTTTTCAAGTTAGATATTGTTTTCAATTTTTCACATTTCTAATTTTATTGCAATGTGGCAGACTGATCGTGGCAGTACAGGAACAACCCCGAGACAAGATGATCGTGGAAAGGGGCCAACGGAAGAACACTGAAGTGCCAGCATTTATCTATCTTCAGGGATTTTAGTTATTTACATAATTGAAATAATGTTAATTTTTTTCAAATATGCAGACACCTGACCATGATATGCCTAATGATTCCCTCTACAAGGAAGAGCTTTTTTCATCCCCATGTCCATTGTTGTTGCTGCGAAAAAATGCGCAAAAAGCAAAGTTGGAATTTGAGCGTTTGGTAGACGCTTCACCTCAAACACCTGAAATAGCAATGAGGATAACACAACTTATGACCCAGCTAGAAACATATAAGGTAATAATAAAAAATAAAAAGGATATTTTTTTTGTTCTGCATGAGATGAATTGTGATAGTTTGATTTTTATTTTTTACACTAACTAAACTAACAAAAAAAATCTTTTGTGTGTAGCATTATCTGACACCTGTTGCACCCGGTGTTGGTGGTAGTGGGACACAAGGGCAAGAGATTTCTGAGCGACCCTCTCGTACACCTTCTACGCCTTTAGGTGGCAGCCAAGAAACGTGCCCTGCCCAAGAAGAGACCCAACCAACTGCTGAACGTGTTTGCAGTGATGAGGATGATATGGCCAACTATATTATTGTGTTTCCTAGAGCTACACGTGTCAGCTCCATGGGGACCATTGATGGCACGTTTTTGGTGAACGATGAAGGTGTCCCTATAAATCACGTACAACTTCCAGGTAAGTTTTAATATTTTAACTATTTCATGTATTCTATCTAAAACATATTTTATCATGATTTTTATTTTTAAATTAATGATAATATCATTTTTTTGTGTAGGAAACAATGAGTTCTACATATTTTTGGAGAGCAAGGAATTGACAATTTTTGGCCCAACCATATGCACAAGGTGGAATTCCCAGAATTCCAACCTGAAAAAAGAACTTCTAGATTATCTAGAAGCCCTTTTTGGGGTGGGCACACTTGATAGAACAACGGTGGCTTGGGTAGTTGGAAAATATTTGAAATATACCAGGAACACCTGTAGGACACAATTTCAATTTAACCCTAGATACGAGCATCCTCTCACAGTTCCAGAGAGTGAGTGGAGAGCACTCATCCATGATGGAAAAGAGAAAACGGCCAAGAAAGAAGGAAAAATGCTAACTGGACCCGCAAAGTAAATTACAACTTTAATTAAATAGCTTTAATTTTCTCTATGTCTAAAATAAAAGTGTGCTACGTCATATCTGACTTTAATCTTTTGATGATAGGTTTCCTGACACTTCGAAGGAAACCAAAGCTAGGATTGGAAAAAAGAGCCATCACAAGCTAGGCCAGGGAAACTACTTGAAATTAGTTGCAAGAATTGTAAGTAGCTAAACATCTTATATTAATTTTATCGCCTTCCAACGTTTTTGTAATCCCATCAAATAACATTAAAAATACACAATCATATGTAATGCAGGGTGATGAATTTGGAACGGAAACTATAGAGGAAGATAAAAAGATCGCTTTCCATTCCGGCTATCAAGCTGTAGTTGAATATCGTAGAAGCTTGGGACAGGTCCCAAGATCCAGAATGCCTGATAAGGTAAAACGTTAACCTTTCAATATGTTTGTTTTCGTCCATAAATTTAATGTCTAACAACTTTTTTTAAATCAGGGGAGCAACACTTTCAACGAGAAAAATAACCTAGTTGTAGAGCAGTGCGTTGAGAGCAAAATATTGCCAGAAGAACATGTTCCTCACGTGCAACCTGATCATTGTAGTGGGGACCAAGCCGGCAATGCTACTATCAGTAACGACCATGATAGTAATTAATTTCCACTTATATTTTTTTCTAATTATACCTTGATGGTTGTCCTTATAACGTTTTTTGTTTAAATGACATATAATGTTGTACTTGAGGATCTTACCACCAGAGAGGAAGATAGGGCAACAGTCCCAACGGTGACAACTGGTGCACTAGGTAAATAATCTCATTGCAATTTTTTTTATTAATATTACCGAACTAGTTCAATGATATTTAAAAACTGACAATTAAAATTTAATATTATCTATTTTTGTAGGTGATGCCCCGTCACTACATGAGACTAGACATCATGACTACGAAACTAGGTCAGCTCTACGGGAAAGGCACGAAACAGGAGTAGAGCACGATGATGTTGATGATGTAGTTAGGAGCTTTAGAATTAGGAAGAAGAAAAATTAAATTTGATAATGTAAAATATTGTATTATTATAAGACAAATGTTACCATACTTGGAACGTTTTTTGTGTTATATTAAAAACTCATTTATCATACTATTTTTATGTCAATCACTTTCAATGTTTTCTTGCGTACTTTTTGTTGTATTAGTTATTGAATATTTTTTTTCTTCTCATGAAAGTAAAAAATGAAATATAGATTGGGTATTGGGGAATTGAGAGTGATGTGAGGGGGGGGGAGGGGCCATAAGAGCTTCCACCTTCACGTGGTTGGCCTTGTTTAGTAGAGAATAATTTATTGGAGCGATTGAATCTTGGATCAAACCTCCCTCGATCCAACATAGCAACAAAAAAGTCACTGTTGACTTAGTTTCTAATCTTTCAAATCGTGCAGGGAGGCTTGTTCCAAGTTCAAGCGACTCCAATAAATTGTTCTTGAAACGAAGATAAGCTTATTCAGGTATGTTTTGACATTTTCAACATATGTTCTAACATTATCATAAGAATGCATCTTAGAGTAAAAAATACTACATCAATTACTTGTATTTATTGTATAGATAATTATGGATTTTGAATGACTTGGAAACGTAGGTACAAATCCTCTTGCATCATGAGAAATACAACTTTTCAACCAGGGTCATGTCCAAGATATTTTTTCTTGTGTGCTTGACCAGGTTCGTAGTGTCACATTTTGTAAGTTCCTTTACAGTTCATAATTCAATATTAATCGTGTTCATGATTATTCTTTGGTTTTTTGTATGTGTTTTTTCATCTAATTGATTGTAAGCAACTCTGCATGTTTCCTGTTGTTCACTATGATTTCTCCATTTACCACTCCCAGGATGAATCTGACTTTATTGTCTAATTTCAGCAAATCAAGCTGAAGGTTGTCCAATTGTAATTTATTTCTCTTTTCATAGAATTCAAGATGGATATGATAGAAGTGCTCCAAAACTTGCTCAGGGGTCTCATATTTATGATTTATTCCCTTTGAGCCAAAAAGATGCATGTTACTTGTACTAATTGTAGTAGTCAGTTTGAATTTCCTTAAAAGGCCCTCTTGAAGTGAAATCTTCATATTCTCTTCAGACAATGACACCTCTAAATGGACCCTGGCATTAGTATTGTATTCCTTGTAGTCCCTTATGAATGGTTCTTTAATCTTATCATTCCCAGTCATCAATGCTTCCAGAAATTCCTTGTAATCCTGAGTCCACTTGCGAACAAGCAACTCTATAATTCTTAATGTTGTCTCATTAATTTCCTCTATGATGCCACTAATCGTGTAAGACACACAATTATCCTTTATAGTTGTTCAGTCAATTGTACCCTTAAAACCCTTGTACCAAGGTGTTAAGCCAATGGTGTAATGTCAAATGCTCCGGGATGTTGAAATGTCCCTTAATCCTAGGCCAATCAATATATCATAATCATTATAAGCTTAGTAATTGATGTTGATGCTGATCCAACCAGATATTCTCTCCATGATTCATACTCAATAATGGTATAGAAAGAAAATACCCGTCCATTTTTATGGGTTGCCTTGAAAATAGGAGTAATGAATTCAACAAGAAATGAAATAATCTTGAGTAGAGATGGCCAGAAAGAGTGTATGAAGTTGATCAGCAATCCTTTTATGTGTGAACCATCATGATCCTGTTCTATCATAATCATAAGATGACCATATCTCAAAGATTTGACATTTTCATATTCCTTTCCATGCTGCAGACCAAGTATTTGCTTGATATGTTGAATCTCAGCATTTTCCATTATCTGTTTATGGATGGATTCCCTTACATTCAAAAACTTACCTCTGAGGGGAAACACACCATAATGATTTTGACCAACAACATCCAACCCTGCCATCGCAGGGGCCTTGGCTGAATCTCCCTCAGCTAAAATCAGAGTGCATTTCTCAGAATTCTTGCTTCCTGCATCATTTGCATCATCAAGTTTGGTGATACCAGTTAACCTTTTTCTCTTGGTTCCATCACTTTTATTAAGATCCTTGCTCTGTTTGAAGTTTTCTCATGATAATATTTTCTCAACAACTCCACATTTAGCAACTTTCTTCAAAAAATCTTGAGAGAGTTCAAACTTCGAACCAAAGTTGTTCTGACGAGTTATCAGTGTCTCCTTGGTTTGGGATTCAAATTACGGATTATCAATCAAAGAATTGACAAAGATCCATAAGGCCTCCATTCACATATTTTGTTCAGGAATGCTAGCATAAGGCCTCCAAGATACCAAAATTACCTTCTTTCTATGAGAAAGACAAGTTGATATGCACAAAAAATCCAACAAAATGGTTTGCAATTTGTTTAAGAAAATAAGATTGAAAGAAAGATAGGATATTAGTGCCTTTTCACTCAGCATATGAGTGATGACTAAGGTTTCCCACTTCTAACTTTAGAAGATCCACCTAGTACTTTTTACATGCTCCAAGATAAACTCAAGGGATATTTCACACCAACAGTAATAAGAGTCTCATTAGGTCAATATTTCCATACTATAGCCTGATGTATATTTATGGGAAAGCTGAAATATTGACCAAAAGGGAGCCATAAATTCTGTTGGGTTTGTACAATGATTAAGAGTTGGTCGTACTCTAGAAATTAAGCTCATGAGTAAGAGTTCGTTGTACTCTAGGGAATCTTTCAAGGTTCATGGCATCAAGACAACATCTTGCATTCTAAAATGAAATGAAACATTTCGAAGGGAAACATAGGTCCCCAAAACTTCAATTAAATATATATCACCAAATATTCTTGGCACAGGTATAAGAATTTCATCCCTTATATTAGTGAAATAATTGAATGTCTTCTTTTGCAGTTACCCAAGATATATTTTTAGAGATGCTTCCTTTAGCTATGGATTATCCATAATTCTAGAGACTTCAAATAATCATTTTTCATCATATCTCATTCAATACAATCATAGGAAATGTCCTACACAGGTTACCCATTCTTTAGTAACCTGTGTAGGGTATATAGCATTACAAACTTTGCAACTTCAGGGCATTATTTGATATCAGAGGAATTATCCTACACAGGTTACCCATTCTTTAGTAAATTGAATGAACTTGATCCATTTCATTGCTTCTTCCAATACCAATATGGCTTGCGTGCTTCAAATCAATAGGTGCATCTAACACTGCCCAAGCATTGTTGAAGATAATATATCACTTGAGGGTTTCATCATTGAAATTGTTGTGTATAAGTAGTTGAAGAGACTCTATATAAATGATGTCCTTAATTTTTTCTTTAAGGAACCCTTCATAACTTCATATAATGCACGTATTTCCAGAACATTGGCATAGTCCTTTGATGATACATTTTTGCACAAATGAATTTTTTCCATCAAGGCATACTAAGATCAGCCTTAACAACATCAAAGAAAATTTAATACAAGTCTTAGTACATACTTTTTCAATCAGTCCTACGTTTGATTCTCATATACTCTATGATATTATCACTAAAATAAATTTAACTTCAAACAAAAATTTCAGAGAAAAACAATATATAGCCTTCAATCTAATGTAATAAATCTTCAGTAGAATTTTCAAACTGAAGATACCTTTGCTAAAGTTGTCACTAATTGAGGCATTTCAGACTACTTTGGATTATGTTCTTTGGTCTTTTCATTATTTTTGGTGTTCCTCAATCACTCTCCCAAACATGTAACGTCTTAAAGATAGTAATGAAGGAACAAGGATCATTGTATCACCCTTAGATGAGTCTCTTGGCAATGAAGACATAGTTTTGGGTATTAGTTTAGTGGCATAAGAGGAATATAGGAAAATATGGGAGGTTGATTCCTCACTAGGATTGAAGAGGTGGCATCGCAAGGGACCTTGGTTATGTATTCTTGTAGCAAGAAAATATATGTAGGAGAATACTACATTTGGACATGATCTACAGATTTGTGACCTCTGTAGAGAATAAACTTATTGTCACTATCCTCCCCGGTTTGTGTATCATTCATAGTTGCTTAAAATCAAGTCTCATTAGGAGGATAATGGAGGAAGCCTTGCAGACCTATTACAAACTGTCAATCCTCAGTTCATTGTCCCTATGCAATTACAGCCGACCTTATCTCCTGAAGAAACCTTGGAAGCTCATTAGTAGCATCAGTTTACTAACCTTGGAAGCTCATATTGATCTTTACTTTTCTCCCCTTATATAAGTTTGAATTACGTCAAACATTAAGCACCCTCATAGCTTTAGTTTAAAGTCATCATTATTAAGACTTGAAATATCCTGTAGCAGCATTGAGGCTTGTTGAAGCATTGTTGAAGCAGGTGTTTTAGAACTGCTCCTACGTGGACTTCTACATGATGGAGGATTCTAGAATGATCTAACCATAGTGACAATGTTATCACTCTTTTGAATAACCTCATCATACTGGAATTTGGTATCTGTATAGTCTCGATAACATGATTCCAGTATTGTTACAATCATTGATCTCAGCCTCATTTCAGTTGTATACTCTCAACATTCAAGTCTATATGAAATGATATTGGCACAAAAAGATTGATTCGATTCTCAGCTTTATGACACTTTATTCTTGTCAATTTATTCACTCTTTTATATGAAACAATCATAGTATATCATATCTTTGTTGCAGCGGCTTAAGGGATGGATCAGTTATACTTCTATCATATATACTCCTAGTATAAGCTTCTTGCTGAGGACAGACGGCAGTACTGAGCATTGAATGATGACAAATTCAATCTTGGCAAAATTTTATCCTCTCATGATGGCTCTATCATGGTTTTTCTATCCCTCAGAGACATGCTTTTGTACATCTTGTTGGAATCTATAGTTATCGTCCTGCTTCTCATCATGAAAGTCTTGGCATAGGCGTTTAAGACTATGACTTATATATGTGATTTATGGGTACTATGGTCTTATTTTTTGGTGCATTATTCTTAGAAAAATGATTTATGATTCCCGATACTGTAAGTGCAGTGGTGGCATCTACTCTAGAACAGTATGACTCAAATGTGATCTTATGTAATTTCATATGAGGTATTTCAGCCTTACTATAGTAGACCAAATACCATTGGCTTTTATCCCTCTTTCAGAGTTTCAGACTAGAGCTTCTAAAGGCACATAATCAGATAGGAACACTTGTGGTGTGACTGCATTCATTCCATTTTGGTGTGTGTATTTGAAACTTGTAGTAAGATAATAATGTGAAATGTCGCAGGAAGTATTAAAGATGAGTAAAGGCATTCTCTTTGTAGTTCTTGTCTCTACGTATGTTGAGCCTACTTTGCACAGATTCTACATGGAGTTATGGGCATTTTTCATAGGCTTCTTTATAAGGTTCAGTTAACAGTTTTATACTAAATATTTACTGATTTGAGGAGTTTAGTATTTTTTTTACATATGATTTAACAGTGATCGAGTCTGTTCAAAGTAGTTGCAAGTATTTAATTGAGTTTAGTATTCTCTGGATCTGCAACTACTTTACCATCTCTTGATTGCTTTCTCTGGATCTGCAAATGGATAGAACTATTTTCATGGTCATCTAATTCTACTAAATTTCTAATTGCAATCTTAAGAAATATTATTATATATACAAAATGGCAGGCTAAGATTAAACTGGATGTAGACAATGGCCCTTATTTTATTTTACACAGAATTTTCCTAAGCAGTATGTTAATCCTAAACTTCAATAATTTGACCAATAGTTGGAGTTTCCTCTAGTCCTTGCAATATCTAAAAAACTATTTTAACACAATTAATAACTCACACTTCAATAAAATTTTCTTACAATGGCTTTACCCTGAATATCATACAGTGTGATATGGCCCTTAATTTTTTATAATTGCTTTCATTGAAAACATTATGCTGGAAAATTCTTTACCTTTTTTTCTGATACTCTATCTGTATCCTATTTCCATGGTTCTCGTAAGTGTAGTCTTCTTAATATCAATAAATTTAAAAGGAGAACAAAAGAGGATATGCAAAATCCCTTTGCATGATTATCTAATATTATTTGTAGTTTACACTTTACACATTGTAATTTTTGTCTACTGTTACTCTTAAGAAAGTAGTTGTTGGGGAAGTGGAAAAGCATTGATGCATGAATACTTTTTCAAACTGTTTCTGGGATGAATTTTCTCATTGTTTCTTGTAGTTGTTGCAGTTGATTTTTTCATTCTTGAAATTTTTACTATTCTCACTTTTTTTCATTTGGGCATCCAGTTCCCAGGCAGAATTATTGTGAATCCATATACAAGACAATGCTCATAAAAACAAGTACAGTGATGGTTAGCAATGTCCCACTTGGAAGCGAACATCCTATTAGGGTTCAAACAATGACTACTACTAATACAAAGGATGTTCTTGGTACTGTAGAACAGGTCTGTGCTCTTCACTAAGCTTGTACTTCTTTATTTTTATTTTTTTGTTTCAGTTGTTAAGAGTCAGGAAAATAAAACTCTGCATTCAATAGGTGTTCACATTCTTGTATTAGTTTGAGAAAACTTCAAATGGCATGATGTAACAATAGATCCTTTAAGCCAATGCCCTAGCAAATTCTCCTAATTTTCTCCAAAAACATCTGCTAATGCTTGGGGAGATTACCCCATCTAAATGGCGGTGCCTAGCAAATTGAAAAATGCTGTTAGTTCACCCCCATTTGTCTTGAACAAAGGTTATGCCCATTCTTATGGGTATCATGCTTTTGTAGCAATTTTTTTGAAGAAGATGCTTCTCATATTGCATCAAAAGTTTCGACAAGCTTATATCAAGGGTTACATTAGGTGGCTACATATTTTTTGATGAAGCATGATGTCCCTACATGGACATGTAGGGTTATCATTTATGTAGGTTTTTAACCCTGTACAATTAATTGCTGCAAACATATTCTTAATTAAAACAAGAAAGATGCAAAGGAAAACACACACATTAACACATAAATTTTATCCTAAAAACCCATAACTGGGAAAGCCAAGAAGATTTTTCAATATATTATTATGTACAGTATTACAACACAATATATATCCCACGGCATCCATGAAAAACCAATTTATTTACCTTGGATTATAATACCACCATATTTCCTTAACTGAAATTACAAAACCACCATGCGCCACAAAACTGCCAAATATGGATGCAAAAAAATGCCCAAAATTTTATCAAGGCCATTAAACCCCCCCCCCTTTTAGTTATGGTGTTGGCTTTAGCAATGGCAAGGAAGGTGTTATTGCTTCCTCATAGTCTTGGACAGCTGCTTGGATCCTTTCCAAGGCCACCTCCTTCTCCACTAACTCTTGTTGCAGTTGTACCATCATTTGAGTGAACCCACTTTCTTTCCAACTATCCATCTAGATGACCACCTCACCAAGGCATACAAGCTTCACTCTATGCTTATCCCAATCGACAATCAACTCTGCGCCCTTAGGTTTTTACTATTTACTATTTTGTGATGTCAACGGAAAGTTGGTTTTTAATACTCCTTACTTGAGCAGGTGGCCATGAAATCAATACGAGTAGATACAATATTTTCACACTCTAATAGCATGAAGTAATTCATTCATTAATCTCTTTGTTATTAGCGGTGATATTTATCTAAGAGCATAGTTAATATTTCTCAGAGCTGAATATTTTCCTTCCAATGGTTTAAAAAATGTAGTTATTCTTTAAAGTTGAATTCTTCTAAACATGAGAAAAACTTATTAATCATCTGTTGTAGATCCAATATCCAAAATGAGAAACCTCTTAAGCAAGACGAAATGAAGGAGGAGTATGAATATTCTGGTTCAGTTACCTCATTGTATCTTTTGACTGGCATGTGATTAATTTACAGGACCATGAAATAATAGACCAATTTAGTTTAAAACGTATTTCATTATGGTGTTACATGTTTTCTTTATCAATATCGTAATTTGGTTCTGTACTTATAATTTTAAGAAGAAATTCACTTAAGCTCCTTAATTATTCCTAGGAATTCCACTGCCGTAGGTTCTAAAGCAAGACCAGGAAGTGCTTCTTCTACGTCTGGTTTCAATTTTAGATGCAATGAATGAGCTGAGAAGCAGAAAGAGGTTGTGCATTTTTCTAGGATTTTGCTTCAATTTTATGTGCCTTTCCAGTATTGTCACTTAAAAAATTATCTATTTGTCTGTTAAGTTGTAGAGCACTATGTTGATGGTTTTTCCCTACACTTGTTCAGTTTTTCTCAAAGCTAGAGGAAAAGATTCAAGCAAGGGAGATGGAAAAAATTTATTTGCAGGCCAAGTCAAAGGTTTTCTTAATGTGCCATTCATAGTTTGGTGTAGGGTTAGCAGAAAGCATGTGATATATCATGCTAAAATTATAGTTAGGGTAGTATTTAGTATTTACTTCGTTTTGGTCTGGTTTGAAAGTTTAAGTTTTCTTGCTATAGAACACTACAAGATGGTAAATATGGGGTTGCTAGGTCGTCAATTGATTATATATTATCTATACATTTATTCATGTATCTGAAGAGGAGTATCAGGAGGCTAAGATTAAATGACTAAGGAAAAGTTTAACATTCAAAGCAACACCAATGCTAAGTTTCTATCAGGAGGAAGCACCACCAAAGGTTGAGTTGAAGAAGGTATTTAGCATATTTTCAGCCTTTTTATTGAAGATTTCTTCACTGTATACCTTGTTGCATCATATGCAAATGTTACTGCCTGGTGCACTTGGACTTGCTTTAAATTTTAATATGTATAACTAAACAACTGGTAATCTAAAATATTAGATTAATGTTTTTTATCCTAACAATTAGGCAATTTAATTGAGGTTTTTCATCTCCTAACATGCTTCCTTAATATTTCTAGCTGATATTCTAACTTGTATTAATCATATGATGTCATGCCACCCACATTTTTGTTTGGATAAATGGAAAAAGATATAAACACTAATTATTCTGCTTTATGAAAGCTTTATATGATGATCTCTTAAGAGGAGTGAGAAGCTACTGCTTTTAATGAACTTTAGGGAAACAGTCTTAAGGTAACGGGCTTGCTTATAGAGTCTCCTTTACAATTATGTATGACATTTATTTGAATTTTCCACTATTAAATAAAGTTTAATTATTCCACATGAAAAATATATGGAGCAAAAGTGGGAGTTTTCATTATAAAAAGGCTCCTGGGCCTTAGAGTATAGATGTCTAGGTGAATGCTTGTATGGGAGCTTGTGTGAGGCCTGTTGTTGAAGAGAGGCCATGTTTTTGAAGAATTGCAGAGGCCCTTGGTGGTATTTATGGTGTGCTGAACCAGAAGAGAGGCCATTTTTTTGAAGAATTGAAGATTCCAGGAACTCCACTATACAACATCAAGGCATATCTACCTTGCTAAATGCTCGAACATTAAGGACATGGATCACATCTGCCCTTGGTTCTGAAGTTGTTGCAAAGCACATGGTGGCAGTTAGTACTAACCTTAAGCTTGTAAAAGAATTTGGAATAGACCCATAAAATGCTTTTGCATTCTAGGATTGGGTTGGTGGTCGCTACAACGTGTGCAGTGCTATGGGTGCCCTCCCCTTATCACTTCAGTATGGGTTTCCTATTGTTGGCAAGTTTCTGGAGGGAGCAAAGAGTATAGATAATCATTTCCAGACAACTCCATTTGAGAAAAATATTCCTATTTTGCTTGGTCTCCTCATTGTGTGGAATGTTTCCTTTCTTGGGTATCCATCTAGGGCTATCTTTCCATACACTCAGGCTCTGGAGAAGTTTTCACCGCACATCCAGCAGCTTAGCATGGAGAGTAATGGGAAGGGAGTTTCTATTGATGGTGTGCCCCTCAATTATGAGGCTGGTGAAATAGATTTTTGAGAACTTGGTACAAATGGACAGCATAGCTTTTACCAGTTAATTCATCAGGGTCGTGTAATTCCTTGTGATTTTATTGGCATCATCAAGAGCCATCATCCCATTTATTTACAAGGGGAAGTTTTGAGTAACCACGATGAGCTCATGTCTAACTTTTTTGCACAACTGGATGCTCTTG
The DNA here is from genome assembly GCA_034641835.2 of Pinus albicaulis. Classification (NCBI taxonomy): domain Eukaryota; kingdom Viridiplantae; phylum Streptophyta; class Pinopsida; order Pinales; family Pinaceae; genus Pinus; species Pinus albicaulis. Next base: position 857,062,226 of record CM076579.1, read on the forward strand.
CTTGTGGGAAGACTCCTGAGGAGTTGAGGAATGAGAAATTTTCTGATCATCTTATTGCACACAAGACATTCTTTGGGAATCGACCATCGCTAAGCATCTTACTACCATCATTGACAACATATAATGTAGGCCAGTTGTTAGCAATGTATGAACACGGGATTGCAGTTGATGGTTTCGTTTGGGGCATTAATTCCTTTGACCAATGGGGCGTGGAGCTTGGAAAGTCATTGGCATCTCGTGTATGAGATCAACTGAACTTGTCTCGCACTGAAGGGAAGCCAGTTGAGGGCTTTAACCCCAGCACCACAATGTTGATAAAATTATACTTGAAGGTAATCAGATACTAAAATATATTGTTCCATTTTTCATGTCTAGAGAAAATGTGCATTCTAAGGGGTTATATTAAATTTATAGTTACAACTGCTCTTTTTAGAACTTTCCATTGAAATACATTCATATCATACCAACAAACCACCTGATCTAATCAATGTTCATTTACAGGAAAATGCTCCAATTACTGTGGACTTTCTCTGCTCAAAATCATAGTACATACTTTTCTATTTGTTGAGCACCAGTCAGTCTTTTGATTTTGAATGGAAGTCCTTATTTTGTATTTGAATGAGAGAGCTTCACTTATGTAGAAATCTTTCTGTTAAAGTGGAGGCACTTTTGATGATTAGGAATCGATATTTTTTTGTTATAAACCAGGAACCTAGTGTTTGTTATAAACCGGGAACCATTGAAAGGCTTTCAATTGCGAGGAGGTGGCCAACCATATACAATAGTGTAATAATTAATTATATATATATATATATTTATTTACTTTCCATCGGAATACCGATGCTTATGTCGGTCGTCCTATATACGTCGGAAGAGCGACACTAAAGCCGTCGACAAAGCGAATCTATACACGTCGGAAGAGTGACGCTAAAAGCGTCGGAAGAGCGATGCTAAAGTCGTTGGAAGAGTGACAATATACACGTCGGAAAAGCGACGCTTTAAACTTTGGAAGGGATAACATTGGAATTGCGACATTATTTTGAAAACCTGATAAACGTCGGAAGACCAACAGTTATGGCTCATCGAAAGACTGACAATTATGGATCGTTATTATGGATTGTCGAAAGACTGAATGTTTAACTGATGTCGGAAGAGCGACGATGTTGATAATGTAGGTAGACCGACAGTTTGGATAATATCGGAATAGCGACGCCTTTGATGACATCAGAATAGCGACGATCGGGATAACATCGGAAGAGCGACAGACGTCTGGAAATTTCAGAAAATGTGTCACTCTTCTGACACTTTATTTAAGTGTCGAAATTGCAACATAATGGCTAACCACATTTTTCCCCACCTCAAACTGTCGCTCTTGCGACGCCTATGTGTTAGAATAGTGACGAATTGTCTGTCGAAAATTGGGCCAAATGCGCTAGTGTATACTACAGATTTCCTGGTTCTGCAGCCAAAAACCAATTTCAATGGATATCCTCTCATCTTAGGGAGACATTGTTTAGCCATTAGCGATGCTTATATCTGCTGTTAGTCCATAAACATGAATATTAATAATGGGCCCTTGTCTAAATAGTTGGTGTTATATCCTCCAACCCAACCTTCCATTGATCATTATATACCTATATTGTTGGAGGATGAAGAAGATGAGGTATACAACACTACCCTCATTTGTACCATAGATGTTGTTCTTAGAGGGGGGAAGGTTGATGAATATGAACTCATCGACCATGCCATTCAAAACCAGTCCCCCACTAACAACCCACTTGAAAACCTAGTCAAATAATTTGAAAGACAAACTTGGATGGAATTGAACACAGTCGATTCAACCTCTGAAACCATCAAGGCTGTGGATTTTTTCCCATCCATATCTTTGAAAATTAACTCAAACCTCTCAGATAAAGAATAAAAGTAGCTATGCCAACTTCTGAAAGAAAAACAAGATGGATTTACTTGGGATTACAAGGATATGAAAGGGGTGCATCCCTTGGTGTGCATACATCATATTTACATTAAGGAAGGATGCAAGCCTGTGCACCAACCCCAAAAGTGGATGAACCTAGATCTAAAGGACATAGTCAAGGAAGAACTGCAGAAATTTTTGGATGCAGGTTTCATTTATCCTATATCAGATAGTGAGTGGGTATCTCCTCTTGTCCTACTCTCGAAGAATAATGGAAAGTGGTGAATCTGTGTTGATTATTGGGAACTCAACAAAGCCACCAAGAAGGACCAATTCCCTTTTCCATTTATATACCAAGTCCTGGATGGCCTTGCAGGAAAGAAGTTATTTTCCTTCTTAGATGGGTTCAATGGGTATAATCAGATCCAAATCATCCATGAAGACCAGGACAAGACAACTTTCACTTGCCCTTAGGGTAAATTCACTTACCAAGCCCTACCCTTTGGGTAACTTCGCTTACCAAGCCATACCCTTTGGGTTGTGGAATGCCCCAACTACCTTCCAAAGAGCTATCTTCGACATTTTCTCTGACCTAGTCCATGACTTAGTTGAAATCTACATGGAGGATTTCACATGGGATTACTTCCAAGAGGCTCTCTCTAATTTGGGAAAAGTGCTAAGAAGGTGCGTTGAGATGCATCTCTCCCTGAGCCCAGAAAAGTGTGAATTCCTGAAAAGAGCAAGAGTTGTATTGGGACACTCAATCTCCCAAGTAGGAATAAAGGTGGACCCAAACAAAATCACCATCATCAAAAGGGTACATGATCCTCAAAAGCAGAGAGATGTCAGGAGTTTCTTGGGTTTAGCTGGCTATTATAGAGGATTCATCAAATACTTTAGTAAGTTGGATTTTCCACTATTTGTTTTTTTGGCCAAATATTCTGAGTTTACTTGGTCCAGTCTTTGTCAAGAATATTTTGAGATCATTAAGGGAAAGTTAACTACTGCCCCCGTTCTCCAAGGTCCAAATTGGACTCTGCCTTTCCACATCCACACATATGCATCAGACAAAGCTGCAGGGGTAGCATTGGGGTAATTAAAAGACAAATTACCTTATGCAATCTATTTAATCAGTAAGAACTTGTCTAAGGCCAAACTCAATTACACTGTCACAGAGAAGGAGATGTTAGCCATTGTCCATGCTTTAAACAAATTTAGACATTATGTCACTGGGTATCAGACCTTTGTACACACTGACCATGCATCCATCAAATATTTAATGAAAAAACCAAATGTTAATGCTAGGATAATTAGATGTTTGTTACTATTACAGCAGTTTTACCTAAAAATTGATGATAAACCTCAAAAGGAGAATGTTGTTGCAAATTTTTTATCTAGGTTAGCTCTATCTGTAGATGAAGAAGGAATGGTGGATGACCAACTTCCAGATAAAAATCTCTTCTCTATATCAGCACTCTCACCTTGATTTGCTAACATAGCTAACTACTTGGTTGCTGAAAAGTTCCCTCCTAATCTCTCATTCAAGGATAAAATCAAGATCATCAGAAAAAGTTCCCCTTTCACATGGATTGGGGGAAATATATTCAAGGTAGGCCCTGACCAAATTATCAGAAGATGTGTAAGGGAGGAATAATTTTTTGATATCCTCTCTGCATGTCATGATAGCCCTTGTGGAGGCCACTTTGCTACAAAAAGGACTGCCTTCAAAGTTTTGCAAGCAGGATACTATTGGCCTACCCTTCACCAGGATGCCAGAAGATACACTAGCAGGTGCGACCATTGCCGAAGGACGGGGAAACCTACATAGAGGGATGATATGCCTTTTCACCCTCAGGTGGCTCTTGAGCCATTTGAAAAGTGGAGAATGGACTTCATTGGACCTATTGATCCACCATCTGGACAAAAAAAATATATCATAGTTTGCACTGACTACCAAACATAGTGGGTTGAAACAAAAGCTGTGAGGGTAGAAACTGAGGAGAAAGTAGAATAATTTCCGAGAGAGAATTTTTTTACAAATTTGGATACCCCGGAGAGGTAGTCACTGATCAGGGGGCACAATTCACATCTCATCTCATTGAGAATATTCTAAAGAGGCACATGATAAAGCATAATACTCCCACGACCTACCACCCTTAATAAAATGGCCAAGTGGAAGTGACCAATAGAGCCTTGGAGAATGTCCTCACCAAGGTTGTGAGTAGCAGCAAAAAATATTTGGCGGACAGATTGGTAGAAGCTACTTGGGCCTACACCACTACTTGGAAAACAATAACATGGTTCACTACCTATGACCTAGTATATGGAAAGAAAGCTCTGATTTCAATTGAATTTGAGTTCAACACCTTAAGTATGGGAACTGAGTTAGAAATATATATATCAAATGCCCAATAGGAGAGGTTTTTGCAATTAAATGGATTGGATGAGTTCAGGATGCAAGCAATCTTTCACACAGAAGTGATTCAGCTACAAAGGAAGGTCTGGCATGACAAGTATATTAAGGAAAATACCATTCAAGAAGGAGATTGGGTGATGTTGTATGACTCAAGGTTTAAGGATTTCAAAGGAAAAATAATGAAAAGATGGTTGAGACCCTAAAAATTGGACAAATGTTATGACAATGGCATAGTTCAAATCAGAACCATATATGAAGAAGGAATTCCACTTCTTTTCAATGGTTACATGCTTAAGTTTTACAAAAAGCCCCTGTCTAGGGTATAATTTATAAATTCCATAAACAGGGAGTTGTATGTCATGGGAAACTCCATAGTTTCCTCCCCCTCTTAGAAAAAATAAAATAAAATAAAATAAAGAGGCATGGGTGAAAACCTCTCAGAGGTGCCCTAGGCCAACTCCAGGGTTGAAAACCTCCATGAGGCAATATTGAAGAAAAGAGAGAGAGAGAGAGAGAAAATAAAAAGAAAAAATAGAGAATAGAATACCCTTGGGTGAAAACCTCTTTGAGGCGCCCTAAGCAGTCTTGTGGGTTGAAAACCTCTGTGGAGGCAGCCCACTTGCCTTCAAAAAAAAAAAAGAGAAGAATGAAGAACCAAATAAAGAAAATGAAAAATAAGAAAAATAGCTATGCATTTATGTGTTTTTCTATTTTGCAGGTTATTGATCAAAGATGATTTTTGGATCTAGAGGAGAAATTTCTCTTCATTTCCTCTTCTCCTCTACTTGCAAATTCCATGGACCAATCCAACATATTCCCCTTCATCCATTTCACCCCTTAGATAGGAAAAATTTGCATTTTTTTTCCAAACTATAATTTCTACAGGCCAGTCCAGCAGCTACATGATTCCTGTAGAACTACAGGAAACTCCTGTAAATGCTACAAGAAACTCATTCATGAAGGAAGAAGCTCTCTCAGGGATTTATGAACTTCAAGGAGAGCATGATAATTTATGTTTTTCCTATACCTACCAGTACCAAACCCTTATTTCACTCCATGCACAAGGATTCACTCTCTAAACCCTATGTTGCACCATTAGTAGCTAAATCATTGGAAACTTGGCATGAGATCCATTCACTTTCATATCCTCCACTCAATTAATTCCATGACTCCCTCCATATCCTCCATGAACCATATCCCTCCATTTCAAAACAAACAGAAGCAAGAATGGGCAAGAAAAATACTGCTACATGCATTGGAAAGTTTCATGTAGCAAATCTGTGTGTGGCACAACAAGGCCAAAAGATGAAGGAAAGTTGATGAGGATGACTCCAGAAGACCACCAGTAGACTCCAGAAGGTCAAGAACACAAACCATGGAACCTGAAGACCTCCATGTAGCACTTGAAAAGAAAAGAAAAGAAATATTATTAAGAAACTCACTCAGAAAAGACAAGCATCTCACTCAGACAAAACTGCTCACTCAGAAAATAAATAAGAAATGAAAATACATCAAGGAAAATATCATAGATGCAACCACCAGCTCCAACAACTTGCACCAACTCATTCAACACCACACCAACACCAGGTAGGCTCAATTATGGCCCTTCATCTCTCATTATGCATCCATAATAACCAAAATGGTTTAATGCCAAGTTAGAAATTTAAAAGGCAAAAAGGTGGCCAATTAACTTGGCCACCTTCGTAAAGTTAAACTGAAGGAAAAGTGAAAGTGCATGCCACCTGGGCAAGTCAAATCAAGTCAAGGGGAAGTGAATGGGTACAAAGAAGGTGATTATGAGGCTCAACAATCATTATCTGGAGTGGGACCAATGGTCTCAGAGAGGAAAAATCATCTTAAGTACGAGTTAGCACAATGCTCCAAACTTAGTTAAAAATTCAATAAAGGTAAGATCTGTCTCATTTTCGCCATTTCATTGAGAATTTCGAAGAGTAGCAAAAGCAGGAGAGCAGTGGGATCCATCAGGAGAGAAGCATCAATATTTGATCTTGCATGCACCATCGTGCTACAGGAAACAGAGTTTTGCTATAGACAACTTCAGAGGTAGATCAATGAGGGTATAAAAGGAAACATAGAGTCACCTGTGGGTGGATTTGCTTCCCAAAGCCACCATATCTCAAAAAAAAACACCAGAGGACAAAGGTAAGTGGTTTCCATCCTCCAACACTGAAATTTACACACAACAAGTAAATTTGAAATTAAAGGGTAAAAGAAAAATTATCTTGCATTTTGTTTCAAGACCTCCATCTCCAAGACATAAATCTCAAACATCTCACGACCTCATATCACATCCATTAAAATGGGAGGGGGATTCAACAAAAGGGAGCCCACTAACATTAAGATAATTAAGCAAATCCCTCAAGTCATGGAAATCTTCCGAAATCACTAATGGTTAGGGTTCTTTGGGATTTTGAAAGGGTTTGATGAAGAGGTAGCTCGAGAATTTGCAGTGGCTCTGCAATCACGCTCAGAGGAGAGAGCTACCACAATGGTGAGAGGCCTAACCATCACACTATCACCTGAAATCATAAGTAGAGTTACAACTTTTCCCTTAGGAGTCAAATGGGTTAAGGAAAGAATGCCTACCACTGCTGCCAATAAGAGCTTCTTTTTACCAGGAGAAGAATACATTGAAGACAAAAATGGAGTGAGGAGAGAAAGCGTTCCATACCATTTGGATGAAGTAGCCTTCCATATCATGAAGTTTATTTCTTGTGAAGGTAGACTTAGTTTGGTCTATGGGTATCATTTCAGATTGTTGAATGAACTTAGGTTTCAGGGGGAAATCCCTCTATAACAAAGATTAAGCATCCCTCACCTCCTCTTGAACTCTATAACTGACATGAGCAATAAGGTGAGGCAAAGAAAATATCAGCACTTGGCTCATCATGGCCTCATAAAACTAATTGTGAATGATGATTTGAGAAGATTGAACCTACCTGTATCTTATTCTTCTTTCATTAACATGGATAGGGAAGCCTTCATAGCTACCCAAACAAGGAAAATCTCTGCTTCTAGCCTTAGAGAGAGGGAGGTAGAATGTAATGTTCCCATAGCAATTTGGAACATTAGATTTTGCTACTTCCACTTAGAAGAGGAATAAATGGGTAAGGATGCCCATGAATAATTAAAGTATGAATAATTTCCACCTTAAGAAGGAAGGGGATCACTTCAGGGGTTGAACTTTACACTTACAAGTGTGAACATGGGAAAAATAGATAAGGACATAGTTAAGTTTGACTAAGTCAACATGCATTCTTAAAGAGGAAGAGATCACCTAAGAAAATTGGTTCAATGTGAACAAGGATCAGCCTAAGACACATCTGTAAACTAGATTTAATATCCCTAGTGTGAAAAGAATAATTGGAGGTGGATTAGCTGACCAAGTCAACATCACGGCCACAAGAGGAGGGAAGCAAGCTAGGGCAGCGCAATTTTGAAAGAGGAAGCTTCATGAAGAAGTCACCTCAACATTGTGTGGGGTCCGGGGTGAGGAGGCTCACCAAAGATAAAAGGAGGGCATAGCATCAAAGGAGAATCATTCATGTATTCAACTATCTTGGTCTGGAGACCAATGGCATACTTCAACTATTTAGTCGGAGTTGTTGCACTTCTTATTGCAAGGGATTCCTATGCAGGAATTCCATCCTCTCTTTGGATCATCTTGCTTAAGGGATGAAGGGAGAGTTATTTGAGCTTAATTTCAGTATTTTTCTTGAGTTCTTTCATTCATACTCAGCCACAGCACAGTCTCCTTCAGAAAACTGAGTCCTTGATGCAGAGGCAGTAGCAGCAGTGGTGCATCCTTTGATATTGTGCTAGTCTTTGAGGAGGAGGTGCTTATTTCCCTCCAGGTGCTCCAATAAGAAGGCCTAGGGCCATTTTCTATATTATTCAGCATTTATATGTTATATTCAATCATGTTTAATACAGTGTTATAGTAAACTGCATTATTTTCTGCAATACTTCTTTGCACATGTATTTTTCCAGAAACCTTTGATGGGTGTCTTGTTTTTGTTGTATAAGAGTATAAACCTCCATTTCTCTATTGTTTGATCAATGTAAGTTGTATATCAGTATTCTCTTATCATTTTCTATAGAAACCCCCATGAAAATTAAGCTCTCACAGTATTCAGAAATTTATGTTTAGTAGAGTCATGGGAAATCAAGGTTTTCTAGCCTAGTCGGGAAAGGAGGAGTTGTTTAATATATATAGGAGAATTTGTTTGAGCTTAAATTCATATAATAGGTCCCTCATGACCTAAGCTATCATATCTAGCTGTTTCCCTTGCTTATTGTCACGCTCATTTCTGAAATCACCCTTTTTAGGGCATAAAATGCCTTTTTCCCCACTTTCTGGATCATGAAACGAAGTCCAAGTTACTGTTGTAGCTAAAAGTTATGTCTATGTGTTTATTATGTATATTTTAAGGTTATTAATCATAAAAGGACTGTTATACAGCTTATTCATTGCAGAGTTCCAGATTTGGAACATTACAGTGGTATCAGAGCATGATCTCTGGCACAGCTTGTGAGATCAAGCTATCAGAGGAGAAAAGAGGAAAATTAGAGATCAAAATGATGGAGAGGATGAGCTTAATCTCATCAATTTTCATATCCAAGAAGAAAGAATAATAGAAATGCATTGAAACTCCAAAAGGGTTTCATGGAGGAGAGAGCTGCAATGAAACCTCTAGGTTTCAAGAGGCAGAAGAAGATGCATGCACTTCTTGTTCTCATAGAGGAGGTGAAGAGAAAGGAGACCACTTAGAGCATGAAATCATGAGTGGGTATTTGGAAGAATACAAGTTCCAACCTAGGGCTTTCAAAGAAACCCTAGATTTCCCTCATTTTATTCAACTAAGAGAAGAAAGAAGACCAATGATGCAGTAAAAGACTGATGAGAGGAAATAGGTTCCTATTGTCTACATTTGATGGGTCAACTACAGCTAGAGCTTGGGAAAGGAAGCTTGAGGCATTCTTCCTACTTCACCCAATGGTAGAGAAGGAGGCAGTAGAAGTTGCAGTGCTGCACCTAGAGGGTGAAGCCAATGCTTGGTGGTTCAATCACTCAAGCCATACAAGAGTGATTTCTTTTTTGAATTTACTCAAGGGTTGATTAGAACCTTTGATGGAGAAAGATTAGAATAGAGGAATCCCACACCACCATGGGAAGAGACAAGTACCAGCGCTGTCATAGCATTGAGAGAGCAGACTTCTACACCAGCAGTTGGAGCAGCCATTACATTGGGGGGAGGAGCCTTTGCAGCTCTACAAAAAGTTCCCACATCTCACCAAGGTATGGGAAGATTTCCATTTTTCCTTATTGCAGCAAATATTTCTAAGAATGGTGGAAATATGTCCTTATATGGCCCAGGATCAAATATTGTTTCCAAGGAAGAGCAGCAATATTGCACTGCGTCGTGCAAGCTTGAATGTTTCAAGGAGAAAATGAACCATCACTCTCATAGACCCCTATTGAGTTGCACACAACCCTTGAGGTTGAGGTGTGATCTTTTGGAGAGAATCATGAACCTAGAGGATGGAGTGAACCTTGCTCCAAACAAATTCATGCAGAACCAAATGTTCATCCGGGAGTTGAGACATGAGATAGCAAAAACACCCTGGAGGAGGGTTGCAGCACTGTCAAGAGGTAGCAGCAAGGAGGCTCTGCTTTTAGCCCCTTTGGATCCTTATGGGTTCAAAATGATCATCGGTGAGAGATCTTCTCTAGGAGGTCTCCAAGGAGTTTCATTCAGCATCCCATGGAATGCAAGGAGAAAAATATGATATGGGAGGATGGTAGTCTCTTTTGGAGGGATACCAAGATGGAGGAGGATAGAAGGCATTCATCGGTGGACAAATGGATGTGGATAGAGAGAAAGAAGTTGGAGAGTTACTTGCAACTCTATGATACTATGCAGAAATAGGAAAAACTGCGTTGGCTACTCTTAAGAGAGTTTGGCCATCATGAGACATATCCTTTTTCCAAGGGTATGTGGGAGGAGAGTACTTGGTAGGGTACTTGCATCATATGGCAAGGAGTGTGGAAGCATTATGATGAGGTGATATTTTCACCACATGGGTTATATGATGGAGGAATGTCAGGGAAGCAAAGACATTTGTTTCCTTGGAGGGTTGAGAGAGAGAAAGGATAGAATTGCTCTCACATTTTGCATGATGTTGCAATGGGAGGGAATGGAAACATTATGAGAGGAGTATTTGACATTGAACATGTCATAGATTGGATTTATGAGTTGGCAGGAGCCTATTTTCATAGGCTAGCAGCGCTGTCATTTGGAGCATGAGCTTGTTGATGGAGTTTTCCCAGGATCACTTCATATCTGATGCACTTGGTGGGCATAAAGGAGGTGATATTGGTAGAGTGATGGATGGAATCATTGGTTATTATGGTATGTTCTCCTTGACTTGGATTTCCAAGCATGAGAAGGAGGGATTTTATGCAGCATGTGGTTCATTCCTCTTCGGATGGGTATGCCATACCACTATGGAGGATTCATTTATGGATCTTGTCACCATCTTGCTTCCATCACATGGTAAGAATTATGTTTATGCAATTGTTGATTGTTCAATACAATATTTGCATGCTCTTACCTTTTCATTGCAATGCATTGCTCTACAAAGGGGCAAGTTTTTATTTAGGCTCCATGGTCTATTTTTGGCCAGCTATCTTGATGGAGACAACCATCTACTATATGATCGGGGGAAAGTATGTGGTTACTTCTTGTGTGTTCAATTGACATATTCATCCATCTACTATTTACTAGTGGGTGTGATGAATTATGCAACAAGCCATTTGTCAAGATACAACTTGCCATACCATTGTCTGAAGTTATAGTGGGGAAGACTGCGCTGTGACCACTTGGGAGACTGTTGGTACCTTCCAACACCACATAAAACCTTCAGTCTTTCTTTCATTATGATGCTGATCATAATCCTATTTTCTGATATCAATCTTTCCTATATGCGGAGCATGATTGGAGGAGGGACACTTGGAGTGGATGTGTTCTATGGGGAGGAGGATTCCCTCACTTCCTGCATTACATGTTCTAAAGGGAGCATGGGGAGAGACATGGCCACTACAGCCAAGTATTTATTCCTGTATGAGGAGGGCCATGAGATGGATGGGATGCTTTATGATGATGATTTTTTATCCATCATGTATGAATGGTTTGGGCCAGCTTGATTCACAGCGCTAGGAGAGGGACCTTTGGAAGTCTAGCTTCCTTCTTTCCATTGGAAGGCAACAGTATTGAAACCCAAGATCAGCAAATTCTCTACACTTATCTTAAGTGGAGATGAATACAACGTGGGGTAGGCTCTCTTGTCTACAATATTCAGATTTTTAGCCCACCTATTCTGCATGAGCTCAAGGTGGAAGAGATCCTTCAAGAGTTGCCAATTTGGAGGGTGACCCATTTTGTTCGGTTGAATAGCTTGGGGGGAAGAGATTCAAAAGGGGATGATAAATCCCAATTCATATCAGACCTCATGTTTCAAGAGAACCTTCAAACATTCCATTGTTTCTTCCATAGATGTTTCACTGTCACATAATGTCAGCTATTTAGATAGCTTACACACGTGGGAGGAGCAACTTGGAGAAATATTGATGATGCAACACCTTTATCCTTGGGAGACTTCATCTTATGAGGGTTCTACAGGGGAGAAGATTATTCTCTCCAGTCCTATCCTTGCAGTTGCTTGGGGACAAGAAACATTTGGGAGGGGAGGACTGTAATGTTCCCAAATTTTCACATAGCAATTTGGAACATTAAATTTTGCTAATTTCACTTAGAAGAGGAATAAATGGGTAAGGATGCCCATGAATAATTAAAAAATGAATAATTTCCACCTTAAGAAGGAAGGGGATCACTTGAAATTTACACTTACAAGTGTGAACATGGGCAAAATAGATAAGGACATAGTCAAGTTTGACTAAGTCAACATGCATTCTTGAGGAGGAAGAGATCACCTAAGCAAACCAGTTCACTATGAACAAGGATCAGCCTAAGACACATATGTAAACTAGATTGAAGATACCTAGTGTGAAAAGAGGCATTGGAGGTGGATTAGTTGACCAAGTCAACAACGCAGCCACAAGAGGAGGGAAGCAAGCTAGGGCATCACAGTTTTGAAAGAGGAAGCTTCATGAAGAAGTCACTTCAACATTGTGTGGGGTCCGGGTGAGGAGGCTCACCAAAGATAAAAGGAGGGCATAGCATCAAAGGAGAATCATTCATGTATTCACCTATCTTGGTTTGGAGACCAATTGCATACTTCAGCTGTTTAGCCGGAGTTGTTGCACTGCTTAGTGCAAGGGATTCCTATGCAGGAATTCCATCCTCTCTTTGGATCATCTTGCTTAAGGGATAAAGGGAGAGTGATTTGAGATTAATTTAAATATTTGGCTTGAGGCCATTTATTCATACTCAGCCACAGTGCAGTCTCCTTCATAAAACTGCGTCCTTGATGCAGAGGCAACAACAATAGTGCTGCATCCTTTGATATTGTGCTAGTCTTTGAGGAGGAGGTGCTTATTTCCCTCCGGGAGCTCCAATAAGAAGGACTAGGGCCATTTTCTATATTATTTATTATTTATATGTTATATTCAATCATGTTTAATACAGTGTTGCAGTAAACTGCGTTATTTTCTGCAATGCTGCTTTGTACATGTAATTTTCGAGAAACCTTTGTTGAGTGTCTTGTTTTTGTTGTATAAGAGTATAAAACTCCACTTCTCTATTGTTTGATCAAGGTAAGTTGTATATCAGTCTTATCTTATCATTTTCTCCAAAAAAACCAATGAAAAGTACGCTCTCATAGTATTCAGAAATTTATGTTTAGCAGAGTCAAGGGAAATCAAGGTCTTCTAGCCTAGTCGGGAAAGAAGTAGCTGTTTAATATATCTAAGAGAATTATTTTGAGCTGAAATTTGGAGAATAAGTCCCTCATGACCTAAGATATCATATCCAGCCATTTCCCCTGCTTATTTTCATGCTTATTTTTGAAAACACCCTCTTTAGGACATAAAATGCCTTTTTCCCCACTTTCTGGATCATGAAACGAAGTACAAGTTGCTGTTGTAGCTAAAAATGATGTCTATGTGTTTCTTATATATATTTTAAGCTTATTCATCATAAAAGGACTGTTATACAACTTATTCATTGCAGAGTTCCATATTTGGAACATTACATAGAAGAAAAAGAAGAAGAAGAGGCTAAAGAAGAGGTAGAAGAAGAAGAAGAGGAGGCAGAAAATAAGGAAGAAAAATAAGAGATGGAAATTGATGCAAAAAACGCAGAGAACACAGAGACAAAGAAAGAAAAAGCTGAGGTGAAGGAGGAAGATAAGATTGAGTAAAAGAAAGGATTGGACCCTATCCTAGGCAATGAAACCTCCCCTCAAGACACCATTATGTCACCAGACATTACAGATCAAGAAGTGGCTTCTACCCTAACCAATTTGAGCACACCTCTAAAAATAAAAAGGAAGAGGTAGGCACCTATGTATTTCAGGACTAGTAAGAGTCAAAGGGTTGGGCAAGGGAAACCACAAACTCCCACAAAGAGCCTTATTTCCATTGAAGAATCACCAAAGAAAGATGAGGAAATATGATTAGAGGAAGGAAGGGAGAAAGAGGTCACTTCACCTATAAGGACCCCTGTAACATACAACAGAACACACTCAGAAATATTAGCATCCCATACACCTCATGCAACCCCCACAGACCCTCTAAGGATAGAAAAGAGTGAAAAAAAAAGGAAAAGAGGGCCTTCATTAAGAAAAATAGAGTTTGCTACATGAAACTCCAACAAGCTTAGAATTAGAGAAAAATTCCTTGGTTGAGGAAGAAAATATAGCCACATATGGGAAAGAGGTTAAAGAAGTTGACGACAAGGCACAAGAGGAAAAAAAGGATGAAAAATATGGAGGAAAAGATGACAAGGAAGAGACCACCTCACCAAAGCCGGTCCTCAAAGATGTAGCAGTAATTCCAAACCCTAGCCCTCAACCCAATCTCAGCTCCTACTACACATACATTGAGGGGGGTAGATTGATTCCTCAAAATTTCACAGTGCCTTTATTTTATCAGTTGGAAGAGGAGAGGGAACACACTCATCATTGAATGAAGCTTGCAACATCTAAAGGTGTGCATGACATAGGGGTCATGGAAGGAAAAGTAGCTGAGTTGGGGAAGGATTTATATAATGTCAGGCTCATATAGTCAGTGTTGAAAGAGTATATTCAGAAAGGCTAGGCGTAGAATGTAGCATTACAAGAGAAACTTCAGCAAAAGGAAAAACAAGTGGCCTCCATGGTAGTTTTGTGCATGGAGGCCATTCAACACATGTATCTATCAGATTCCTATGCAATTTACCACAAGGAGAAGTGGCTCCTGTTTCAAATAAAAACATTAGCCTCCAATAGATCATTACCTTTTGAAAACTACAAAGATTTCATTTATTTTTTAAACCAATCAAGTATGGCAGATAAGGAAAAAATGGCAGAGTTCTACATGCATAACCTTGTGTTGACAGAATTGAACATTGGGGACCCTAATCCTAGGATGGGATACATGCAATTAATGGCATTGGCATCATGGATGGTTAATGAAGAGAACATAGCAGAATAAATGAGAAGGTTTATGAGGAGAGAAAATAGAGAACCCTTACACATTAGGGTAGAACTATTCAGACCTAGGGAAGTCATCGATAAGCATCTTAAGATTGAAAAGATTCCTTCACTTGCAGAAAAATACCTCCACACAAAAGTTCAAGACATGGCTCACTTTGATGATGTTTCTAGGTTGTTGGGAGATGAGTGCATAATGGCTAGCCAAAGGAGATGGAACAACCTCCCTCATAGCCTTAAAAGCATGGAGTACCACACACTATAAATATTATGGGGTGCCTTAGAGAGAGCACCATTATACAAGAGGGACATGCAGGCCAAAAATATTCAGTGGCTTGGTTTGAAGCTCAATCCACCCTTGATGTTGGGGCTAGGTGATGGAAAGGACCAAGATGAACAGAACATAGAGTGGGAGGAATATGAAAATAATTATGGCTTTTACCCTCCTGAAGGGACTCCCACACTTCTTCCTTGGGAAGTCAAAGGGTCCATCAAATATTTGAAAGAAATGCAGAAGGAAGAATAAGTTTCTCAAAGGATGAGCAACCATTTGGTAGGGGGGTGACAATGAGATCCATTGTTAGGTACATTTGGAGGGGTTAATGGTCACCTTTTTGCCTTATTAAGTCTATTTTTCTTTCATTTTAATTATATTGTGGTATTATGTTTGTAGTGTAGATGGTGATTGAATCTTGTCATACTTCGAGTGCCTAACATGAGTTAAATGTAGGAAAATCACAAAGATATTTCATTTTTTATGAAGATTTTGCCATTAAATCTCAGAGTAGACAACAAGGAGATATTATAGGTGGATTTTCCACCTCCTTAACTCCCAAAGGGAGTCAAGGGATCCTCGAGATTCCCTCTAACAACTCTAAATCAAAGGCAACCAAGAAAACTCAAGATCAAGTGCACCAAAGCTACACTTCACTTGTAGTTAAAGTGGACGCATCACCTACTTTTTAGGGAGCTTTTGGTAGCAACCATTTAGGTTAAATAGGAAAATGAAGCACATAAGAAAATGGTAAAATCATCATTTGACCACAACATCACTCCTCACTCATTTTCAGAGGGGGGAGATAGTCCTCCACTAGGATGTTGCAAAATAAGCCTTAGGACCCGAGAAGTTAGAAACATTATAGAAGGGTACTTACATCATAAAACATTGCCTCCTCAAAGGAGCATACATCATGTCTGAGCTTGATGAAACATGCCTAGCTAACCCCATCAATGGGCTCTACCTCAAAAATTTGACCCATAAGGGCAGGAAGTCTCAGCCTTCAAGATAAGATGCATGTAACATAAGATTTTGAGATGACCATAATCATCAAGGAGTTGTTCTATAAAATTCTCTTGTGTCACAGATGGATCGTCCCCCCATCCACTATTTTGGATTTGCTGATGGAGCCTCGTGATGGTCGCAAAATATAGCAGCAACCACTTGGGCCATATAATCTCCTGACCGGTCACCGTTCCTCACCAACATAGTATGCATAAGATCAGCTACCAATAATCAAGAAGAATATGATGCATTCATCGAGCTGTTGAGTGATTCCTCCAACCAGGGTATTTTCCATCTATATGTCTATCTTGATTCTCGGCTAGTGGTATTGCAGTTAAACCAAGTGTTTGAAGTATGATATTCACACCTATTTAGGAAATACTTGCATGCACGACGATTGAGTTGTCATTTTTATCACATTACATTTACACATATACCAAGAAATCAAAACTGGACAACCCATCGCATAGCTAACCATATCCTAGACTGGAATACATCTCGTATAAACCATAATCTATAAAAAATCAAGGAATAAAACATAAATATCCATCATATGTACATAACATCCATCATAAACATAAATAATAACCATAGACACATCATAAGAGCCACCAAAAATATACATCTCACACATATACATCAAAAAATATATTAGTCCTAGTATACAAAATAGGTCCATGACCATCATGTTAGCCAAAAATATACATGTCGTCAAAATAGAGAAGCATCGTCATAATGGGTTCTTTCCCTAAAAACATACAAAAATCTCTAGGGCTAAGCCCTGCCTGTTGGATTCTCTAGACCCACAGCTACACTCAGAGCCAGTAAAGGTGCAACAACCAAAACTGCAAGTGCCACATGACACAAATTCGAGTGATGCACCCTATCTCGAGCCACCATTTTCTCAATACGAACATCGTATAAGTCATCAAAGATCCCTCAGGTCGACATACCCCGAGTTAATCTCTCTAACTGACTCCATGAGCCAACTAGACCTGTTTCACAAGCGTCAACAACCTCATCTCGAGCCTCCGCCACTAGCACTCTAAGGTCGACAACAACCAACTGCTCCACGACCGCCACTACTAGTGCCTCGACTGCCTTAGCATGGGCAAGGAGAACATCATCCCCACCAGAAGCTGCAACGCTTCTGCCCTCCCCTGAGGGGCCTCTTGCACCTTCCTTCCCCACAACTTGGGCCTGATTAACCCCAACTCGAACCCTCCTCAAGGGCTGATGACCCACCAAGTGGGCAGTAGGACGCCATGCAGAACCCACATCTGCAAGAGAAAAAAAATAGTATCAGTGTCACCATCAAAGACATATAGATATATATATGATAAAAATTCTCAAAAAAATAGAAAAGCATCAAAATTCATACCTACTGGGCCCCATGCATAACCTGCAGGAATAACCATATCCGGGTCCCCCCAGAAGTCCATCGCAGAGTATGGGTAGTCCAGAAACATCTGCGGATTCAACTCGAACCGTGCCTCAATCGTCGCATCCCAGTAGTGAATCGCCTCTCCTCCTCCACCTCGGGGAATCATAGGTGCCCACCACCGCATCCTAGGATCCCTCAGAGGACCCAGGGGCACTACCACAAAAGGCCTAAGCATCACTACCCTCTCATACATAATTTTGCAGAGGATACTTGAATAGGAAAAGACCTTAGAGGTCCCCCTATGGGAATTTCCTAGTTGTGTCACCATGCCCTAGTATACATAGCGAGCCCAGTCATAGAAATGACTGGCCCGAAGTCGGTGCAAAATCGCAATATGTAATCTCGACACTCGATGAGGTGTTGTGTTGTGTAACCAGCTCCAAAAATAGAAGAAAAAAAGATATCAACGCCTTAGAAATAAGCCACTTCGAGGGGGCAACCTCCAATACATTACATAAATGAACAATTCTTGGATGATACAATTTCTTGCTGATGCTCGATGTGATCTTCCACTGCTTGAACCTTCGAATTTTCTCTTAAATATGATGTGATGGATGGTGGATGATATCCATAAAGTGCCATAAATGGGGTCATTTTTGCTGCAGTATGGAAGGAAGTGTTATACCACCATTCAAAAAGAGGTAACCACTTGACCCATTGTGTTTGTTTATCAGATACAAAACAACGAAGATATCCTTCCAAACATTTATTTACTATCTCAGTTTGACCATCAGATTGAGGATGATAAGATGAGCTATGAGCTAATTGAGTACTCAAACAAGAAAATAACTCCATCCAAAAATTTCCAGTAAAAATGGGATCTCTGTCGCTCACAATAACCCTTGGCTTCCATGTAGCTTTTGAATTCTGTCCATAAATGTAGTAGCAACTGTACTTGCTTTAAATGGATGAGATAATGCACAAAAGTGTGCATACTTGGTAAGTCTATCAACTACCACCATGATGACACTCTTTCCTTCGGACTTAGGTAAACCTATGATAAAATCCATTGAAATTTCCTCCCAACGTTGACTTGGAATGGATAAAGGTTGTAGAAGTCCTGGGGTCTTAATTGTTTCCACTTTATTCTGCTGGCAAACCAAACATTCCGCCACAAACTTTCGAATATCAGATTTAAGGCCATCCCAAAAAAATTCTTCTTCACCCTGTGGTAAGTTTTTAAAAATCCTGAGTGTCCTCCTAAAGGAGAAGTGTGCAATTCCAGAATAATCTTTTGTTTTAGTTGGGAATTCTTACGAAGATATAAGCGATCTTTGTACCATAAGGAATCATTTTTCCAACTAAATGTATCAGATGTACTAGGATCTTGCTGCAACTTTTGAATGAGTGTCCATACATCTTTTCCCTTCTTCCATTCATCTCTTGCTTCGGTTATCCAATCTGGTTGGATAATAGAAATGGCACAAAGCAATGCTTCCACCTCTTCATTCTTTCTTGAGAGTGCATCCGCAACAACATTAAGCTTTCCTTTTTTGTAGATTATTTCAAAGTCATAACCCAACATCTTTGTGACCCATTTTTGCTGCTCTTCTGAAGATAGTCTTTGTTCCAAAAAAGTGTTTAAGACTATCATGATCAGTTTTTACCTTGAAGTGTCTTCCCATTAGGTAAGTTCGCCATTTCTTTAGTGCATGTAGTATTGCTAACATTTCCTTCTCATAAATAGGTTTCTGTAAATACTTTCCTTTGATTGGACGACTTTCAAAAGCAATGGGTCTTCCTTCCCGCATTAAAACTGCACCAATTCCATTTCCTGAGGCATCACATTCCACAATAAAGGTTTTTGTGAAGTCTGGTGTAGCTAAGACCGGTGCTAGGCACATTGCCTCTTTAAGACGTTCAAAGGCCTTAGTTGCTTCAGGAGTCCATGAAAATGCATCTTTCTTCAATAATGTTGTTAGAGGTGCTGCTATTCTCCCGTAATTCTTAACAAACTTGCGATAATAGCCTGTTAACCCGAGAAATCCTCGCAACTGCTTTATTGTCTTGGGGACTTTCCATTCCTTAATGGCTTTAATTTTGTTAGGGTCTACTTTCACACTCTCGTGAGATATAATATGACCCAGATATTCCACCTCTTGTACTCCAAAGAAACATTTGGATGTTTTTGCATATAATTGTTTCTCCTGCAATAGTTTGAGCACCCTGTCAATATGTTCAACATGATCCTTCCAAGACCTGCTGTAGATTAGTATATCATCAAAAAATACTAGCAAAATTTTTCTAAGGAAGGGTTTGAAAATGGAATTCATCAACCCTTGAAATGTAGAAGGTGCATTGGTAAGGCCAAAAGGCATGACCAAAAATTCATAATGACCCTCATGAGTTCGAAATGCTGTTTTTGGAATATCTTCACTCTTCATTCTAATTTGATGATATCCTGAACGAAGATCCAACTTGGTAAAATAAATTGCTCCATGTAATTCATCCAATAATTCATCAATCACAGGAATGGGAAATTTGTCTTTAATGGTGAGCTTATTGAGCTCCCTATAATCCAGACACATTCGCCATGATCCATCCTTCTTGTGTACCAAAACTATAGGAGCAGAGAAAGAACTTTGACTAGGTTGAATTATACCCGCCTCTAACATTTCTGCAATCATACGTTCAATTTCGCTCTTTTGGAAGTAAGGATATCTATAAGGCCTGATGTTTGGACGAACACTTCTCGGAATCAAATGAATAGCATGATCATGATCACGAATAGGTGGGAGTCCTTTGGGAGTTTCAAACACCTTGGAATGATTGTCCAAGACTTGTTGAAGATCTGCAGAAATAGATGATTTTGATGTCGGAACTTCTAGTGAGCATAATTGTGCAATTACGCCTCGTTGTTCTTTCTTTAGAAGCTTTGTCATGACATTAGAGCTTATTATCCTTCCTGGCTTCCCCGCAATACCCCGTAATTCGACTTCCTTTCCTTCTCAAAAAAATTTCAAGAAAAGTTCTTGAAAATTAAAAGCTACCGTCCCCAAAGATTGTAACCATTGTACTCCTAGTACAACATCAGCACCTCCCATAGGAATGGAAAGCATTGGACTAGTCAATACATATTCCCCCATGATTAGCTTAATATTATGGCATTTTCCAGAGCAATTTATAGTTCCTCCATTTGCAACCATCACTTGACATTCTGGTGCTGGGTATAGGAAACAATTTAATTCCTTGGCTACCTTACAATGAATAAAATTATGGGTGCTACCTGAATCAATCAACACTATTACCTTTTTCTTCTTGATATGTCCTTCTATCTTAAGAGTTTGAGGAGTGGTAATTCATGCCAGTGCATTACACGATATAGTCGGACTCATTTCTTCCTCTTCTATGGCTGGTTCCTGGTGTATATGCTCTTCTTGTTCATTTTCTTCTTCCTCTTCACAATCTATGTAAAATAATTTCTTCTCAGCACACTTATGACCTTTAGTGTATTTGCTATCACAACTGTAGCAAAGCCCTTTTGCTCTTTTTTCTTCCAATTGCTGTGGTGTCAACCTTGTAGGTTGTGGAAATCTAGGCGTAGCAACACTTCCTTCTTTATAGAATTGAGTGGTAGGCTTCCTTGTCGCCATTATTTTACATTCAACTTTTCTTGCCAACTCGAATGCCTTCTCCAATGAATCCGGTTCCAAAACGCGAACTTCGTGTTGGATGTTATTCTTTAAAGTGCCTATGAAGAGATCGATCCTGTGTTCTTCTAGAATATCAGTTACCCTTCTATTCAATTTTTGGAAGTCCTCAATGTGCTGCCCCACTAAACCCTTTTGTTTGAGATTTATCAATTGGCTAAAGAAGGTGTTGCTCTTTGTATCCTCATAATGTGCTATCATTTCCTCCGTGAAAATTGACCAAGTGACAATTTTTTTACGGGAGCAAAGCCATCGATACCATACAAATGTATTTTGTTCTAAATGTAAAGTTGCAATGCGTACCTTTTGTGTGTTTTGCGCATTATGGAGATCAAAATATTGCTCCATCTGTAGTATCCATGTTACAGGATCCTTTCCATCAAACTTCCTCATATCCATTTTTGGAATATGGTGGTTCTTCCCACCAACATTAAAGGTTATGAAATCACGATTAACATTTATTTTGTTCTCATCATGAGGTTCTTCTACTATATTTCCGCCATTAGGAATCGTTTCTTGTTTTAAGCTTGTCATCAAGCCTTCCATGTATGCTTTTAGATCATTCTTCATGTTTTCCATGTTGTCTTTCATGTTTTCATCGATCTTAGCTTCCATGTCATCAATCTTTGCTTCCATGCCCACTTCCATGCCATCCATCTTAGCTTCCAAACCATTCATCTTAGCTTCCACGCCTTTCTTCAAACCATCCATCTTAGTTTCCATTCCTTTCTTCAAAACTTCCATTTCATTTTTTGTTGTTCTTTGCGAGAGCGAAATTTTTTGTTGCACTTGCTCTTGTAATTTTGATATGTCATGTTGCCATTCTTCGTATTCATGAGTCACAGTAGAGCCTTCTAAAGGCTTAATGGGAGTTGAATTCTTTTTAGGGGCCATTTTAGAATCCAATACTGATATCTATTCTACAATATTCCCTTGGAATCAATTCAACTTGATTCTTCAAACAAGACTTATGCAATTCGGAAAAAAAATACACACCTTTTACTTGCTTTTTAGGAGCTCTGTATTGAAATTGAATTATCTCTGTAATTGAGAATATTCAATTTTTGAAATTCACTACTGTAGTAGCCTTTTGAAATTTCTTTAAAATGCCACAGGTATGATCTGTTTTGGATTCTTCAAGATAAATTTATTTCCAATCTCCCACAATGACCCAATTTTGGACTAGTTCAGTAGAGCGAGCTTGTACGACTTGCCACGTGTCACTGTTTCGTCATTCGGAGTCTCCGAAAATTGATAGCCTAGAAACTACATTCCGTGTATCACAAACCACCTTAACTCCAATCCAATGCCCGCAGAGAGAGTTATTGAACTTTTCCCACGATCACTTTTTGAAAATGAAATCTCAAAGAGTCCATGCTACTATCTTCCGCATCATATTCTCCAAAAATATTGTGAACCAAGCTCTGAAATTTTTTGATGAATTTCCTCAAGATTTCAGCTTCATACCATATTAATTTCAGATTCTGAACCTTTGTATAAAAAATTTTATAGCGAAAATTACACGATGACCTGTTTAGGAGCTTGAAAAAAGACCTAACTTCCACAGATGATATCTCCGAAAATATTGCGAACCAAGCTCTGAAATTTTTAGAAAAACTTCCTCAGGATTCCGGCTTTGTATCATGAAAATTTCAGCTTCTGAAACTTTGTATAAGAAAAGTTATAGCGAAAAATTCCACGATGACCTGTTTGGAGCAGCGAAACCCTAGAATCCAAAGCTCCGATACCAAATGTTGTGTAACCAGCTCCAAAAATAGAAGAAAAGAGATATCAACGCCTTAGAAATAAGCCACTTCGAGGGGGAAACCTCCAACACATTACATAAATGAAAAATTCTTGGATGATACAATTTACAAAACCTCATTTCTATATATAGGAGTCCATGGGGCCATAATGTAATCCTAGTGGGCCACAATGTAATCCTAGCCGACCTAACAATAATAATTTAAGGGCACAATAATAACAAAATGGGGGTTACAAGGGTTCAATAATAACAATAAGGGGGTTACAATAACAATAATAAGGGACTATACTAGTGATATAGGGACCTAACATGTTGACGAATCTGATAGGTGAACTATGATCGCCAGGGATGCCCTCTCAGATAATTTCATCACATAGATCACATGGACACATCCCTAAGTAATCACATAAGGACCATAGTGATCTTGATCCAAGTGGTGGATATTCACTCCCCTATCCGGGAGTGGGTACGGAAGATCCTCCCCCTGAGGCAGTAGACCAGTCACAAAGTAAACATCAGTCTCCAGCTGGATAATGACGTCTCTACGGTGCAACACCATAACACGCCGTCTCCTATTCTAGCAACAGACTAGGTATCGAAGTAAGCCATCATGCGACCTTAGTAGGTTGTTATTTAAAAATTTGAGCAACCCATACTGCACCAAAATGCCCTGAGCACCAAGGCTTTGGGTCACAGCTGCTCGGAGATCAGGCCAGTCTCTCTCATGCCACAACATCTTGTCACTAAAGAAAAAACCAAAAACTATTTTTTCAAACCCAAAAAATTAAAAAAAAATTCAAAAATTGGACCCCATCGCCCCTATGTAGAGGTCAAGCGCGATGACCATGAATTTGTATCTGACACAAATGTGTGGTCCATCGGGTAATATTTTTCCCAGGCGTGAGGACCTCGCGCAAAAATTTCTCTCTGTGTGAGGACACCATGGGTTAGCCTTGATCACTCGTGCAGTCGAGGCAAAAAATGGGTATAAAGTCTGTAAAAATCCATATTTGTATGGACCCCCCCATACAAGAAAATGAAAAAAATGAAAATCTGGACATTTAGGGCCCTACCTGACACTGACGACACGAATCCTGGGTACTCAGGCTTTCCACAACGACAAGAAAATCTCGGGAGCAGGAGATTAGCTTTTACCTCAGACTCTCAAAAGACACAAATGAGTTGAAATGAACCATATTGGCCCATATATTGCCTTTTTCTCATTATTCGACAGACCATAACTGGAGCTTAGAGTACTTGATTGCAAAACCACGAGAAACAAAATGATCAACGCTTCATAATGTTCAAACTAGGCCCCATAAATCCACACCTCAGAAAAAGTCATTTTTCAGTCACAACAGGTATGCCCTCTCTTATTGCTTTACATTCAAATTATTTCAAATATTTTTGTATAAAAATGATGCTTTTACTTGAGGTATTGGTTGCAGGGATTACAAACATGTCGAATCACCATATATCCCAACCAAAAAAGGTATAAGAGTAGGTATCATTCTACCCCTAGCATGATAGGCTCCCTAAAGAAGCTTTTCATATATTGACATCATTTCTCCAAAGAAATCAACCATAGGTTTCATTCACTCGACCATGTTTATCATCACCCCACCTTTCACATGATAAACACCATTTCAGGTCGGTAGAGCCTTACCCTCCATGGCATCCATCACTCATGTAGACCATACACCAAAGGTCTAGAGCCATGGCCATAAAAACCAAATCCCAGGAAGCACATTATGTCCATTCATTCATCATACATCAAGTCAAGTTCTACCCATGTCATGTTAAAACCCCTTTCTTGGGCTACCATTCTTAGAAGTAGATAAAAAAATGCACCACTGCGTCTAACACTTGGCCTATCACACCCCCATCATCATAGCCCATCTGCGACATTTTTCATTCGCTTCATAACCCCCGAGCCGAGACCAACCAATGGGGCCCCCACCCTCAGCAAAAAACAATCCTCACACCATAGTGACAACTTATTTCATGTTTATAGGGGCACTCGTCTCCGTGCTTGTACATCAAAACCCATTCTATATTTTTTTGGTAAGTGTATAAATATTTTTTAGGAGAGAACTCCCACCCATCCATTCACATTTCTCACTTAGCAGCAGTCCCTAATCACCCTTGGTATGTGCTATGCATTATTTACTACACAAAACCATGAAACTCATAGCAACCATACACCCACGCTGGACATCCTACCAACTCCAGGGATTTCCTCACCATAAATTGCTATGACTGTTTCCACTCACATTTATAACTCTGACCTCGGGCCACTTAAACATCATCATCATTTATAGCCATTTCTTGTCATCATGCCTAGTTAACCCATCACACCACGCCCTACTATATCAGAAACCCTGGTCCTTTGCATCAATACTCATCTTGGTTGGTTGATGCTTCCTTCTTGTTGACTACAACAAACATTTTCCAAGAAGGAGGTAGTACCTTGGATGATTCCTCACCTCAATAGGGGCATCTCCAGATGGCACTATGGGAATCATCATTTCCCATTGTTTTCATCGATCCTCTTGACATTTGACTTCAAGGTAAGCTTTCATGTCAATATGGTAACGTACTTCATAACCGTTTCACTTTGTCAGAATTTTTCAAAGACCCGTGACTTGATAAGCATCTCTTTCAGCAATGCTTACACGAGAAGGTCCCCAACAATCAAAGACCCATACATACAATGATAATTCGTTCTAAAAAAATGTGCCATACCAAGATTGTGCATGTGGGCACCACATTCAACCTTATTTCAAAGAAGAACTCCCTCGACGGCATCAACAACTGTCGTCGTCAACCAGCAACAGGTCATTACCAAAAGTGGCATAAAAAAATCATTATCTATCAGATAAGCTTAACTAGTCAAAACATCACGAGCATGGGACATGCCCGCCTCGTAGAAATATTTTATTCATTCTATCTCTTACATGTTACCAATAGAGAAAGGTGTCTTTTTTACTCAAGGCAAGGAGTCTCTCAACCCAGTTCCAAAGCAATTTACTCTCTCTCTCTCTCAAAAGGAACACACATAAAAGAAACTATAATGTATTTCGGCTATACAGTTATTCCTACACCTCATACATTAGGGGGTAACTGTTAACAGAGGAAAATTGTAAGGGAAAAAGACATTAAAAATGTCAAGTAGAAGGTACAAATAAAGGTTTAAAGTGAAGAAATACATTAGGAGGAGCTAAAAATTTATTTTTTCATAAGGTCAGAGGACAAAAATTTTGGACCGCGCATAGGCAACACTGTCTCTCAACCCCCGGATGCGGGTGTTTCCATGTCAATTTAATGGGATGGGACGGAGGGTTTCAAAGCTCTGCCGCCATCTGGCTGTCTAGTACGAGGAGTTAAATGGATAGCTGCACAACGGCTGGCTCCATTTATCCTCCCCTCCTTCCAACGCTATGAGCACTGCACACTTCTGCCCTCGCTCGAATTCGACTGTCACAAACCTTCACTCCGCATGCTTCGGCGGGTTTTTCACCATGGAAGCAGTTAAGATAATTGATCGGCTGGGTATGGAAAGGACGGACTGGGCGCAGGTTGAGGTATGGCGCGATGTGGGTGGGTATTGCTCGCAACAAGTTATTTATCACCGGCTCATGGCTCATCTTCAGAATTGTTTAGGAGTCTTTTATAGCTGTGTCTACAGGTGGGAGAGAGTCGACCAGTGTTTGGGGCGTTTTATGAGGAGGGACGCTCATTCTCCTAGGATTTTCAAGCAGCTGTTGCGTCCCCTTTCAGATTCCCATTCAGGCCACCCTTCGCTGGCTTTCATTGGGGTCTTGGGCGCTTTCTGGAACCCGCTCATTCTCAGCATGCCGAGGTTAAGACACCGTTTAAGGAGCAGAAGGGGAAGCTCGCGGAGCCATCCTTCCCATGCTCTCTCCAGCCCTTCTCCGGACTCTTCCTCCTTTAGGGAAGGCTCAAGCCACTACCCCAGAACTCGTTCTGGCCGGGGGCGCTCGCATGATTATCGCCTTTTTTGGGGTCCTCATTTGCACCCTCCTCCTGCCTCCTCTGCTCCAACTACTGGCACGGCTCAGTTCACTTTCAACAGTAGACTCAATCGCCCTCGGATAACAACCATTCTCTCGGTGGTTTTCCTTGAAGACAACGTTCTGGGGGAGGTTAGCTCTCATCCGGCAGCTCCTGAGGCAAATGATACAGCTCCTGACACCCAATTCTCGGCTTTCAATCTGGGTGGTGGCAATTTCCCAGCGCAGCCTCCGTATCGCCCTGCAGAACCGGTTCTGGATGAAGATATGCTCTCTGCTGAACATGTTGCACCGGCTCCTCATGACGAGCCTGCTTCTGACATGCACGCCACCGGCTGGTGCAGGATTGAGGAGGAGCCTCCGGAAGACTAATGGGTTCGTCGCTTGGTCTTTTTTCTGTCTCTGTCACCCAAACTTCTGGGTTTTTTTATGTTATGGAAGCTTTGATGTTTTATGGCCCTCTTTTGTATCTTCTGGGTCACAGTATCTCTTGGAAAACTATGGTTCTGCACCCCTGCGTGGGTCTCGACAGTCTACAACACTATTTTTTCCTGAATTTTCTGCCTCCAAGGCAGCAGTTACTGACTTCGGTCTCGATGTAATTTTACCCACTTGTTAATAGATCAAACTTACTTAGAAAAAAAAAAAAAAAAAAAAAAACACTGTCTCTCGACGCGCAGTGCGGATTTTTCTTCAATAACCGCACACTGTATGACTATCCCTTCGATAGTATGCGGTCTTGGGGATGACGGAATGTCACCATCTGGGACTACTTGGCACACTCAATGGAAGGGTCTATATACGTACTTTGGATATGGTTAACGGTGCAGTAGGTGCACTCGTACTCGTACCTGATGGGCTGGTGTCCGGAGGTGTATCGTAGTTCCTGTTCCTTATTTGGAAGAACAATTCTTCGCCAACCATGTAGATATCGTGAATGCCTCCCCTGGTATATTTTTGGGGTGGTTGTTGTTGCTATGTGTTAACCACTCCTTGGTGGGGGAAAGGCTTTTGCACTAGTATCAATGGATGGCCTCCTAGATTGGTTTTTGGTGGTAATATCATGAAGTCAATTGAATATTCCCATAAATCTAGGGATACAAGTAAAAATTATAATATACCCTGTGGTTTGATAGTAGACTTTTTGGCTAACTCTAATATAGTAGGAGTATACTAAATATTAGTCAATTGCAATTCATCCATAATGCATTTGGTCATAGCAATTATTGCTACACTAGTTGATTAATTTTTTTGGGATTTCAACATTATTGATGTGTTTTTTTTATGATGGAGCTTCATGGATCTAAATATTTTTGAATTGTATTTTTCCCATCATAAGTTTTTCAATTTTTCCAATGAGTTGAACTTTTTGTATTTCATTGTTTTTCTATGAGCATTTCTAATGCACAACCAATTTATTACTTTTGCAAGAATTGGAATATCCTTTATTGCTTGTAGTAAAGGATTTTTAATGCAAACATTCTTTAACTCATCTATAATGCCATAATTTGGTGATATTAATTGTTTCTCTACACCTTTATCTATTTGTAATCTCTCTGGGAAATGAGAGTTTTGCAAGGATATGGAGGGTTGTTCTACTAAAGGAGTAGCACAAGTTGGTCTTATTCCATTGTCACTTATCTTGTCAAGAATTTATTCCTTTTGAGAGGTCTCTTCCTTTTCAATAGTTTCATCCTATTTATGTGCTTTAATGACAACATAGGGAATTTTATTTTTTTAAACTCTCCCTGATCTAAGATGAATATCATTTTAAAATAGGGGAAATATCATGTAAGTTTGGAAATTTTGTACTTCAACATTGTAAGTGGGTTGTTAAGTTGTTTTATATTAGGCTTTGGAAGTGGTTGTGCAGGTAGTTGATTAGGCTTTTGTGGTATTTCAGTAGGTGGTAATGGGAGAGGTTTACTTTTATTCAAATGAGGGTGACATTTAGGTTGTGGAGGTTGTGGCGGTGGGCAATAATATTGATACTTATATTGAGGATACTCAAGGAAAGATTGAGGATATCATGGATTTATACCATAAGATCCTTTTTAGCCTTATGAACAAGATGGATTTTGAGATTGTCGTGGCCAAGGTTTCTAAGGTAAGGATGTGTTCCAAATATTTTGAGATTGTTGTGAATAATATTGAAATTATGAATTGGGATCTTGCATCATACCTAGTTAATGAGGCTACCAAGGTATTTTAGGAGTAACAAAAGAAAGTTGTTATGGTGTTTGAAATGCTCCATTATCCTCTTGGTAAATAACCTCCAACCTAGGTAGCGATGGGAAATATTTTGTAGCATGTGATTTTTCACAAATGACACAAATTTCAATATTATAAAGTGGACATTATTTTAATGCATGCTTCTTTCTACATCTATGGAAAAATATAGACACAAAAAATTTCTCATCTTTTTTTCTTGTTTTACATTCTTAACATATTAATCTATTCACTAATATTACCAACAATATATTTTTTTAAATTATCAACCAAATAGCCAAGTTTAGCTCGACTTACTGATCCTAATGCTGATTTACTTACTCTTGTAATGGCTGGATCTCTAGAACTTCTTCCATACTTTGTATTCCCTCTTGATATGTGCTTTCACAACTCACAAATTTATTCAAATAATAGTTAAGAAACACCTCCTTTACCCATTATTTGAAGGAGATAAATCCACTCATCTCTAATTGCTCTAAGTAAGATGGTTTTTAGTGTATGAAATCCTAGATTATGTAAATTTTCCCTCTTGAAATTATATGTAAATATATTTACAAGATCCTCTAGACTCTCATTTTATTTTTGAGTCATTTTAAATATTTCCTCTTTAAGATCATGATGTATATATGATAGTATTTATATTTTTCTAAAAATAACCTTCTCATATCATCCCATGATCTTATAGAGTTAGTACCTAGACCCATAAACTATTTAAGATCTCTTTTAATGTGTCTGGAAAAATATTCAAATTTTGAGCATTAAGAAAATAATCATAAGATCTGCATAATACTTCAAATTCAAAGAGAAAAGTTTGTGGGTATTTTTTTCTTATACTATGGAAGTTGGGAAGTATGAATGGAGATGTGTTTTTAATATTAACATTATTTTCAATATCCTGAATGAGAAATTCATAAGGACCTTCTTCCTTGTCACGATCTCCATCATCATCTCTTCCTCTACCTCATATACCACCTCTTCCACCAGTAGGAGGCATTCTTCATCCTATACCACCTCCAAGTAGTGGTATTTCTCCTCATCCTCATCCTCCTATTATTTTTTCATGTCCATTGGGAGGAGAAAATACTTCCCCTTCACCTTATGCCATTGATCCTTAATAGGTGAGGTAATAAGGTTCTTAAATTGGATTTTCCTCTACTCGTTCTTCTATTAATAGTCCTCTAGAGAAATTTCCTTCTTTTTCTTCTTCTTCCTTAGTAGGTACTTATAGTTCTTGTTCAACAAGTTATTCTCTTGTTGAAGAAATAAAGATGACTACTTCGGTACAAGATGTAGGTTCATATACTACTTCCTCCGTGGAAGAAGTTGGTTCTTCTCTGGTTGAAATTTCATAGCTTTGTACGTCAAGGAGTCTTCTTCTAGCTATAAAAGTTGAAATTTGTGATATGGATGATGATGTGGCTCGTACTGCACCACATGGTGTAGAGTGGTGGTTGGTGAATATGGAATTGAAGTTCGTCCTCTAACAAATATACCTCTAGAGTCTCCTTCCATGTACATGCATTCTAGAATGAATGGAATCTAGCTTTTATGTATCTAAGAATGAATGCAACTAAGACTTAGATGCAATTAAATAAATTTGGTTAGGAATAAACTCACAATCATGATGCACAATTTCTTACCTATCGTCTTACTACTTTTCCTATCCAGATTTGTATAAATAAAAATACATTCTAAATTGAAAACTAATGCCTATGTATACTTACTCGAAAACGACACAAAAAATGAAGGGTAATTTAATTGTATGTTAAATTCGATTCATTAAAATGTCAATACAATTTTGTAGACTTATGAAGTATGCTACACCATTAATGAATTTAAATTTTAAAAGAAAGATTCAAATATATTGAGAAATGAATGATTAAAGGTTCCAAATGAAATGCCAAATTAGTTATAAAATTACAATGAATTCTTAATCTAAAAGAAATAAAATATGAGACTATAATAATGCAATAAAATAAGATGAAATCTAGACAGAGCACACACACTTGTTCCTAATGAAAGCAAGAAAATGACTATTTGAGTAATGCATAAAGTTAGGATAACTATATATATTCTAATATAGTGGAATAAATGAACTCTTAATCTGACTTCTTACACCAATTAAAGCAACAAATCTAATCTAATGAAATTGGCAATAATAACCTATACTAATGGAATAGTAAATTATTCTAACAGTATTCAAATTTTTATCTAAGGAAGGTAACGGCAATTTTACATCATGAAAGCAAAAATTATTACTCTATGAAAAGAAATGGAAATTATCTAAAGAAGAAATATAAATATATATAAAAATAGTTAAACTTCTCTATGAAAGTAATACAACTATCTATGACCCCAGATGCGGGTGACAGAATAGACACGAGTGACAATCACATCCTAGATAATGGAGATCTCCAATGAAGAGCTTCACTTGTCACGGATCCAAATACCATTAGCCTCTCGCACAAACCTCATAAAACTAGAAATGATGATGAGATGACGGGTACTATGTCACCATGCCCTAAATTTCCATCATGATTAACCACCTCACCTCGCATATATCACCATTAATGTCCATTATGATTAGCTAGTATCGCAGCCATACCTCCTCCCCCGAGCCTGCTCAGGTTCTCAATCATAGCTCACAGATACGTGTGAAGGCCACTCAATTCCATCCTCATATATCTCATCCCTACCCCTTTATAACACTAAGCTATCTTCCCATTTCCTCACTCAGCCTGTTTCCTTTGCCTTTCGCTCCCCTCACTTTTCTCTGGCTTCTCACCGAATTCAAACGGCTACAAAACCCCTATCCTAGCATGGAGCTGTGCAATTTCCTTTGGATTTTCGCTCTCCAAACTGCGAATCTACCCCCCATATATTTCTTCCCCTTCAGCCCCAGTGTGACTCTAGTCTCCTTTTCTCGATCTTGTGTGCTTCTGTTACTCCTGACCTGCTCACGCCATCACAGGTGCGCAATGGCTCCCAAACTTCGCCAACACACCATCCGCGGTGGACAGAGAGGGGCTCTCCCAGGACAATACCATCACGGAGAGGATAATCGTCTTGAGTCGATTGATGGCTCCTCTTCCAACACTTTTGCGAGCCAAAGTCCCGATCCCAAGCAGCATGCAGAATCCTCCAGGCAAGCTGTTCAGAGATATGGTCGTGGTTCGAGGAGGTCCACCTCCTCTCCCCAGCTGCACTCTTTGCATCACAATCCTATCCCTCTAACAGCTCTGGAGAAGGATGATGAGGACACAAACATCTAGTTCATGGACTCCGATGGCCTCTGGATGCGGGTTCCCGATGGAATAGACCTGGACTCCCCCATCCTCTATGCTCCTGTGAGCATTCCCAAGCGTACTGTGGCTGATGTGGAAGCAGCTGCTGCGCGGGCATGAGCTTGTCCTATCAAGGAAGAGAACTCCAACAATAATGATGAAGATGATGAGTACGTCTACGTTGCTGCACATTTTTCCTTTGTTTTTTTTCAAGTTCACCCTCAGGGATTTTATGCTATCATTTACTTTGTGTTTTTTAGATGTGTTAGTGCTACTGTGCATAATGTACTACTCAGTTCTAAGTTTTGTCTGGGTTGGTTTCCTCCCCCGAGGCAACCTAGAAACAATGTAACAAAGGCTGGGATTGGTTAAGTGCAACTTGCCAACCCATTCTGTAGCATATGTAACTTTATGTTTTCGAAATTAATAGAATAGCTCCACTTACCAAAAAAAAAAAATACAACTATCTATGAAAGCAAGGGAAACCTATTTTAAGTGATTGAAACAATGATGCATTATTGAAAAATAACCTTGATAAAAAAAAAATTCCAGAAGGTGTGCACTCAGGTTCAAAATTCATTCGTGAATAAAAAATGTGATATTCTTATGAATGATGCGCAAAATACTGTGATACTTCTATGAATGTGATATTAAATGAATGCAAAATGAACAAAATGATTGATATATGTTTTTTATGTTTTATATTTTAATTCAAGTGCTTGACAAACTTGTAAAAGAAAATAAAATAGTGAGCAAATGCGAAAGCTAATTATAAAAAAAATGGACCATGAGAAACATAGTAAAGATTATGTAATGTAAAAAAATATACTGCAATATTGTACGCCATAGGGGGGCCTCCTACTAGTGCATGAGATGAAAGAAAACACAAGAAACTTCTCGTTATTGATGTAACATTCTCACTGAAGCGCCATGATTACAAGAAATTGTTGCGATATTTAAATTAAAAGCAATGCACACACAATAATAATGTTCTACATTAATAAGATGATACAAAAGATGGTTCTCGCCTCTTAGCAAGTCCTATTTATAATGTCTTTTACAATAACTAACTGAGAGAGAATAATTACTATAAATTTGAACATGTAACAATGACTATATGTCCTATCTTCTTTTTAAGACCTAATTCCTACAATTCGCTAATGAGTTAGTGAATACTATCAATTTTTCTTGGACACATTATCATTTGTTTTACGGATATTTAGCTTTGAAGATGATTATTTGCACTCACTTGAAGTCGATATGTTGTGAAATAGTAGTCCTAATACATTTTTCCCTTGTTCCATGTTCCACGTGATGTTTGATGAAGTGTTTGACCATGCTGTTGTGGTCAATCGATGAGATTTTTCTTGCGCCTAACAGATGGAACACCATGTTAGAGATATTTTACACCTACCTATGTGCTTGAGTTTATATATTCACTTTGTGTTGGAAATATTGTCATTGATGGCAAAGGCATTGGCAACAAAGGAGCATCTGAAACAGTATCTAGGAAAAGAGAAAAGAAAGTTGCAGAAAACAAAGGCCAACAGAGAGGAACAGAGGAAGAGTGCATTTACAGAGAGCAGTATCGGTCTTGGTGCAGAGACAAGTAGTGAATTGAAGAAGACTTGTCCAAAGACAGGGTTGAATTAAATTGATGGATATTAGAGTCCCTGTCGATTTAATTCATGTATAAACATAATATATGCATCCTGATAAAGGAGAAAGGAAAATCTGTGTATGGTTGAGTTCTGGTGATATTCTGTTGAGTGGAGAATATCGAGCGTATTTTTACAGTTGATTGGTTCAATTCTCATACAGTCTTGGATGAGTTCTATATGTACAGGGCACATTATATATATATATATATATATATATATATATAACATTAACATAATCACGAAGGAAGAACATTTAAATCAAAGTTATACGGAACTTGGGGTACGGAGCGATTGGACAGCTGATCACTGTTTAAAAACTGCTAGTGGATTTGCGAAAGTGGATTGCCCATATCGCACCGCTTTTGTGGGATAAGCAGTATTCAAGAGACTGGCTCCGATTCCATAGAAAGAGTGACACGCGTCCTGGAGAAACCGTCATTGCTGAGCGCCGTCGTACGTTAACAATCAACCATCATGCGTTAAAGTTCGACCAAGGATGCCAAGCGATATTGATATATGCCGTTGATCTTGGAGGCTCACAATCTAACGGTGATCAGGCGATGGACTTGCGCGAAGTTTATTTTGGTATGGTGGGGCGCATATGTGGGCCAAGGGCAAAGGTTTGTTGAAATATTAAACTATTTAAAAGCATTGGATATTTTTTATAAAATCCGAAGGGTTAAACATAAGGGATTAAAACGTTGTAAATATATTTATTTATCAATTGATAAATAAATTAAAAATAAATAAAAACCCTGTGGGCCAAACTAATGGAAATATTGTCAAAGGAATACCATTAGCAGTTGGTGGTTTTGAATCATGGTTTTAATAAAGGAAAAAACTATATAAGGAGAAGAGGAATAGAGTACGGTGGGTGTATTGTGAGGGTGGCGAATAAAAATTTCTAAAAAAAAAAAATATTTGTATGGGCGAGCTCTGTTCTTAACTGATAAATCTGACACTACAATGCACCCATGAACATAATGATCTAACGATGATGAATTTCAGGTTTGAATGACGGACGAAATTATGAAGAACTTGTGTGAGTATACGGAAAATACATAAATCTGGTGACCGGGAAGATATGTCGTATGGAAACTGGTGGATCCAGTAAAAAAATTGATAAAGCATGTTCCGCAGTGGTGCTGAAGGTCGAAGCCTTCAGAGAGGGGGTTGTAGCTCCCTTCCAGTGGTAGCTGGTAAACGAGAGCAGGGGGTAGTAGCTCCCTTCCAAGAGAGGCTGGTAAACGAGAGAAGGTTGTAGCCTTCTGCAGGTGGGTGCCTGCGTGCTGGTATAAGTCTGCACCAACATATATTTTAAGAAGTTTTCTCTATAATAAATATTGAAGACTGAGATTATAGCAGTGGTGGTTTTCTCCCGAATTGGGTTTCCACCTTAAATCATGGTGTTCATATGTGTTGTTTATGTTTGATGGTTTTCTCTGTTATTTCTGTTCATGCTTAATGCTTATCTGATGCAGTGCTCTAAGTAACGACATAATAAGATATCTGGACATACATGTTGGATGCTGTACTGTAACATATGGTTTAAAAGAAAGAAAAGAAATTTTTTTCAGGCCTAAATACTGATTCACCCCTCCCCTCTCAGTATTTTTCTCAACAATTGGTTTCAGAGCGGGTTCTTCTGAAAAAGCTTAGCCGCTAGAAGGAAGATCAAGAAAGATGAGTAATCAAGATGGAACAACATCTATCAGGCCTCCACTCTTTAACAGAAAAAATTTAATCTTCTGGAAAACAAGGATGAGATCCTATCTTCAGTCTCTGTGAGCAGATGTATGGGAAATTTTTGAAAAAGGATATCAATATCCAGCTGCAGTGCCAACGGATTCGACGGAAAGGAAGAAATATGAAACAAATGCAAAGGCGGTCAATGCTCTATTGGGAAGTCTAAATGAATCAGAATTTTTCAAAGTCATGTAGCTAAATAATGCAAAGGAAATATGGGACAAAATCATTCTAAGTTATGAAGGTGATGCAAAGGTAAAAAGTGATAAACTCCAAACTCTCAGAATTCAATATGAGAATCTAAAAATGGAGAATGAGGAGAGCATTGCCAATTTATTTTTACGTCTTGATGATATTGTAAATCGTATGAGAAATCTGGGAGAAACAATAACCGAATCTACCTTGGTTGAGAAAGTCTTAAGATCTCTAACGACAAAATTTGAGTCAAAAGTTTCTGCCCTTGAAGAAAAGTAGGATCTTCAAAACCTCACTGTGGTACAACTTCATGGCATACTAACTGCATATGAAATGAGAAGAGGAGGACCTTCTGAAGTCAAAGAAGCAGTCTTTAGAACTTCTACAAAAGGGAAGGAAGTGCAAAAAACAGAAGGATCAGGATATATCTCAGAAGAAGACGAGATAAACTTTGTAAAGAAACTTCAACTTGACACAGGACGATTCAAAGGTAAGCTTCCTTTCAAATGCTTTGACTGTGGAACAGTTGGTCATTATGCTGCTAAGTGTCCTTATAAAGAAACACATAAAAAAGGGAAGGAAGTAGCAAAAAGAAATAAGAATCGTTTTAGCACTAGAAAGAGTTACTATACTCATGAAGATAGTGATGGGTTATCTGATAGTGAGGAAGAATGTGAACAAGATCTTAGACTTCTCATGGCATTTGAAAAAGAATCTAGAGAAGAAAAAGATACTTTTGTGGATGCTCTAGAAGACGGTGATTTTCTTGATGAAAACAATAAACTCAAAATTTGCTTAGAAGAAAGTAAAATAATCATAGAAACCTTGAAAAATCAGCTTGAAGAAAAGGAGAAACACAATGAGAAATTAGAATGTGAAATAGTAAGTCTAAGAAAAGAACTTGAGAACGTAAAACTCTGAATCTTAGATTTGCCAAAGGATCTGAAACATTAGATGAAATTTTCAAGGTACAACGTTCTCCTCTTATAAAGACAGGTCTTGGATATATTGGAGAATCTTCTCAGGCTTCAGCACCAAATTATCTAAAAGCTGTTACAGCTGGTGTACAACATGATGCCACTCAACAAGGTAATAAAGAGTCTTTACAGATAAAGCATGATCATCTCAATTCAAAGAACACTAACAGGAATGTCTTTCAAAGAAACACCAATCAACAAGTAAATTCATATAGAAGATTTTATGATCGCACAAATTTCTTCTTCAATGGACAATGTTTCTCATGTCACAATTTTGGTCATAAATATGTTCAATGTGTTGCATATAAAACCATCATGACAAGAGAAGCAAGAAAGAAAAGGATTGATATTGAAACAAAGAAGAATACTTATAACAAATTTTCTCCTCTTCAAAATGAAATTGAATGTGCCTATTGCAATAACTTTGGTCATGAAGAATCTGAATGCAGGAGCAAAGTTCAGCCAAAAGAACATGTTCCTTCAAGCTCCAAAGTATGGAAAAAGAAGGAATTACAGGTTGAAAATTGTGGCATAGCGTTATTTGCAGAAGATGAACAAAAACAATGGTACATTGATAGTGGATGCTCAAGACACATGATAGGTGATAAAGAAAAACTTCTTGCATATAGTGCTCTAGAAAAAGTAAAAAATGTTACATTTGGAAATGATACTCTTGCGGTCATTAAGGGAAAAGGGTTTGTTTTTCTAAAAGAAAAGGTGAAAGCTAATGAAGTCATGTATGTGGATGGATTAAAACATAGCTTGTTAAGTGTAAGTCAAATGTGTGATCAAGGAACTAAAGTTGTCTTTAGTTCAAAATAATGTGTGGTACATGATCCTGATACAGGTAAAGCAATTATAAAAGGAAGAAGAACTCCAAACAACCTGTATATATTGAAGAACCCCAAAGAACAATGTTATTTGAGTAAATCTTCAGAAAATTGGCTATGGCATAGAAGGTTGGGGCATCTGAGCTTCTCTCAAATCAACAAATCAAGCAGACTTAAAGCTGTTCGTGATCTTCCCAATATTACTCTACCTGAGAATATCATATGCAAATCTTTCCAATTCGGCAAGCAAACCCGGGTACAATTTAATGCCAAGGAAGGATCATCAAGTAAGCCTCTTGAACTCATTCATACTGAAATATGTGGACCTATGAGGAAAAAGTCACCACGAGGTGAGGAATACTATATCTTATTCATTGATGATTTCTCTAGAATGTGTTGGATTGGGCTGCTTAAACACAAAGATGAATCATTTGAGAAATTTCAGATCTTCAAAGCACTAGTTGAGAATGAATTAGATCTAAAAATCAAGTGTCTCAGATCTGATCGAGGAGGAGAATATACATCCAATGAATTCCTTGAATTCTGTGAACAACATGGCATAAAAAGACATTTCTCTGTAGCTGGCACTCCTCAATAGAATGGCGTTACAGAAATAATGAACAGAATAGTTCAACAAATGGCTAGAGCTATGCTTGATGATTCCGGAACACCTGACACATTTTGGGGAGAAGCAGCACATACAACAGTAAACATTCTCAACAAAGCACATGTTCGTGTAAATAGTGATAAAACTCCATATGAACTCTGGTATGGTAATCCTCCCACCATAAAGCATTTTAGAATTTTTGGGAGCAAATGCTTTATCAAGAATAATGATGAAAAACTTGGCAAGTTTGAACCCAGAGTAGATGAAGGAATATTTCTTGGTTACTCCTCTAGGATTAGGATATAAATGTTAACAAAATACTGAAGATTGTTGAATGTATTGATGTTGTTATTGATGAGTCTCCCGTCAAGCCCAAAAGAAGAAAGAAAACAACAAGATGAAGATGATGATGACACATATCCTTCTACATCAAATAGTAATGATACAAACAGTGAACCCAGTGAAGAACCCAAAGATGATTTGTCTGAAAATGCTCCATCGAGATATGTTCAAAAGAATCATTCGGAATCTCAAATTTTGGGAGAAAAGGGA
Organism: Pinus albicaulis; assembly: GCA_034641835.2. NCBI lineage: Eukaryota > Viridiplantae > Streptophyta > Pinopsida > Pinales > Pinaceae > Pinus > Pinus albicaulis. Next base: position 857,101,487 of record CM076579.1, read on the forward strand.
TCAGGTATACAAACAAGAAGGACTCAGGGATCTTCTAGCACCTGCATTTTCATCCACTATTGAACCACAAGGTCGGGCCAAGCTAGCAAAGATGAATGTTGGATTCAAGCCATGAATGAAGACCTTGGATCAAATTTAAAAGAATCACACTTGGGAATTAGTACCAAGACCACATGACAAAAATGTCATTGGAACTAAATGGATATTCAAAAACAAGTTAAATGAGAATGGGGATGTTATAAGAAATAAAGCTAGACTTGTGTGCAAAGGGTATGCTCAACAAGAAGGTATAGATTTTGAAGAAACTTTTGCTTCTGTAGCTAGACTTGAAGCCATAAGAATGTTTCTTGCTTTTTCAAGCTCCCAACAAATCAAATTTTATCAAATGGATGTTAAATCTGCCTTTCTCAATGGCGATTTAGAAGAAGAAGTTTATATAGAACAACCATAAGGATTCATTTTGGGAAATGATGAAAAACTTGTTTGTAGACTTAAAAAGGCTCTATATGGTCTCAAACAAGCTCCAAGGGCATGGTATTATCTTCTTGGACAAATATCTTCATCAACAAGGCTTTTCAAAGGGGTCTGTTGATAGCAACTTATACACAAAAAATGAAAATGAAAAATTGTTGATTATTGTTGTATATGTCGATGATATCATTTTTGGAAGTAATAAAGAGTCTATGAGTTAGAAATTTGCTTCTAATATGCAGCAAGAATTTGAAATGTCTTTACTTGGGGAACTAACATTCTTTCTTGGCCTGCAAGTGCAACAAGCAATAGATGGTATATTCTTATCACAAGCAAAGTAACTCAAGAAAATCCTGAAGAAGTATGGCACGAAAGACTGCAAACCTGTAAGTACACCAATGATAACCGGATGTAATCTCAGTTCTAATGATGACTCCCCCATGGTGGATCAACCTGAATACATATCTATGATAGGAAGTCTACTTTATCTCACTGGGACTAGACCAGACATCATGCATGCAGTTGGGATTGTTGGATGATTTCAAGCTAATCCAAAAGAGTCTCATCTTCAGGCTGTGAAAAGAATATTCAAATATCTACAAGGAACTCAAGACTTTGGACTATGGTATCCAAAGAATGTTGATCTTACTCTTCATGCATACACTGATGCAGATTGGGCTGGAAGTGTTGATGATCGAAAAAGAATGAGTGGTGGTGCATTCTATATGGGGCCCCGGTTAGTATCTTGGATCAGCAAGAAGCAAAGCTCCATTGCCTTATCTACAGCAGAAGCAGAATATGTGGCTACTGCATCATGTTGCACTCAACTTCTTTGGATGATGCAAACCCTATAAGACTTTCAAATCAAATGTTCACCTCCTATCTCCATTATGTGTGATAATACAAGTGCTATCAGTATCTCAAAGAACCCTGTTATGCATTCCAAGACCAAGCACATTCCTATCAAATACCACTTCTTATGTGAGCAAGTGCTTGAAAAAAAGGTGAAATTGGAATATGTTTCCTCCAAAGAACAAGTTGTTGATATATTTACCAAACCTCTACCCAGGGAAGCATTCGAATATCTCAGAAAAAAATTAGGATTAGTCTCTGCCATGCAGAGGATCAGGTCTACTTAAATACAGAAGATTAAATTGGTTTTGAAGTGTTGTTGGGCTTCTCTGATTGCTCAGGCTAAGGGGGAGCATTGGTCAGAATGCATGGTTGGAATTCCTATTAATTGTTATAGTCTGATCACATCTTTGATCTTGTTTGTATAAGTCATTTTGTTATATTTGAAGATGCAGCATGATCTTAGGGGGAGCATGGTTCTGTCGGTACAAAGGATGTTGATAAACCCTTTGCCATTGATGTCAAAGGGGGAGGAAACACAAAGAGGGGTTCTATAAGACACACAAAGGAAGAATATTGCCATCAATGCCAAAGGGGGAGAGTGTTGGAAATATTGTCATTGATGGAAAAGGCATTGGCAACAAAGGAGCATCTGAAACAGTATCTAGGAAAAGAGAAAAGTAAGTTGCAGAAAACAAAGGCCAGCAGAGAGGAACAGAGGAAGAGTGCATGTACAGAGAGCAGTATCGGTCTTGGTGCAGAGACAAGCAGTGATTTGAAGGAGACTTGTCCAAAGACAGGGTTGAATTTAATTGACGGATATTAGAGTCCCTGTGGATTTAATTCATGTATAAACATAATACATGCATCCTGATAAAGGAGAAAGGAAAATCTGTGTATGGTTGAGTTAAACAGTAATACATTGAATGGAAAATATCAGCGTAATTTTGTGATTGATTGGTTCTTCGTTGATCTTGAGCGGGATGCAGCATATGCGAGGGCACATTATATATATATATATAGGAAGAACATTTAAATCAAAGTTATACGAAACTTGGGGTACAGAGCGATTGGACAGTTGATCACTGTTTAAAAAACTGCTAGTGGATTTGCGAAAGCGGATTGCCCATATCACACCGCTTTTGCGGGATAAGCGGTATTCAAGAGATTGGCTCCGATTCCATAGAACAAGTGACACGCGTCCTGGAAAAACCGTTGTTTCTGTGCGCCGTCGTATGTTAACGATCGACCATCGCACGTTAAAGTTCGACCAAGGATGCCCAACGATATTGATATATGCCGTTGATCTTGGAAGCTCGCGATCTAATGGTGATCAGGCGATGGACTTGCACGAAGTTTATTTTGGTACGGTGGGGCGCATATGTGGACCAGGGGTCAAAGGTTTATTGAAATATTAAACTATTTGAAAGCATTGGATATTGTTTATAAAATCCGAAGGGTTAAACATAAGGGATTAAAACATTGTAAATATATTTATTTATCAATTGATAAATAAATTAAAAAGAAATAAAAAACCCCGTGGGCCAAACTAATGGAAATATTGTCAAAGAAATACCATTATTAGTTGGTGGTTTTGACTCATGGTTTTAATAAAGGAAAAAACTATATAAGGAGAAGAGGAATAGAGTACGGTGGGTGTATTGTGAGGGTGGCGAATAAAAATTTCTAAAAAAAAAAAATATTTGTATGGGCGAGCTCTGTTCTTAACTGATAAATCCGACACTACGATGCACCCATGAACATAATGATCTGACGATGATGAATCTCAGGTTTGAATGACGGACGAAATTATGAAGAACTTGTGTGAGTATACAGAAAATACATAAATCTGGTGACCAGGAAGATATGTCGTATGGAAACTGGTGGATCCAGTACGAAAATTGATAAAGCATGGTCCGCAGTGGTTCTGAAGGTCGAAGCCTTCAGAGAGGGGGTTGTAGCTCCCTTCCAGTGGTAGCTGGTAAACGAGAGCAAGGGGCAGTAGCTCCCTTCCAGGAGAGGTTGGTAAACGAGAGAAGGTTGTAGCCTTCTGCAGGTGGGTGCCTGCGTGCTGGTATAAGTCTGCACCAGCATATATTGTAAGAAGTTTTCTCTATAATAAATATTGAAGACTGAGATTACAACAGCGGTAATTTTCTCCCGAATTGGGTTTTCACCTTAAATCCTGGTGTTCATATGTGTTGTTTATGTTTGATGGTTTGCTCTGTTATTTATGTTCATGCTTAATGTTTATCTGATGCAGTTCTCTAAGTAATGACATAATAAGATATTTGGACATACATGTTGGATGCTGTACTATAACATATGGTTTAAGAGAAAGAAAAGAAAAATTGTTCAGCCCTAAATACTGATTCACCCCTCCCCTCTCAGTATTTTTCTCAACACTTTGGAAAATAATTTAATCTTGGATGTAGCTACAAAATTTCATTAGAGCTACAAAATATGTCAGTTTATGCCATCTTTGCAAATTAACGCAATTTTATAAAGTAAAAAAATATAGAACTAGAAAGATATTATAATTTTACCTATTTTTGTTTTCTATAGTTCAGATGGCTTATTATTCATGGAAATATAGTAGGATGATGTAAAAACAAGTAATTATGAGGGTTTCTATGAAATATAGGCGGAAACCAAAATTATCAAGTTTCCAAAAAGATACTATTTCTTCATCCCAACAAAAGTTATTTTTAATAACAAAAATTGGCCACACTAGTGTTATGTATATTTTATTAATTATTAGTTAAATATAGTTATCTTAGGTTTATTAATGTGGAAGGGCATGATCAATGATCATTCCTCTTCACCAAGGGACACCGTAGGGCTGTATTTAAAGCCTTGGTGATCCCCACTTGTAATCATCTCATCTTTTATCAATAATAATATATACTTATTCAAGTTTACCAGAGTTTTTACACTCTATTGGTATCGGAGTAATCGCTCTTCAGGATCTGTGTGATCACTAAGAATTAAGGAATTACAAGAAAATTCCAGAATTACAATTTTTTTTTTAAATCGAGTGCTTGTGAGCAACATTTTCTTAAAAACAAAAAAATTACAAATTTTTCCTCCCCCGAATTTTTTTTCCCTCTTCCCCCACGGCCCTCGGCCTCCCCCCAACCCTCACTCCCATATTTCCTCGACCTCATCGCTCGCCCCCCCCTCCACCCCCCCCATCTAGCTCCCCTCACCTCTCAGCCTTTCGGCCCCTCCCAACACTCCTCCCACACTCCGCCCCCTGTCTCCTCTCTTCCCACTCTCCTTCCCCGCTGCTCTGCACACTCCGTCCCACCTTCCCCTTCCGCGGCCATCCCCCACTCCTCCCCGCCTTCTCTGTCTCCCCTCCCCCGAACCCCTCCCAACCCGCTCCCCTCTCTGCCCTTGAGCCCTCCCCCCTCTGCTCTTACCCCGCACTCCCCTTCCCTCACCCTTCCCCGACACCTGCACACTCCCCTCGGCCCCTCCCGCGGCCATCCCCCACTCCCCCTAACCACCCTTCCTCCCTACGCCTTTCACCGCCCCCGACGTCCATCTTCCCCATTCACACACCCTTCCCCACCTCCATACTCATGCCCCTTCCTCTTATCACTCTGCCCACTCCCCGACCCTCTCCCCGCCGTCTTACCCACTCCCGTTCCCACCCTTCTCTTTTCGCCTCGGCTGTCCACCCTACTGCGACCCTTCCGCTATCTGCAGCCACCCTCCCTCAGCCCTCTCGTCTTCAACCTTCCCCCCCGCCTTCCGAAGCCACCCCACCATCCGCCTTTCCCTTCCTCTGTTACCCAACCTTCCCCCACTTTTGCCCTGTCGTCTCCTCGTCACCATCAGCAGTGAAACATATATATATATATATATATATTTTAATTTATAGAAGTATGACCTTTCACAAGTAGATGTCATTTAAAAACATTGACAATTTAATTATATATATATATATATATATATATATATATATATAAAACAAACCGGCGAAAGGATTTTTTTTTCAGAATCGGATGAAATTTTTTTAGTTATATATATATATATATATATATATATATATATATATATATATATATATATATATATAATAGTTATATAATAACGAAAAAAATTATATAATAATTATTATTTAAATAAAAAATAAAATAAATTAATTAAAATTATACAGCTTTGAGGACAAAGATTTTAAGGAAAAGAGGATAAGCCCTAATTACAAGGAGTATGAGGAGTATGACGTCATCAATGCCGATGGTCGATTTCCAAAAACAATTGCTAGATCTTGAGAAACAGATCAATAATAATTCCGAAGACATTGACAAAAGATTAGTCGGTCTCGAAGGTACAGTTGCAGGAAACTCCAACGATATCAAAAAGGTTCAAGATATGACGAATCGAATAGAAAGACAAATGTGGCTAAATCATAACGAGGCCACAGAAAATATTAGCGAAGCAATGAAAAAGATGAAAAAGCTCTTCGATAAGATAAATGATAAGATAGATAAGATAAGTCAGACACAAAAACCAATATTCCCGAATGTTGAACATAATCAACTGAAAAATTTAGATAATTCAGATCATAATCATGAATATAACATGTTTGAAATAGAGCAATTAAATGAGGTTGAATTGGAAATCATCTCACATGAAAGCTATAGTGTTGAAATACCTAGAAGCAGAGACTCTGAAATCAACCATGAAAGTTATAGAGCTGAGAAACCAAGAGAAGAAAATGCAACTCAATCCACTAATAAAGCCAGTAATGCAGCAATAGAAGTTATTGAGAACTTTTATATAAATGAAAATTCAATGGCAGAAAAAGAAACAATGTTGGTGAAGGAGCCACAGAAATAAATCAACGTGACTGCTATCACAGATGCAACAATAGACATCGTCGTTGAAAATGAAAGAAACCATGAAAATACAGATGCTTATAAACAATAAAATGTTTCATCCCCATATTTGAAATAAAAATGGGAAGAGACAAACACAGTCGAAGCCACTGATACAATGCCGAAAGCTGTTGAGGCCTTTGGTGATGAAGCAGATATGGTTGTTAAGAAGGGAACGTTTGATGATGAGAAGAAGTTGCATAGGATGATAATTGTTGGTAACTTACCTCTAAATCTAAAAAGGAACCACGAAGAATCACCAGCAGTACAAGGAATAGTTCAGACACACGCAAAAGTATTTCAAGACCTGCCAATGAAAATGTCTCCTGATAGGGAAATCAAACATCCAATAGAATTCAAGACAGGAACCGACCCTGTCAATATCAAATATTTTCGCTATCCACATCACCAACAGATTGAGCTCGAGAAGATGCTCCACGATCTTTTTAAAATGTGGGAAGAAAGAGCCCGCCGCTCAACCCAGGCTTTCGTCAACGATGTCCATCATTACGTATGCTTTGAGGACAAAGCATCTTTAAGAGAGGGGAAATGTTATGTATATTTTAGTAATTATTAGTTAAATATAGTTATCTTAGGTTTATTAATGTGGAAGGGCATGATCAACGACCATGCCTCTTCGCCAAGGGACACCGTAGGGCTGTATTTAAAGCCTTGGTGATCCCCACTTGTAATCATCTCATCTTTTATCAATAATAATATATACTTATTCAATTTTACCAGAGTTTTTACACTCCAACTAGGTAAATAGACCCGAGCTCTCCAAATGGATTACAGAGTCATCTGCCAATGAAATCATAACATTACGAGTTTCATCTCTAAAATTCATCCATTTTTCCTCAATTTTCCTAAATGCATAACCATTTGTAGACATTCGAAGATCATCATCTCCACTTCTCTTCCATGCATGGCAATCCCTAAATTGTGCTATTCTTTTACACTTGAATAATTGCTGCAAATGTGGATTTATGTGAATATGACAAAGAACCTTTTGAGACACCTCTTTTGTTATCTGATTGGTTCAATGTCTATTGCTCTAACATTGCATACTTTTTTTTTTCGATGCATGTTTTCCATAATGTATAATACAATCATTAGGACATGCATATATAGCTTTATATTCCATTCCAATTTCTTTAATAGTGGCATATAAACCTCAATATGTGCGAGGTAAATTATATGGTGATGGTAACAAGAATTCACCTAACAGTATACAACATAAATAATCACTAGTTAGTATAAATAATATCAATCATAAATATTGCATTCTTATTTTACACATTAATGAACCCTAAAAAAAAGGAAAAAATCACATATATGTATAATATGTGATGAAACATATTACATACATTAGGATCTATTTTACACAAGTGTTTAAAAAACCATTCAAAACTTTTAAGTCCACCAACAATAATGTAGCCGAGAAAATATTTTCTCTTGAGACTTCATAAAATCATGTCTTAGTCATTTTTAGCAAAGGTACATAATAATAACATCATTTTCCTCATCCTGACATTGACCAGTCGAATGAACAAATCTTGGATCAATTCATTTGTCCCATCATCTTGAACTATGTTATTATCGTTATCTTCTTCCATAGGATCATTAACTTGATCTTCAATATTTGTTCCATGTTCCTCAACTTGTACATCATTACTACTACTACTTGGAACATTCAAACACCTAAGGGGCCCAAAGTTACTTTATAATTACAACATTCATGCAAAATTAGTTTGCATAACAAATATTGCAACAATATAAAATTTAACTAATATGATTAATATAAAGACAATATATAATGAATAAATAGCTTACTAAGGGACAATATTCCTTCGGTCCCTTTTTAATGTGCCCATTTTTCCTACGATGTCTTTTAGCTATTTCTTTTAAAACTCTTTCGATACGTAAGATCTTGCATTTAGTGCAAGGGAAATAACATCTCCCATCACCCCCTTGATTTTTTTCCCTACTAATGTTTTTGGAAATTCTTCCCCACAAAAAAACTATGCGATGATTATGATTGCTCAACAAGAAGACCTTATAACCTTTTATAACTTTTGTAGATATAGCAAAAGTGTCACAACGTTAAATGCAACATATTTATAATTTTATGTACCATCAAATTTTTGACGTTTGTTGACCAAGTTAAGGTTGACTAGTCAAAAATTGACAGACTGTTTGAATAGCTCAACAAATAGAAGTTCCCTCATCAGAACTATCTTTTCATAGATATTGAGACAAATATGGAAAACTACCGCAAGAACAACAACCTCAATATATTTCATCGTAATATTGACGAACACGAGCAAATTATATAATAAATAAATGAATAGTGACATTGTTCTTGTAATTTTCAACAGTACGACCAATTTTAGCCATACCGTCATACTATTTTGTTGAAATTTATTATTATATGTAGTAGTGACATACTCCCCCTTAACAATTACTTGTGATCTCAATATGCATTCTTCAACTCTCTTTGAACTATTCCCTTCTTCTTCTTCATCTTCAATGCTCTTTATCTTCGTTTCTTTTTGTGTTCATCTTGAGTATTCTATGATATTTGGACTTTTGAAATTCTTCATCTCGGAACTTCTTCAAATTTCATTTTGTATCTACAAAAACATAAATAATTTCACTCCCCTTATATTAAGATTAATGATCATCTTTGGTTTTATTTGGTTGATCTATAACTGTCACACCTATGGGTTTTTGCAATGACTTACCCTTATCTGTTATAATTCTCAAGACCTCAAGTGGTTTGTACTTATCACAAACAACACGCCACATGAAATAATTTATGTGGTTTTTTATTACCACAAATAATACATCACATCAAGTGATTTCTATGGCTTCTTCTTATCACAAGCATTAGTGGTTTTGAATGACCACAAACCATACATTGCAACAATGGTTTCCACTAACCACAAACCTTCCTTTACAAACTAGTTTTTAGAGTACTACAAAATTTTCAACATAACACATTTTGCGAGTATACATTCTTCATTAGGTTTACATCATCATTGGTTTAAGTAAATATGATTACAAACTTAAATTCATGAAAATAAATCCCTTATACAATAATTAAATCAAGGTCATTTCCTTTCCACCATCCAAAAACATTATTTAAGTAGGACGATGAAATGACTTAGGGACGTCTTTTTATGGATTCACTGCATCTACATCCACATGATACTATTAATCTTAATTTTCTTCTCTTCTTTCTTATTCATTCCCTTGCATGCCTACCATATTTCTTTATTAATTGTGTCTTTGTTCATTTTTCTATGCTACTACATCATTTTCTTTGTCATAATCTTCTTTCATCTTATCATTTTCTTTTCTACTGCAACATTTTATCTCTTGTTGTTGCATAATTCTCTCTTTTTACATAATATTCTTTCATCAGTCCCTTTGTTGTTTCATCATTCAATCTATGATCATTTTCTTTCATTCTAGTATTCTCTGCACTCTTCATTACTACATCATTCTCTATGTGATTATCTTCTTTCATCCTACTATTCTCTTTTCTATTTGTTGCTTAATCATTATCGCTACCATTTTCTTCTATCATGGAGTCATCTTATTTTTCATTTTTTTACTTTGATTATTCCTACAAACAACTAAGTATATAAAGAAATAAAAGTATAAAGAAAATCATTTAATCACGAAATTTTGTTTTTTCAAGAATGACAGGTAAGAGGATCATTCTACGAGAAAATCCCATTCACTACAAACTTTACCACAAAGCACATGCCACAAAAAAATTAAACAAAATGAGTGTTAATGACACTTTACTAGCTTGACCAATGCTCTTGCAACGTTCATGTACCTTATTAATGATATATGAAAATTTTCATATAAATTATTGTGTTTTTTCTTGATGATGTGTTAAATGGAAGAACGTCTCCAACATGTTACCATTAATTGTATTTTTTTTTTTCCTTCTCAGAAGAATAAAACAACTGGATATTTTTATTAAAGCAAAAATAGTTACATCATTCAAGTATCATTTGTGCATCATTTCATCCTTTCCTAGACATTATCAGAAAGTGAACTAGTATCATCTATTAGAGATAGCCATTACATTTCCATTCAGTCAATAAGATGTAATATTCCCAATTAGTGATAGCTAATTGGAAATATTAATTTTTTATTAATTTTTCCTTGTATAGTTAAAATATAAATAAAGTGGGAGAGTGACTCACTTAGGATAAAGCACACTCCTTAAAGTCCCCTAGGAAATATAACGTTATGGTCAAGGTGGGCCAAGGGGGGCCATGTGACAACGTAAGGAGGGGGACACACTTAGATAGTGTGGGCCCATCCAACGTAGATGAGTTGGCAGCATGGGCTAAAGAGGGACAGCGTTAGCATGGTGGGGCCATGGAGAGAGGGAGGCTCACCCAAGATAAAAAGAGGAGAGGCTACCTCATTTCTCTCGTTGTTGATTATCCATTTTGGAGATTGTCTCTAGACATTGAGCACTCTTGCTGTTTAGTTAGTCTGCACATACTGTTCAGTACACCGGGTGTCTCCGTGCGGAGATCCCAACCTCAGCCCCGGGAGACTTCGAGTGCTTTCTCGGGTGAGGAGTCCTACCGTATTTTCATGGAGAGATCAGAGCTTTAGTCATTGAGGAGCATTCCTTGGAGGGACAACGCAGTCTTGCAGAGGGAGGACGCAGTTCTAGTTGGGGAGAGTTCCGGATTGAGGTGATTTGGGTGGATTCAGACTGGAGGATTAGGGAAGGGATTAGCCCTTACCTATTGGAGACATTTTGCAGAGGGAGAGGCCATATTCCGTAGTGTTGCCTTCAGGGTCAGCATTTTCCCTTGAGGGATAGCGTAGTGCCTCAAAGGAGGTATTTTTTGGGATCATCCATTCTCGAAAATCTCTCTGGGATTTTCTGGGTATTGGGAGGAGGCCATTCCCAAAGTTTCAGTATTTTCCGAGTTGGGGAGCAGCCCCAAAGACTCATTTTGTTGCAGCAGTTGCAGCAGCACGGCAGCAGTTTCCAGCAGCTTGGAGATTACGTAGTTGATAGAGGGAGAAGCCATTCCATACATTGTTCTGAGAGTATTTCTACACTTTCCCAGAGCAAGTCGAGGTGCCATCATTCTGATCACCTTTGTACTTTTCTTATTTCTCAGTATTAATAAAATGGCTCAGCGTTCTCCATATTGTGTATTTTGTCTTGTGGTTTGTCTCTAGTTGCTGTGTACCTTGTTTGTGTGCTTTATATTACTGTTTATTTCCCTTCGAGATATTATAGTGGTATCAGAACCGAGGTCTCGAGGTTGAGACTCACGGAACGTGGTGGGTTGTAATATCCTATGTGCGGGTAGGGCCCGCAGCCACGTGTCTGGGTCTATGTAATGAGCGGTGCTGCGCAAGGGTCCCCGCCCTCAGATGCTCTGGGGGGGTTAGGCCCACCCTTAACACCCTGGGATGCCGCCCTCACTAAAATTTCAAGCTTTTGGTGTAGTGGTTGGATCTACATGGTATCAAAGCCGAGGTCTCGAGGTCGAGACTCACGGAGCGTGGTGGGTTGTAATATCCCATGTGCGAGTAGGGCCCAAAGCCACGTGTCTGGGTCTGTGTAATGAGGGGTGTTGCGCAAGGGTCCCCGCCCTCAAATGCTCCGGTGGGGTTAGGCCCACCCTTAACACCCTGGGATGTTGCCCTCACTAACAGTTTGAGCTTTTGTTGTAGTGGTTGGATCTACGTGGTATCAAAGCCGAGGTCTCAAGGTCGAGACTCATGGAGCGTGGTGGGTTGTAATATCCCGTGTGTGGGTAGGGCTCGCAGCCACGTGTCCGGGTCTGTGTAATGAGGGGTGTTGCGAAAGGGTCCCCGCCCTTAGATGCTCTGGTGGGGTTAGGCCCACCCTTAACACCCTGGGATGCTGCCCTCACTAACAGATCGAGGTTTTGGTGTAGTGGTTTTCTAGTAGAATATGAACCCTGCCGGATCATTGATGCCTCATTTGGATAGTGAATCAGCAACACGGTTTCACTCCCGATAGATGTGGTGAACTGAGTATTTGTGGATTTGCTTCAGTAAATTTTTGATTCACATACTCCAGCCACGAATTAAAGGTAGGTCCAATAAATAGTTCCCCTTGTTGAATTCCACAATGGTCATGGAATACCCATGAATGTGAAGGGTATGGATATTCCTATAAATCGAGTACCAAATCAAACCCCACAAGGAAATCAATTCAACATGAGTGTTGGTGCTGCGACCTCCATGCCAGTGAAGTTTGAAAACTGTCTTCTCATCTATCCAAAGCCATGCTCCACATCTTCAAATACCTCTTTTTGATGTTCCATCAAAAAATCCAACAAGAATATTGATCTATGGAGGGCAGATTCGACATAATAAATCATATGTTATCCCCTTTCTAGGGACATAAAATTCTAGCTATGATAATTCCTTAGATACAATAATGTATAATGAAATAGGAGTCCTGTTGAAGATGAGCCGGTTCCGAGCCTTCCAGATCTCCCATATAGTATACACTAGTATGAGCACAGTACTACCCCCCCCGGGAGATTCCCCAACGAAGGCAATGTTCCAGTGATAGGAAGGTATATTGTGGTATCCTCCAACAAGTTATTCTACGAGACCATATTGATAAAGAAACTTTTCAATGCAGTAGTAGATGTGTTATCGATTCCTGAGTTGATTGACAGAAATAACACAAACTCAGACCATTCATTCCCCTCCTACATAAGTTTTCCCAAGTGAGATTATATTCTTCCATGCAATCCATTCACATATTAAGATATTAATAGGCACTTGAGACTTCCAATAGTGCAGGAACCATGGTATGACTTGGTATCCCATACCCATATGTGATATGAAGTAATAAAGTTTTGAAACCATGACCGAATTGCGACATAACTGCCCATCCCATGATAGTGAATCCAAAACACTATCTTTGCATAAACCGACATGCCGTAATTGTTGAGAAAAGGAACGCCACCCATAAGCTAAGTGGACCAGTAATCCAATGTCCTCAACATTTTTCCAGACAGGCACACCTCTCTACCAACCTTGAATCAACTGAGTTGGGAAAAATATCCATGTTTGTTGTAGAGTCCTAAGCAAGGCATTGTCTAGGATAGCTCCAGGAGACACTCCCAAAATCCCATCTCAACCAATTATAATCCTCCCTCCGTTTTCAAATTTCCATCTAATATGAAGGAAAGAAATGTCCTGAACCTTTAAAATGTTGTGCCAAATAATTGAGCCACACATAGAACCGAAATGTCGCAACCTAACAGATAGTGAAAGTGGCATGTCCCAACAATATTTATGCATAAAAATATAATGAACCATTCCAAATCCAATTAGGTAACGCCAAATAGATTTAATAATTAGATACTTACCAAATGAATTTAAATACATGACCCCCCAACCATTTAAATCATATGGTCAAGATAGATCCACCTAGTGGACCAAGTGGAATTTGTTGACACCACCTAAACCAAACCATAAAAAGCAGGTCATAATCACCTGAAGTGAGCGACAAACCCTGACAGGAAGAGATAAGAGATGGATCCAATATGTTGTGAGGTGAGAGAGAACCGACTTCACTAGGACCAGACAACCCCCCAAAGACAAATGTTGATGAGACCAGTTAGATAGTTTTCGATGGAATTTCATGATGATCCACTCCCATTCCACATATCTATACCTATTTGGATGAAGGTGGAAGCCAAAATACGTAATCCTGTCATCGAATGGTTGAAGACCAACATCAAATAAAGAAGTTATCCGATGGATGTCATCGGTGATCTCATCTGCATAAAGGAGAATATATTTACTAGCATTAGCCACCAAGCCCGAGGCCATCGCCTGAATAGATGAAACAAAGTCTCCTATTGTGGAAGTGATAGCTTACCAAAAGTCAATATATCATCTACAGAATATAGATGAGTGATGCATACCTCAGCTATATCTCACCATAAATCAGTATATCAGCTATCCAGACTCATACTAATACCATCAAAAGTACTCTCAATATTTTCCCAAGATATTTGGTGGTTGATCCCTTTCATAATGAGAATTAACAATAGGGGAGATAGGGAACATCCCTGTCTCAACCCCCTACCAGCCCTGAAAAATCCACGGGGAGACCATTTACAAGAAAAAATAACCAAGAGTGTGTCACATAGACCATAATCCATTCGATGATCAGAATGGAGAGACCAATCTTCTATAAAACCAATCGAATAAAATCCCAATCCACATAGTCGTATGCCCGATGTAGATCTATATTCATAACCAACGCCTTTTTCCTCTTATTCTGAATAGTGTGGAGGACTTATGGCGCAATATAAATCGCAATGTGGATTGATCTATTAGTTAAAAAGCCAAACTGTTCCGGATAGATAAATCTAGAGAGGCTCCCCTTGATATGACTAGCAATGACCTTGGATATAATGTTGTAGGTCACGTTTCACAATGAAATAGGCCAGAAATTAGAGAAATTAAGTGGATCAAAAACCTTGGGGATAAGGGCGATGAAATTTGATTTGATTGAGCCCAGAATGTGTCTGTTGATACGAGATTCCTCCACCATGGCCAATAATTCTGATTTTCATAATATCAAAAAATGCAATGAAGGGTTTGACAGTCCACCCATCCGGGCTAGGGAAACGATATTTAGAAAAGGAGTGCAATACAATCTATATTCCATCGAGTGTTACCGACCGATAAATCATATCATTGTATGGGCCTTTCAAACATGACCGGATAATTTTCAATACCCCATAACATGTCCGCCAATTGGGAAATCAAGACAGACCAAAAACATACCTAATAAAAAATGCACCGCTTCTCAACGAATGTCCAAATCAGTAGTGGCAATAGAGCCATCGGATTTATTAATGTTCCAGATGGAATTCCAGTTGCGCCTTTGATTAGAAAACTTATGTAAAAACTTTGTATTGTGGTCACCCTCACGGATCCAAGTTGCATGACTCTTTAACCTCCAAGTAGCCTCCTGAAGTAGTAAAATGTGCTTACAACGTGATTCTAGGAATGTATGCCTATCAATTATACATTGTGGGGGAGATGGGGCTGTGAGCTAGCCACTCAAGTAATTTAATTCCTGTTGGATTAAAGAAAGTTCAAGTAATAATTCAACGTTTTTGACACGTTCCCACGACCAAACCCAACCTTTGAGCCTCAAAATATTTTCAGAGATGAGAACCATGGGGGAAGTGTAATTATGGTCAACAAGGGAACACCATGTCGTGGAAACAAGGTGATGAAATGTTTGGTCCTGGAGCCAAGTCCTATTAAATTTAAAGGGTAAACCCTTTTTGACCGATTCCATCCTCCACAATAATAATATCGGGAAATGATATGATATAAGAGACATTTCCACCCTAGAGAGAATATTCACAAAAATTTCACAGAGGATTTCATGGACCAAAAATCGATCCAATCATTTCCCTATGTATTGGTCATATTCTCTACCATTGTGCCAAGGCGGGGCCAATGGATAAGGCACAATATCCACAAGATTATTTTCTTCAAAAATATCCCAGAGACTAGAGGACAAGGGGTCTGTTCGGCAGGCCGAGCCCCACATTTCATAGTGGAGAAAAGTCATGTTGAAATCCTCAACAATGATGAGGGATCCAATCCCCAAAATACCTGAGTCCCGAATGCGATCCCAGAGAAACATTTTGTTATCATAGGGAGCATAAATATTCCAGATGTGGACATGGGTCGCCATACCCTGGAAATGGCATGAAAGTAAAATACATGTAAAGAAGACATATGCATTAAAATGAGCCCGGGAGGCATCCCATAATGCCACCAGACCACCCGAAAGGCACACCGAGTCCACAACCACAATAGACCAAGATGGAAGGGAAGAGTGAAAATAAGCAATAGACCTTGCTGCAGTAGTCATGGATTCCTGGATAAGAATCAGAAAGGGATGAAAGGAGGAAATTAAACTATGAAGATAATTTTTTTTGGGTATGTCCCAAAACCCACGGAGATTGAGAGATAAGATGGTCATTTGGACGAGAAATAGTGGGGGGAACATGCTCCAAGGCCCCCAGGAATAGTGGAATCCAAAATGGGAATATCAAGTAGACTGGAGAATTCATAGCATAGGTTCTTACCCGAGTGTTTCCCCTACATTGCGGGCGACCCCCCCTGAGTGGTGGTAAAGTTCCAAGTGGAAGAAGGGCTAATGGCGTGGTTGGATGGCTGACCGGAACCCTTATGATCAAAGAGAGAAGATAATCCCAAAGTGGTGTTTTGAAGCAATAATTTGACATCACTATCAACCGAGTTATGCGGGGATGAAATGTAATGTACCGTCCTAGGCGAATTATGGGGGGAAAGATGAGAAGTCCTAATGGAAAAGGGGTGATGGCGCTCAGGGGGAGGACTGACATAGTGACCCATAGGCAATATAGTGAGGGTGGCAGGAGCCACAGGAGAAAATGGAATGGCCGAGGATGTAGGGTGAGCGGGGGAAGCTCGAGTGAGATGTGGGGAGGAGGTATGGAAAGGAAAGGACCGACACTGATTTAGGAGGAGTAGGCAAAACACCCTGAGATAGAGAAATGTCAACAATCGAGGAAGAATTCAGACGACCAAGGGGAGGAGCACGATACTGTAAGAAAGAGTATTTCAAAGGATATATAAGTACCTGAATTGTTTGCCGATGGAGAACCATCAAAGAGAGCATGATCCAATCCAGTCGACCACAATAACTAGTGGAGGCAGCGAGGGAACTTCTCTAGTAGATGCCCCGTATGATGAAAAATGAGGCAATGAAACAAAATGCCCTAATAATCAATATGTTGACAGATGCGCCTTGAATCCCATTCCAGTATGATATCTTTAGGAAGTCCCCTTGCATAATTTAGCTCAACCAAAATCCAGGCCACCCTATTATCATGGGCACCAAGTATGTGAGGGTCGATGTATACGAATCGACCCACAATATTCCCAATCATCCTCAGAGCATTCCGAGTCCAGTATTAAAGTGGTAAGCCTGGGAGCTTCATCCACACTAGGAAATTTCGAAGAGTGTCCAGAATCAGATTAAATCTGACATACCAGTTACACAATTGCATAAAACCACGTCCTCGCACCCATGGATGCATCCGAATTTTCTCCTCATCTTCATGGTGAAGGAAATGGAATGGATATCCGTTTTTCAGAAGATGACTGATTTTCGGAGTATATCCCAAAAATGACGTCCACTATCAATCGACCCATTCTGCCATATCAATATTTTGGAAGTCTGCATAGTGCCAACACCCCACCAGTGCTTGATTTTGTAGACTAGAAACACAGTACCAAAGGATGTTGTGACCGAAATTACATAACCGCGGCTCCCCTGATCCCCGAAGAGGATTATTCTGTCAACATGTTTGTTGTGACTGTGTTTGCTAGGATCCCAGATTGCTCACGAAGACCGCATAACCCACAAGTGGTGCCAGAATGTTGCTAGGTTGAAGTTCGATAGTTGACCTTCCAACGTAATGGGCCCGAAATGGAGTGAATATGCCTGTTTGGCCGCCAGAGTGGCATGAATAAACTCCTCATAAAGTGAGACATCAACATCTAGGGTGTCACCGGAAACCATCCCAATGCTAGCCGAGCTCCCACGATTCAACATCCCGAGAGATGTCAGAGAATAATCAATTAATTGACAATTGAGCCTGAGAGGACATAAATGCTAAGACCTCAGGAAGTTCAAAAAGACCAGCCTCGAGAGAGAACACTTCGATAATATGGAAAAGTATGCCACTAGATGGAGATCTAAATGAGGAAGTCAATGCGATACAAACATAAAGAGAAAAAAAATGATACTAAATATGGAATATCCCAACCTAGGGTAGAGCAGGGAATAATCAAACTATCAGAAAGTGCAATATGATAATGGAAAATTTAAGAGGCCAACAACAATCACTAATAGTCCACCCCTCCTGAACGCTAACACAATAGTCAAGAAGATATAAAAGAGGTAATATCCTACCGACCACCACCCTAGTAAATTACCCCAATTGTTGTTTAAGGTCCATAAAAGACTGGAAATCGGGAATAGAAACCGCGCATAAAAGGAAAAGCTAGATCTGATACCCCCCTAGGAACTGGTGGCTGATCCAACCAGGATCGAATGAGCTGGCCTCCTTGATCTAATGTGGATACACAACATAAATACCTTCAAAGATTTATGACAACCTAATAGCTGATAATCATGCTTCTTTCATTGACAACAACAACAACACCACCAGCCTTTAAACACCCACCAAATACGACATAAGAGAAAAATGATGCTTTCACATGGCCTAGAATTGATGAATAAGTCCAACCATTTATTCCATAGTGCTATAAGTTTAGAATAACTTTGTTGCAAACCTTCCTCAATGTGCTCTCATTTAATATTTGTAGAGAAATACTTATGCCACCCTAGCATTTGGCCTGCCAGCTGAACTGAAAAATGTTGTTTTAAAAAAATGTAAAATGAATATTTGGTAGAGGAGGTAAATTGAATCCAATATAAGAACCATAATCTAGAAGGCCTCTGAGGAGAGAAATGACCAACAGTCGGGATTCATCAAGACCCAATAATGTCTCATGGCCCACATAGAAAATCTCCACCAACCAGTCAATAATAATACAACACTAGCGCTATACTAATGGGTACTTGAGAGAAGAAAGAACTTCTTGATATTTACAATCATCGAGTAGGGGTTGCCACTATTAAATGATTCCAAATAAACTTTCCAACATACTTAATATGTCACCAAATGCGGCAGTGTTAGTACTAAAATGTGCAGTAGGCAAGTATACTGATACTCAACTACTGATTCACTGCAACACTCTTCTCCTCCACAAAAAACCATTATTGTTAAAAATGATATCTGATGTTATATTTAGTATAATAGAATTTAATTTTACCATTTTTAGAAAAATAACCTGTAATCTCTAAAGCTATACTTAGTATTAAAGTCTTTCGGATTGTGGTTTTGAAGAAAATTTGCTTTCTACAATGCTTGCTTTGTGAGGCCAAAAAACAACTGAAATTTTCTTCACATTTCAAAAATTATGCAATTTATTTTTCAATATTTTTTCCATGCATTGTAATGAGAAAGACCGAAGAAAAAATGATCCAATCATTGTTGTAATAAATGAAACACAAAAGAAACTGTATAACTTAACATAATACAAGGTGAAGGAACACAAATGATGGTAATCTCATATGCAAATAATAACGACTTCTTCCACATAGAAATTAGAGAAAATATGCTAGAAATTTCCAAATATTTTCCTAATCAAGTAATTGCACGCGTCAAAATTTAAAAATCTAAAATCCATTAAATAACATAAATTTACGGAAAGAAGAGAAAACAAGAATGCTACAAATAATAGACTCTGTTAAGAGAAATATCTGGTTAAAGAAGTTAAAATAAGAGAGCGCCAAAGAATAGCCTATGGTAGTTCCTTTCAACATAGAAATTAAAGTGACAATGATACAATTTTTCATATAATTTCCTTACATGCATCAATATTTAAGAATGCATTTTAAAGGACCAAAAATTCCGGATAAATAAACCAAAAAGAAGAAAGCGCCAATAACGATGCAAAAGCCATTCCAAAAAACCTCATATCATGCTTTAATAACCGATCCGTTCTCCAAAGCATCCAAACAACAAGACGCTGAAGAAACCAAGAACAAAACAAACATGCACGACATATAACATTGAAAATCACGAGAATATTACCAGGTAGTGAAAGCCGAAGAACCCTCATCACCAAGGGAACAAAGTAAAACACGACAATAGTGATAGAAATTTTGAACATCCGTTGAAATATTTTATGCGCAAGTGGTGCGAAATCCACACTTACTTAGTGCAAAAACCGCGTAAATTCTGCACTTAGTGCAAAAACCACGCAAATTCTGCAAATTACTACGCAGTTTATTAATTTCGGGTGTGCGCAAGCTCGTAACGAATTAAAAATCTGACAACCTTGTTTAAAAGTCAGCAAGGGGTACGTATGAAACTTTATTGTAAATGTTTGATTGTTTTTTAAAGGTCTTCATAAAAGGATTTTTAACAATACACGAGGGATTTTTATAGAATGATTTTATAAAAAAAAATTTTTTTAAGGGATTTTAAAATATATATATATTTTTAATAAAGGCTATTATAAAAAGTTATATATATATATATATATAAGGATTTATTATATATAAAAAAAAATTATAACGATTTATTGAAAGGAGCTTTGCAAAGCTCATAAAAGCGAAATTTATGGTTTTATAAGAGAAGATTATTTTTTTAGAAAGATGGCAATATTGAGATTCCAACCAAAATTTCATCCTTTCACAGGGAAGGATTACGATGTGTGGGCCATTAAGATGGATACCACGTTGAAGGCACATGATGTTCGGGATCATGTCTAGTTTGGGTTTTCAAAACCTTAGGGTGAAGCAGGAGAACGAGCTCTCACTAATGCAAAGAGGGAACAATGGAAGAAATAAAAAAGGAGGAATGCACAAGCATTGCAACTTATCCAAAAATGAGTGTACTGAGTAGTGTTCCAGAAGATTATGATCACATATTTGGAAAATACAACATGGAAGACTTTGGTGATAAGCTATAAAAGTATGACCAAAGTCAATATTGTTAAGATGCAAAATACTATGAGAGATTTTGAAAGTATATAGATGAAGGATACAAAGGACATCGATTCATTCATGAATCGAGTCATGGCTGTCATAATTCAGTTAAATATTTATGGTGAAGATATTAAATATCAAACAGTGGTTGATAAGGTCCTCAAATCTTTGTCTACCAAATTTGATGTTGTGGTAGTAGCCATAAAAAAAGCCAAGGATTTGGAAACACTAACAATTAATGAGTTGATGGGATCACTTCTATCACATGAGGCAAGGATAGACAGAAATAATGACTCCACTCTAGAAACTGATTTCAAAATCCAAGTTTCTATTTCAAGATAGGGAGGTCGAGGCAGAAGTAGATTGAGAGGCAGAGGATGAGGCAGAAGGTATAGTGGTCGAAGAGATGGTCGAGAAGAACATGAACATGAAAGTGCAAGCAACAACAGAGGCTTCAAAAATAATCAAAGAGTTGACAAATCAAAGGTTAAATGTTATTATTACAATAAATTCGATCACTGTGCCCATGATTGCATGAATAAGATAGTTGATCAAGGAAACCATAGAGCTATTGTTAGTACAAAAAATACTAACTCCATATTCCTATTTTGTCATAACATGCATGAACCGTCTGATAATGTGTGGATATTATATAGTGGTTGTAGTAGCCACATGACATGCAACAAGCATTTGGATCAATCTGGGAAGCCAGAGGTCAAATTGGGGAATGAAAAAACTGTGGATGTAGATGGAAAAGGAGTGGTCAACATTCTGACATGGAAGGGGGAGCCAAAGACAATTTCAGAGGTATATTATGTCACTGGTCTCAGACATAATTTGATACCTGTTAGACAATTGATGCAAAAGTGATACAAAGTTATCTTTCAAGGACAAGAGTGTGTTGTTTATGACAAGCCCCCAAGCAAGCAGCTAATAGAAAAAGTGTAGATGACGAGGAACAAACGTTTTCCTCTAATTATCAATTACAATGATCAGGTCTATTCTTTTACAATTGCATGTTCTAATGATTATTGGTTATGGCACTTTCAGTTTGGACACTTGCACTTTTCTTAAGATTGTTGCAGTAGAAACAAATGGTCATAGGATTAACTCCCATCAAAAAACCTGCTAGTACTTGTGAGTATTTCATCTTGGGAAAGCAACACTGTGAGAGTTTTCCGAAGGGAGTTGCATATAGAGCAAGAAAACCTCTTGAGTTGGTGCATACAGACTTGTGTGGACTTATGCGGACACATTCAATTGGTAGAAGTTGTTACTTCCTCAGTTTTATTGATGACTATAGCAGAAATACTTGGGTTTACTTCGTGAAGCAAAAGTATGAAACTTTTTCAAAGTTAAAAGAATTCAAAGCCTTAGCAAAGAACCAAAGTGATCATCATATCAAGGTATTAAGGTCAGATCATGGTGGAGAATATGATTCAAATGTATTCCATAATTACTGCAAAAAACATGGAATCAAAAGACAATTTACAACTAGGTACACACCACAATAGAATGGTATAGAAGAGATAAATAACATAGCCATTATGAATATGAAAAAGAACATGCTAAAAGGAAGAAACTTCTCTAATGAGTATTGGGCAGAAGTGGTTGCATGCGTTGTTTATGTCATAAAAAAATCTCCTACAGTGTGTGATGAATAGAGTACCAGACGAAGCATGTTCTGGTATGTCCTGTAGCATATCTCATCTCAGAGTGTTTGGATGTGTAGCTTATGCACATGTACCTAAGTAGATAAGATGTAAATTGGATGATAAAAGTGAAAAATGCATATTTACTAAGTTATAGTGAGCAATCAAAAGCTTACAAATTGCATAACCCTATCACTAAGAAGACCATAATTAACAGAGATGTTGTGTTCAAAGAACAAGAGTCATGGAATTGGACTGTAGACAACAAAATTGATGCACAACCACCATTGATGGAAGATGATGATGTAGTAGAAAAGGAGCAGCAAGAATCAAAAGAGCAGACACCAAGCATAGTCACAATAGCAATGACTGAAATATTTTCAGAGCAACATGGATCTTCAAGCAAGTCAATAGACCAAAATTCTTCCAATAACCAATCAAGTGATGGATCAAGTAATGGTAAGATAAAGATGAGAAGTATGAAATATATTTATGATGATTTGGATGTTAGTTCAAATTTTGCATTGTTTTCATTCTAACCTTATTCATTTGAAGAAACAATCAAAGATGAAAATTGGGTGCAAACCATGGATGAAGAAATTGAAGCTATTGAAAATAATAATACATGGGATTTGGTTAATTTACCAAAAGATAAAAATCTCATTGGTGTGAAGTGGATGTACAAGACAAAGTTGAATGAGAAAAGTGAAATTTATAGATTTAAAATAATACTTGTAGAAAAATGATTCTCACAACAACCGAGAATAGACTTTGGAGAAGCATTTTTTCCGGTAGCCAAATTGGATACTGTAAGAGTAGTTCTAGCCACAACAACTTAGAACAAGTGGAAAGTATATCAGATGGATGTCAAATCAGTCTTCTTGAATGGAATTCTAGAAGAAGAAATTTATGTGCAACAACCTCCAGGTTATGAAGATGAAAGTAAAGGAGAGAAAGTTTACAAGTTGAAGAAAGCGCTCTATGGACTGAAGCAAGCACCTAGAGCATGGTATAGCAGAATCAATAGCTACATGATTAAAAATGGATTTTGCAGAAGCAGCATTGAGCATACCTTATAAAAAAAGGTAAATGAGCATGGAAATATTTTGATTGTTTGCTTCTATGTTGATGACATGAATTTTACAGGTGATCTTGAATTAGATGAATTTAAAGCATCAATGATGAAATAATTTGAGATGACAGATATTGGTCTCATGAAATATTTTCTTGGCGTAGAAGTTGAGCAATCTGAAAAATGAATTTTTATTTTTAAAAATAAATATGCAAGAGATTTGTTGAAAAGATTCAGGATGGAGAATTGCAAACCTGTCCCTACACCACTTGCAATAGGTACACAATTAAGTAAGGATGATGAAGGATTAGATGTCAATCCAACTCTATTCAAAAGATTGGTTAGCAGCCTCATGTATCTCACAACTAAAAGACCAGATATTATGCAAGGAGTGAGTTTTATTTCCAGATTTATGGAGACTCCAAAAAAAACACATTAGAGTGTAGGAAAAAGAATTCCAAGATACGAAAATAGAGATTGTGGCATAATGTATGCAAGCATATAAAAGAAATATCTGATTGGATATATAGATAGTGATTTTGCAGGAAGTTTGGATGATAGGAAGAACACTTCTGGTTTTGTGTTCCATATTGGTTAAGGTGTGATTTCATGGACATCTAAGAAGCAACCTATTGTGACATTATCATGAATAGAAGCAGAATATGTAGTAGAAACATCAACAACATGTCAAGTAGTGTGGTTAAGAAGAGTATTGGATGGAATCAAGCAGAAAAAACAAGGATCAACAACAATATATTGTGACAACACCTTAACGATTGCATTATCCAAGAATATTGTGTTTCATCAAAAGAGCAAGCATATTGATACTAGATATCACTTTAACTTGTGAGCAATGGAGAAGTTCACTTGAATCCTTGTCAGTATAGTGATCAACTGGATGATATACTTACTAAGTCATTAGCAAAAGATGTGTTTGAGTTTCAAAAAAGAACCTTGGGTGTTTTAAGCCTAGCTGAGACATAGACCAACATGCATGTTTGAGTTGCCATTAGTCATGTCTTATTTTAGCAGTCCTAATTAAGGGGGAGTGTTAAAATGACTAATTAACTCTCGTGTGAAGAGTTTGTTATACTTAGAGAGTCAGTTCACTGAGCGTTGAGTCAAGTCAAGTGACAGATGAATTTAGTGAGTAGTTGCATGTCAAGTTATATTAGGTGAGTCACTAGTTGGAAAAGGTTAAATACCTTTCACGGGATTCATTGTAATCAATCAAGTTTGTGTGGCCAATAGAGTAGCAGCAGATCATGTGTTATTGTGTGAATTATTTGTGTTAATTTGTGTTTTTACTCCGTTTCCTTTGCAACAAAAAAACCTCCCTCACATTTATAATGGATCCGTGATCCAGGTGGATATCGGTGGCCACCCACCTATTCCATTTGGACCAGCACCATCAATTCTTGCAGCTTTTCATATTCAGCACAACTTACTATTTTTAGCAAGTTTTTGGGTCCTCCACTCTCGGAGCCGTTTTGGGGGCTTAATGATCCAGGTGGATATTGGTGGCCACCCACCTATTCCGTTTGAACTCCCATCTCCAGTTCTTTCAGTTTTTAAGTTGCAACAAAACTTACTATTTTCAGCAGTTTTTCGGGTCCTAAACTTCCGGAGCCGTTTTGAGGCCCTAAACGACATTTTTTGGGCATCGTTTTACTAGAGAATTTCATGGAATGAAATTCATCTCGAAAGTTGTGGTCCTCGGATAGATCTTTCTAACGAGCTATTGAGCGCGTCAAACGGAGATCGGATGCCAAAGTTACGCCCCCGGGAAGTTGAACCACCAATTTCCCTAAACGGGCGCCCACAGTTTTGGTGCCTCATCTCCTACGGTTAAGTTTTTGAACGTTTCGAATTCTACATTGTTTCTCAACAATAAATAGGCCCTCGAGCCTCATTGTAACACAGTTCAGAGGTCTGTAGCCACCACATCTCTTCTCAGAGATTCGCTACCATCACCCTAGCTATTTTATTTTCATTATGTCTGTAAGCATATTTCTGTTGTTTGATATTAATGAAATGACGCATTATTTCCACTGCATCTCTATGTTTATGGTTATTTCTGTATTCTATTGCGTTCCTGCATAAATCCGGATCAATCCACGTTCGACTTCTTGAGAACGCGACTTTTTCCAACGATGCCGGCCATAGGGCCGCCAATGCATCAATGTTCGTATTCTCCCACAGGACCACACGTACTCCCTGCTCCCACCGAAAAACTTCCCATTGATGACGATGCAGTTCACCATATATTTTTCTTTCTATTAAACGGAAATGGTTGGCTAGATAGATAAAAATATTCCTCCACAAAACCGAAGGAAGGTGGTACTTATTTCTTGCTTAAATTCCATGTGAAAATAAGGTAGTTCTCTTTTCATTTCATGGTAAAGCTTTCCAAGGTTAAACGAATTAGAATCTGGTCTTAAATAAAAAAGTAAGGAGGTTTAGAGAGCAAAAGAAAAATGAAGCGAAGAAGCTAATAATGGTAGTTTCGGTTTTGTATGCTAAGTTGAAAATTGAATCATTTGAGTACAATTTCGTGTCAACCTATGTTCAATTATTTCTCATGGAGAGGTTTGTAGCCTCAAAATCAGATATGCTGCGGCACCGGATCAATGGACAACTACTTTTCTTTAACTCTTATTGGAATAAATTATATTCAGATTTTTAACGCAAAGCGATGATGACATGGAGATGGAAGGAAAATTTTTTATTTTCTATATCCTTGCAAAATGTTATTAGAAGTACACTTCCATAATCATCTTGTCAATATTCATTGACATGGGACAAATACCATATAACCATGTGACATGTGTAAGTTAGGTGCATGTTTATTTGTTTGAAAAAATGTTGGAATCCAATCACTGCGATGAACACAAGACACTATTGTATGTAAATAAGAGATGCCATAACATAATGTATGTAAGGTTCAAAATCCTAAAAAATATACGAACTGAGCCACCGTAGTTTTAACGAGCCACACAAAAATTAAGTGTGAGTATGAGATACGAATAGAGGAATGTCAAGCCATAATAATAGGAACAAACATGCGAGGTTATATATTTACTTCTGCTACTATCACAAGTCCTTGCATATGTTTGTGTTTTGATAATTTAATTTTAATTTTAGATTAGTGTTATGTGGAAGTTCATTGTGCATAGGTCTTTGTATGGAGGACTTCCCCACAATAAACTTTTTATTGGACCACGGCCAATCTTCCGCATAATGAATTTGTTGTAGGGGTTACAAACAATTTTCCCCTCCACACAACAAAAACTCCCGCACAACACAAGTCACTCTATATTAAATGCGGAGAACATAATTCACTCTATTTTAGCCAAAGCTACAAGTAAGTTTAACTTAACAGTAGAACCAATAATTAATTTTGTTACATTAATATTAAATAATTAAGCCTAGTTATTAACATTATACGAAATAATAAGCATCAACTCCATAATAAGTCAAATATAGGTCCAATTAATATTATTGCTCAAGAATTAATCCTATATAGGCTAATTATTAGCTCACGGAAAATCTCTTGAAAGGATTTCTTATGGTTGTTTATTTGCAACATCGTTTCACGTTTGCCACAGGCTATATAAGTCACTGGTCAAAATGTCAAAATGCTCTCAAAGTCACCTCCTCTTGCATAGTTAACACCGTGGTTGCATATAATAAACTTCTCATCACCAGACAGAAATCACTGAATAACACTATGGTTTTTTGGATGCTTATGTAAGACATGATGGCTCACACAAATAAAAAAATTGATATATTTCATAACGAACTATGCAATTTTAACTGGAGAGTGAAAGCTCTACACAAATAGCCCGCCTTCGCCTAAGTAAAGGATCTTCAACGGGGTAATTTTTAATCTCTGTACAAGGAAATCTATTCACAACTAGCCTCTTTCCCAACTCCATTACCTGTGTAAAGGACCTGCCGCTGTTTTAATTCTGGTATTATTGGGCATAGCAATAGCATAACAGTGTCAATGTCAGAGTAACATAACAATCTCAGTGTATGGCCACTAGTTTATTCTGTCGAGCGGCAAGATAATAAACCAGAGGAGGAATGGAAGAAGCTGGAGAGAAACGATATGCTCTGTTTTTGGGAATTTCCCAGCTGTATTTCCAACCAATATTCTTTCCACCATTGCAACACAAAACTTGCGGAGCAAGTTTGAATCAGTCTGAATAAATTTTCTTCCGGGAGAATGTATGAAGTGTTGAACCCTATTTGAGGAGGAGAATCCATAGGTATCTGAGAAGGGAGAGAATGTATGAAGTGCTGAACCCTGTTTGAGGAGGAGAATACATAGGTATCTGAGAATGGCAGGGAAAATGGGGAAACTCGTTATCTAATCCAGCTGAGAGGCTCCTGTTTCTCCTGGTAAGTAGACGGGTTAACCTTTCAACATGAATTGATAAAGATGCTTTGTTTTTCTTTTATCTGGGCTCTTGCCTGAGGTTTTAGTGTAATTACCTGATAAGAAGGGTACCATAGTTGGGTATTTAGGCATAGTGATGGGATGACCAGAATTCTGTTTCTAGAAAGATCGGGTTAATGGACAATGTCTCTCAGTTTCTATTCACCTCAAACGGTATCATGGTTGGCACTGTGGTGTAATTTGTGTAGTTGAGAGGACGATAAACTATTGTTTCTGGGTTTTTGGGGGCAGAGAGAGGATAATGTTACAGGGGTTTTTTATGAGTCTATATTATGAGTTTTATTTCTAGACTGGGGCTCTTTGTGAGATAGCATAGACCGTAAATTATTAACCCTGAGCCATGGGAGAATATAAATATTAACGTTTTCAAAAGGTGGTAGAACAATTGCAGATGTTTCATATGAGGTGGTTGTCCAATTGAACTTTTTATGGAATGAAGTTTTAGCTCTAACATTAATTTCGGTGGATTGATGGTAGCTACTACCATGCTCGGTCATTGACATGGTTCTTACTCTAGTTGTTGCTGGTGCTGGTAGGTATTTTTTTCAGACTCGGCTTCTCTGGAATCGGAGGTGGGGTATTCCGGCAGGACATTGTCGGAAAGCTGTTGTCAATTTTCTTTACTTCTGACAGTGGCGGTGAGGCGGAGAATCGTCCTTTCCTGACACTGAGGATAGTGGGTGGTGTGGGTTTTTTAACGTTTGGTGGGGTTCATTTAGGTTTCTTTACCGTTTTCTTCTATACTTGGCCATGGTTAAGGAGGTGACCCTTAGGCAGAAATGGTTACGTGTGGGGATGGTAAAGTGACCAGCTGACACCTTTAAATGATTTATTAATTGCAGCACACAGGCCTATCTTCTCAAGCACCGTATAATCAGCCTTGGGATTGTAAAGTGATTAGAATAATCTGGAGTTGTAAGGATTAGGACACATACCTACTCGAGAAGGATTACATGCTGGGGTGGGCATTGGTCGGAGGAGTGGATATTTAAATTCTGACCTATGGTGGGTGATGCGGTTTGATATGGGACGATGACATGGCAACTCAGATCATTCAAGTGGGGTGTTCTATATGGTGAGGCGGCTCTGAGTGTCCTTCCACAACTTAGAAGTGGGTACCTTAGTAATTTTGGAGACCATTTATATATCGGCCATTGATGGAAATTAATAATATCACTATTTAAATGTCGGGGCTGATAGTGATGGTTTTTTAGGCTTTAGTGGCATCGTAGTTTATCCGACGTGGACAGGCAAAAAGTGGATTGTGCACTCCGGCGGGGTGGGTCACAAGAGAAAATGGAATTATCCGAGTTCATAACGGACCATGATGTGGCATTCAGCGATGTGGACCTTCTGCATGCGGTACAGATGGCTGAAAAGGGACATGGGGTGAGTGTTCTGAGGTCTTTCGCTCCTGGGGGTAACCACGTCTCGGATCTGAACCCTAGGGCATTATCGATGGCAACTGAACAAGGATTAGACCAAAAACAGAAGAAGGTGTCAAAGGCGTTTAAGCCTTCCGATGATTGCCACCTCTTGAATTTTGGCTCAGACGTGTTGTGGGAGCGGGTCGTAATGCTATCCAGGAGGGCGGTAATCGCAAGGTGGAAATTCGAAAGGTATGGTAAATCAGACAAAATGGAGTGGCTGTTAAAGAGATGGGAAGACCTGATCAGTTACAGCCCTGAAGTAAGCAGGCTTCAGGCAGGGTGGTTCTGTTTCGTAACGAGGAAGGAAGAATATGTGGCTGTGGTCTTAGGTCGGACGTGGGTGCTCGGCAGGTGTTTTATGGCTCTTCACCAGTGGGACACCAGTTTTCACCCGATAACAAACGCGCCTGTGAACCATGTGGTCTAGGTCAGGTTACATGGGTTGCCCCTGATTTTTTGGAATTTCAGAGCGGTTAAGGCGATCGGGGACAATATTGGGACATGCAGATATGCCGACCCAAAGTGCCACGAGGCCTTTGACAAGCGAATAGCCTAGGTGTTGGTTGAGATCCCGTTCGTGAGGGGCCTTCCGTTGACGATAAATATGCAGTGGGATGGATCAGTGCATTGTCAGCTACTAGACTACTGGAACATCCCTTTCTGGTGCTTCCTGTGTCACGAGACAGGACATCTAAGGCGGAATTGCTCGGTGTGGAAAAGTATGGGTCGGAGGACAAAGGAAGAACAATATTTTTGGGAGCGGTCGAAAGCCGACAATTCTTAAATCCCATATCCCATATCTGGTATTAAATTAAGGATACTTGTAATCTGTATGATAGGGATCATAATAATGTAGTAGATGGGGTTGATGCCTTGAAGGTATCAGATAGTGATTACATAGGTACTAGGTCTGTGAATAGGATGAGCAAGGTTTTAGATGATCAGGGATTTACTGAGGAAAATGGTCTGGTACTGGGAGGGAATTATTTAACCCTGAGTCACACTTTTTCGGATGTAGCAGTGGTGGGGGGGGATTGGGACTCCAACCATGTATCCTCTGTTCAGAACCAAAACATTTCGATGTCGCCAGAAGGACCCCTGGTGACTTTAACTAGGCCCAAAATTTATATCCCGGGTGTGGGGGGGAATTGTGGCTAGGTCTCCATGAATCTCACAAATATGGGGGAGCTAGATGGGAGCGAACCGATAGGGGACAATATGTCTGAGGGGCCTATTACGGAGGTCGATTCCCCAAGGAATTCTGTGGGAAATGACATCGAATATCTTCTTGCTAATCCAGAGGCTGGATTAATACCACTAACTGTGACCACTGGTATCTCCCCGTCATGCAATTTTGTCAGTCCTCCTTCCCGTAAAAATGTTACCATTCGAAGAGGAAGGGGAAAACAGAAAAAGATATTAAATCTATTTTCTGAGTCGGGTCTAATTGTTGAAAATTACCATGACGTCCCTGTGGCACAGGGAATTGGGCGGGTTCTTAGAGCAATTACCCCCGCTGATGAAGTGTCATGATGAAACTGGTCTCACTGAATATTAGGGGTCTAGGGGGGCATGCCAAATTTCTGTCCCTTAGGAATTTTTTGTTTTCTATAAAGCCTGATATTTTTTTGGTTCAGGAAACCATGTCTGATGCGGATCGTGCTACTGCCTTTTTGTGACCTCTGTTTCTAGATTGGTCACTAGTGATGACTGATGCAAACAGATTATCAGGGGGATGTGCAGTAATGTAGAATCCCTCTGTTTATGCGTTCACTTCTTTTGGTTTTCTGAGCGGTATCGTTCTCATGGGATTTTGCAGGGGTTTTAAACCCAGGATTCACATTATTAATATATATGCTCCGTATTCAAACAAGTTGAACTTCTGGCAACATTTGGAGGACTGTGGGTTTTTTCTATTGAGGAATATCATTATGGCGGGGGATTACAACTGCTCTTTTTCTCTTGACAAAATATGGGGTGATAAGGAGTGCGTAGATCCTCGTGACAGTAACATTAAGGAACTGCTGTTAAACTCTGATTTAATTGATATCCCGATGGCAAGAAAAAGTCCAACTTGGATCAATGGGAGAAAAGGCCCGGACTTTATTGGGAAGCAAATTGATAGAATCATGATCAGTATGGGTTTCAGGTCGGCCATCAGAAACCTGGATGTGGAGGTAGAAGACCTCACGATTTATGATCACAGACCGATGATCTTGGCCTGGGACCTTGAGGAGAAAGTGTATGGATATCCTTTTAAATTCAATAGATTGTGGCTTGATGATGAAGAATTTAATAATCTGGTGAAAGGGTATTTGTCTGCGCAATATAGAAGCCCGGGCATATCAGCCACTGAAAATCTTACAAATACTTTAAAAGGACTCAAAAAGGAGGTCCGAGGGTGGGATCGCAGGAAGAAAAGGGTATCCAGGCAGCGAGCAAGACATATAATGTAGAAAGGGCGAGAATATACTCTAAGGTGGCAAACGGCATTCAAAATGACAACTACTAGGAGAACCTGAAAAATCTGGAGGCTGAATACAGGGGGATTCTACTAAAAGAAGAGGTTGAATGGAGGTTAAAAAGTAGGGCCGTATGGCTAAAGGTGGGTGACAAAAACTCCAAATTTTTCCACAAGTATGCCTCCGGAAGAAGGCAGAAAAATGCTATCTGGGAAATAAAAGACGGGGGTAATACTATACACAGGAACTCTGAGATAAAAACAACGATTGTTGAATATTTCCGGTCTCTATATACTAAAAGAGACACTGTGCTGGCCGAGGACCACATGGAGATGATCATAGAATATCCATTGATGTTTAATGAGGCAGATAACAGGAGGTTCATGGACGTGGTAACGTGCGAAGAGGTAAGGGGTATCCTCAGTTCATTCTCTGTTGACAAAAGTCCGGGTCCCGATGACTGGACCCCGGAATTCTTTATACATTTCATTGATGATTTTATTCAGGATCTAACGGAGATGGTGGAGGATGTTAGGGTCTCCGGGCAGATCCAAGGGGCTGTTAATTCAACTTTCATTGTCCTTATTCCAAAAATATCGGGGAAGCTATCTTTCGATGATTACCGGCCCATTTCACTGTGTAATACACTTTACAAGATAATATCCAAAGTCATAGCACAAAGAATGAAAGGAAATCTATCCAGGTTTATAACATCTGTACAGTATGGATTTCTAAAGGATAGGAATATACATGATGCTATGGGGATGACACAAGAGGTTATTCATTCCATTGGGCTCAAAAAGATGGACACTGTTGTCATGAAGATAGATCTAAATAAATCATATCATAGGGTGGACTGGATTTTTTTGAGATTGGTGCTTCATAGGATCGGCTTGTGTACAAACGCAGTGGCATGGATTATGGGCTGTGTCACCAGGACATCAATGGCTATTATAATAAATGGATCAGCTACCAAATTCTTGGGAGGGGTTTAAGGCAAGGATGCGCATTGTCCCCCCTGCTTTTTATCTTGGTCATGGATGCACTGAGTCGAAGGATTAGCA
The DNA here is from genome assembly GCA_034641835.2 of Pinus albicaulis. Taxonomy (NCBI): domain Eukaryota; kingdom Viridiplantae; phylum Streptophyta; class Pinopsida; order Pinales; family Pinaceae; genus Pinus; species Pinus albicaulis. Next base: position 857,134,539 of record CM076579.1, read on the forward strand.
GGGACGGTGATAGGATGTCATTCCGGGGGATAAAGATCAGCCCACAACTAAAGCCTACTCATATTCTTTTTGTGGATGATATATTAATTTTTGGCATGCTGGTCTATAATGGGTGGGTGACCTTGAAAGAAATTTTCACTGGTTTTTGTAGTGCCTCAGGAATGGTGATTAGTGAGGCGAAATCATGTATCTATTTTGCGGGTGGAAACGACAGGAACAAGGAAGAGATGACCTTGTTGTTTGGATTTTCTGTTGCATCATTATATGACGGAATAACATACCTGGGGTTCCGAATGAAGGCTTTGAGCTACACAACAGAGGACTGGAGGTGGTTACTACACAAATATGACAAGAAATTAAATGTGTGGTCTAATAAGTGGCTTTCAAAGGGTGGAAGATTGATCTTGTCACAGGCTGTGCTACAACAGATAACTGTTTACTGGGGTCATCTGTACATTATACCAAAGAAGATCATGAATGAGATCCGCAAAATAATGGCTAATTTCATATGGGGGGGAAGAGAAAAGAAGAAGGTCATTCATTTGGCATGGTGGGATCAGTTAACATGCCCAAATGATAAAGGGGGATGGGGTCTTTTGGACTTGGGACACTTTGGTCATTCTCTTCTGTTGAAATCCATGTGGAGAATTCTACACTCGGGTGGTTCATGGCAGGACATAATAAACCAGAAGTATTTGGGAGGGGCTTCATTAGAGGAAGTGTATGTTTTGGGATGGAAATCTAGAACTGGAAGCTCTGCAATCTGGAAGGGCTTTGGGAAACTGTGGCCGGTATTAAAACAACACCTGATATGGCAGTCTGGCAATGGAAACAAAATCCTTGTTGGGAGCATCAACATTATGGGCATAAGGAAAAATATACAGTTTCTGGAAGGCATGAAACTATTCTTGAATAAAAAAGGGATCTTTTACCTAAGCCAAATAATTGTGGATTGGAAGGGTGAAATCCCGAAATGGAAGGAAAAGTCGAACCTGGGACTCAATGGAAGATGGGGAGAAGTATGGGACTCTTATTTAAACCTGCTGAGAAGACAAGGCATATGTAGGATGCGAGAAGGGGACCTACTCAGATGGGAAGGCTCTAACTATGAAAAGGGTCCGAGATTTAAGGAAATATACAGCTCTCTTATAGAACAAAAGTTGGAACTGGTACAAGACAGTTGGTTTGGGATCTTTTGGAAGGTAGATGTTCCTGTAAAAATGATCATTTTCCTGTGGCTGGTAAAGAACGATTAAAAATTGACTTGGAGGAACCTGCAACGGAAGGGGTGGCATAGGCCAGGACTTTTTCTCTTGTGTCGCGCACATGATGAAGATAATAAGCATCTTTTCTACTCTTGCCCATTTGCAAAGGCGACCCTAAAAATACTGAGTGAGTGCTTGAAAATACAGGTTCCATTATTTGGAGGCATGGAGGAATGTTTGCGATGGTGGCTATAAGGTGGTAAGAGTAGGTGGCCAATCCCAATTCTGCTACATTGGTATCTCTGGTGTGGGAGAAATAAGAGAATATTTGAGGGCCGCGTCATGTCTTTGGCAGAAATTGTAAATCAAATTTACAAGGACTGGGTCAGCATAAAACATAAGGATAAGCCTATCAAAGATATGTCCAAAAGAATTCTCCCTTTTCAGTTTCAATACCCGATTGGATACTTTGATGGTGCGGCTCAGAGGTCTATCTGTGGATGTGGAGTCTGGCTGCGCATCTCTTCAGGATGTCATTACAAATTGCACTGGAATGGTGGAGTTGGGACAAATATGAAAGTAGAAATCATGGCATTGTGGGGCCTAATGTGGTGGGCATCTTTTCTCGGTGAAGATTATATCTGGATTGTGGGTGATTCAAAGGTCTTGATTGACCATCTGAATCACAAAGTGAAAATTAATTTGGGTTCTCTTTCACACTCGCTTTGCAGAATTGACACTTTAAAAACTATTTATGCAGGTATTACTTATTAGCATATATATCGTGAAAAGAATACTGTTGCGGATGAGTTGTCAAAGCAGGGGCTGAAGGATGCGTACAAAAATATTATTTACCAGCTATTTAACATGCAGGGTCTTCAGGCTGAAGGTTCAATACCCATCATCTAAGTACAGTGGGTCCATGGATGCTGTGTTTTTCAGTTTTCAGGTATAATATGTGATGTTATTGTGACAGTTTAAAACTTTGTTGTGTCTCTTTATAGTCTGAGTGGTTCCGCAGATCTGCTATAGTCACTTTTTGGATGCTTCAGGGGCATGGATAACAGTCTTTCTCTGTTTTGAAATGTTGTATATTTTGGATTGTACTATTTCAAAGAGTCTTTGTTAGTTCTGGTGGCGAAAATTTGACATAATCAGTTATTTTGGGTTTGGAGGTACATGATAATAGTGCTTTGTAATGTCCTTGATGTTTGTTCCTGGTACTTAATATAAACCAGGGTAATTTTCTTACTGAAAAAAAAACAATCTCAGTGTGAGAGCACTCACTAATGAAATAGGCACCCACAAAATTAGTTTTTTTTTCTTAATGAATTGTCAAGTATTGAAAAATACCGAAAATAAAACACTCTCCACTAAAGGAATTATGTCCCATTAGAACTCATTCAACTAATCATAAATTAGAAAAAATATTTCCAAAAAATTAGAAAATTATATTTGAATTCATGAGAAATTAGAAATATTAAACTTTTTCTTGAAACTTTAGTTAAAATTACAAAAACACTACAAAATTATGCAAAGTCAACACATTTTGATAATGAAGCAAATGCTATAGTCCATAGCTAAACACAAACTAATAAACGATATACTATTTTCTAATTTTATATACTTGTAATATCCCCACACTTTGTAGAAATGATGGAGATGTCATTTGTATAATTTCCAATGGTTTTGGACAGTTTCAGAATTTACATTTGAAATTAAATTAAATACTTTTAGAAAATAAGTACACGCTAATAATTTCATAAATGATGTGATTGAAAAAAAATTATTGTGCAATATAGCTTTTATTATTAAATTTCATCTTTTCATTTCTTACAGAAGTATGGAATATAAGGTTAATACTTTCATTAATGTTTTGCCTATTGAACCATTATTCTTTTTCTTATTTCTCCAAATCATATTTATCTATAATCAATCTAAATCGATTTTAATTACGAATCTATAAAGCGTTAATAAGGATCAAATATCTTGAGGGATCAAATATCTTGTCACTTTAAAAGAGGGTTGCATATCAAGAGATTCGATCCCTCTTGGCTTTTGGTAGATCCGAAGTTAAGATGGGTCTAGGCTGGTTTAATTTTCCCCTTTAAATGTGCTATATACCTCTAGGATAGTTTAATTTTCCCCTTTAAATATGTTATATTCCACATGAATAACACGGGCCAATACCATGGGTTCTCAATACCATGGCTATTTTTATTTTTATGTTATTTATATAAGGTTATTTTGTTTTCTTATTTTATTTTGATCTTAGATTACGCTACATTCATCTTTTTATTTAATCTTATTTTTTTTGTAATTTGACTTAGTAAAAATGTTAAACATTACATTACAACATCTTTACCATATTGGGTTGGAGAGCACGAAGGGTATCTCCATTTGGACTATGTATGGTTAACAAGTAAGCTTTTATTTTAATCCAAACAAATTTTCAAATATAACATTTAATATATATATATATATATATATATATATATATATATATATATCTTGTAGATTGAGTTTATTATGATGATAGACATTCTTCTTACAAAATATTTAAAGATTTATCTCTTTTTAATTAAATTTTTTATTTTATGGTTATAAATGAAAGATGATCATTGTCTCTTTTACATCAATAAATGGAATATCAAATATCAACTAGCTAGCATTTCTAGATCTATGTTTACCTTTTCACATTTACCTAATACAATTATGAATTATCAAATAACAAATGATATCATGTAAATATATAAGTTTACAAATAAATAATTATGCTAAAGTCATTGAGTTTAAACATTAAGATATATATATATATATATATATACCTTTTCATTAGAATATGGCAAAACAATTTCAAGAAATAATGTGATTTTTTGTTATTTAAAAAACATTTTTGAATACATAAATTGATTTATCACTTTAAAAAATACTTTAAAAAATTCCAACTTAAATTCAAGTTTTTAATTTTTTTTTGCAAAATTTTAATTAAAATTAATAAGAAAAAATGTCGTGAAAACACTATTTCGTCATAAGTTACACAATATATATAGTAACATAATTTTTTCCTACCTTATGATTTTTGGTTTTCCTACCTTCACTTAATTACATCCCAAACAAATAATACATCTTCTTTTCACTAAAAATTCACAACCCCATATTTCTTATGTTAAAAAATACTTATGAAAAGTGAAATTAGTAATAACGCTGCTTACACATGTTTTTTTGATGTGTTAATGTGATAATAAATAATTATAAAACTTTGAACCTGTTGTCAATCCTAGAGACAACCTTTGAGTTGTGAAAGATCAGTGCCTAGGACATCTTATATAGAAATAAGCAATATGATATGACAAGGATAATTAGCAGAACAAGGCTCTCATGCTATCTCTTGTAAACAGGAAGATTAATTTTAATGGGACCAAAACTTTCAGAAGCTTGATACAGAGAAAGCAATACTGCAGAGGCAAGATGTGAAACTCTAACATGAATGTATCAGAAAATTCAAAGGTAGCTTATGGAAAAGAGGGTTGGATTCTAAATACTTCACAGAGATGAATAATCAGAAAGTATCTACCGCGTACGTAGAATAAATAGAATACTAATTGTTATTGAGACAATATCCATAAACATATATCAGCATGTGGTGGGCTTACGAAATTAAGAATCCACACATGATAACAACATTTGTAAATAACATCTCATAGCAGCTAATATAGCAAAATTATGGGTGAAGTGAAAATGGAACAACATATCACGCCTGAGCCATATTTAAAGTGCCAGACAGGTTATAGCATAAGTATCTACTAGGATAAATTCATACCAAAACCAGTGGGCTACTCGCATTCCAGAACATGATACAAGATGAATGGATGTAAATGAAATGAACCGCTAAGCTACAACACATAGGAGAGAATTACACACTGTAAATCACCCAGACTAGAATCCTCATTGAAGATAGAACTCCTTTTCATTGAGACCCAACGGGCCCTTCACGTTTGTATTAAAGCTTCAACAAAAGGCATGCAAGAAACTCTTTCACAGCCAATTCTTCATAAAATCTGGAACCCGTTTTTCTCTTCGGTTCTTGCTTATATAGAAGCCTTAGAAAACATGAACGAGAAGATATTTTTGGAAAATTATCTTCCTCGCGTGCTGGAAATCGGTTTGAGGTCTCCATAAAAAATAACCAAAATTCATGATGAGGAATTGGGGCATCTCATCATTGACAGTTAGGCTCACGGCCATTTTAAACAAAAATATCAAATAATAGTTTCTGACAGAAAGTGAAATGCAGGAGTGGAATGTGAATTCCACTCGAAATTTAAAAGAAACAAACTAAAATAGAAGTAAAAGACCACTAGGTGTGAATCATGAATTGACGATGCTCGCTGACGAGGTGGAGTTGAGGTGGTCGCTGTCACAGATGGTGGAATGTTGGCAGAGAGGAATCAATTTGCCTCTGATGTGGCAGTAGAGGCTTTTCTGCCTGTAGCCCTTCATGATTTTCTTTAATTCTGATTTAATTTGGAGGATGGGCTATTGATAATCAATATTAGCCGAAATCCCCAAATTGTCTTCAATCTTCCGTTCCTGCCGTGGCAGGTCTTCGACACTGCTACTCTGACTTGCTGCTATATTTGGTCGTTGATGAAATGGCCTCTCTATTTTCTAAACCACAATCACTGTGATTATGGAATACAGGGTGAGTTAACCACTCTGCGAAAACCTACATCATAAAATAAACCAATTATAAAATCTAGGTGGCGGAAGAGATGCTTTGAAAACCTGTGGAATGGTGGTGGAAATGGTGAATGAAGGCGAAAACTGGCGGAAGAGACCAGAATAATCGTTGAAACCCAAAGTTTAGCGTTTGGGTAGATTTACAAAGAAAATCGATGGAAATGAATGAACGCGGGCCATTTGATGGTGGGACCCGGCCAAGGGGGAGAGCGATTAGCTTTGGGCCGTTGGATTGTAGGAGGCGATCAACGATGAAGGTTAAACAATGCAGTTAAAAGAGGCTCTGATGAATAAATATGGGTGCAAGCATGATGCGATGTGGACCTTCGATCTTGGATCAAATGGATGGTCATGATCAAATCGGTGAATCGCAATCGGAAGAGACAGAGGGTGACACCTTTAAAAAATTTGGATTGACGACGGTGCGATTGAGCGCCAGTCGTTGGATCGCGAAGGGAATCAATGACGGAGATAAAATCGGCGAGAAGATGGATGGGGGCAAAGAGGCAGAGCAGAAGAAATGAGGGTCGTTGGATCTAATCAGATGGATGGCTATGATCAGATCAGGGGATCGCAATCGGAAGAGACAGGGGGGCGGCATAGCAAGAAGTTTTGATTGCGATTGAAGCGGGGATGCGATTGAACGACCGTCGTCCGATCTGGAGACAGATTGACGACTCTGATGAAATCGGAAGAGTGGCTGGATAGGGACGACAGGCACAACGCGATTAGCGCTGGGCCATCGGATCTGGTGGGGAGATCGACGGTCGGCAGGCAATCGGAGGGAGGAAAGGGAAGAAGCGATGGGCGCGGTGCGATTAGCGCCAAGCCGTCAGATCTTAATAGATCGACGGCGGGGATCACTGCGGGAGCCGATAGACCATAGTCCAATCACATCGGGGAAAACAAGAGGAACAAAGGAAATGCGCCCTACGAAAACTTCCAATTGCGATAAGGTGCCCAAGGCTTAAGCGCTTGGTCTCGGCGCTCAAGGCATATGGGGAAGTGGTTAAGGGGCTGGCCTAAAAAGGGGCTTAGCCTGTCATAAGGTGAAAAGTGGGTGTTGGCCTATTTTTCAATGCATTTTAAGGCCAAAAAGGGGTAACGGTAGAGAAGGAAAAGGGATTTTCAGAACAACAAAGGGTATTCGTAAGGTTAAAAAGGGGAATTGAATGATCAATGAGGGATTAATGAGGAATTAGGGGAGGGGAAAATGGTGTTGAAACAGAGGATTAGTGGGAATAAAATAAGGGAAATGGAGGCCTTTCTGGGCATTCATCTTCACAAAAATAGAGAGGTTTTTAACTGGAAAAAGTAGTGGGGATTCATCAAAGGACAAAGGGCATAAAGGGATTTCAAGGATGATGTGTTTTCAGCAGGAATGCATTCCTTGAAAGCTCAGAGACAGTTTGACCCCCTGTTTTCTTGTCAAAAATTAATAGGGGGCTACCATGATCAACATTGGCTCCACCTGGGGATGGCACGTTCATCCTTGGGCGTGTCGAGAACTTCGCAGACCACTTGTTAATCTTCTGTGTGGGCACCACTCTTCAGCTCTTTTCACTTATCTCTTCATGATTCATCACGACACACACATCATTCGAACACAAATGAAAACAGAAAAATAATGTACAGTATGATACATCCAGCTTTCTCGGCCTGAATCAGAACTGGAAGTAAGGTTTGAGGAACTTACAATTTACAGGGGAATCGAGCAAGTCTCCCTATAAATTTTCCAACCTGAAAGTGTTGTTGCCCCCTTGTTCCACAATTTTAAAGGGGCCGAACTAGAGGGGGTCGAATTTACCGTGTTTCCCCTTTTCATCTCTTTGAATATCCCATATGAGCACCAAATCCCCAATCTGCAACTTCATGTCCTTGGCATGTTGATCAAAAAGGTCCTTCATATTCTCTTGATATTCAGTTAACCTCTGACTTACCTGGTTCTGCATTTCTTCTAACTGTACCAGCTGATTGATCCTCCTGGTCACATCATCGGGTTCTTCTTGACTTTCTTGCATGAATCGGGCTACTGGTAAGGCTAACTGTACAGGGAATACTGTTGCCCTCCCATATACTAATTCATACAGGAACTTCCCAGTTTCTCTATTGCTAGTAATCCTGTTGGCCCACAGAGCGAATTTCAACTAGGAATCCCAATTTTTCTAATTTTCGTTGATTTCCTTCTTCAGTGCTCTCACCAGGGTTTTATTCGAGGACTCTGCTAGGCCATTTCCTTGTGGGTAATAGGCCGTAGAGTGACCTAATGCAATATTATACTGTTGGCAGGAGCTGAAAAACTTTACAGATTTAAAGGCCTGTGCGTGGTCGGTCACTATCCTGGCAGGGCATCCAAATCTGGATATGATGTTTTCTTCTATAAATTTTATTACCATGACATCTGTTGCATTCCTGGCAGGTATAGCTTCCACCCACTTTGTGAAATAATATGTGGCCATTAATATCCACTTATGCTGGCCACTTGAAGGTGGGTGTATTTCACCTATAAAGTCGATTCCCCATTGCTGAAATGGTTCGTCCACGTGAACCAGAATCATGGGCATAGGTGCTAGCTTCTGTCTTTCAGCAAACCTCTGACATTTCTCACAAGCTCTAACCCAGGCAAACACATCTCCAAAGAGTTTGGGCCAGAAGAAACTAGCCTTCAGGATTTTGTGAGAAGTAGCCCTCCAACTGTAATGACCCCCACAGATTCCTTCATGAAACTCAACCATTATACTCTCTACCTCTTCTTTTGTGAGACACAGGAGCAGGATGCCTGAGGGGTCTTACCAGTACAGCCGACCATTTGCAACAACGTACTTCTGTGATCTCAAGCTCAGTGTTCTGTATTTAGCTTTGTCACAGCTTGGTGGGCAGCTGAGTGTTAGAAGATATTCCACTATCTCTTTGTATCACGAGATGATGAGGTACTTCATATGTGTCTTCTGGGAAGCTATCTCTACTCCCTGTGGCTCTTCTTTCTTCTCAGACTCCTCAATTGCTATCATGGAAATATTTATACCCAGAGCCTGACAGTTTGATTCGGACAGGATTTTGGCTAACCCTTGTCCCCTGATTATTTTGGTAGGGCGAATGTCTAGCTCATATTCTTGTATTTTGGCAATCCATTTCCCTCTTTTTCCTTCGCTATCTCGTTGGATAAGAATATCTTTAACAGCTGCTGTAGGCACAAACGTAGTGATATGGGACTCCAAGACATACATGCAAAATTCTTTAAGAGACTTCACTAAGGTATATGCCTACTTTTCTAATATGTTATATTTCAGCTCTGCATCACGGAGCACCTGACTGAAGAAAGCGATGGGCTGCTCATACCCTTCTTCGTTTTTCTGCAATAAAACTCCTGCCACTGTATGAGGTGATGCAAATGAAAAGATCATGAAAGGTTTGGCATAGTCTGGTCCAGCTAGCACAAGGGCTTCAGCAAAGGCATTTTTTATCCTGGAAAAGGCTTCTCGTGATTCCTAAGACCACTTTACCTCGTTATTTTTCTTCATCATGTCAGTTATATGTCTAAATATCTCTGCATAGTTAGGGATAAACCTCCTCAGAAAGTTAATGCGCCCTAGGAACACCTGCACCTCCTTTTTATTTCTGGGAAGAGAAATGCCATTTATAACTTGTACTCTCTTAGGATCTATTTTTACCCCATCTTTGGTTACAATATGTCCCAAAAGATTGCCCTCTTCTAATGAAAATAACGACTTTTGTGGATTGAGAGAGAGACCATACCTTCTGCATTTCTCAAAATTTCTACGCAAATGTTCAATGTGCTCGGCATCATCCTTTGAAAACATAGTGATATCATTGAGATAGACCACCACAAACTTATCTTTCTCCCCAACAAAGGCAATGCCCTTTGAAAAGTGGCCCCTGCATTAATCAACCCAAAAGGCATCCTAGCATACGTAAATGTACCCCATGGTGTGGTAAAGGCCGCCTTCTTCTGATCTTCTGGTAGTAAAGCCACCTGATTGTAACCCGAGAAACCATCCATCATCGACATCTGAGAAGCTCCCACCACTTTCTGCAGGATATGATCCATTTTGGGCAGCGGGTAATTATCCTTTAAGGATGCTCGAATCAGATTCCTGAAATCAACACACAACCTTATTTCTCCATTATTTTTCCAGACAGGGACTAAATTTTCCACCCACTCAGAGTACCTCAATGGCACAATTATTTTAGCCTGCAATAACTTCTTAATTTCTTTCTCTATGGAAGGGAGCAACAGAGGGTTAATCTGTCTAAGCTTCTGCTTGTGCGGCTTCGCATCTCCTTTCAGAGGGATTTTGTGTTGCATGATGCTAATATCAAAAGTTTTCAAGTCCTGATAAGACCATGCAAACACATCTTTGTATGACTGGAATAATTTTTGGTAGAGCTATTTATATTCTCCTGGGACCTTCTTGGACAACTTCATGATTTTGGGATCAGCCTCAGTGCCAAGATTAAGATCTTCTACCTGATTTTCCTCCGCAACTTTGTTTGGCTGCAGGGGGACATCATTCTTGTTAAACAACCTTTGTAAGGGCACTAGTCCTCGGGGAATGACATTCCCTTTTAGCTGAAGAACCTTGTGGCCAGCCACCCTTTCCTCCCATTTATCTCCTGAAGTGTTTTCAGCCTCTTCTTCCTCACAAGTATCAATCTCCATGTTGGAAAATTCCCCAACTGTTTCCAAGAATCTTTTCACTTTTTCTTCATCCTAAAACACCTGCCAATGTTTGATGTTGTCTGGGATTGATGGCCAATACCGTACCTCAATTTCATATCTCAAGAGAGGGTTCTGAGGTGGACGGAAGGTACTGGTATCCACTGCAAGGGGATCTGCCATCCTATTCTGCTCCTGGGACATGAACTGGATATTGAATGCCAAGAAGAAATTCTCCACCAGATCCCAAAATTCGTTCCTATAAAGCCCTTAGCCTAGGATGTTTGGCTTGGCACTGATTCTTCACTTGTCTGACACTAGTTCCGAATCTCCCAGAACCTTTATACTTTGTATGTTCATGCTCCTGGCTGTCTGCAGCCCTAAAAAAGGTGCTTCATACTCGACCACATTATTAGTGGCTTCATACTCCAGCTTGAAATACAAAGGTACCCATTGGCCTGATGGAGAAATCAATAATACCCCAGCCCCATTACCTTCTTTGGAGTTTGCTCCATCAAAATGAAGTGTCCAGATTTATGCTTCATGAAGCTGTATGGAATGCTCAGTCTTGATCTGGTAGAATTATGGTTCGTGAGTGTACTCTTGATCTTCCTCCAGCATCAAACATGAGAAATATCCCTCCCTGCTATAAACTAGAGAATTAACTAAGTCGTTTGCCTTGGTAACTGTCTTGAAAAATCTAGTTTCCCGATACAGCCTCCTCTCCTGGCCACCAAAGATGGGGATAGTGGCATAGGTCAGGTCCAACTTGATTGATCCACCAATTTTAGTCCCCCAAGATCTTGACAGTAGCATGCTGAAGCGAGCTGGGATGTCAGCCACCACGATGTCCATTACTACACTTTTTGCTGGGATCTGGGCTAAATTGACCACCAAATCCTTGATCATGCCCAGGCATTTAACTCTCTTGGAGTCAAATGAATAAAGGTCCTTGTATGGATGAGTGATTTGTAGTCCTAGTTGTTCCATGACTGAGAGGGGCAAAAGGTTATGAGAGGCTCCCGAATCTAACATACAGTTATGCAACAGTAGGTCATGTATTACTAAAGACACATAAAATGGGGGAGTGGCAGCATCTAATTCTTCAACATGTGGACCAAATAAAACCATAGGCCTTTCTTCTTGAAGGTTCAGACTGTCTGGAATATGTATTACTTCTGGAGGGAGCATAAAGGATGTGACTTGGGACTGATGTGCAGGTTGTTTCAACAATTCGGTCAAGGGAACTGGGATTTTACCTTCTCAAGCTCCTTTTGTAAACTGAAGGCAGAGGAGGACCTATCTACTGACACTTATTTTGATTCTTTATCTTTTGAGTCTTTGTTCTGGAGAGGAGGTTTGACTTCCTTTATGATTTTCTTGACACTAGGGGGTGCAACCATTTGTGAAGAGGAAGGAATTTGAACAGCAGATTGCAAAGATTGGTTAAGAGGTCTCTTACCTTTGTCTAGGGTCCTTTGAGCCGTTGCCTCCTTCTGAGCAGGTGCTTCCTCTTGAGGTGTGTCCTCCTCCTGATCCTGAGTGCGAGTTCTCTTCCTGGAAGATATAAGGTCATATATTCTATTAAACTGAGCTTGCATGAAATCGACGAACTGCTTGCAGTAGTCATCGATCTCAGGATCTTCGGTGCTTTCATTAGCTTTCTCTTCTGCATGTGCCGGAACCTCTACTTCACCACTTTCATGTAGGGGGAATTCAACTTCATCACTGTTTGAGAAAGCAATATATTCCTCCTCTTGCTCATAAGTGGTGTCTTCGGTAGGGCCATCTACTTGACCTTCCAGGTATAGAGGGTGTGGTACCTGGTCTGGCTGCTCCCTCTATTCCCTTTGCAGTATCTGCAAGGGTGGCTTCCTGTATTGAGGACTGTAACCCCTGTTTGGAGCATTTTGGAAATTATTGGAGGGTGAATTCTTGGCCTCCATTTCAAGTTTAACCAGCTTACTTGAAAGGTTCTTAATCATCTTGTTCATCTCCTCAATCCTGTCATTAGCTAAATCTCTATCTTGACTCGAGGTGGATACCTCTTCTTTTCCCCTTCTTCTAGTATCCTGTTCAGGTTTTCCCTTGGATTTACCAGTAGAGGCAAAATTTGCCTCTAGCTCTAGTGCATCTATCTGAGCATCATCTAGGGTGGCCAACTTTCTTTCTCTTAGAGAGAAACCAAATTCAGAGTCAAAATCTGCCACAAAAACAACCTTGGCAGCAGTCTGGTGAGGTTTCATATCAGCTGGGAGGCTCAAATACAACTTGTTAAACCTCTTGATAAATTATGACACTCCTTCAGCATGTATTTTCTTGAGTGTGTTAAACTCAGTAAGACAATGTCCATGTTCTTTCTTCTCTCCCCATTTTCTGAGAAAATTTTCCTCCATTCCTTCCCAAGTGGTGATGGACCGGTCTCCCAAAGTCTTGAACCATTTTCGGGCTTCACCATCAAGAGATTGAATAAATAGTCTTAAGACTACATCTATATGTTCCACATTAAAGTTCTATGCAAAAGAGCAGAAAACCTCAAGATGCTTTTGAGCTTCAATCTCATTTTCCCCATTGAATCGGGGCAAGATCTTCAGATAGTCATGTGGCATATCATTTAACACTTGAGGTAATGCCAGGGGGGCATACTTATTCAACAAGAAACCAGGAACATTGGCCATTGGAGGAGGAGGTGGAGGTAGTAGAAGGGTTTGATGTGTAAGAGGAGGAGGAGGTGGAAGTGAAGTGTGAATGACAATAGGAATGTATTGAATAGTAGCTTGGGATGATGATGGAAAAGACGGAATATTAACAATGGATACTTCAGTGACTTCTTTGACCTCTTCAGCCTCTGGAGTGGGATGGAATGTGTAATGAGTGGTATCTATCGACTAGGCCTCGTCTTTGATTTAGATGTTTCCCAGAGGTAGACTGTCTGAGTAATAACCGGTTTCTCCCACAGCGGAGTCGGAACCTTTCACTAGGGCAACTTGAGAGGAGGAGGATGGAAAGTCTTCTAAAGATAATTCAGGGATCTCAGTATGGACTGATGGTCTTTCTCTCCAATTCCTTCTATGTAGGATCTTCTCTGGGTCAGACATAGAGGGTGTCTTTGGCTGAGCCGAATCCGACCTCAGGTGTGGCTTACGAGGAGCCAGGACTGCCAGTAAATTTATTTGATAAATGAATTTGGAGTCGCCAAGGTGAGGGATCTACAACTCTAAAATCTCCATGCTCACCTTTCTAAAGAGTGAATAAAGATCTTGTCGAGGCCCAGGGATTTAAATTTTCTTAACTTCGTTCCCTGGCAACGCCGCCAAAAAGATGTTTTCAATCCTAGAGACAACCTTTGAGTTGTGAAAGACCAGTGCCTAGGAAATCTTATATAGCAATGAGAAATATGATATGACAAGGATAATTAGCAGAACAAGGCTCTCATGCTATCTCTTGTAAACAGGAATATTAATTTGAATGGGACCAAAACTTTCAGAAGCTCGATACAGAGAAAGCAATACTGCAGAGGCAAGATGTGAAACTCTAACACGAATGTATCAGACAATTCAAAGGTAGCTTGCTGCAAAGAGGGCTAGATTCTAAATACTTCACAGAGATGAATAATTAGAAAGTATCTACTGTGTACGTAGAATAAAGAGAATACTAACTGTTATTGAGACAATATCCAGAAACCTATATTAGAATGCGATGGGCTTACGAAATTAAGAATCCACACATGATAACAACATTTGTAAATAACATCTCATAGCAGCTAATATAGCAGAAGTATGGGTGAAGTGAAAATGGAACAACATATCACGCCTGAGCCATATTTAAAGTGCCAGACAGGTTATGGCATAAGTATCTACTAGGATAAATTCATACCAAAACCAGTGGGCTACTCGCATTCCAGAACATGATACAAGATGAATGGATGTAAATGAAATGAACCGCTAAGCTACAACACATAGGAGAGAATTACACACTGTAAAGCACCCAGACCAAAATCCTCATTGAAGATAGAACTCCTTTTCATTGAAACCCAATGGGCCCTTCGTGTTTGTATTAAAGCTTCAACAAAAGGCATGCAAGAAAATATTTCAGAGGATAAAAAAGCATTGTTTGTAATAAGATGAGCGCGGGCTTCTGAGAAGAGGTGAAAGGGCCGAATCTCGGCAATTCCTGATCACGGCTCTGCAAGCCTACCAACCATTTCGGAACGCGACAGCCAGATCCCTCAGCGCCAATCTGAACTGATTCGACACATACATAACTCAGGGGGGGGTTCGACCCCCCCTAACTCCACGCCCTTCATATTCGGCAGCATACCCTCGGAAACCTTCAATACTCCATCCAGCTCCAGATCAGTGGAGCAAAGCAACGATTCAGCGCCCAAAGGATCTGCGTCCGAAGGGCAAACTCCAGGACAACGCCGCGAGCAAACTCAGTCCACATGCAAGCCCATATCAAAAAAAATACCCAAACTAATCATTGATGACCCTTGGATCGAGGAATACATGGACCATATGAGCAAGCAGGCCCTGATCTGTAGATTCATGGGGGTTCGACTTCACGAAAAGGCCCTATGCTGGTGGATCAACCAAAAATGGAAACCTAAAGGGGACTATGATCTGCAGTTGGGATCGAGAGGCTTTTTCACAGTAATTTTCGCTCACAAGGATGACAGAGACCGCATCTTCGAAGGTGGCCCATACTTCTACAACTCTGCAGGATTATACAGAACGTACTGGAGGCCAAAATTTGCACCAGAGCAGGAGGATTTCAAGAAAGTTCCAGTATGGATCCGCCTGCACTCTCTACCTGTGGATTACTGGAACAAACACATCTTGGAGGCCATCGGAAACCAGTTGGGAGTCTTCATCAAAGCCTCAGATCTCACTATACAAGGTAAGTACACAGCCTACGCTAGACTCTGTGTTTACATGGACATCTCAGGGCCCCTCCCAGATCATATGGAACTGATCCATAAAGAAGTGCAATGGAAGCAAACCATAGACTATGAAAATATCCCTTTCAGATGCCGCACATGCAGACAGCATGGCCATCTAAGTCACAGCTGCACTGCAAATAAACCACAGCCTCAGTCCCAACAGGAACAAGAGGCTACTCCAATGCCTGGCTTCACCACAGTCTCAAGAAAGAGTAGAGGAAAGAAAGGAAAAAAGCCTCCAAAACCCCCCACCAATACCAACCCTACCAATAAAGCCTCCACACAGCAAAACAACTTTGAAGTTCTGAGCAATCTTGATTCACCGGAGCACCCTAAAGTCTCACAATCCCCCACTGCACAGGATCCACCGATATCCAATCAACCCATGACGACGATCAATGCTCCAAGCATAACCTCTATTTCTTTTCAAGCCCAGGCACTGCAACAAAACCCAAATCTCGCTTCCAACCAGACTACTACCAGCCACACCTCAATGCAAACCCCTCAATGCACAGAACCACAACCAGATCAGCCCTCCACTACCACCTCAAGTAATCCTTTGGAGGAGATTTTGGGAGATCTTGATCTCCAAAAGGTCAATGAGCAATGGTCCAAACTGGGCGTTGATGCCATTCCCCAGGAACACTTGGAGAAGATAGAAATGGCATACTTACAGTTGGAATACATCAACCAAAATACAGCCAAAAGGCAATGGGGAAATAGCAACCAAACAGGCATTCAAGCCAACCTGGATCTGGATCAATACAAACCTCAAGGACCAGGTAGAAAACGAGGACGCAAATCCACCAGACAGCAAATACAAGAGCTAGGCAGACGTCTAATCAATGAAGGAAAAATCAGGGCCTTGGTCCTATCTGCTCCAAAAAAAGCTCAATGAAAATCACAACCTGGAACATCAGGGGGCTTAACGGCACCAGCAAAAGAAGAATCCTGAAAAACCGCATATTCTCGCAGCACCCAGACATTGTCCTTCTGCAAGAATCCAAATTCTCTCCCAAGGGCACAGAAACGCTCAAAAAACTCGTTTCCAACAGTCATCAATGTATAAGCATAGATGCCCTTGGGCAATCAGGAGGGTTATTAACATTCTGGAACAAAAACAAATTCTTCTTGCAGAATGCTCTCTCCACCAAGAACTCATTATCGGTCATCCTCAACATGCCTAATTCAAGCCAATCGATATGCATCACCAATGTGTATGGGCCTCAACGAATCCAGGAAAAGCTGAAGATGCTGAAGGACCTAGACGAAGTCAGACAACACCATGGCGCAACTCACTGGATTGCAGGCGGAGACTACAATATGATCACCACTCTAGCGGAGAAAAAGGGAGGCTTACGAAAATTGGATAAGGAATTGGAGGCATTTAACACCTTTATTGCTGAATCCAGACTTACTGACATCCCTACAGTCAATGGTTTGCATACCTGGAATAATAAGCAAGGAGGCAACAGGCAGATAGCATCAAGGCTCGATCGGTTCCTCTTATCGGAATGCATTTTGCTGCAAAACATCGACATGGAGGCCAACCTTCTACCTATAGGAGGCTCGTATCACTGGCATGTGCAAATCCACTTCACCAATTTAGAAAAGCCCCACAACAGGCCTTTCAGATTCGAGGCCTTTTGGACAGAACACCCAACTTTCATGCAAAACATAAAAAGCCGGTGGACTCAAACCACCATAAGCAGCGACAACATCATGTATATCTTCCAGCAAAAGCTCAAAACCATCAAATCCAACCTCAAACTATGGAACAAAAACACCTTTGGAGACATCTTTCAAGCCAAAAAAGAACTTGAGGAAAAAATGGCGCTACTACAGCAAACAATGATCACAGAAGGGCATGATGAGGAAAGGAAAGCTCAAGAAACAAATCTACAAAGACAATGGGAAGAAAGACTAAAGCAGGAAGAGCTGCTGTGGAGACAGAAATCAAGGGTGCAGTGGCTAAAGCAAGGAGAACGCAACACCAGTTTCTTCCATAAGTCCACTATCCAGCACAGAGCCTGCAATCGAATCCTCTCTCTCAAAAAAGCTGATGACGATAAGATGTTCTCCAGGGAGCACATTAGGGATGAACTCAACTCTTATTTCACCTCTCTTCTCAGCAAACCTAGCCTAAACAGAACCCAAGCCATCAATGCCATCACTGATGCCATTCCCAGCCTTGTTAATCAGGAGCAAAACTCCCTCCTTCTAAAGGATTTTACCGAGCAGGAGATTGAAGAGACAATCTTCACCATGGCCACAAACAAGGCTCCCGGACCGGACGGATTTACAATTGAATTTTTTAAAGCCTGCTGGTCCATTATTAAAGAAGACCTCCTCATCCTGGTAAGGAACTTTCACAGAACCAAAAAAGTGCTACCAGCCATCAATGCCACTTTCCTCACCTTAATTCACAAATCTGGCCAGGCTGACTCCCCGGACAAGTTTCGCCCCATCGCCCTATGCAATGTCCTCTATAAAATCCTTTCCAAATTGATGGCTAATAGACTCAAACCCATCCTCCCTTCAATTATTTCTCAAGAGAAAACCGGCTATGTCGAAGGCAGGCAGATCACGGACAACATTATCCTCACCCAGGAAGTGCTGCACTCTCTCAAAACGAACAAGACTCCAGGCATGCTTATCCAGCTTGACCTGTCAAAGGCCTTTGACAGAATCAGCTGGCAATATATGAGAGCAATCCTCCAGGCTTTCGGATTTAGTCAGCAATGGATAAACTGGACAATGGAACTGGTCTTAGGTGCTTTCTTCTCCATCCTGCTGAACGGAGGACCCCTTCAACCCTTCACACCATCCAGAGGTATACGGCAAGGAGATCCCTTGTCTCCTTTTCTCTTCATCATAATGGCAAAAGGGCTGGGCAGATCTTTAACCAAGGCAAGAAGGCCGAATCAACTCAAAGGCATCAAACCGGCACACCAAGGACCCACAGTAACGCATCAGCAATTTGTAGACGATACAATGCTCATGGGCGCCCCCACAGTGCAGGAAGCTCGAACCATCAGCCAAGTGTTAAAGACTTTCTCGGAGGCCTCAGGTATGGAAATTAATCTTACCAAATCAAAAAAAAAATTCTTCAACACATCCATTCCTGTGCAAAGAAATCTCAGCAGAATTCTGCAGATCCAAAAGACCTCCCTTCCAACCAAATATCTTGGCATACCACTTTCGGAATATGCCTACAAATTTGCCAACTGGGAAGCCCTCCTCAACAAAATGAAAGCTCGGCTAAGCAGCTGGACATACCGAGCCTTAAACATGGCCAGCAGACTGATCTTAGTCAAATCAGTCCTCCAAACCATGCCAGCATACATGTTCTCAGCACTTGCAGCACCTAAGGCGGTGTACAAATCCATCCGAAGCATTCAGCGATCCTTCCTCTAGAATGAAGCCTCGAAGCAATACAAATGGGCCCTCATCAAATGGACAGACATCTGCAAACCAAAAAGGGAAGGAGGTTTGGGCCTAAGAGACCCAGAAATATTAAGCAAGGTCGTAGCAGCAAAAATCTGGTGGAGATGGGTAGAAAATCCTAACTCCCTGTGGGGAACCTGGTGGAAAGCGAAATATACAACTCAAGTCAGGGACAGAGACCTCATTCGGCTGACCGGTACCAAGCAAGGATCCCCCATCTGGAACAAGGCCTGGGAGAACAGACATATCGTGCAGCAGCACAGCTTCTGGGAAGTGCACCAAGGAAAAACTGCCCTCTTTTGGGAAGATGCTTGGCAGCAGCTTCCACCCTTGGAACACCCAGACTGGAATATTCTTAAAAGAGCTATGCAGGAGGCTAGCAAGGTTACGATAGCAGACTACTGGCAACCTGCAAGCGAGGCCACAACCTGGAAAAAGTGGCTATCCAGAGAACAATGGCAAGCTCAAGCAGGCCTGATGAACGTAGACCAGCTTTTACAAGACCTGGACAAAAGAAGAATCCTTAAATCCAACAAAGAGGACATCCTGAGATGGGGAAGAAACCCCAAAGGAACGTTCAACCTCAAAGAAGCATATCAGATCTTGGCGGCCTCTTTGGATCCGCAACCAGACCACAGTTGGCAAATCCTATGGAACAGAGGAACATGGCCAAAAATCACACTTTTCTCCTGGCTGGTCATGCACAACAAGGCACTCACATGGGACAATCTTCAAAAACGAGGCTTCATAGGCCCTTCACGATGCATACTCTGTGAGGATGGTCCAGAAACTCTTAATCACATACTCAATGCCTGTCCAATGGCCTGCTCTCTGTGGGATGACATGGCTATGATCTTCAGACAATCTGACAGAAACAGAGACTCCATTCAAATCTCACTCAGCCAGTGGAGAACTTCCATGTCCTCAAATCCCTTGGTCAACAGTGCCTGGAACTTAATACTGGGGGCAATAGCCTGGATCCTTTGGAAAGAACGAAACGCACGAGTCTTCAAAAACTCTGCACTGGCAGTAAGCATGCTGAGAGGAAAAGTGAGACAGCTCATCAAAGAAACGGTCAATGCCATGGGCACTTTGCAGAAAGAGGGAAACACTTCACCGAATGATGATAGAATCATTCAAATCCTAAATCTTCAAACCCAGATCAACCCTGCTGGTAAAAACTGCGTCTCCAAAGGAACAACCCAGGATAATTGGACTCTGCCCCCTTCAAACACGTTCAAACTCAATTTCGACGGGACTTCAAGAAAGAACCCGGGAATCGCTGGCTATGGGGGCACAGTAAGGGATCACACAAGCACAATTCATCTCGTCTATCATGGCAACATCGGAGTGAACACCAACAATGCTGCAGAACTAATCGCTCTCATTTAGGGTCTCACTCTGGCAGGCCGCTACAGATTTCTACCACTGATAGTGGAAGGCGACTTGGAGATCATAATCAGGATGATAAAGAAACTCCAGATGGGAGCGCAGGTACATAAAGTAACCCCCAGCTGGAGACTGTCAGCAACACTGCAGGATCTCCAAAATCATCTCTGCAACTTGCAAGGGATCACATTCCAAGCAGTTCGCAGAAGGGCAAATAAGATAGCTGATGTCTTAGCAAATGCAGGGATCGATTCCCAGATGGCAGAATTCCACAGCCTCTGGCACGATCTAGCAGAAGGAGTGCTCAAAGAAAACTGCAAAAAGATCCAGCAGACAGATCTGCACACTTAGGCCTCGGCAGCAAGGCACACTATGGTTTCAAACATAGGAAGGAATGTCAAACCATGGCAGAAGCGCCACTGAAAAGAGAAGATCTGCGCCAACAGGCTTGCGCAATCAATATTGGAGACACATCCCTGCACACCCAAAAGACGCATCAACAAACTGAATGCTCCTCCACTTCAAGCATGACAATCTCAGGAACTTCAGGCAGCAATCTGCCCACCTCGCAGCATTCTGCCCACCTCGCAGCAAGCTGCCCACCACTCATGCATGATCACCTCACGGGCTCCACGAAAACTTTCCTTAGACAGCGCACTGTATATGCAGCCGGCACATGCCCTGAATGTAATGTAAAAAAAAGGCTACCCAGTCAACGCAGGTAGGTCACTCTGACCCCTGCGGACCATTGTATTTTTATTCACAATCATTAATATAACTGCTTAATTTTACAAAAAAAAAAAGAAAATCTTTCAGAGCCAATTCTTCAGAAAATCTGGAACCCGTTTTTATCTTCGGTTCTTGCTTATATAGAAGCCTCAGAAAACATGAACGAGAAGATATTTTTGGAAAAATATCTTCCTATCGTGCTGGAAATCAGTTTGAGGTCTCCATAAAAAATAACCAAAATTCATGATGAGAAATTGGGGCATCTCATCATTGACAGTTGGGCTCACGGCCGTTTTAAACAAAAATATCAAATAACAGTTTCTGACAGAAAGTGAAATGCAGGAGTGGAATGTGAATTCCACTCGAAATTTAAAAGCAACAAACTAAAATAGAAGTAAAATACCACTAGGGCCAAATCATGAATTGATGATGCTCGCTGATGAGGTGGAGTTGAGGCGGTCGCTGTCACAGATGGCGGAATGTTGGCGGAGAGGAATCAATTTGCCTCTGATGTGGCAGTAGAGGCTTTTCTGCCTGTAGCCCTTCATGATTTTCTTTAATTCTGATTTAATTTGGAGGATGGGCTATTGATAATCAATATTAGCCGAAATCCCCAAATTGTCTTCAATCTTCCATTCCTATCGTGGCAGGTCTTTAACACTACTACTCTAACTTGCTGCTATATTTGGCCATTGATGAAATGGCCTCTCTGTGTTCTAAACCACAGTCACTGTGATTATGGAATATAGGATGAGTTAACCACTCTGCGAAAACCTGCATCATAAAATAAACCAATTATAAAATCCAGGTGGCGGAAGAGATGCTTTGAAAACCTATGGAATGGTGGCGAAAATGGTGAATGAAGGCGAAAACTGGCGGAAGAGACCAAAAAAAAAATCATTGAAACCCAAAGTTTAGCGTTTGGGTAGATTTACAAAGAAAAGCGATGGAAACGAATGAACGCGATCCATTTGATGGTGGGACTCGGCCAAGGGGGAGGGCGATTAGCTTTGGGTCGTTGGATCGTAGGAGGCGATCAACGAAGAAGGTTTAACGATGCAGTTAAAAGAGGCTTCAATGAAGAAATATGGGTGCAAGCACGATGTGATGTGGACCGTCAATCTTGGATCAAATGGACGATCACGATCAAATCGGTGAATCGCAATCGGAAGAGACAGAGGGTGACACCTTTAAAAAGTTTCGATTGACGACTGTGTGATTGAGCACCAGTCGTTGGATCGCGAAGGGAATCAACGACGGAGATAAAATCGGCGAGAATATGGATGGGGGCAAAGAGGCGGAGCAGGAGAAATGAGGGTCGTTCGATCTGATCAGATGGACGGCTATGATCAGATCGGGGGACAGCTATGATCAGATCGGGGGATCGCAATCGGAAGGGACGGGGGGGCAGCACAGCAAGAAGTTCTTATTGCGATTGAAGCGGGGATGCGATTAAATGACCGCCGTCTGATCTGGAGACAGATCGATGGGTCTGATGAAATCGGAAGAGTGGATGGACAGGAACGACGGGCGCGACGCGATTAGCGCTGGGCCGTCGGATCTGGCGGGAATATCGACGGTCGGTAGGAAATCAAAGGGAGGAAAGGGAAGAAGCGATGGGCACGGTGCGATTAGCGTCGGGCCGTCGGATCTTAATAGATCGACGACGGGGATCACTGTGGGAGCCGATAGACCACAATCCAATTGCATCAGGGAAAACAAGAGGAACAAATGAAATGCGCCCTGCGAAAACTTCTGATTGCGATAAGGTGCCCAAGGCTTAAGCACCTGGTCTCGGCACTCGGGGCATATGGGGAAGTGGTTAAGGGGCTGGCCTAAAAAGGGGCTTAGCCTATCATAAGGTGAAAAGCGGGTTTTGGCCTATTTTTCAATGCATTTTAAGGCCGAAAAGGGGTAACGGTAGAGAGGAAAAGGGATTTTCAGAACAACCAAGGGTATTCGTAAGGTTAAAAAGGGGAATTGAATGATCAATGAGGGATTAATGAGGAATTAGGGGAGGGGAAAATGGTGTTGAAATAGAGGATTAGTGGGAATAAAATAAGGGAAATGGAGGCCTTTTTGAACATTCATCTTCACAGAAACAGAGAGGTTTTTAATTGGAAACAGCAGTGGGGATTCATCAAAGGACAAAGGGCATAAAGAGATTTCAAGGATGATGTGTTTTCAGCAAGAATGCATTCCTTGAAAGCTCAGAGACAGTTTGACCCCTTGTTTGCTTGTCAAAAATTAATAGGGGGCTACCATGATATTCAGAACCAATAATAATTTCATAATTAACTTATAAATTAAAAAATATAATTTTCTTTATTTTAATATGAATTTAAACATTTATATAGTAAATTAAAAAAATCTTTGCAATTTTATAATAATAAAAAGATCTATATTAAATAAAAATTTTAATTTTATGAAAAGTGGAAAATATTTAATGGTACAATAAATATAAAAATCATAATAATAGTTAGAAGTTTAAAAGAAGTTAGAAATATTTTGGGATCGATTTTGACAAGAAGTTTAATTGGGAGGATTGCAGAAAGAAAAGAATTTTAGGAGGGTGGAAAGCACTATATGCACTTCAAAATAGATGTAGATAGGAAGAGTTATGGGATTGGAACACGATCAAAGTACTTTTTGGAATCCTATTTTGTCCAGTGCTATTATATGAGTGTGAATTGTGAGCTAGCAGCGTCCATGTTTCAAAATGGAAACAAATTTAAAAATTTAAAAAACACTTGATCATGAGCAAGTTTAAAATAAAAAGTTTGGTTCCCTATGAGATAATGTTGAGTGAAACAAGGGCAGCTCCCATCGAAGCAATTTCCATGGCGCGTCTTATAAGGTATCTAAAAAGAATTGAGAAAATGAGAGGAGGTAGATGGCCGAAAGTTATCTTCAATGAAGGTATGAGTGAAAGAAAGAAATCATGGATGAGACAAAACAACAAATGGATGCAAAAATGGAATATTTCCCTGAATGTATGTCTCAAAAATAGCAAGGAGTTAAATAATTTTGTGCTAGAGAAGTTCTATAAGGGTATATGGGGAATAAAGTTGGGTAGAAAGAAGAAGTATTATGTTTAGGAATTCAACCCCACTTGTGATCTCCAACAAAAATAATATATTGGAGCTAAAGTTCCATGGAGAGCAAAGGTTCTTATGGCTCAATTAAGAACTAATTCACATGAACTTCGGTGTGAAACAGGGCGGTGGAAGAGACCTAGAGAAGCTTGGGAAGAAAGGGTATGTACTTTTTGCACTTCTGGGGCAGTGAAATCAGAAAAAACATTTCATTTTGGAATGTAATGCTTTCAGAGACATCAGGGACAGTCACCGCAGTATGTTAGCCTCAATTCCATGGCATTGTCTTTTCAATGAAGGAACTGTTAAAAGGTTGGGTCAACTCATCATCAATTTGAGTAAGAAAATGATTGAATTACAAAAGGCAAAAAACAAGGAAGCTTGTGGTCCCATAGACTATTTTTAGTCTCGTGGACATTAAAATATCATTCATTCATTCATTAAGTACAAAATTATTAAGCTTACAATTTGGTATCAACAAAAGAACCCTTGCCTTGTCTATACTACAACATTGTGAGAATCATCATTGTGAGAGCTAAATTTACTATAACATTGTAACAACATGCAAAATGACCAATAAATTTGTTTTTTAAAATCAGTAGTAATTTTGAAAATTGGAAAAAAAAAATCACATATAGAGATAAAATCAAATCACATGATTGAGCATTTGACTAATAACATTTGATATATATATATATATATATATATATATAATTAATTTTATGAAAATTTCAATTATTCAAAAATTGTATAGTTTAATTAATAAACGAAATGATCTCTTTTCAAATATTTCTAGTCAATTTTTTTTTTTAAATTCGGTAAATATTTTTAAAAATAATAAATTTAAGTTCTTTAATCTATAAAGATTAAGTGTCTCATGGATTTTTGGGCCATTGAATCCATTTATGCATTTTAAATGTAACAACCATGGTGAAAATTCCATGCAATAAAAGTTAATAAAGGAAAAATAATAACCACGATTGATGAGACACTTATTCCAAGCTGAATGTTGGGAAACATATCCTAGTATGGGTGTTCATTTCGGTTATTATGGCTAAAGGAAATTGACAAAGGCAATGACAAAGGCTTTGGAAGAAAAAATGACATTATTGACATTTTATTTATGAAAATAAAGGAAATTAGGAGGAAAGGGATGTTAAAGGTCATAGGCTGCATGTGAGGAGGAAAATGAAGGAAAATAATGGAAAATGAAAAAAATAAAAACCTCATTAATAAAAAGGCTTCAGAGGATTAGTTGACAGGTTTTTTTTGGATAAAAACCTTTTATTATTTCAATTTTGGAGCTCTCTCATTATTCTCTCTCTCTCTCACTCTTGAACAAGAAAGGAAAAGAAGAAAAGAGGAAGGAAGAACAGGATCAAGAAACTACACCAAAATTCTTTGCAAGTATTGATTTGCATGTGTCATGTCCTTGCCAGATTTGACATGCATGTTTTTTATACATGAAATTAGTAATAAAGCTTCTTATACATGTTTTTTAATGTTTTAATGTGATAATAAATAATTATGAAACTTTGAAACTATAATAATTTCATAATTAAATTTATAAACAAAGAGAAATATAAATTAAAAAATATAAATTTCTTAGTAAATTAAAAAAACTTTTGCAATTTTATAATAATAAAAAAATCTATATTAAATCATTTCTTTAATTTTAACTAGAAAATATTAAATGTTACGATAAATATAAAAAAATAATAACAGTTAGAAGTTTAAAAGAAATTAGATTAAATTATTAAGCTTACAATTTGGTATCAACAAAAGAACCCTTGCCTTGTCTATACTACAACATTATTGTGAGAGCATAATTTACTATAACATTGTGTCAACATGTAAAATGACCAAATATATATATTTTTTAATTATTTAGTAATTTTGATAATTGGTCTTTTTTCAAACGCTTTTTTTATCAATTTTTTTTTTTTTTAATTGGGTAAATATTTTTAAAAATAATAAATTTAAGTTCTTTAATCTATAAAGATTAAGTGCCTCATGGATTTTTCGGGTGTTGAATCCATTTATGCATTCAAAATTTCATTTTAAACAATAAATGTAACAACTTTGGTGAAAACTCTATGTAATAAAAGTTAATAAAGGAAAAATAATAACCATGGTTGATTGGACACTTATTCCAAGATTAATGTTGGGAAAAACATCCTAGCATGGGTGTTCATTTCGGTTATTATGGCTAAAGGAAATGACAAAGGCTTTGGAAGACAAAATGACATTATTGACATTTTATTTATGAAAATAAAGGAAATTAGGAGAAAAGGAAGGTGAAAGGTTATAGGTTGCATGTAAGGAGGAAAATGAAGGAAAGTAATGGAAAATGAAGAAAATAAAGACCTCATTAATAAAAAGGCTTTTGAGGATTAGTTGACGAGCTTTTTGGATAAAAACCTTTTGTCAGATCAGTTTTGGAGCTCTCTCATTATTCTCTCTCTCTCTCTCTCTCTCACTTTTGGACACTTAGAGTTTTCTTGGAGCACTTTGGAATTAGGTCAAGAAAGGAAAAGAAGGAAAGAGGAAGGAAGAATATGATCAAGCAACTACACCAGGATTCTTTGCAAGTATCGATTTGCATATGTTATTTCCTTGCTAGATTTGGCATGCATGTTTTTTATACATGAAATTAGTAATAAAGCTGCTTATATATATATATATTTTATGTTTTAATGTGATAATATTAAATAATTATGAAACTTTGAACCTGTTATCACTCCCCCCAACTTTCCAAGGTCAAGAATGGAATTGAAGGAAGGTAACCACAGACCAGGCTTTAGGTCAGGTAGCTAGCCCTACAAGGACCGGAGAGGACTCTCTCAATGTTATTTTGCATTCAATGAAATGAATGAATATATAATGATCTTAGGCTAGGCATATAAGTTCAATCAATAGGGTTATTGTTTGATGTTTCTTGTGCTGGATAGGAAATGACAGTTAGGAGACTAGGTCTAGGGTTTAGGTCAAAATTAAAGGTCAAGTTGTAAAGATATGGATGAGGCCAGGTAGGTAGCTTGAAAGCATGCTTAGTTTTTTCATTTTGTATAGGATGAAATGAAGGATAATCTGAATGATAATTTAGGTGAATTCATTCATTTAAAAGAACAAAGACATATAATGTAAACCTTGTTAAAACAGAGCATGAAAATGCATGATTTGTGCTTATAAAATAACAACATAAACAGATAGAAGCATGTATGTGAAAGAGGGTATTATATCATTCATATTGATAAGATAAACATATAGAGAAAGAAAAAATGCTCCAAGGCATACCACAAGAATCTCAACACAAATTCTGCAACACTGTCTTTGATTTCATTCCATAAGCTTGTACAATAGACCCACAAAAAAAAAAACTATCCAACCCAACAAAAGACTAAAGTGGGTATACTTATTGAAAATATGAACAATTAAACCTCGTAGGGTCAAAATCCCATCCAAAATGCATCATAATTTCATGAGATGAGTCACTTCCTAGAATCTAGTTAAGTTAGAAACCATTCCCTCAAATTCAGCTAAAGACTAAGAGTGTGTGTCTCCCACATTAAATTACATGTATCCTCATGAGAAGAAGAAAAAACAAACTCAATCACTCCAATGACAGCTCAAAGGAAAGCTAAACCTAGAAATTCTGACTTTTTCTAGCTTGACAAGTGTCTTGAGAGAATCCAATGTAGAAGCGTAGTGCCTATTGACAGAAACATAGCGCCACTTTGCAAAAGTGCAATGCCACTTTGGAGTTGATTTTGAGGGAATTTTAGGGCTCCAAATTCAAATATGAAAGATAGGTCAACTATCCCTGTGTGTCTACTTTCCATAACATCTTGAATTTTGAGAAAACACCCACAGGAAGGCATCCAAAAGTTGATTCTCCCAACCTCACTCCAGAAGCATAGGGTTTGATAAAAAACACTGGCAGAAGCATAGAGAAATTGTAGTTTTTCTTCAAAATTAAATCTTGTCATGCAAAAAAAGTTCTAGATATGGAATGTACTAATCAAAATGCATCCAACCATATAATCCAATCTTCATTTAGATTTCCTGAGAAAAAGTGTAGCACCTTGGCGCTACATTTCTGTGAAGGCATAATTTCCAGATTACTGCAAAAATCACCAAAAATACCCAATTTGCTCAAAACTTCTCAGGATTTATTTATGACACCTGTGAATGATGTGCTAAATAGCTAAGGAAGCTTTAGCCGTCAAATCCAAGTGATCCTTCTCTTTTAGCTTCATTTGAGTTTCCTTAATCCTTTTCTTCAGTTTCTTAAGCCTAATTTGGGAAATTTTGTTTATGGCGCAATAATTGTTTGCCATGTGTCTCTAGAGGTTGTTGTCTCTTTTGGATATTTTCAATAGCTTCTCTAAATGTTAATTCACCCTTCCTAACCAGTATTATTTGTCTTGATTGATCTCTATAGCTATTAACTCATCAAAGGTTAACTGTTCAGATGGATGAGATGACTGTCTTTCCATCTGCAACACCCTCTTAAGGCCTCTTGTCTTTGGCCTTCTTGGTCGTGTTTCAGTCTCTATGGTCTGCATTTGATCAACATCCATTACTTCTTTCCCTTTACCCTTATCTTCCTCTAGGTCTTCCTTAGTTTTACTTTGGAGGATCTGCTTCACCTTCAATTGCAAATTTTCTTAGCCTTGGAGAGATTGACTTTAAGCTCTGTTATCTCTACATCTTTTTCCTTCATGATTTCTTCAATTGGATTATCTTTCATCTGCTCTGCAACCTCAACCTCCAAGGGAGATTTTTCATCATGTTGGTGCAATGGTGATTCAATTTTATGCATGAGTGGTTGATTCTCTATTTCTCTTTTCTTAGCTATAGTATCAAGTGTAGATACACTTTTGATGGATTTGGGAGAAAAAAATTGTCTCTTTCCCTTCTCATAGGCGTGAGTGACCTCAACGACCCTAGGATACTTTGAAATATGAGCTTGGTTGTTGGAAGAGCCAACCTCCATTGGTTGTGCTGATACTGATGGTGATGGTATGCTATGAAGGACAAGAGGACTGGTAGTGGGCGTTGCTGCTACTTTTTCCATGAAGGTTTCCCAAGTCAATTTGATGGCTAAGAGATTATGCAAAAATGGTGGAATAGACTTGGATAGTGATCTTTGTTTTTTCTCTGAACCTTTTTAGTCATTTTAAGCAGCCTTAAGTACAAATAATTTGGCAATTCAAGTGGTTTAGTAGAGGTGAAGTGAATCAACAATATGACATGGTACTTGTACAACCTAGAGAATATCCCTTCACATGTGAAATATCTCATAATTAACCTCATAAAATGAGCATATTTTTCAAGTAGGTGCCTGAAAGGGAAAATGTACTCAAGTTTTTCTTTGGCATGAAGTTTGAGTAACAATTTGTAATCTTCAAGGTTTAATTCCATGCCCTTGAACCACTTTTCTCCATGACTAGGAATACTTGTTTCTGAAGAAATCACCTCTGTTGATATGTTGAACTCTACACCTGCAATGATGGCCTTTCCTGTGCCGAAACTAGTGGAAAATAAGCTTGTCATTTGGAGATGACAACCATCTTCCATAATTCTTTCACGTAACCTCAATCATCGAGTCATCTCAAAGCATCTCTTGGAAAAAGGTGAGGCATTGACTTCTTGCAAGGTGGATGGCTCAAATCTAAAGTGGCGGCCTCTTTTGTGGATTTTCTTTTCACTTTCCATAATGTCTATAAAAAGGATGAAACCCTAGGATTTTATATGTAGTGGGTATGGGAAGTGAATTTGGAAAAACAGAGGACAGGGATAAGGTAATATTGGAGGGTAAGATGAAGGGTAATGAAGCCAAGACAAATTCCCAAAAAATTTCAGGAGGTAGGGTTATATCACTAGCACATTTGTCCCAATTTCCGACGGCCAAAATATTTCTCTTACGACACATAGGCATCCCAAGAGCGATACTTTGAGGTGGGGAAAAATGTCGTTTCTTGTCCTATCACAATTCTGACACTTCTAATAATGATCGGTAGAGTGACACTAATTCCGATGTTTTTTTGGGTAGTGTCGCAATTCCAACATTTCCAAGTTTTCGTCGCTCTTCCGATGTTTCCAAGTTGTCGTCACTCTTCTAACGTTTCCAAGTCTTCGTCACTCTTCCAACGTTTCCAAGATGTAGTCGCTCTTCCGACGTTTCCAAGTTTTTGTCGCTCGTCCGACGTTTCCATGTTTTCGTCACTCTTCCAACGTTTCCAAGTTTCCATCACTCTTCTTACGCTTCCAAGTTGTCGTCGCTCTTCTGACGTTTCCAACTGTTTGTCGCTTCATAGTGTCATTGCATGGGCATCATTGTAGCTATAAAAAAGCATCGCAAGTCCAAAGACAACTCTCATCGTAGTTTCGATGGAAGCCATCGTCGGAATTCCGACGACCAAAATAGTAGATGGAAAAAAAAAAAATCAGGAAAACCTTTGGAGGCTTTCAGTCGAGTCAATGCATTGGAGATAGACTCTCTTCTAATTCGGCTCTGTTATTTTGAGTGTTGGACATTGGGTTCAACGCTCCTCGTTTCTTTCGCGACATGGACTAACCACCTCGCATTGATCCTAACTCTGGAAATTGTAGTGAATACTAAAGCTTGCGGGTTTTGGTCTAACTGCAATCATGATTCCAGCAAGTGGTATTAGAGCCACAAGTCTCAAGTTTGAAACTCACCTAGCTCGCGTTGGGGGGGAGATTGTTGGACATTTGGTTCAACGCTCCCCGTGTGTTTCGCGACATGGACTAATCGCCTCTCGTGGATCCTAACTCTAGCGATTGTAGCGGAGACTAAAGCCTGTAGGTTTTGGTCTAATGACAATCATGATTCCAACATTAAGTAGTACTAAATTTTATATTGAGTTCTGGCCAAGTGGAATTATAAAATCCCAGCTATTTCTTACAGTGATACTGTGAAAGGCACTTTGGCATTTGGTTTAAATTACATGTAATACAACTAGAAGGAATTAGTCCATAACCTTGTTTGTAGCCTAAATTCGAATGTGATTTGTGGCTAGGAGGTGGAACACTGAGCGGAGGGAAAATGTCTGGAAATGGAAACTACAGTGATAAGAGGAAGAGGGAGGAACTCGAGCAGGAGTCAGCAACGTCTGGGGAGCAACATAAGAAAAAAGAGGCATACCCACAACGTTATCAAGGCAAAGAGAGTGATTGCTTCAAGATGATTTACATATGCCTTCTTTTTATCCATAGAGGAGATATTACCAAATGGAATGTCGATGGCCATAATGATGCTATTGAAAATATGCCTTAGCACAACCAACAAAAAAGTACGTAGAGAAGGTAGAACTTCCCCTTTACACCCACAGAAAGTGGGCACACATCCTCATCTGGTCTACGATATCAAAGGATGGAACATAGCCCACTAAGTAAAAAGTGCTTAGCATAAGATATTTACAAGATATCCAAAAAACTATGAAAATTTCAAAATTCCCTTTAACTACAATCCTTTTTAAAGCTGACAAAGTTAGCTTTGCATCTCACTTCCTAAAATAGTATAGAATAGTGAGATGGGTATAGCAAGTCCACCACACATATTTCTATTAAATCTAGGGATTACCAATAATAACTTGCCTTAAATGCCAAGGCCTATGAAAATATTAGGAAACCCTTACCCTATATGAGACCATAGTTCTGAAAAAATTGCAATGACAAAATAAGTGCTTAATATTCGTTGTATAACACAGGAAATGAACATAAAACTGTGTTTATTTTCTGCACCAAGAAATATTTTTCCTCATTGCAGAGAATAACAAGAAGATGAGTTGTCATTGGTTTTCTAATTCTCTTTTTCTTTTCTCCCCAACTCAAAGTATATCCTTTCGGAAATTGAAATACTCTCTCTAATGCAATACATAGTTCTAAGTGATAAACTTATAGATATAAAAAAGGTACAACATCAAATGGGTTTGATTTGCAAAGCAAGGAAATAGACAACTAATGAAAAAGGAAAATAGAAGAAAGAGGCTCCACCATTCTTTTTAAGAGGTCCAAAGAGGTGTTCTTTTAATTAAATAAAAATTCAAATATCTAATCTAACTTTTATACTAATAAGTTTGAGGGTGACTATTTAGTTGAAAAAATTTAAAACTTGTTATGGACTATTACCTTGGGTGATGGGATAGAATATGTACAACACAAAACCTCCCATGCAACTGAAACTTACATGGTTAGCACGACTTGGTGTTCATTGTCATTGTTCATGTGGCCAGTGCTCTCTTATGAACATCTAATCCAAGCCTAAGTTTCCTTTGTAAAGGTATGTGGGTATGGGCGCTACTATATGTATGGGTAACACTTTTTGAAAGAAGGGAAAATAATTTCTTAGGGTATATATCATCAAATGAGCATGACTATTTTCTTTGGGAAAATACACACACACACACGTAGTACTGATTACATTGCATATTACTGATTATGGGAATAATGACTTATGCACCTCCCTTCCTATCCAAGTTTCTTAAAGAAAAAATTGAAAATTAACTTCAAATAGTTATCAACAAAACATATACTACTAGTATGTCCATGTAAGGCCTATAAAAATATAAAACCTTTACCAAAGATAGATATCTTAGCATGAAGTCTATCTTTCTACCATGATATTCGATATAGTTGAAAGAAAATAATACACAAATATATTGTTTAAACACTAGCTCGAACAAGAGCTACAACAATATTTGTTAGTGGATCTGTCAAAGGAAGATCCTTGCTATCACTGGCTATGCATCTCCATCTTTTTATTCCACAGTCTTCATCACCCCAAAGTCTTGATCCACCACATTTTTGGATAGGGAGTCTGCCAATTGATTGTTTTCTTTATGTATGTCACATAAAGAGATATGATGAAAGTGCCCCTTCAAACCAATTACCTTCTCTTAACATGTTGTTTAGATCTTTGTCTGACCCACTGCTTCCCCATTTAGCCACCATATGAAAATTAGGGAATCACCATAAACTTAATGCTTGTTTACTCTCTTTTCCTCTGCTAGTCTCATGAGTTTCTACACTCCCCTTAGCTCTGCCCTGTTGTGTGTGCCAATCCCTATGCAAAGGTAAATCGATGTTTTTTTGATATATAAAGGGATCCTCCTGAGTCTTAACCCATAATGACATGGTTACCAGTGAAGGCTCCATCAAAGAAACCCGAGGCCATTTTTTTGTCCACTTCTAGTGACAACATCTCTGTTGATCGCTTCTTCTTTGTAGCCTTGGGGCAAACAATATATGATGCATTATTAGTGTAATATATGCCTTGGAAAATTTGAGGCACTTGGAAATAGGCAATAATTCCTAGCGATACACAGTGCCCAGGTGACAAATGGTGGGAGGGAGTGATGCTCATGAACCAAAGGGTTCTTCATCCAAATTTCAAAATCTTCACCTGGTGATATTCCTTGCTATTCTCCTTCCCCCAAGTTATAAGTTTAGTTGCATCCTATACTTCATGGTAGTATTTGCATGTAACAAACAAATGTTGGATTGTCTTCCAAGTCTCTGTGCATAGCAGACACCTTCTACATCCCTCCCAACCTTGCTTTCGTAGATTCTTCTAGTTGAGTATTTTGTTTGATTATGAGAGCCAGAGGAATATTTTTTCTTTATGAGATGTCTTTGGCTTCCACATAATTCTCTACCACTAGCATGGGTCTTCTTACCTTCCTCATATGAATGCTACCTGGTAACCCATATTTATGGTGTATAATCCTCCATTCCAATTTGGGCCCCAAACAAGTGAATCTGGTTTGACCTTAATATTAATAGAAACTTCAGTTAGTGCCTTCCTGTACAATGTTGGTTCCGTTGCAAGTATTTCCATCTGCCAAAACTCTGTTACAATTGGTAACAGTCCCAGTCGGATTTCTAACTTACCAAGGAAAATTGAAAACTAAAATCTCTATCAAAACTGCAATATGATTTTTTATAGGAACTATAAACTGAAGAAAGTAGCAGAAAGTACACAGAACTGAAACTCAAATCACAACATTATTTATTACTCTTGAAAACAAGAAATACATGGAAATATTCAAACTCTAATGCACCCATTGCTTCTACTTTATGTCACAAGGTTCGTCAAACTTCAACCTTGACGTTCGAATTTTGGAGAACCTTAAAAAAAAAATCGAGGTTCGACGAACCTCATCGAACCTCATAGCCATTGACCAAGTCCATAGATCAAAACTCATAACCCGTTGAAAAGTGTAACTAGGATCGATCTTCATATTGACTATGTATTTATAATTCTTTGCATGAATCTTATTTCTATCATTGAATCAAAGCTTAGCATAGTATATTAATTGGAACTAAACCAAAAAGTATAGTTAACAATTTAATTTCCCAAAATCATATGATGTAGAATATGTAACATCTAAAAAGTTTAGCCTGTGATATTTATACAGTTATTCTGTGAACCTAAATTTCCAAAGGAATTCTTTTGTATCCATTGTTTAAATTTAGTAATTTATTAAATCTCATTGATGATGTAGACATAACACAATAAATATGCTTCAATAAACTAATGTGGGTTAATACAATAAGTAACAAAACTCTATCCTTGCTATAATTGAAATAGAAACAACAGAGTATTGCACTATAGACTCATATCTCAAACAGAACAAGGGAGCTTCAGCTAATTTCAAACTTTTCCCTTTGCCCAATTTTAGTGTGTGTTTATTAAAGCATTGTATTCTTACATGACATTGAATCAATTTGGCCTTGTGTATGGAACTCCATCATCTTTGAAAATCCTTCAATGGCACAAAAAATAAATAGGTTTTCTTGTTCCTCATTTTGTGTCAGTTCTACAACCTTTGGGTTGGTAAATGACCCTTTGTTAAGGAAGTGGGTCTACCATTGCCTTAGATTCCATGACCCAAAGGTATTCTATTTCACCAAGTTCAAATAGGATTTTCACCTGGCCTCTCTCACTGAGAAGGACAACATCCATGAGTCATGAAGGTGTCCAGGACTTTCACCTAGTCTCAAATGCAGTATGGCTCTGTTGGCCACATTATGTTGACATAACAACATGTTCTCTAGGAGTTTCAACCCAGGTCTTAACACTGAAAAGTTGTTTGATTTAACCACTTCACCATAAGCTATTTGACAAGTATCTTTATGTAACTTATTCTAAAAATAGACTATAAAATACAATAAGGAACCCTACAAGAGCCCACATATACATATGTGAGGCCAAATAATACAACAAGAACCAATTAGACAAGAACGAAACATGGATCTGCAACATTTATAGGTTCTAATTATTAATGAAAACAGATAGCAAGGGGCATCTTCCCTGACAAAATTGAGCCATGAGTCTGATCTTCAGAGGTCTGGAATCATGCACCCAATATTATAACAATACCTAACATTCCAAGATTGCTAAATATTAGAATTTGGTTAACCAAATCCATTTGGATTACCTCAGAAAGTGAGAGGGTGCATTTGGGAGAACTTGAATAAAACTCTGAAATTCTTTGAATGCCCAAATTTTAGGG
The DNA here is from genome assembly GCA_034641835.2 of Pinus albicaulis. Taxonomy (NCBI): domain Eukaryota; kingdom Viridiplantae; phylum Streptophyta; class Pinopsida; order Pinales; family Pinaceae; genus Pinus; species Pinus albicaulis. Next base: position 857,170,313 of record CM076579.1, read on the forward strand.
AAATTCAAGGGGAATGGGGGGGCCCTCTATGTAGTGAACTAGGGTAATTATGCCCTAGGTTTTTATAGGTTACTGGGATTTCAACATAATTTCATTTTCCAAATAATAGTCAAATTAATACAATTAATATATTATTCAGTGAACAATATCAGTTTTTCAAAGGAATAATAGGCTGAATAGAGCAAAGTAGCATTCAATTAATCCACATTCCAATACAATATTCAATAGAGCAATGTATTGTTCTTCAAACCATACAATAATTTGGCACAATATTAAATATCCATATAATATAGTTCACGTTTAATAGACATAAACCAATTTAACCATTGAAATAATACCCTAACTAGTGACTTGATTTCTAACCCTACAAGGAACCTAGATTGCTCAAGATATCCAAGTTTTTCCTCAAATGTGCACTCTAATCTTGTTTCAATCCTCTATAAAAGACTTTAACATGTCCACCCTACTTTGCTACAAAATTTTCATTTTATTCTACTACATGAACCCTTAGGAATAGAAAGGGATAAATTGTGCTCAACTACAAGTTTCCCTCTCTAGAATCATACCCTAAAAAGAAAAAGACGAAGCCACTTGGTTGAAACTTGGAGATGACAATGTCCCTAATGAGAGAACATATTATGAAGCAAAGAAATCAAAATTTAGCACCCAATACACCTTTTCACATATGATTGGAATCAATTCCACACTGAGAATAGAAATAATTATGAGTGAACACAAGTTTGATAGAACTATCTACAATTTTCCCAACATGTCGAGGTTGAGTGCTCCATTATCCAACCTTTACTAGGATATAATAAACTCATGCCTTTAATAACCTACATCCTTGAGACCTAAATTGTGTAAGGGATACTTTGGTCATGCCATTTTATTTCTTTTCCTTGGGGAAGGGATTAGTGCACGAGAGATGTGTGCTAGTAAACCTGAGGTACTTGTGATTAATTTTAGAGGGGTGATTAAGATATGACATGGGTGTTTAATTGACCATTATCCCAAAGAAATCGCATTTTGAAACGTGTTTCCTTATTGGCTAATTAATCAAGTTGGTGAATGTAACCCATTAGTACTTGATGAAAATAGGTTGTTTGGATTTTGGTGGCCTCAATTGAGCTCAAACCAGGATAGAGGCAATTTTATAATCAATTGGAAATAATTTCTTGTCCATCAACTTGATAATTATATTTACTAGAGTATCCTGCTATTGCTAATGATTGAGTGTGTTCTTACACCACTAACCTCAACTCTTGTAGTAGTGAATAATCATCTACTTGATTGTTGGATAATGTCCCTAATCCCCGAGCATAAGACAATTCAATATTTCCTCTGACACATTAATCTCCCTTATGCATTGCTAACCATCACAAAATTTTAAAACCATATTATGCCCCCTGCAGGAGCCACTCTTTTGTTTTAAAATACGTCCCTCAAAATAAAATAGAGCATTGCAAGTGTTCTAGGCCTGGTGCAAGCCAAGCTCAGGGAAATCTTGGTTTAATGATTTCGAGGTACAATTCGAAATGCACTAGGGCTAATACAACCCAGGCCCAATAGGATGTGGTCAAAGCGACATTTGTTCTAACAGAATTTTTAGTGCTTTGTATCACATCCCTGCACTCAATAAGATTCACACCTTCAGAATTTTTTCCTACAGAAAATTATGCAAAATTTATAAAATGAAGTGACAAATTTAAGCTTGAAAACCATCAAAATTTTAAAAAACTTCACTGAAATATGTTAGTGCATAAATGCAGAATCCCTTGAGATCAACCAAAGCATGCATAACCAAACAAGAAAGGCAATAAGCTAGAAAGAAATAACAACTAAGAATGTTGATCCTTTAAAGCTTTCTAGAAAAGTGATCCTAATTACTTCTAGGAGGAAAATACTAGAGAACATAAAATTTAAAAAAAACATAAGGTGGACTTTCAGGAAAATGAAGGCACCCCAATGTTACACGTCATTTGGTCACCATGACATTTGATTGTTCATTCTATATCATGTTCCCTTAGAGGTAAAAAACACTGATGTTTCTGAATCAAGTCTTGGAAATTGGAGAAAAGCTTTGTAAAACCCTTAAAAATCTACCTACACGGTTTTACTAGCCTTTACCTACGCATGCGCTGATGATCCTTCCATTAGCTGTGACGACTACCACACTATTTGCCACTAAAATCTACGCACCCCCGTGAAAAGAAAGTAAAAATAAAAAGTAACTTCTAGAAGTCTAGTTGGTCAAATATTCTCCCAACTGGAAGCCTCTAGAGTCATGCCAATTCGAGCTTTATCCCTCCAATCATGGATCTTATCCCTTGGTCCAAAGAACTAAAATCCCTTCATGGGAGGAATCCATCTCTTCATGGAACCAAAAATACCTCAATTTCCCTAGAAATTGAGCTCAAATTTCAGGTTGAAGGGTAGATACCAATGTGAATAGATATTGATTTGCATAGCTTCTAAGCTGGAGAGAGTTCATATAGTGCATAATTTCTATACTAGTGATTTGTTGTTGACACACTAAAGATCACAACTTTGTGCTCATAACTTCATGCTGGTTATTCTAGAGAGGAAGGCTTATCAGACTGAAGGAGAACGATTGTTGAGGACCTCGAGATAAATCTGTACAACATCAAGGCATCTGGTTGTAATATTTCTTTTTCTAATTTATGATAATACATATGTATCTCTGTTATGTAGGTAAATCCTCTCTGCAGACAGAGACGATCCCTCTAACCCTAGGGTGGGTCCAGTAACAAGGAATCATGCTAAGGTGTAGGTTCCTAGATATTCGAATGAAAGAGGATGTGATAAGATAGCCTACCTTTGGTCCAATGCTATCGTCAAAAATCGTAATGGTGATGAGAACTTCTTGCTCCCAATTCGGCAAGTCACAATCCCTTCGCTTATCGTGCTTGGACACCTGCACAAAGATCAGAAAACGATAACCGCATACCACATACTAATTTCATACAAAATCTACTAGTCAGTCAGAGAAGACTAAGCATATTGCATTTGATAAAGGCGAAATACAAGATGGGAACCAAACAATAGTCACTTATATTTTTAAGTAGAAGGAAGAGATACAACCATGCTCTGACGTCACGGTCTCCTCCAGTGGGGTTCGGGTGAAGCATGTCTCAAAGATCATCGGGGAATTCAGACGGGGTAAAGGCCCTCTCGATGGATTTCCTCCTTGTACTACCTTCTCAATGGCTCAATTATTCATCTATAGCTCAGTTCTCATAGTTCAGCGCTTCAGCTATATAATTCTCTTTTTTCAGCTTCATTTACAACTAGTTTTCATAAAGAGAGAAGGCTTGTTTATATAGAGGCAAAGGAGGAGGTTGGGATCCCTACAAATGTGGAAGGGAGGCCTATTCTTTAAGAGTGTTCCAAGGGATGTGGAAACTACTAACTAAAGGAGGAGGCTCGTGGTTGTTTCAGTTCAACCACTCCCAATGACTCATCCTCAAGGTGGTTGGAATGGAACCTCCGCCTCTATTTTTTTAAAAACATTTCATAAATATCTTGGCGCAGGAATTACACTGGGACAGAGCGCCAAGTGGCGTGGCTTAGTGTAAAATTCCTAGGTCGGTGCGAGGAGGTAAAGGGCTACTTGTGCCAAGGCAAAAATAGGGATTTTCATAGCTCTGCTTAGAGAAATGTCAACAAGGAAAATGTTGCCTTCATCAAAAGGGATGCAAGGCCGTAATTTGCAAAGCATGAAACTGCGTATTAATCACAAAACAACCCTCCAATGTGCAAGTTGGGGATTGCAGGGATAGTGAAAAAATGATGTGTAATAGATGCCCCCTAAAGTATGAGGTCCGAGGGAGAGGGAGGGGCGAAATGCTTTATTAGAATGCGTTCGAACCAAACACCGTTGTCGGAAAACCTGAAATTACAAATACAATTGATATCTCTTATACATGAATATGTGGCATGGGCGCAGCCATCCTTAATAGAGTATATAAAAACTGAGATCTAGGTATGGACGCAGCCATCCAGCAGTAAACATCAACAAATAGACTCAGGTCTGGTCATAGCCATCCAATCAAAGAGTCATGTAATGAATCATGATAATCCACAAAGAACCCGCAACCTAGATTTGATCAGACAAAACCCAGATTCTTGTGCTCCATCTCGATCCGACAGGTACAAATTCAAGCATGCGAATATGTGAGCTAAAGTCGAATATGCAAGAAAATCGTTTGATTACCAGCCAATGATGAAAGCTGTTAACAAACACGAGAGGAACCACCAATAATGAAAATGGCTCTCAAGGTAAGAAAGGTACAATCCATGGAATGTGAACAGTGATCTGGCGTCGAATGCCCGCAGAGTTAGTTGATCGAAGGCCAATGATGTAGACCTTACATCGAATGTGAAGAACCTACCATTGAGGCATGCAGGCTCCAGGGTACCGAAAGAGAGTCTCTAGATCATATTCCTGGATAATGAGATGAAGTCGACAGGAAGTGACCTGGTCGAAGGAGGGCCATAATGTTTCCCACATCATCGACACAAGATAGAGGAATATGATGTTTGTGAATCAGGACCAACAGAGAATCAGAGGGAGGTTGAAAACTGCAAAGGCGAACTTCTCTTGAACATATCAGCAGCACAACACTTGATTTGGCAGTATTTGACATCAAAGGATTTGAGGTCACGAAGACGTGGCAAAGAGTGAGTGAGAGGTCAAAAAAGATTACCCAAACCCATGGAGGAAAAAATGACGAAATGAGATATCCCCAACTCGACACGAATGCAGACAAGTGCCATGTTCAAGAGCGACATACTGCCAACACAACTAAAATTTGGTTCCATTTTCTCTCACCATTTCTGGTGAGTACCCCAATTATTTTTGAAAACAAGCTTAAAGAGGATAGCATATGCTTGCACTATAATTTTGTCCTTCGGAAAAATCCATCCTAGTACATTTTACGAGCCCTAGGAAGGAGGAACTCGAATAATGTCATGGTGATGAGGTCCGATGTCATCAGAGTTTAACGAGTCTGACAAAGGAAGAACTCGACATCTATTCATGTTTAAAGAGTTTGAAAAGAAGGCAGAAAAGAAAATTCCAGTAGTCCCTTTTCGTAGGTAGTCTCATAGATCCAAAAAGGTAGAAAAATGTGTCTGAGAGAACCTCTTAGTCGCTATAGGCTAAGGTATTCCTTTTTCGTAAATAATCTACCTCAGCCCGAAAAATGGGTAAACGTATACTGGGTAGATGTCATTTCGCAGCCATTTAACGAGTTCAAAACAAGAAGAGTCTCGACAATCTTTTCAATTTTTAAGAGTAAGAAAAAATCTGAAAGTTGACTCCTCTTGGAGGAACGAGTGGTATAAAGGGTATTAACTGGTTTCGGTAATGGTGGAACTGCTCAGAACAAGTAAAGGTTAAGAGGCTGGCTAACAAGACCACTCATCGTAGCGATTCCTAGAGAATGGGTAAAACAACCAAGTGAAGTCGTATGATCGACCAAGAAAATGGTAACGATGGAATGAGAAAACCAAGGGTCATCTGGAAAACGAACTGATAAAATGACAATACGAGAGGTAATGGTTTCATTTTTACACAAGCTTGAAACAAAAATAAATTATGCTTGAAGTTGGTTTCATTTTTACACAAGCTTGAAACAAAGATAAATTATACTTGAAAAAATATTTGCATGCCCCCAACATGGTGACTCAATTCGAAGTACATGCCCCCCAAGCTTCAATCCATATGAAAGGAAGATGGAGTGAAGGTTCAAAATACGAGACCAAGAGAAAGACTCGATTGGGATCTTACGAGATCGTATCAAAGACTCGAATTCAACGGGAACGTGTTTCATTGTTTTAACGAGGTTGACATATTAAAAGAACTATCCCCAGAACTAATTCATTTTTTTAACGAGTTTGACATGGAAGACAAACTATCCTCAAGAGAGCTTGTTTCATTTTTAAGGAGCTTGACACAAGAATAGAAACTATGCTCCAAGAAGCTTGTTTCATTTTTTAAGGAGCTTGACACAAGAAAATGAACTCTGCTCTGACAAGCTTGTTTCATTTTTTAAGGAGCTTGAAACAAAAAAACGAACTATGCTCCGAAGACCTTGTTTCATTTCTTAAGGAGCTTGACACAAGAAAACGAACTCTGCTTTGTCAACCTTTTATTACGACGAATAAGAGGTCATGGACTCCAAGAGGTTCGTGTCTGATGGGAGAAAAACATCTTGGAAATCAGGATCCAATGCCCCCAGCACACGATGCACAACGACACTATCACTGAATGTGGGCATGGGACAGGTAGCCACATAATTAACTTGCAACGGGGAAGATACAACCGACGAATAAAGACCTGAAAGGGACGATGGTGAACCAGATGTCACGTCAAGACCAAAGAACGAAAGTTTATCAATGGTCACGATCCGACCTTTGTGTGGAAAATAAATCACACGAAAGAGGGAAGAGACAACTGCTCCCATGACATAAGTATAGTCGCATCCCAAGAGTAAATTAAAATCTAAGGGGCCTGGAACAACCATCACGTCTATATAAACTGTTTTCCCTCCCAAAGTAACAGGGAACTTAGGAAGGATCCCTAACGGTTGACTCGTTCCTCTGTTAAAAGCCAACAGATTCTGCGTAACAGGCATAAGTGGTGGAGAACCAAAAGCTTGCCAAGTAGTGGAAGACATAATACTAACAGATGCGCCTTCATCTATAATGGTGCTTGGTACGACCAAATAAAAGGTCTGTACCATTATCTCAAAAGGCACATAAGACGGAAGACGATATCCTGCAAATCGACTCCAATCAAAGGAAGCGACCAAACTACTTGGAGGGGGTACCATAGAACTAAAATGGTCATCCCTTGGTGTTACCGGAGCAAGAGGAGCACTCTCCTAGACTTCCATCACGGGAGTACGAGGAGCAGCTTCTTGAACTATAGGGACAGAAGAATCTTTCTACAAGTCCAAAGAATCTGAAGAAACAAGAAGAACATGAGGGGGATGGGATCCACTCTTAACGGAAAATACATGATGAACCATAGGCGGGACCAAGTCGGTTGATTCCACGTCCAACGGTTGGTCAGGAACGGATTCCTGAATTTTAATTTCCGGTGAAGCAGGATCGACCAAGGATGACTCTTGACCAATTGTGGAATCAACTAGCGGAGGACTCAAAGAAAGTTTCTAGTAACTAGCCGGAAGACAGGGTGCAAAAACACTAGAGTTGTTCAACAGTCTCTTGGCTTCATCCATGTATAGACAAAGGTGAATGGGATGATGCCCTTCACACAACTTACAGGGATTGGTAATCTTACCCTGTTTCTTATGAGTCTTATCAGTACTAGTCGAAGATGTGTCACCAATTTTACTTCCAGAAGCCAAAGGCAACGACGAATGGCCATCAGACCATGCTTCAAGTACCTTGGGAATGCCAAGGTAGTCTCGAAGAAGATGGTCACCTTTGCACAACATGCAAGGGAATTTTACTTTTCGTGGAAGCTTGGATGGTTTATCGATGGAAGGTGTCTTAGGAGCAATAGCTACAACATTAGCCTCTCACTTATTTGACTTCTTTTTCTTCTTCTTAGATACCTGGTTACTGGAATCCAGACTTTCACCAGGCGAAGTAGACAAGGAGGACAAAGAAATAGGTGAATAAGGGGAGAGGTCCACCTTAGAATCAACATGATGTTGTTCAGGTGGAGGATATGGTTGTACAGAGGGAGGGATACTTGAGACCACAGAGGTCGAGAACAACCAGACCAGCAAACCAACAGTTAACTCAAGAAGGGACAACGTTGCCATATAAGGAGCACCAACATTCCCAAAAGCAGGAAAAGCACCAAGATTCCCTTCGGAGGGGATTCCTTGGTTGGTAAACTTCAGAAACGTTGCCATCGAAAACAACCCTAAAACAAAACTCTAAGGAAGATAACTTTAACCAGGAATATTTCGTGGGTAGTTAATATTTTAAGACACTGAAACAAAACTCTGTCGTTTCATATTTTAAGAGTCGAGAAACAGGAAAAAGGTGACTTTATCACTTTCAGGTTGAAATGAGCGTGAAAGGACAAGCGCTCGACGATCTCTTCTCTTTTTAAAGAGTCACGGAAAGATCTAAATGACTACTCTGGTAATATAAGAAAGAGGGTGTACCAAGTTTCTGTAACTGCCATATACACCTTGGTGATCAAATGAAAGATAAATGACCAAGGACTTAGCATACGTGCAGGTAGTCTCCATAAATGTTGTGTTCGATGTATCACAGTTACAAGGTGGCTGACTCGGCTTCCTATGGATAAAAGGATTGCAACCTATAGGGGTCTCCCTTTATATACTCAACGGTACGAGGAGCACAAGTCCGTACTATCTTTGTCTGAAGCCAGATGGAAAACGACAACTACTAGGTTTTAAGACACCAGAACACGTCTCTAGCTTAGACCACTAGAATATTTCATTAGGTTTCAATGTTGCCTTAGGTTAATTGAAATAAATTTTAAGGTTGATATTGTATTAAGTTTCAATTTCCAAGCCTTAACGTATGTCGGATCTAAAATCTTCCTAAATGCAAAACTATATTCAGAAGGATACCATTTTCGTTCAATGAAAGCTATCTATGGGAAGGAGAGAAAACTTTCAAGTAATAGCGAAGAATGAAATCATGCGAAAACATCCACTAATGCATCTAATGCAATCTACAGGAAACAAAACTCTTTCCTAGCTTATGCAATGCTAGTTATGAGAAAGAACGTTTTATTTTCAAAGCAAAAAGGAGTGTAATATTTTTGTTTTTTCAATGCAATAGAGCAAACAATAAACCTAATGACATTAAAAACAAAACTAACACACTAGTTTGAGAGAGAGAATGGGAAAGTTGAAACGAAATGACTCCTCCAACATAAAACAAACACAACAACACCCAAACCAATGGTACGATCTCTTAAAATCAAAGAGAAATCTCCAAAATGACCCATGCAAGCAATGTAATCGGTGCTTGGAGTAAGAGGAAGAAAAATCAAACAAGCAAGCCAATGATCATTCAACCAATGAACATAATCGATAGGATCAAAGAGACCAAGAGCAATTAAACAGGGAATGAATCGGAGAGCTATCAAGAAACTGATCTCCAATCAGAAGGCTCAGTGCACCAAGGCACTTATAAACCCTAAGACCTCAAATCAAACTGATAATAAATGGACAAAAAACTGAGGAAAATGAGCTTCCAACAATCAAAGATAGTCCAAAACACTTCAATCACTCTTGAAAATAACCCAGAAATAAGTACAATCAACCAAAAACTCATGAAAAGTTCACACCCAAAAACTGACAGGGGTCAACGCAACTGTGAGGCAGTATTCAGTGCCAAACAGGAAATGGCGCGAGTGTTACAAAGGTAACATGCACTAATCGGCGCGACTATTCAGGGAAAAACTGCGCCAAGCCAGTTAACCAATGAAAAGGGAAAAACTCAAAAGAGTAGAGGTCAATCTTGACACTCTGGGGCTAAACAAGGGTTTGAAACACATTTTAAACAACCAGGAAGGTAAACAACAAGAGAAAAAACCCAAAAACGACCCAACAAGATCAAAGACAGACTCACACTAATCCCTAGTGGAGTCGCCAACTTGTTATGTAGGTAAATCCTCTCTGCAGACAGAAACGATCCCTCTAGCCCTAGGGTGGGTCTAGTAACAAGGAATCATGCTAAGATGTAGGTTCCTAGATATTCGAATGAAAGAGGATGCGATAAGATAGCCTACCTGTGGTCTAATGCTGTCGTCGGCAATCGTAATGTGATAAGAACTTCTTGCTCCCAATTCGGCAAGTCACAATCCCTTCGCTTATCGCGCTTGGACACCTGCACGAAGATCAGAAAATGATAACCACATACCACATACTAATTTCATCCAAAATCTACTAGTCAGTCAAAGAAGAATAAGCATATTGCATTCGATAAAGGTGAAATACAAGATGGGAACCAGACAATAGTCACTTATATTATTAAGTAGAAGGAAGAGATACAACCATGCTCTGACGTCGCGGTCTCCTCTAGTGGGGTTCGGGTGAAGCACATCTCAAATCTCATCAGGGAATTTAGATGGGGCAAAGGCCCTCTCGATGGATTTCCTTCTTGTACTACCTTCTCAATGGCTCAGTTATTCAACTATAGCTCAGTTCTCCTAGTTCAGTGCTTCAGCTGTATAATTCTCTTTGTTTAGCTTCAGCTAAATCTAGTTTTCATAAAGAGAGAAGGTTTGTTTATATAGAGGCAAAGGAGGAGGTTGGGATCCCTACAAATGTGGAAGGGAGGCCTATCCTTTAGGAGTGTTCCAAAGGAGGTGGAAACTACTAACTAAAGGAGGAGGCCCGTGGTTATTTCAGTTCAACCACGCCTAATGACTCATCCCCGAGTTGGTTGGAATGGAACCTCTGCCTCTATTTTTTTTTAAACATTTCATAAACATCTTGGTGCGGGCATTACACTAGGACAGAGCGCCAAGTGGCACGGGCTTAGTGTAAAATTCCTAGGTCGGTGCGAGAAGGTAAAGAGCTACTCGTGCCAAGGCAAAAATAGGGATTTTCACATCTCTGGTTAGGGAAATGTCAACAAGGAAAATGTTTCCTTCATCAAAAGGGATGCAAGAATGTAATTTTCAAAGCATAACACTACGTATTGGTCACAAAAACGACCCTCCAATGTGTGAGTTGGGGATTGCAGGGATAGTGACAAAATGTTGTGTAACAATCTCTTTTTCTCATTGTCTTTTTTATATATTCGTGGGAATAATGTCAATACTTAGACTCCTTGATCACTAAGTTGGATTAGTAACTTTTTATTATTATATATTGCAGATGATTTTATTATTTGTCCTGTCTTTGATTGCAGGTTCTACTCATCATTGGAGAACTACTTTGGAGTGATGGGACAAAGGGCTACATTAGAAATTTGGATTTCAAGGTAGGATCATGTCCTCTCTACTTTACTATTATAATGATCTTAACATACAATTAATCTAGAGAAAGAGGTATTAAAATGTATCTTTGTTTCTAGTTACTCGCTGGAGTACTAGGGAGATCGCACTTGTCCACAAGAGGGATTAATCCTCGTAACAAATTGGCAGCCATACTGGGGACTAGAGCTTAGTTTTCTTTGTTTATATTCAATATAAAACTTTAGTTTTTTTTATTTTGACTTCTAGGAGTGTGGTTGGATAGATAAATTTTTAGAATCCCTGAGAAAGAAAGCTTATATTTTATTTTTTCAAACTTTTCCTTTTCCTGCGTGGTTCTCTTTAGAAGACATAGCGGTAACTTGTGTGATTTGTTAGTTCAATCCAATGCACATGTGCATAGTTTTCAACTGATAAACTACGCACCCCCTGGAAAATTTTGAAAATTAAATTTCTCTCTTTTAGAGGTAGATAACCAAATTCTTCAAGTTTTCCCTGATCCATTCTAGTTGTCATATCTTGTCTGAGAACTCCCTTTTATTAATTTTGAGTCTTGTATGATTGATCATCCTGTTTGCATTTTACAAGTTAGGGTTTGCCCTGGTTTACTGTTGCTCTTTTTGGAAGATATCTTCGGTTTTCTTAGCTCATTGGTTTTATGATCTTGTCTTCTTGAGCCATCAGGATTGTAGCCAACCTTACTTTTATGAATATTTGTTCCCTATTCATTTGCAAACTCGGAAAAGCTTCTAGATCACTGAAGCTTGATTCAACACCAAGCACTCTTGGGTTATTTCATTTCTGCCGAGATAAGTGGAAATCTTCTTAGTCTAATCACAACTAAGAGAAACCATCCACAAAACATTCATAAGTATCCAAGTTAGGATTCACAATTAGAATTTTAATTTGATTTTTAAATTTATATTTTTTAGGGTTTTCTAGGAATTGTTTTATTTTGGGAATTGATTGATTATTGAAATTTTTGTTTTTGTTTTGGTTATCAGAGAGTTTAATTCGAAAATAGAAATTGATCATACTTGAAAATTTAGTTCTTAATGAAATTGTCTTCTTTTCGAAAAGGATTTTTTTTATGAATGAGGAAGTTTGTGTTTTAAAATCAATAAATCTCTAAACTTTCTCCTAAATAGAATTCATTGAAAATGAAGAGTTTCATTTCTCATATTGATGCATATAGATTATTTTATGTTGGGTCACAACATCATCAAAGTTTCAACTCCATACCCTTTGCATTAAATAACAGCCAAATCAATACAGTGCCTAATAAAATCAATCTAGATATTTTTACATTTTCTAGGGCTCATTCCACCAATATAGCTTAGGCTAGTGTTTTGGAATAGGTTGTAATAAACGTTCCAAAAATTTTTAAACAAACAAGTATAATCTTGCGGTAGGGAAATCCAATTGTTTCATTTGTACTCTGGGAAACTCTTATTAAAAGAGTCAAGCACGAGATCATGTCGGACCTAGTGAGGTAATCGTACCTATATCATTGGCAAAGATAGAAGATGTGCACATAAAACAAATGGTAAACCTTGGATTAACCATTTTCGAGGAGCCTGGGGTCACTTGTTGGAAAACCTCGGATTTACCATGTCGAGGAGCCTTCAAGGGGATTGAGTTTTATACTCTACCTTGCATGTATATCGGATCGTAGACTGTTCCCCTAGGTTCATTTGTCTCCATTGGTGACCTTAGTGGCTATAATCTTTAGGATTTTTCCCAAGGTGACGATGGAGGGAAAGTCCCACTATACCTGGAACAGACACCGACTAGACTCACTTAGACTTTCCAGAGGATAATCTTCACTTCGATATGGCATAAGGAGGGACTTGCACCATACTGTTTCATTAAGCAAGTTTTCGAGGTAACTGTTACAACAGCCAAGTTTTCCATATTAACTTCTATGACGTTGGATTTCATCACCAACTAGTGTTTTTAGTGTGGAAACATACTGTTTGTGTGTGTTTTGTCTCTTATATTTTGTAGGCGTGTGTTCAAATTGCTTGTTTTCTTAGTGGCCTTAGGTTTATTTTGTTGAAACATTTTTTGATTTCATGTGTTAAACATTAATCGTGGCTAAATTACCGAGACACTCTCGTAGAATGCAGGGGAAACACCCTGAGTATACACTGAGTCAATTGGAAAATATTAAATATGAAAGAGGTTAACAATTAGGAACCGGGTCTACTGAACAAGGGTAAACATCTATAATAATACATCTAGATTACGAAGTAAATCAACCTCAGACACTAGCAAGAAATCGAGAACAACCAAAAATTTAAGAAGTAATCACAGTTGAGTCTAGAACCAGTGAGTTATCAAATACTCAACTTATTGAACCTGAAATATCTGAGCCTGAATCTAAATCTACCTCGTCGGAGTCAACTTCGGAGTTCATATCCCGAACTCCTGGTAGTCCTTGTTCACCTTGAGTGAAGCTTCGCATTACTGATAATCTTCCTCCTGGCCTGATTAGTATCGAAGAGATTACTAACATGGAAGAAGGGATCATAATTCATTCGCGTCAAGAATCTTTAGATCTAAGGTATAGTGAACCGATTTACCCTTACAATCCTTTTAAACCAAACCCTTGGTATCAACAATTTACTGACTTTCTACATAGCACTGGTCTCAATTATTCACCACGCTGCATTCCTTTTTACTCAATACCCAGAGGAAGTTACATGTCTTCATCAAGCATGTCAGGTGAGTCATCCATGTTTTCTTCATTGCCAAAAAATTTTTTGTAACTCCTCAAGGACCATCTATTCAAGGGAAGTACCCTATTCTAGGGCCACATCCTATTCAAGGGCAGTACCCTATGCCAGGGCCACATCCTATTCAAGGACAACCGCCTCCTCAAGGGCAACATTTTTATCAAGAGAAACAATCCTTTCAAGGAGGTCAACCGTATACTGGAACTTATCTAAAAAATTATCAAACTTACATTCCAATACCTCAAACTGGTTATGGTAAAACTTATGCACTGCAACCTTTAATGGGAGTTCCTTATCCCGTCGTTAATACTATGTGGAACCTGTCGTTGAATCAACAGAATTTGCAACCTAATGTGCAAGTACCTTATAATCAACCTGGTCAGCTAATTGGTCAATTTTCTTATACCCAAGTCCAAAGAATTTCTCATCCCGCACTTCAAATTACACCTAAAGTATCTGTACCTAGTAGTCAACAAGTTGGTCCGAGTACTCCAAGAACTTCTGTCCAATCTGCTATGCAAAATTCTGTTCAAAAACCAAATACACCTATCCCTAGAGTTTCTAAAGTACCTGTTACTACAACCCTTCAAATTATTGCATCAACTATTACACAAGAAATCCCTCAAGTCACTGCTCATCAAATTGGAACCGTTGTCCAGTCTACTGTTCAAACCTCTGTAGGACAACCTAGTGCAGCTACAATTCCAAAAATCCAACCTTTTATAGGTTAGTTTGTGAATCAAACTTTTCAAGGGCAGTTTCAATATGGACCAACAGAACAAAATCCAGTCTACCAAGGTCAACCATACCCTGGTTATACATATCAAATACCAGCTCAACCTTGATTTGGTATGGCTAACCCTGGATACCCTGGAGGTATTCCAATCCCATCGGCACAGGCTACTCTAGGTTATCTTGGATATCCTCTTCCTGGTACTGGTATTGTTTCTCAAGGTTATCAGTTTTCTCAACAAGACCCCAACCACCGGTCACCATTCATTGCAACATTAGACTGCCAGATTTGTTGTGCCTCATGAATGATCTGATTTATTATCTTCTGTTTTGGTAGGAAATTCCAACTAAGTTTCCGAGTGATATACCTAAATTTGAAGGAAAATCAGGAGAACACCCCTCAAATCATGTGATGATTTATCATCTTTGGTGCGCATCCAACTCCTTAATCGATGATTCCATTTGATTGAGACTTTTTCAAAGAACATTGATAGGCTTAGCTTCTGAGTGGTATATTGAATTACCACGTGGCTCTTTCAATAATTTCAACGTGTTAGCAACAGATTTCCTAACTCACTTTCAGTTTTCATTCCGTTATGACAATGGCACAAAACTTTTAACTTCATTAAAACAAAGTACGTCTACATACAATTCAGATCACATACATGAATGGAGACGTAGACGATGTTTAGTGAAGGTTCTCATTTTGGATCAAATTTTGGCATAATGGTTCATTAAATCACTACTTCCAAAGATCACTGAAGATGTAGCCAAGGGAGGTGTTGTTACAGAAGAACAAGTCATAGCTCAAGCATAATACTTAGACCTTGCATACACACAGTCCGGTACTCTATATGAAAAAATTCTTGATTTACCATGCCCAGGTCAAATTACAGCAACGCCTCCTAGTTCTCATTCTGCAAACGGTGTAATTAGTATAGTTAGTACTACAAATAGTAAGAAGAAGTCATCTAAATCTACTTATCCCATAATAAATTTACCAGATTCACCTAAAGGAGATTATTCCCTTGAAACTTTTGCCGACATTCATGTTGTAGATTCATGCACAACTAAAGCTAAAACCAACAATAAAAAGAAAGGAAAGAATAAAAATAAACAAAACACATCCCCTAAAGAGAAAACATAAAAAACCGAACTAGCTGATGAAAAGCGAAAACCTTATTATCCTTGTCTTATCTGTGATGAGGATCACTATACCAAAGAGTATCCACATCGGGCCGAGGTATCCAAATTTTTCAAAGGTTCACCCACACATGTTGTCTTGAAGGATAATTTTTCATCTCAAGATAGTAAAATGATCAGATATTCTTCCAATTCATTGAAATATATTTTAATGATGTCTCAGGTCATGATTGCGACATGATCTCAAGAGTATGGATCTAAGAGTCCTATAACTGGTAAAGAGAATTATTCTTCCAGTCAAACACCAGCAATACCTCCTTCAATTTACGAACCACTTCAAATCGAGAAACCTAACCCTGATTTAGTGATTAAACCGTCTACTAAAGGTGTACTTTGAAAATCGGCTTTCAATCCACATGCGAGAGCTGCTCAGAATTTCAATATTGTTGAATATTTGGTCATATCCCCTTCAGCAATGTCGACCTTAAAAGTACTGCAATCATGCCCAGTAGAAAGGAAATTACTATTATCAGCCATCGATTCTATTGATCCTCAAGAATCAAACCTAATGGTCTTTGATCTCAAAAATTTTGTACCTAGACTCCTATATCATATGGCTTTTCAGATTCCAATATTAGTCAAATCAAGACAAGTTTTACGTACTTTAATTGATGAGGGAGCATCTACGTGTATAATGTCGTTAAACTGCTGGAAAAAACTTGGCTCTCCAACAATTAACAAATCATCGAATATCCTTAAAGCCTTTGACGGATGAGGTTTCCATCCATATGGAATACTCTAGGATCTACCTATAGAAGTAGAAGGAAAAACCGTAAATCTAGAGGTGGAAGTTGTTGATTCCCCTCTTGATTACAACCTTCTTTTGGGTCGTAGTTGGTCTTACATAATGATTGTTGTAGTTTCATCAGTATTTTGGGTAATCATGTTTCCTAATAAAGGAAATATTGTTAAAATCAATCATTTTTCATACTTCTCTTCAGACCTTGCTTCTCCAGATAGCATCCAACATGTTAGAAAATCGGTTATACCATACGAAGATGTTGGTGTAGGATTAATGAAGGATTCCGCTCTCATGGAAATTTTCGCTATGCCCTCACCCAACGTAGTGTGAAAAATTGAAAATATCAATATGATCACATCAAGCACAATACCATTTGATGCCACATGGACTGTGCCTTCAGAATCAAAATTAGACTCTTATAACGACGAGATGCCTTTAATTCCTTTTAAATCAGCATATGTAGCAGTACAATCATATTCTGACACCCCATCAACTTCTACTGATCAAATGAATGTGATCAAAGAAGAATCATCTTCTATATCAAGCTCAACTTTGACATCATTTACGGATCCCTTTCAACATGTATTTGAAACTGATGAAAGTATTCGAGAATTTTTTTCATCGGATGAATTACCATGGGATGATCTACATCATCAATCTTATTTTTTTTCCTGATCTTGATAAATTTGAAAATGGTTTTTCATCTATTTTTACAATTGATTATGTCAAGGAACCACATAGTCCCACATCGATTACACATTCGGATTCTGAGAAAAATTTGGGAAATATTTCTACAACAGTTCCTATTGACATATCAATTAAACCTAGGATTACTGAAAACATTCATATAGGTGTTTCTTATTCGATGGAAGAGATCAACACTTACAAAGCCCTATTTCAAGAATTCCAATACATTTTTTTCTGGTCTTACGAAGAGATGCCAGGTATCGATCCTAAGATTGTTATTCATGAAATTAAGACATACCCGGATGCTAAGCCTATTAGACAAAGTTTATGTCCAATACATCCATGAAAAGCTGAAGCAATCAAAGCTGAAGTTGAGCAGCTATTACAAGCAGGATTTAATTATCCTATTCCTTTGATGGATTGGGTATCTAACATATTTCCTTTAACGAAAAAACAAGGTATTATCAGAGTATGTGTCGATTATTGGGACATTAACAAGGCTTGTCCAAAAGACAACTATCCTACACCCTATATCGATCAAATTGTTGATGATTGTGCTAGAAACGAAATATTCTCATTTATGAATGGTTTTTCTGGCTACAATAAAATCAACATACTCCCTCTCGATCAACCTAAAACAACGTTTATATGTCCTTGAGGCATGTTTGCATATTGCAAGCTACCTTTTGGATTAAAAAATGTTGGTGCAACTTTTCAAAGAGCTATGTCCTATGCATTTCATGATATCAAACATATTGTACAACCTTATCTGGACAAATTACCTACTCATTCTTTACGCAAAGAAGATCATCCTATAAACTTATGAGCTATTTTCATGAGATGTAGGCATTACAAAATTCGTTTGAATCCAAATAAATGTGTTTTTTTGTGTACAATCAAGTCGATTACCTGGGTTCAATCATCTTGAAAGATGACATTTGTGTCGATCCATCAAAGGTTGAGGCTATCATCAACTTACCTCCTCCTTCCACTCTTCGCCAACTCCAGAGTTTGCAAGGGAAATAAAACCTTTTATGTAGGTTTATCACGAACTATGCAGAGTTAACAAAAGGTTTTACCCAGTTATTGAAACAAGATGTTCCGTTTATTTGGGATGAGATTTTCGATAACTCTTTTGATGCACTTAAAAACGTGTTGACCCATGCACCATTATTGCATCTGCCCAATTTCCATCGGGATCATTTTTTATACTTAGTTGCCTATGATTCCACAATTGGATTGTCGATAAATCTTTTGATGCACTTAAAAACGTGTTGACCCACGCACCATTATTGCATCTGCCCAATTACCGTCGGGATCACTTTTTATACTTAATTGCCTATGATTCCACGATTGGAATGGTTTTGGTTCAGGAGGATGAATCTCACAACGAATATGTGATCTATTACCTAAGTCGGAATCTTAACCTGACGGAAATTAATTATTCACATGTGGAGAAATTGGCCTTGGCGGCAGTTCAAGTTGTCCAACGATTCTGTCATTGCATATTGTTACACAAAACCATAGTGATATATAATTTCAACCCAATGATGTATATTTTGACAAAAAAATTTCTCAGGGGAAAATAATCCAAATGGATTTTTATCCTGCAAGAGTTTGATTTGGAGTTCAAAAAGTCCAAGTCTAAGAAATCACTAGCGTTTTTCAAACTTGTGTGACTTTCCCAATACTGAGTCTGAAATTGTGGTAGAGAATCCTATCGCAGATGAATCTATGTTTCTAATCATTACTTTAGATCCCTGATATGGATATATCATTATATATATCCAGACCCAAACATTTCACCCAGATCTTTCACGATTAGATTGACAGAGAATCAGATACCAATCCCAAAAATACAATATTTTTGGCGACACTCTTTATCGTCTTGGTGCCGCTTTTTTGTTTCGATAATGTATAACTCACGAAGATGTTGAAAAGTTTTTGAATGATTTCCACTTTGGAGCATGTGGTGGTCATATGTATGGGTTTTCCACAACCCAAAAGGTATTGCGCGCTGGTTATTTTTGGTCGTATTTATTCAAATATTGTATTATCATGATTCGAAAATGCCACAATTGCCAAATTTTTTATCGAAATATGCATGCACCCACAACTCCTCTTCACTCAATCATTGTTGTTGGTCCTTTTGCCAAATGGGGCATCAGTTTCATTACATGTCACCCTCACTCGGCCGGGGGGCATGGGTATATTATTCTCGTCATATATTACTTTACCAAATGGGTCAAGGCAATGCCTAAATTTGCGATTGATGGAAAAACTGCAGCTACTTTCATATTCAATCATGTGATTGCTCAGTTCGGTGTCCCTAATGCTATTATTACAGACCATGGGAGCTATTTTCGAAATATTATGATGACCAAACTTTCTGATCAACTTGGCCTACGCCATGATAATTCTACACCATATTACCCATAAGCTAATGGTCAAGTTGAGGACATCAACAAGGTTTTAACCACCATGATTAAATGGATTGTTGGGACTTATAAATCTAATTGGCATACCATGTTTTTTTTTGTATTATGGGCATACTGTACCTCTGCAAAAACTGTTACAAGGTTCACTCCTTTTTAACTTGTCTATGGTTTAGAAGTTGTGTTACCCATTGAATGTGAAATACCATCATTCAAATTAACCATTGAGTAGTTACCAGCTACCTCTGAAGAGGAGAAACACTTTCTATACCTAGCACAATTAGATGAGACTCGTCGCACCGCTGCATTAGCTGTTGAAGCTCAGAAGAAACGTGTTAAAGCTCAGTATGATCAAAGTGTTAACCTTGACATTCATTCAGAAGGTGACTTAGTTTTAGTTTATGATAAAGCTAACGATAAGCTAGGTGATGGTAAATTCGAACCAATGTGGCATGGCCCTTACATTGTCAAGCGTGTGCTTGCAAAAGGAGCCTATGAATTAATTTGTTATGACGGGGTCTCTTTAGATAAACCCAGAAATGGTCTTTATCTTAAGAGATATTATGCATGACGTTTCGTGTGAAGATGTCACTTGTACATTAGTTACATTTTAGAACAATGTGCCTTAGATTAGACAAGTTTGCCTAGATTATTTTTTGTTGTTGCTACTATCGTTTCTTGTCTTGATTACTCTTTATATTGTAGATGTCGACATCCCTTAAAATGTACATTGGTTTTGCTGATGACACCTGTCGTAGTACATGGAACATCTCTTCTGCGGCTTGGGTTATCTATTCACCCACCGATGAGTTAGTCTATATTCATGGGATATGCCTTGGTCAAACAACGAACAATATTACAGAATATAGCGCAGTCATTGAGTTATTATTTGATGCCATTACATTTGGTATTCGAAGTTTGATCATTAGGTTAGATTCACAATTCATTGTATTACATTTAAATAAATTTTATGCTACTATAAATCTAGTATTGTTAAGATTATTTTTGAAGATTCGTCTTTTGGAATGAAAATTTGATTATATCGAATATCAACATATTTCAAGAAATTTAAATACATTGGATGATGCATTATCTAATCGTGTTTTAAATAGACATCTTCAACATTAGAAAAGAACATTCAATCCATGTTGAACAAAATACTCAGAGAATGAAAGTAGTAATATCATTAGGATGGATAATTTTGTGTCAAAAAATATTACATCGTCTGTGATCATAGGTTCAAACACCTTATGATCTAGAAGATACGGATACAAAAGAAAAAAAATGTCAATCTACATTGACCATCATCTATCCATGATGATGGTCATGATAACAAACTATGGCACGCGCCACCTTGCGTAGAAATATCTTGAGTGGACCTGGAACACCAGTCACATGCCTTCGGAACACGAGAGGTATATCATCGGTTCATGTCTCGGGAATATCAATAGTCAACCTCTCAAGGTTGTGCTCCATTTCTGCTGGGATCTCTGCTGCATCATCCTGTGGAGGTGCTATGGGTTGTGCCTCTCGCTTGTAAAAGCAACAAAGTGTTGTTGATCGTGTCAGACCGACATTTGCATTTAAAATTTTCATTAGTATTGGAAGATAAAAAATAAAATAAAAATTAGATTAAAAACTTCAAAATGATTCGCTAACCTGTCTCATCCCACTGTGCCCGTGGTGGCAAGGATGTTTCAATATCACCTCTATAGTCTGTCCCTGCATAAGGAAAATATTCAATCATGAAGATTTTGTTCCTGAGCCACGAGAAATAAGACAGAGTGAACCGAACCACTGGACCACCCTCGCCACCATGACGAGCCATCAATGCTACCCATCGCACCATCCGAGGTTCCTGAGGACTTCCACGATCCACTGGAGTTAGTTGGGGCGCAAGGAGTGGAATCCTCTCTAGATAAAATGAGATAATAATGGCACCGTATCCGAATTTTTTCAACTTCCCATTTTTATCTCTAATCAGTTGACCCTTCATATTGGCCAATACTCCTTCACTCCAGTTGAATATTTTCCCTCTGAAACACTCAACTACAGTTTTCATCTGTGCTTTGGTAGCCACATGAGGATTTTCACTCTCGGATAACCTGGTAAATATGAATGCTATGATTTTGAGTTCCAGTCGCAAGATGGCTTCAATGTCTATGCGACCGTCCTTCAGCTCTGAATTATTGCTACAATGCTGAGCCTTGTAGCTACAAGTGGGAAGACCTCCTTGTCTAGTCCCAAATAAGGAAATGTTTCTCCCTCTTCGAGGTAATCCGGTGAGGAATTATATGTCTTCTGACTTGATCACAAGCTGGTGGTCACCAATTATGAAACATTGATCTTGTAATGCATTCACAAGCCAAGTCATCAACTCAACTTGTGCTTTCATGCCTTGTATTGCCTAGAATTTGTATAAGCCACATTTTTTAAATGCACGCATGGTTTCCGGATTGTTTATGGCTTCGTTTTCCATGAGCTCATGTTCTCATTCCCACCATTCCAACATTATTAAAGACCTGCAAATCAACAAATTAAACATTAGAAATTAGTTGGAGGAAACTTTAACCATTTTTTATGGAGAAATTTAGATTTTTCAAAAGCTCACGGCACTTGCACAGGTTTTGTGTGTACACAGTGCATTTGTCCACACACGTCCCACATAGAACCCATGGTGACCAGACAATTTTCTTTTAAAAAATCATCGAGGTGCGTGGTTTTCACACAGAAACCACGCACCCCCGAGGGCGGATTTTGAAACATAATTTCCTCCTAAAAATGCCATGAAATATTAAAACAAGAAATTAAATGGATGAAAACAAAGACAATGATAATGTGTATTACCTGGTTCTGACGATTCTTGAAATGATCGGTCGGTTCTTCTGATATTAGCCCCAGAAGTTTTTGGCCAAAAGCTCTCTCTGCATTGTTCTGAAAAACAAAAGGTGAAAATGACTTGTTTTAACTCCTTTTTGTAGTTTTAATTAATAAAATATTATTATTTATTTATTTATACTTTTTTTTTTTTTTTTCTAAATTTGACTAATTTCTATTATGTAAATATTATAATACAAAACTGCCTCAGCTCAGCTTTGATAGCCTGAAACTGGGCTTGCAAACCATTCTTAATCCCAAAAATACGCTGCCCATATAGGGAAACCAGCTCTGTAGTGTCTGTCACACCGCCCTTGGTATGGGAAACCGGTGGAATAGTTATACTATTTGTTAGGAGTCTGCAAAAAACTATCATAATCAAAGGCAAAAAACTATCACTATCTGTTGTGTAATGTAAAAGAGCAGCAGCTCTATGAAAGTAAACAAGTTCAGATTTCATACTGGTCCTGTTCATAGCTGATTCAATTGGAGTGACCCGGAGAGGGATGCTCCTCCACGATTGGACATCCGAAGTATGTTTCAGGGTCTTCCACATCAGCGCCTTGAAGAGGATCCTCAGAGCTCAGGACACCACCCCGCGTGCACCTGCAAGGAAAGGAAGCCCGGGGAGGGAGAAGGATGGACAGAGGGCTCGCTCGGGTCAGTTTGAGGAGTAGCAGTGGAGGTAGACCGAGGCGCGAGGGAGGTGGGAAGAGGGTCAAGGGGTGCAGAAGAGGAGCCGGGCCAGGGAGGAGAATAGAGAGTTGCCTCCTCGCGCAGAGTAACAGTAATGTAGGCTTTGATGGAGGGGCGGTTGAAAACACTGTCGAAGTTCAATTCAGCTCTCTGCGTGGTTTGACGGGTGATATGACTGCGAGAAGGCTGAGGGGCGGAGGTGGAAGAGTCAAGAGGAGCGTCGCGCTGAGGGGAAGAGGGCAGACGGCCAGGAGGACCAGAAGGATAATCCGAGCCATGCCTGCTAGAAACAGTGCGGCCATCATCAGAACTTCCGCGGGTGCCTCCACGACGGGCAGTCATACGCTGACGGAGTCGAGGCATGACTAGCTCCGAATTGTTGATGTCCTGCACCGGAGGAGGGGCTAGAGCAAAAATCGAGCCAGGAGAAAGCTGAACCCAGTGCGCACCTGTTAGAGCTTGAACAACAAGAGAGCCAGGCGGATTCTGAGGAATGTTAAACGCTCCAGGGCAGAAGACGCTGTGTGAGAAATGCACGCCCGGAAGAAACTCGATACAGCAGTAGAGAGAGCAGCGCCGGCCAGTGTTCGTGCGAGCACTTGGCTCAGCGCATTGGGCAGGGCATACACCGTCCAGAGGAGCCAAACAGTCTTCCGAAGAGTCTGAGAGCACAGTGAAGAAGGAATTGGCATCCATGTTGCAGAGGCCAGGCAGAGCAGAGTAGTTGTATCGCCGCCGCGGGGGAGGATAGTAATGGCAGTCTGTCGAATTGAATGCCAGTTTAATGGCGCTGTGGTGAGCCATGTGGCCTCCACACGCCTCGTACCTTGGGAAGAGGCCGGGGCCATGTGGCCCATTAATTCTTAATGCCATCCGCATCCGGAAATTTATTTATACTTTTTAAGAACAAATATTTGTAATTTTTTGAGTTTTTGTGCAGGATACAAGATTTTGGTGAAAAGAATTATTTTGACATCGAGTATACTTTTATCACTTTTTCAGACTCTATAAAATAACGAAAAAGCGAAAGACTGGAGTCCTCTTTTAAGCCCTTTTCAGACTCCCGAAACATGAAAATATCGTCGAGTACTTGACTATTCGAGCTCGTTGTTACACTAAAAAATGTCACCTTGACATTCTGCTGACTGTATGAGCTCATTAAACACTCATACATGCCTCCTTTGCAAGTCTCACAACCTTTGTTCCTCATTCCAAGCCCTAAAAATAGAGGAAAAACCCTTAAAACTAAAAAAAGCCTTGGGTACGCAATTAATATGAGACTTACCTGCGTTCTTAGCTAGGGTACGCAGGTAATGTGAAGAGGAACTGCGTTCTAGAACGCAATTTTCCAGTGTTATTCCTGCGGACTTCCTGTAAAGTCACAAAAGCGCGAAATCAAAGTGAAAAAGTTGATTTTTGGTCAATTCTGGAAGGTTCTAGATGATATTTTTTGGGGATGAGTACGCTTTAGTAAGGTGCATGTATCCCACACCTTAAGGAACTAATCCCTTGATGTGAGGAGCCTATCCCTTTGAAGGATGATTCTATCCCTTTAAAGGTGGAATCCTAACCTCCTCATCTGCTCTATAAAAGGAGGTATTGGGTAGCCTCAAAAGGGGTTAAGAAAACTAATGGAGGATTGAAGAAGTTAAGTTAAGATTTTTGAGTTGAAGTGCTGTTGAGATTTAGACTTCTTTCTGCTAAGCTTTTGAGAGGAAAGATCACATACCTCTTTTTTCTCCTGAAGGAAGAGTGCAAGACTTATCAAAGTAGAGGAGACTCCTGCTTCGGACCCCGGGAAGGCCTTTCGAACATCAAGGCTAAGGTTGTAAGGTTCTTCTATATATTTTAAGATTAATACAATCAAGTTCTGTTTTTCTCAATAAATTGTTGTTCGATTGTTTATTTCAATAAGCTATCATTTGATCGTTTATTTCATAGATTCCTTGATCACTATGATAGGTATGTTTTATGATTATTTGTTATACAGGTGCTATTTGATATTTTCTTATTTGTGATTGCAGATCAACGAAAGATGATACTTTCTTGCGACAAAAGAGCTCTTGTTGCGACGAAGGATTATTGATATGACGGAAGCACTACGACCGCAAATAAGCATTTGGATCTAAGGTAGGATCAACACCTTCATAGCATTTATTTGTAAAACAAATATATTTAGAGAAATACAAACTTAGTTGTTCGTTTGTTGCTAGATTGTCTTCTGACACTAGGGAGATCAGTCTTGTCCGCAAGAACGATTTATCCGGCCAACAAATTGGCAACTCCACTGGGGAACGAACCCAGAATCTCTGGTTTCGCACTTTTCCTTCTTTTCACAGTGCGGGCAGTTTCGCACTTTCCTTAAGTAAACAGTGCAGGACCGCACCTGTGACTTCTAGGGCCTGCGGACCCTGTTAAATTTTTTGAAAAACTTTAGATTTCTTTTTTCAGTCTAGTTTAGATTTAATTTAGGATTCTTAGCATCTACCCATATCTGTATTTTTTCTGTTGAAAATCTCTTGTTTATGAATTTCTTTCAGCAACTCTTCATCTCATCAATCTCCATTAAGTTAATTGGGTGTTTTGAGTCTCTTTTTTGAGAAATTCTTAATTTGATTTCCTTTGGTCATTACTTGGAGGGGGGGCTAAATTGTGTATGAGTGTTAATCGCCTTTGAGTGTTTTTTGATCTTTGGAACTCTCACCCGATTTTCTTGACTTCCAATTGATTGGTTCTTAGATTATATTAGAAGCATCTTGTGTTTGATAATTCTCTTGCATAGATCACGATTGCATAATTAGAATTATCATTTTCAGAATATGAATGAAAAATGTGCATAGATTACATTTGCATAATTTTCAAGTGAATTGTGCATAGATTACAACTGCATAGTTTACATTCTGAAAAATCAATCGTAGATTTAGATCAGTTTTCTTTGATTTGAATTTAGATGTTTTTATGCTTGTTTTTAAAACACAAAAATAAAAAATTGTTTTGGGATTGATTTGCATTAGTTTTTCTTGATGAAATTAGTACATTAGAGAATTTGTTATATTTTCTCTTAGTGATCAATTTTTTTCATTGTTGGAAGTGGATGGAAACTCTCTCCTTACTTTAGTTAGGATTCATCGAATTGAAAAGATTACATTATCATATTCGATTGCATTCATTTTTGGTTCGGGTCATAACACCATTGGTTTCATATCCATTTACCCTTTTGAGTAATAACAGCCTAAATAACACAACGCTTAATTAAAATTCATCTAGTAATTTTTACATTTTTAGGCTCTTTCTACCAACATAGCTTAGGCTAGTGTCTTGGAATAGGTTTTAGTTAACTCTCCGAGACGGTAATACTAAAAAGTAGTCGATCTTGCGGTAGGAAAAATTCCAATTTTTGCATGTATTCTCTGGGAAGCTCCTCCTAAAGGAGTCAAGCACGAGATTATATCTGAACCAGTGAGGTAATCAATCCTTCCTCATTGGGAACGATAGAAGATATACACGTATTAACAACGGTAAACCTCGGATAGACCATTGTCGAGGAGCCTGGGGTCACTTGTCGGTATACCTTGGATTATGTTAAGGAGCCTTCAAGGGGATTGAGCTTTGTTACTCTGCCCTTGCGTGTGTGTCGGATCGTAGACTGTTCCCCCAGGTATATTTGTTTCTGTTGGTAACCATAGTGGCCATAATCTATAGGATTCTTTCCTAAGGTGATGGTGGAGGGAAGATCCCACTGTACCTGGAGCAGACGTCGACTAAACTCACTTGGACTCTCTAGGGGGTTCTCTTCACTTGAGATGGTTTTGTGAAGAAACTTGTGCCAGTCTGTTTCATTAAGCAGGTTTTCGGGGTAACTGTTCCAACCGCCCTTTCTGTATTAAATTCTACGATGCTGGATTTCATCACCAACTAGTGTTTTTAGTACGGGAAGTTACTGTTTGTGTGTGGTTTGACTCCTAGATTTGATAGCGCATGTTAATTTGTTTGTTTTTACTTTTGGAGACCATAGGTGTGAATTGTGAATTTTAATTGTTAGGCGTGAATTGTGAATTGTTAATTTTAGTTTTAAATTGTTAATAAAATTCACTGAAGTTGAATATAATGGCAATTGTTCCGGAATTTACCAACCGAGGAACCCCTCTTAAAGAGAATCCTAGTACTTTTCCTTGTTTTGGAAATGTTGGTCCTCCTTATATGGCTACTTTGTCATTACCTGGATTTACAATAGGTTTACCGATATGGTTATTTTCAACTTCGTTGGCCCCGAACACTCCAATTGTTCCACCTCAACCGGATGCATCATTTCAACAAAGTTCACCATCTCAACATCACCAACCTTCTGTTGACCCTTTATCTTCTTCGCCTAGTATTTCTTCCTCCATTTCTTCCTCTTCGCTTGGTAAAAGTCTTGACACTAGTAACCAAGTGGCTAAGAAGAAGAAGAAAGGGAAGAAGAAGAAGAAGAAGAAGCAAGATAAGAAAGAAGTCAACCAACCAACCATGGTCAGTGGCAGCAATAAAGGAGGAAACCTCCAACATGCATCGTAAACCCAAATACCCTTGCAGGATTTGTAAGGGTGACGACTTCCTTATCAATTGTCCTAGTATTCCAAAGGTCTTGGAAGTATGGTCAGAAAAATCTCATCAACTTTCCGTTGATCCATCAACCAGTGATAGTCAGGTTCTTGGGAAAAAGGGTAAAGTTAGGTTTCCTTGCAAGTTATGCACATGGAGTCATCAAACTCACATTTGCCCTCACATGGATGAAGCCTCAAAATTGTTGGAAAACCTTACTGTTCCACAGCAAGAATTTCCAACTGGTTACCGTAAAATTTCTCCCAACCTAGCGTTAACTGACGGAGTGATTGATCTAATTTCAAGTACAGTCGATCCCACTCTTCCATTGGAGAGTGAAACTCATATCACTCAAGTTGATGATCCATTATTTGATCAAGTGGTCGACTCGATTTCACATTCGGTCGATCCCATTCTCCCTGTAGAGAGTGAACTCCATACTTCTCAGGTTCTTCTTGTTACATCAGATTCTTCTACGCCGGGGGGAATTTCACCTGTTTCTACAGAACCCCCTCCAAGTACTGAGGTCTTTTCCTTTGATTGGAATAGACTGACAGAACCTCATCTTCCTTCCTCCATCCCTTTCCAAATCATTGTGAAGGCTGGTCGTAGGGACATACACCGCACACATGTCGTTGAAGGTGCTTCTGTTAGTATTTTATCCTCAATTACTTGGAAAGCTTTGGGTTCCCCTCAACTTGTGCCTATTACGCAGAATTTGAAAGCTTTTAATAGGACTATTAGTGAACCTTTAGGGATCCTTCCTAAGTTTTCTATTACTTTGGAAGGTAAAACTGTCTGTATTGATCTTATGGTAGTTCGAGGCCCCTTAGATTTCAATTTAATCCTTGGGAGAGATTATGTCTATGCAATGAAAGTTGTCATATCAACACTCTTTCACGTGATGTCTTTCCCTCACAATGGAAATATTGTGACTGTAGACCAGCTTTCATTCCTTAGTCTTGATTCGACTACCAATAATATGACATCCCTGAATATTCCTCATACGAAAGTGGTATCTACCTCGCCACAAAATAATTATGTGGCAACCAGTCCCATGTTTTCAGTTACCCATGCAAGCGAGCCTCTCACTATTTGCTCGACTTCCTTTGACTTAGATCCGGTAATTGACATGGAAAACTCTATGGGATTATTTGAATGCGATGTTCTTATGTCTTTTGAGTCCCTTGACATGTGTTCCTTCCAGAGAACTATTCTTCCTTCTGATGAAGACCTCTTGGAAGCCATGATCAAGGTGTGTCCATTGACATGTGTTTCTTCCAGTTGGAAGCCATGATCAAGCGTCCGAGGATAGTTCCTTTTACTGTGTCAACCTCGTTAAAAAATGAATCAGTGAGTTTGAGGATAGTTCCTGTTACTGCGTCAACCTCTTTAAAAAAAAAATGAAACATGTCTCCGAGGATAGTTCCTTTTACTGTGTCAACCTCGTTAAAAAATGAATCAGTGAGTTCGAGGAAAGTTCCTTTTACTGTGTCAACCTCGTTAAAAAATGAATCAGTCGGAGATGAGGACAATTCTTTTCCTATGTCAACCTCGTTAAAAAATGAATCAGTAGGTAGATTGTAGAGAGTAGATTGGTAGATTAGAATAAATAGTTTCTGAGGACGGTTCTTTTCCTGTGTCAACCTCATTAAAAAATGAATCAGTTGGTCAGAGGATAGTTCTTGTTTCTGAGTCAACATCATTAAAAAATGAATTAGGTATGAGGACAGTTCTTTTCCTGTGTCAACCTTGTTAAAAAATGAATCAGTTGGTCTGAGGAAAGTTCCTTTTACTGTGTCAACCTCGTTTAAAAAATGAATCAGTCGGTCCGAGGATAGTTCCTTTTACTGTGTCAACCTTGTTAAAAAATGAATCAGTGAGTCTGAGGATGGTTCGTGTTACTGTGTCAACCTCATTAAAAAAATGAATTAGTTGGTCAAAGGATAGTTCATGTTATTGAGTCAACCTTGTTTAAAAATGAATCAGGTATGAGGACAGTTCTTTTCTTGTGTCAACCTCATTAAAAAATGAATCAGTAGGTTATGTAGGTAGATTAGAAATAAGTAGTTTCTGAGGATAGTTCCTTTTACTGTGTCAACCTCGTTAAAAAATGAAACATGTTGCCATGAGCATAGTTCTTTTCCTGTGTCGAGCTCGTTAAAAAATGAAACAAATCCTCCCCTAATTGAGTCGAGTCTTTGAATAGACCTCGTAAATGTTAAGTCATATATTTAGGTTAGTTTTTAGGTCGGGTCTTTCATATTATCTCGTAAATGAACCTTCATTCCATCCAACTATTAATTACCAGCAGTGTACTTAGTTGAATGAAATGAAGCTAGGGGGGCATGCGCTCTAGCAGTTACGCTTAGGGGGCATTAAGCACAGTTTTCTCTTTGTTTCAAGCTTGTGTAAAAATGAAACCACTCTGAAGCATAGTTTTTCTCTGTTTCAAGCTTTTGTAAAAATGAAACCTATCTTGAGTCAATTTCAGTTATTTTCGAGACTCATTAAACTCATGAAAATCCCGAGATTATTTTGCTATCTTTCATTCTCGTAAAAAACATGAAAATGCCGAGTTCTTTCCGTCTTTTCCTGCTCGTAAATTAAATTAAAAGTCGGCCATATGAGTACATTTTTATCCCTTTTTCGAACTCGTTAAAATTTACGAAAAAGTGAAAACCATGAGTACATTTTTATCCCTTTTTCGAACTCGTTAAAACTTACTGAAAAAGAGAAAACTTGGAGTCCTCTTTTAAGCCCTTTTCAGACTCTCTAAACATGAAAAGATTGTCGAGTACATGATTATTCGAACTCGTTAAAGTAAATGAATGATCGTCCCTTCAGTATAAGTTTACCCCTTTTACGGACTGAAATGGACTATTTATGAAAAAGGTATACGTTGACTAATTACGGTCAATAGAGTTCTCTCCCACATTATTTTATCCTTTTTCGGGCCCGAGAGACTAAATTTACGAAAAATTACACCCATGGAGTTTTCTTAAGTTTTTTCTTCTGACTCCCTAAAATTGAAAAACACCGAGTTTCTCCTATACTGGACTCGTTAAAATTTAACAGTAAAGGACCTGTTCAAATTTCAAACAAGAACGAACCACTCCTTCTTAGGGTTCGAATCTTAAACTAAGTTGGACTCATCCGAAGGATGAGCTTATAAACAAGCAAATGTTATCCTCCTCAAGCTTGTCAAAAATAAAGAGGTACTTGCCAGAAATGGTGGGGGAAAAGAGAGAAAAACGAACCTGTTTGTTACATTTTGATTATTCGGAAAACCATTAACCACTCTTGAACACGACACTTTTTGTCCACCTGGGTTGGGAAATCCTTTGCCTAACAGTTAATCAAACCATTGAAAGTCTTCAGCCGGTTTCTGGGTATTAGCTTTGGGTCAGTTGTCACCAAGCCATCTGCAGTGTCGTTATGTGTTCAAGAGTACAGTTCAAACAAACCATTCATCTGCAAAATATCTGTCATCCATTTTTGACCATCCCTGAGTCAGTCCTTGCCGATATATTTCTTCAAAACTTGATCTATGATTTTGTGTTGTGGGCTTGCCTACGACGGATCACTTTCTATCGACGACAACTCTTTATCTAGGAAGTTGATCTAGAAATCGTCAGTACCTTGGAATCTGCATGCCTCAATGGCAGGTTTCTCGCCTTCGACGATAGGTTGCATCATTGACCTTCGATCGAATGATTCCGTGACATGTTCGACTTCAGCTCATTCATTCACATTTCATGGATTGTACTGAGTACTTTGAGAGCCATTGACATTACTGGTAAATCTTCCACACTGGCACGTCATAAAATTGACCTGGTATCGTTGTTTCTACCATGTTCGACTTCAACACATTTAATCGCATGGATAGAATCGTACTAGTTTGGGAAGTAAAAATCAAGACCCTGGATCTAGTTTCTACCATCCAGGCTGCGAGGAATTTTTTTTATCATGTATACATTAGACTATTCATAAAATGTATTTATCGCATCCATACGTGTCTACATATGTCTATACTCGTTGACGTAATATTGAAAATCATTCCCGTATCGCAATGCCTTTTATCAGGTTTTCAAGAAGCTTTTGATCCCATGAATGCCTACCTCAAAGGATGATATGATTACAGTTATATATATTTTGCATTGAATGTTTTTACAGGTTCCGACTGGGGTGTCCACAGGATGATCCTTGAAATGATAAAGTACTTCACTTTTCATATATGACAGACTTCATCTTCATCTATTCCAGACTTCGCACTTTAGGGGGCAATCTGTTACACTAAAAAATGTCACCTTGACATTCTGCTGACTGTATGAGCTCATTAAACACTCATACATGCCTCCTTTGCAAGTCTTACAACCTTTTTTCCTCATTCCAAGCCCTAAAAATAGAAGAAAAACCCTTAAAACTCAAAAAATCCTTGGGTACGCAATTAATATGAGACTTACTTGTGTTTTTAGCTAGGGTACGCAGGTAATGTGAAGAGAAACTGCGTTCTAGAACGCATTTTTCCAGTGTAATGCTTGTGGTACCCCTGTAAAGTAAAAAAAGCACGAAAGAAAACTGAAAAAAGTTGAATTTCGGTCAATTCTGGAAGGTTCTAGATGAGATTTTCTGGGGATGAGTACGCTTTAGTAAGGTGCATGTATCCCACACCTTAAGGAACTAATCCCTTGATGTGAGGAGCCTATCCCTTTGAAGGAGGATTCTATCCCTTTAAAGGTGGAATCCTAACCTCCTCATCTGCTCTGTAAAAGGAGGCATTGGGTAGCCTCAAAGGGTTAAAAAGTTTTTTGAAGATTAAGAAAACTAATGGAGGATTGAAAAATTTAAGTTAAGATTTTTGAGTTGAAGTGCTGTTGAGATTTAGACTTCTTTCTGCTAAGCTTTTGAGAGGAAAGATCACATACCTCTTTTTTCTCTTGAAGGAAGAGTGCAAGATTTATCAAAGTAGAGGATATTCCTGCTTCGAACCCCGGGAAGACCTTTCGAACATCAAGGCCAAGGTTGTAAGGTTCTTCTGTATATTTTAAGATTAATACAATCAAGTTCTGTTTTTCTCAATAAATTGTCGTTCGATTGTTTTTTTCAATAAGCTATCGTTTGATCGTTTATTTCATAGATTCCTTGATCACTATGATAGGTATGTTTTATGATTATTTGTTATACAGGTGCTATTTTATATTTTCTTGTTTGTGATTGCAGATCAACGAAAGATGATACTTTCTTGCGAAAAAAGAGCTCTTGTTGCGACGAAGTATTATTGATACGACGGAAGCACTACGACCGCAAATAAGCATTTGGATCTAAGGTAGGATCGACACCTTCATAGCATTTATTTGTAAAAAGAATATATTTAGAGAAAGACAAACTTAGTTGTTCGTTTGTTGCTAGATTGTCTTCTGACACTAGGGAGATCGGTCTTGTCCACAAGAACGATTTATCTAGCCAACACTCGTTAAAGTAAATGAACAGTCATCCATTCAATATAAGTTTACCCTTTTTCCAGACTGAATTGGACTAATTACGAAAAATTTATAGGTTGACCGATTATGGTCAATAGAGTTCTCTCCTGCATTATTTTATCCTTTTTCAGGATTGAGGAAATAAAATTACAAAAAATAACAACCATGGAGTTTACTTATGTTTTTCTTCCAAATCCCTAAAACTGAAAAATGTTTAGTTATTCCTATACTAGACTCGTTAAAATTAAACAATATAGGACTTGTCGATCACAATAGGACCGAACCACTCCTTCATAGGGTTCAATTTTAATACTAAGATGGACTCATCCGAAAGATGAGATTACATAAATAAGCAAATTTTATCCTCCTCAAGCTTGACAAAAATAAAGAGGTACTTGCTAGTAATGGTGGGGGAAAAAGAGAAAAAGAATCCAGTTGTCGTCTTTATTTTAGAAAGCATCATGTCGCTCTTGAACAAAACACTTTGTCACACTTGTACATGGGTTGGGAAATCTTTTATCTAACAGTGAATCAAACCACATTTAAAGTCTTCAACCAGTTTCTGGGTATTAGCTTTAGATCAAATGCTGCTAATCCATCTACAATGTCGTTATGTGTTCTAGAGAAAGTTTAATAAACCATTCATTGCAAACATTTGTCTCCATTCGCATTGACCATCCCTGAGTCATTCCTTGCAAAACATTTCTTTAAAACTTGATATAATGGTTTTGTGTCGTAAGTTTTCCTACGAAGGATCAATTTCTATTGACATCAACTTATTATCTAGAAAGTTAATCAAGAATCCTATCAGTACCTTGGGATCTGAATGCCCTAATGGCAGGTTTCTCATCTTTGACGATAGGTTTTCATCACTAACCTTTGATCGAACGATTCTATGAGTGTTCGAATGCAAATCATTCATTCACACTTCATAGATTGTACCGAAGTACTTTGAGAGCCATTGTCATTATTGATGGTTTCTCTCACACTTGTTAACGGTTCTTATCATTGACCGGTAATCAAGTGGTTTCTACCATGTTTGACTTCGACACAATCAATCGCATGGATAGATTCTTCCTAATTCAAGAATCAGAAATCAAGACCCTAGATCTAGTTTCCACCATCCAGGTTGCGAGGAGTTTTATTTTTCATGATATAGTAGATTACTTATGACAGATGGCTGCACCCATACTGTGTCTACTTTTTATGTAATATTGAAACCATATATGTACCAAAACATTTAGTTAGTTTGATATGAGTATGAGAATGCCTACCTCAGCGATAATATATATTTGCATTGAATGTTTTTACAGATTTTCCACCGACGTCTCCAATCCAATCCTCGGAATGATAAAGCACTTCACTCTTCAGAAAAACTCTCAGACTTTGAACTTTAGGGGGCAATCTGTTACACATCATTTTGTCACCATGACATTTTACTGTTCATATGGGTCCATCACCATCCACATCATGTTCCCTTAGAGGTCAAAACAATGATGTTTCTGAATCAAGTCTTGGAAATTAGAGAAAAGCTCTATAAAACCCTTAAAACTCTGTCTGCGCAGTTTTACTAGCCTTTCCTTGTGCATGCGTTGATGCTCCTTCCATTAGCCGCGATGACTACCACATTGTTTTTCACTAAAACCTACACACCCCTGTGAAAAGAAAGTAAAAATAAAAAGTGACTTCTAGAAGTCTATTTGTTCTAATATTCTCTCAACTTGAAACCTATAGAGTCGCGCTATTTTGAGTTTTATCCCTCCACTCATGGAGCTTATCCCTTGGTCCAAGGGACTTAAATCCATTCAAGGGAGGAATCCATCCCTCCCTTCATGGAACTAAAACTACCTCAAGCTCCTTATAAGTTGAGCTCAAGTTTCAGGTTGAAGGGTAGATACCAATATGAATAGAGATTGATTTGAATAGTTTCTAAGCTAGAGAGAGTTCATAGAGTGCATACTTTCTATACTAGTGAGTTGTTGTTGACACACTAAAGATCACAAATTTGTGCCCATAACTTCATGCTAGTTATTCTAAAGAGGAAGGGTTATCATACTGAAGGAGAACAATTGCTCAAGACCCTGGGAGAAATATTTACAACATCAAGGCATCCGGTTATAAGATTGCTCTTTCTAATTTATGATAATACATATGGATCTCTTTTTCTCATTGTCTTGTTTTTATATTCATGGGAATAATGTCAATATTTAGGCTCCTTGATCACTAACTTGGATTAGTGATTTTTTATTTTTATATATTGCAGATGCTTTGATTATTTGTCTTGTCTTTGATTGCAGGTTCTACTCATCATTGGAGAACAATTATGGAGCAATGGGATAAAGGGCTACATCAAACGTTTGGATTTCAAGGTTGTAAAATATCCTCTCTACTTTACTATTATAATAATATTATAATAAAATTAATCTAGAGAAAGAGGTATTCAAATGTTTCTTTGTTTCTAGTTACTTGTCAGAGTACTAAGGAGATTGCTCTTGTCCGCAAGAGGGATTATTCCTCGCAACACCCAATCCAACAGACTTATTGGTTGAACATCTAACCTAGGATAGGGAGATCATAAGAAATGCAACAAACTCATGAACAACCTAGCCTAACCATGACACTCCAACTTATTGTTCAAACCCCCAAGAAACCCACACGCACCCCTCAAAGCCCATGGAGACCATGATATGGGAACTAGGAACCAAACCTACACACATAGGCAATAGTGGATGCACTTTGACTCCTAATCCTCACAATCAAGGCACGTTGGACAAACTTCATCGGCTTAGGTACGCTCACAACAAGTTGAACGCAATTCAATTGAATACAGCATGGCCATTGGAACAAATTCTCATAGAGGAGGGGGTGATTCTCATACAAGGGGGGAGGGGGGGGTGAGCAACACTGAAAGTGAATGTGGTATGATTGGTTAGAATTCGTGAATTCACAGCTTTGAAGGTCCCATGATCACTTGAATAATGCCTCACATAAGGCCTAATTCAAGCTACGAAGGAGATATTTGAACCTAAACTTGACTTTCAATGAGTTCCTATCTTTTCTGTATTTTCATTTTACTATACATTCTCATTCGGATGGATTTGATTGTACTGGATTTGAAAATTATGGATTGAATTTCACAATATAACATAAGTTCACACATATATTATGAACATGTATAAACATATAGTAAGGTTTAGCCAACATACCTGATGAAATGTAGACTGCAAACAATCCTTCATTTTTAAACGATGTAGTTTGGTGTCTAAGAAGCTTCTGAAGAATCCATTTTGTAATATGTGACCATTTTATACATCACAGTTGCACAAAAGCCCATTTTTCTAATATTTAACCATTTTCTAATATTAGAAGAACCCATTTTCTAATATGTAACCATTTTCTGTAGCAACAATTGCCTTGTTCTACAGTTGAAAAAACATAGAAGCCATGTCCTATGAAGGAAGACGAGTGATCTCCTGATTCAAACAAAACCCAGTGATCTGTTGATGCGATGCAATGTGGAGGAAGAGAAGGCTCCATCGTGCTCCTCAAAGGTAGTGGAGTTAATAATCTATCTATAAATTTCTATGAGGGCTAACTCTCGTCAAAGAACAATTTGGTATATCTCAAACCCTAACAATAATCTTCTCCGGAAACTTCAAAATAAAGACACATAAATACTCTACTGTTCAATCTGAGTCTGCGTGCAGAACAGTGACAGCACGTTCGGAACAGTGATTCGAGCAACAGACAGTTTCTGGGTTGAGTCGGGCAATGCAGTAAGAGCTGGAGCAAGCACACAGTTCCACTTGCTCTGGCTCCTGAAGCATGTATTTTTCGCAAGCGGGAATAGGGAGGCTGGGGTGAAGGGTGAATTTTTTTTAGGCGAGAATTGGAATTAAAATTAAAAATTAAATGTAAATAATAATAATTAAAAAAAAAGTATGTATAGTATTAAATTAAAAATTGAATATAAATAAATAAGATATTAAGGTGTATATAAATGATTTAATATGTAAAACTTACAACTTTCCACACACATGACCCGACCCGATCTGACCCGACACGAACACGTTTCCTTGGATGGCCTCACACGACACAACCTGACCCGCTCAAACTAAAGCACAAGAGAGAAAACGAAAAATGGGTTGCACGAACGTGCACATTAAGGGACACGGGCGGTCACAACTTAGTATTTTTTATATGGCCTCCCTCACATGACTGGACTCGACCCGACCTGAATGCATTTCCTTGGGCACCCTCATAGGGCATGAATCAACCCGCCCGAATGAAGGCACAAGGGAGCTAACGGAAAACGGGTCGTACGAACATGCACAAGGCACACGGGCAGTCACAACTTAGCATTTTTTATATGACCACCATCACACGACTCGACCCGACCCAAACACGTTTCCTTTGGCGCCCTCACACGACATGACTTCACCCGACCCAACCCGACCTGCTCGAACGAAGGCACAAGGGAGAAAATGAAAAATGGGTGACACAAACGTGCACAACACACATGTGCTGTCACAACTTAGAATTTTTAATACAGCCTCCCTCACACGACCCGACTCGAACGCGCTTCCTTGGGAACCCTATGATCCAGATTTATGCAAGAATGCAACATAATACACATGTAACCATAAATACAAATATGCAGCGGAAATAACACTTCATTTCATTAATATCGAAAAACTGAAATTTTCTTACAGACAGAATAGAAATAAACTAGCTAGGGCGTTGGTAGCTTATCTCTGAGAAGAGATGTGGCAGATAAAAGCCTCTGAACTGAGTTACAATGAGGCTTGAGGGCCTATTTATTATTTAGAAACAATGGAAAACCCTAAACATTTGAAACCCTAACCCTA
Source organism: Pinus albicaulis (assembly GCA_034641835.2). Lineage (NCBI taxonomy): Eukaryota > Viridiplantae > Streptophyta > Pinopsida > Pinales > Pinaceae > Pinus > Pinus albicaulis. The sequence continues at coordinate 857,208,321 of CM076579.1, forward strand.
GGAGATGAAGCACCAAAACTATGGGCCCAGTTTGGGTAAATTAATGTTTCAACTTCGCGGGGACGTAACTTTGGCATATGATCTCCGTTTGACACGCTAAATATCTCATTAGAAATATCTATCCAAGGAGTACAACTTTTTATGCAAAAAAGATAAGCTTGGTCGCTCTCATTTTTCCCAAAGAACGTCGTTTAGGGCCTCAAAATGGCTCTAGAAGTTCAAGACCCGAAAAACTGTAAAAAATAGTAAGTTGTGCCAAAACTAAAAAATTTAAAGAGACAATGGTGGGGCCCCAAGTGGAATAGGTGGATGGCCACCAATATCCACCTAGATCATTCCTCCCCCCTTAGGAAGCAATGGTCCCCATTGCGTTGAGTTCCTCCATGAGATGAGGAAACTTCTGCTCAACTTGGTCCTTGGTGAACCACTTGCCTTGGTGCAGGAGTTGGCCAAATTTGACAACCCGATATAGTTGGAACTTCTGTTGGCGAGTGTTCTTGATTTTCATGTCCATGATACAATCTGTGGTGGCAGATTCCATGCAATCTGGGTTTAACTCTATTGTTGTGACTTGTTCTGCAATGTTAGAGGTGTCTAGTAGAGGTGGGAAGTAGGGACGAAGGCGGTCCACATTGAATACCGAGTGCAGACCAAGGAATGGTGGAATATTGAGCTCAAAGGCATTGTTCCCTACCACCTTGGTGATGGTGTATGACCCATATCGGAGCAAGTGAAGCTTGTGGTGGGGTCCACTGAGGCGCTCCTTCTACAAATGTAGCCACACTTCGTCGCCCACCTGGAAGTTGTGTGGTACCTGATGTTGATGATGTCGTTGCTTGTACTTAGCAATGGCTCTGTTCAATATGTCATGAAATTATTGGCAGATGTGTTGAATTCACTCGATGAAGTTGTTCGCTTTCTCAGCTTTAGACTAGACATGAGCCAAATCGGTTTGAGTAGCCGCAAATGGCATGGCTACGTCAATGGGACATAGTGGCTGGAATCTGAAACCCACCTGAAAGGGGCTGTGGTCGATTGAGATATGGAGAACCCGATTATAACTGTGTTGTACATAGGGGAAGCTCTCATCCCATGTGTGTGGATGCTTTGAATTGTACATGCACGGAATGTGTGCAATCATCCCGTTGACGACCTCTATCTGGCCATCACTTTGGGGATGGAAAGTTGTGGACTTGGTGAGCTTGGTGTCCAACATTGACCAGAGGCTGGACCAAAATTTGCTGAGGAACCTACTGTCGTGATCTGATATGATAGATTGTGGTATCCAAAATTGCACACAAACTCATTCAAAGAAGATTTTAGCAGTGGCTTCTACTGTGATGTTCTTCTTGCAGGCCACCATAATGGCCATCTTCAAGAATCTGTAGACGACCACGAAAACACAGTCGTTTCCATGCTTAGAAGGAAGGCTTGACATGTAATCCATGGAGATGGATTCCCAAAGTCGACTAGGTAGCGGAGTATAGAGGCATTGCTTCTTGATGGTTGGTTTGGCAATGGCGCAAGCAGTGTAGGATTTGATGTACTTCCCAACATCCTATCGAAGGTTCAACCAATAGAAATACTTCTGCAGTACTGCCACTGTTTTCTCGACCCTGAAATGTCCAGTGACTCTACTGTAGTGTGCTTCCCATATCATCTTCGCACACTTGCTTGAAGGAACACAAAGGTGTCCCAGGTGACATAATAGTGCATCTTGGAGGTGAAAATTTGGAACTTGCATACCCCCCAAAAGTGCCTTGTATGTGTGGCCGAATTCTGGATCGCTCTTGTAGAGAAGCAGATAATCAGAAGTCTTATGCTCACAAGAGTTGAGAATGGTGGTTAGTGCCATGATCGGTGGTCGGCAGAGGCAGTCTGCAACATTATTGGTGCTGCCCTTCTTGTACTTGATGTTCAAATGAAACTGTTGCAAATATGTGGACCACTTTTGATGGCGATTGTTCTGCAACTTCCCTTGTGTCTATATGAACTGCAGGGGTCGGTGGTTTGTGTGAACGATTATTCCCTACCCCAAAATGTGATACTTCCATTGTCGACAAGCCTGCACAATGGAATACATTTCTTTTTCATAAGTGGGATACTTGCGAACTATGTCAGACAATGTCTCACTGTGATATGCCACTGGATGCCCCTATTGAGTGAAAACTGCCCCAATAGCATAGTCAGAGGCATCTGTCTCGATCTCAAATGGTTGTTACAAGTCTAGTAATGTGAGCACGGGGGTAGAACAGAGACGATGTTTCAATTATATGAACGCCTTTTGTTGAGATTCCGACCAAAAGAATTTTTCTCTCGCTCCTCCCTTGGTGACTTGACTCAAGGGCCAAGTGATATGAGAGAATCCCAACACGAACCTGCAGTGGAAATTAACAAGACCCAGAACGCTGCGAAGCTATGTTATAGTGGTTGGCATTGGACAATCTCGAATGACTTGGATCTTGATTGGATCCACATGCACCCCCCTTTCATCAATAATGTGTCCCAGATATTGAACTTGGGTAATGCCAAAAGTGCACTTTTCCAAATTGGAACACAACTAGTGTTGTTGTAGTTTTTGGAGGACTTGTCGAATGTGGTGGAGGTGCTCTTCTGAAATCTGGTTGAAGATCAAAATGTCATCCAAGTACACTACTACAAATGAGTTGGTGAATGGCCTCAAGATTTCGTCCATCAACCTTATGAAGGTTGTGGGAGCATTTGTCAACCTGAAAGGTATGACCAACCATTCGAAAAGGCCCTCCTTAGATTTGAAGGAATTCTTCCACACATTGGAGGGTTCGATGGGTACCTGGTGATACCCAGACTTCAAGTCGATCTTACTGAAATATTTTGCCCCTTTGAGTTTGTCTAGAAGGTCATCAATCCATGGGATCAGGTACCTATTCCAAACAGTGATCTTTTTCAGTGCCCAATAGTCAATACAGAGTCTCCAAGTCCCATCCTTCTTTTGTACTAACACGATCGGGCTCCCAAGGGGCGATGAACTTGGCTGAATGTGACCTTTCTGTAGTAGCTCTTGAATTTTCCTCTTGATTTCATCGTTCTTCATAACATAGCACTGATAGATCGGTCTGTTGGGTAGCAACCCATCTGGGGTCAGATCAATGGGGTGCTTGACCTGACAGTGGAGAGGCACCCCTGTGGGTGAGGTGAAAATTCCCCCGTACTCCTCCACAACTTTGTTCATTTGTTGTTGTCATGCAGAGGAGCCATGTCTGGAGGTCGTGGCCATAGTCTTCTTCTTGCCCTGGGGGCGGATCATCATGAAAACAAATTTCCTAGTTTGAGAAATGAGTTTACTGCATTTTTTTGCAGTAACCAAAGAGATAGTGGTAGGCGGTGGTACCTCTGGTATCCTTTACAACTTATTTCCCAAGGCAACAATAACAGCGCAAGGTCGTGACTCATACACAACATGTCGCTTCCACAAGTATGGTTGGCCTAATAATACGTTAGAAACATCAATAGGAGCAATGTCACTTAATACCTCATCTATGAAGGGCTTGATGCTATAAGGAAGGCAACACTATTGGCTGACATGGAGATCCCATCCTTAGTGAAGCCACTCGATGGTGTATGGTTGTGGGTGCACTTTGGTCGGCAAGCCCAACCGCTTCAGGACATCTGCTGAAATGAGGTTCTTTTGGCTCCCATTGTCAATAATAAACTGTATCAGGGAACCCTTTACCCACATTTGGGAGTGGAAGAGATGTTCTGCCTCTTCTGGATCCTCTAGTTCCTCCTTATGAATCTTCACAGTGGCAACAATGGCATTGGGCTCTGCATCAATAATTTGTTTCCCTTGGTCATTCCCCTTTTTAGGTTCTGATTCAAAGTCAAAGCATGCATTTGATTCAGAAGCCCTCATCTTGACCACGAGCGACTACTTGGACCAACACTGACTTGTGTTGTGAGTGGAGCTCTTATGGAACTCACACCACTTTTCTGTGTCCTTCTTTGGCTTCTTGGTCTTGTTCTTTGCTTGTGGCTTTGGCAGGTTGTCTTGGGCCGCCACGCCTTGGCTTTGTCCTTTTTTCTATGGTTTGGGGGCACCTTTTCCTTGCTTTTGATTCGCAGATCCAAAGTCTCGCTTCTTCTGCTTGAATTTATGGTCAATATTGACAGCATATCGGTATGTTGTACCAAGCGAGGAGATGTCGAGGAACTCCATTTCCTCTTGAATGTATCTATGTAGACAAATGCGATACTTTAGCACCAAATGTTTCTCCGAACCTTTGATACCCAACTTTGTGCGTAGGGTATGGAACAGATTCGTCAGCTCATGCACATCTTGATCCTTTTTTTGCCGCAACGTGGTCCATTGTATGTACTTGTCCTCACAGTTATCCATGGGATAGTATTGTTCCTTGATGGTATCTCAGAAAGAATTCCAAGTGGTTACGGCTGAGAAGAGAGAGGGTTATGTCTTATCCTTTTTCTCACAGTAGGTTTCCCACCAATCCTTGACATGGGGGATAGCTTTGAGGAGTGAAAAAATAATCTTCTCCCGGTCGGATAAGTCATGGACCAATAAATATCCTTCTAATATATTCAACCATCTATTTATGAAATCTAAATCTATTTGACCCTAAAATATGGGAATTTCAAAGTTTACTTGTACATTAAAGGGATTCGCGCCTCCAGAGTGGCTGTTGGATGCAGATGAGCCGTCCGTGGGCAATCGTTGAAAGATCTGGGCAAATTTATCCATCATCGCATTCCTTTGTTTTTCGAGGGCCTCCTCAAGCAATATTTTGATAGGATCCCCTGATCCCTCATCTTTCTTTTCGTCCCCCATGGGCAGTCATCGGGGTTTGAGAGGCTGATCTTACAAAGGTTCAATCAGATCGAGCCCCAACTCCTTATACCCTGACCTCATTGGGGACATGAAAAGAAGGATCGAGAAAAATCAGACTGCTCTCATACCACTAATCCAGATTTATGTAGGAATGCAACAGAATACACATGTAACCATAAATACAAATATGTAGTGGAAATAACACTTCATTTCATTAATATCAAAGAACTAAAATTTTCTTACAGACAGGATAGAAATAAACTAGTTAGGGCACTGGTAGCTTATCTCTGAGAAGAGATGTGGCGGCTACAGGCCTCTGAGTTGAGTCACAATGAGGCTCAAGGGCCTATTTATTATTTAGAAACAATGGAAAACCCTAAACATCCAAAACCATAACCCTAGGATATGAAGCGCCAACACTATGGGCCCCGTTTGGGTAAATTGGTCTTTCAACTTCCCGGGAGGTAACTTTGGCATACGATTTCCATTTGACGTGCTCAATAGCTAGTTAGAAAGATCTATCCGAGGAGTACAACTTTTAGTGCAAGAAAGATAAGCTTGACCGCTCTCGGTTTTCCTAGAAAACATCATTTAGGGCCTCAAAATGGCTACGGAAATTCAGGACCCTAAAAACTGTCAAAAATAGTAAGTTGTGATGAAACTAAAAAACTGAAAGAGACAATGGTGGGGCCCTAAGTGGAATAGGTGGGTGGCCACCAATATCCACCTGGATCACCCTCACACAACATGACCTGACCTAAACACGTTTCCTTGGGCACCCTCACATGACCCGACCCGACCCGACCCGCCTTGAACGTGTTTCCTTGAGCACCCTCACACGACCCGACTCGATCTGAACGTGTTTCCTTGGGTGCCCTCACATGACCCTACCTAACACACCCAAATGAAGGAACAAGGAAGAAAAAGGAAAACAGGTCACACAAACGTGTTCCACAAGGCAGACAGGTGGTCACAACTTAGCATTATTAATACGACCTCCCTCACAAGACCCTACCTGACTTGAACCAACCTGAACGTGTTTCCTTGGGCACCCTCACATGGCACGACCCAAACGAAGGCACAAGTGAGAAAACAACAAATGGGTCGCACGAACATGCACAAGGCACACGTGCGGTCACAACTTAGCATCTTTTATACCATTTCCCTCACACGACTTGACCCAACCCGCTCGAATGTGTTTCGTTGGGCGCCCTCGCACGACCCATCCCAACCCAACCCACTCGAATGGGTATCCTTGGGTGCCCTCACATGACCCAACCCGGCTCGACCTGCTCAAATATGTTTCCTTGGGCACCCTCACATGACATAACCCGACCTGACCCGCCCGAACGCGTTTCCTTGGGCGCCCTCACATGGCACTACCCAACCCAACCTGCCCAAACGTGTTTCCTTGGGCACCCTCACACGACCCGACTCGACCCAACCCGACCCGACCCGAATGTGTTCCCTTGGGCACCCTCACACGACTCAACCCAACTCAACCTGCCCAAACGCGTTTCTTAGACACCCTCACATGGCACCACCTAACCTGACCCACCCGAACAAAGGCTCAAGGGAACAAATGACAAACGAGTCACACGAACATGTACAAGGCACACGGGCACCTTAGCATTTTTGATATGGCCCCCCTCACATGACCTGACCCGACCCATGTTTTCTAGAAGATTCACACTCTGACTTATTAATACCCTTCAATTATTTCATTTCCCTAAGTTTAGACTTAGGCTCTTCATTAAAATAATTAATTATTTTAATAAGTCATGAACCGAGTGGAATTTCCACAAACTGTTTTTAGGTTCTTTTGAACGCTGATGTCCAAGCCTCCCTGCAAAGTTAAGACTCAGAACACTTCTATATGCTAAGAAAATCAACACTCCCTCTTAGCGAGGAAGGTGTTCCAACAATATGCCTGCTGCATGCTGCTCTGCTTTTGAAGCACCCTCTGCGTTGTTGATCTTAGGACATTGTCCATCATATGTTGCGTTGCTATCCTCTATATTGCTGACTTTGACACTGCGACTGTCACTATTGCATTTGTACCATGTCTCCCTCTAAATATTGATTCTGTCCATTCCTACTATTGGAAAGGATTCTTCATCATCCCCATCTTCTCTCTAAACAGACAAAATTTGTCTTCCCTAGAGCTTTTGTGAGGATGTCTACCAAATGTTCTACTATTGGAGTGTACTACAGTTGAACAACTCCACGCTATACATAGTCCATAATGAAGAGACACCTGATGTCAATATGTTTCGACCTATCATGAAACATAGGATTTTCAGAGAGTTTGATGCAACTCTTATTATCGCATAAGATGATGGTCGCTTCCATTTTCTCCTTGAGTAGGTTCACTAATATTTTTCGAAGCCATATGGCCTCACACGAAGCTGTGTTGGCTGCCATATACTCTGCTTCTATTGAAATCAGTTCTAGGGAATTTTTTTTTCCTGTTGCACCAGGAAGTCATTCCTGATCCTATAATGAAATAGTACCCACTGGTACTCTTCCGATCTATTGAACTTCTAGCCCAATTTGTGTCGGTGAAACCACTCAACCTGACATCATTTCTACGGGTGTACTTCAATCCAATCTTCACTGTTCCTTGAAGGTACCTGAGAACATGCTTGTCTGTTGCCCAATGTGCCTTCTTCGGTTCCACCATGAACTGACAAAGTATTTACAACATAACAGATGTTTGGCCTTGAATTTACCAGATACATCAATGAGCCTATGAAATGCCTATATAGTGTAGGATCAACCTCATCATCTTCAAACATGTCGATTTTCTTCCAGTTGGTGATCATTGGAGTTTTCATGGGTCTACAATCCTCCGTCTAAAATCTCTTCAGAATCTCTGTAGTGTATCTCCCTTAACCAAGGAAGATCTCCCCATTATGCTGCCAAACCTCCAACCCCAAAAAATTGTGCTTCCATTCTAGATCCTTCATGTCAAATTCTTCAACCAAATTCTTCTTGCAGTTTGTGATAAGCCTTGATGATCATGTCAAGAATAGATCATCTACATACAAAACCAGTATCAATGGCTCACTCCCTACTCTCAAATAGTAGGGTTGGGATCTGTGTCACTCCTGACGAATTCCATCTTCTATAGGTAGATATCAATTCAACCATACTAGGCACTAGGCGCTTGCTTCATTCCATATAACGCTTTATTCAATATGCACACATGATTAGAATCTTCTGATCATGTGTCTCAAAGCCCTCTATTTTTTCTATATACACCTCTTCCTCTATCACCCCGTTCAAAAATGTCATCTTGATACCCATCTGGTGAATTTCCCATCCCATCTGCGCAGCAAGGGATGTCACGGATCTGATAGAGGTGTACCTGGCTACTGGGGTGAAGGTTTTTTCATAGTCAATTCCTTCCTTCTGAGCATACCCCTTAGCCACAAACATGGCTTTAAATTTCTCGATGCTGCCATCTGCAACATACTTGATCTTGTAGATCCACATAGATCCTACAATTGATCTCTCTTGAGTTCTGGCGACCACTTCCCATATATCATTTGTCGTGATGGAATTGTACTCTTCTACCATTACATCAACCCACACCTGGTGCTGAGCTGATTCCCGAAAACTGGAAGCTTATCCGACTTGAGCAACCAAGGCTTGATACCTCTCAGACTTCTTATGTTGTCTCTTCTCATTTCAGGGAATCCCGACAAAGTCTTTTGCATCCTTCAGAATCTATCGGAGATCCCTACTTGTTCTCCCACTGGTAGTGGGTGGATTTACCATCTCTCCCTCTTGCAAATCCTTGGGAGACATGTCCCTTAGATCCCTATGCCTTGGAGAGGCAACTGAATTTTCTGTTGCTGGTTGTTGGGGTTATACCAGAGGATCTTCCTCAGATTACGTAGAAGAAGGCAACTCGTGGGATCTTTTGAAGGAATTCTCCTCCATGAACTTCACATCCCTTCGCACCATGACTTTCCTACTCTCGGGAATGTAGATGCGACATGCCTTTGCATTCTTGTTGTATCCTACCAGATACCCTTTTTCTGTAGTAATCTCCAACTTCTTCCTCTTCTCACTAGGCACATGACAGTAAGTTGTACTGTCAAAGATCCTAAAGTGACTCACTTTAGGCTTACTGCCAGTGAAGACACTTTCTCATGTGATCTTTCCTAGTGTAGCATGAGGAGTCATGTTCTAAATGTAGACATTTGTATTATATGCTTCAGCCCATAGGAATTTGGGCATGTCTTGGTCATACAGCATAGCTCTTGTTGCCTGAACAATAGCCATGTTCTTCCTTTCTACCACACCATTTATACTATGGATTGTATGGAGTTGTCCACTCTCTTTTAATGCCTTCCCTTGCGTAGAATCAAATGAACACTTTATCTATGTTTTCACAACCATTATCTGATCACAATACCTTGATCTGCTTCCCTGTCAGATTTTCAACTAGAGCCTTAAACTCTTTGAACAGACTGAAGACTTCATCCTTTGTCTTCAAGAAGTATATCCAAGTTTTCCTGGAATGGTCACCAAAGAAGGTGAAGAAGTACTCGACACCACTAAGAGCTCTAGTGGACACCGGTCCACAAATGTCTAAGTGTATCAAGTCCAATACACCCTTGGCCCTATTGTTTCTTCTTTGATACGTTACCTTGGCATATTTTCCCAATACGCACCCCTTGCAGACATCATCTCGTTTAGTGCTCAGCTCTAGAACACCTGTGACAAACTTCTGGAGAGTTCTCAATGCCCCATGATGCAAATGCCCCATTCTTCTGTGCCATAGCTCATTCAAGTTCATTTCATCTGCGCTGTCGACCAGTGCCATTGGAGACTCAAGCTGCAACTTGTAAAGTTTGTTGATTCTTACCCTGATATGTTCCTTCTTCTTCCAACTAGGGTGTTTGACGTAGACTCTATTGCCAATAAAGTAGATTTCATAACCTCGGTTTTGAAGTTGAAACACTGAGAGAAAGTTCATCCCCAAACCCGGCACATGCAGTACATTAGTGGCCCAGATTCTATTTCCAGCCTCGGTCTGAAAAACTACGATACCTCGCCCAACAAGAGTGCATTTTTCTTTATTACCGATGGTTATTTTGAAATTCATCTCCTCTTCTTGGTATTCAGAAAAATAGTCTTGTACTCCAGTCATGTGAGCAAAGGCTTCACTGTCAATATACTAGGCATCATAAGAAGCAGTGCTTGATACAAAAGAAAATTCTTCCTCAACTCTATATGCCAAAACAAAGACATCATGATCTATCTATTTTTTCATGCTTCTTTCCCTTTCTGGAGAACTGCGTGAACCCTTCTGCACTGCTGCAAGAATAGACTTTCGTTCACTAGTCGATTCTCCCTTCCTGTTACTCATCTCTGGCTCTGATACCATGTGAGATTTTCAATCTAAAAACTATAAAGTTGCAGTGATATATTTATTCCTCCTACTTATTATTTCAATAAGTTATTTTTCATAAATCTTATGGAAAATATCGAAATAAATACTACTGCAAAATTCACAAATACACATGCAGAGAAATAAACAGTAAAGGACATAAGCACCAAAATCAATCACATGTTCACAATTATTTTTGGACAATTGTCCCCAGAAAATACCAATGTGAGAAAACCTGTGCAACAGAGGAGGGTTTTATTAATTATTCATCAAATGATATCTTTATAGGGAAATATAATGGCAGATAAAATCTGAAATACCTGAGAATGAATTTTTGGCTCCCTCGGACAATTCTCTGACACCCTAATTAGCCCCTTGTCTTTTGTGCCTGTCTGCATGTTTTACTGCACAGTCCCAGCGCTGGACTGTGTAAGTCTACGTAGGGACTGCATGGGTTCTATGCATTGAAACCTCAAGCTGCCTCAAGTGGCCCACTGCTGCCCTCTGTCCCTGATCTCGATCACTACTGACTCTCTTTGCCTTTTTCTTCTGCAAACCCTTTGCCCCACAACTTTCCCACTGAAATCGAATTCTCACTACTACATTTGGGGGAAATTCCGACACTTGGTTCTGACGCTTTTGACCAAATTTTGGAAATTTCCATAATTTTTTTCAATCCCGCCTGAAACCGTCGCTATACTGACGTTTATAGAAAAGTGTCGCAATAGCGACTCTTTGGGGCATAGTGTCGCAATTGCGACGTTTGGAGGAAGACATCGCAATTGCGACACTAAGCCCCAAAGCGTCGCTATTGCGATGGCTACCTCCAAACGTCGCAAGTGCAACACAATGTCTAAGTGTTGCAATTGTGACGTTTGGAGGCATCCGTCACAATAGCGACGCTTTTTCCGCTGTCAGTATACGACACTTATATGCGCGCTACATAAAAATACAAAACTTATATGCACGCTACATAAAAATGATTTTATTAAAAATACGAAACTTATATCTGTCGCAATAGCTACATTAACGTCTGATATCACGCGCGCATTCGTCCTCTGCTCTTGCAGAACAACATTCGCCCTTAGCGCTTGAAAAAAAAAATTTGCCCTCAGCATTCGCCCTCAGCTCTTGCAGAACAGCATTCACCCTCAGCATTCGCCATGAGCTCTTGCAGAACAGCATTCGCCTTGAGCTCTTGCAGAACAGCATTCGCCCTGAGCTCTTGTAGAACAGCATTCGCCCTGCATTCGCCCTTAGTGTTCGTCCTCAGCTCTTGTAGAACAACATTCGCCCTCAACTCTTGCAGAACAACATTTTCCCTCAGCTCTTGCAAAATGGTAAGTTCTTACTGCAGGCCCTTCCTCCTATAGTAGGGTTGACTCTATTTGGGTTTTTTTGGTCAATTCCATTGGATTGTGTTAGGCTGTAGGGTTCTTTCTAGATGTCAAGAATCAAGATTCAATACCCTCTATTATCTTCATCACCCAATACAAGATTTAAATTTTTCCCAAAGAAACGCTTATTAATTTGGCAGCCATTATTTCTCCCTGCTTTAAAAACCCTACATTTAAATGAAAACAAGCATTGCATTTCAACTACAAAAATCTATTAGTGTTCAAATATACATGTGTGCATCACTTGTGTAGGGTATTCCTTTTCCACTTTCACATTATCCAAGAATGTGTGTAGTATAGTTCATATTTTTTGTGATTTAGATTATCTTGAAAAAAGAAAGGTAAATTATTTCCCATGGAAAAAGAAGGTTTTCCCTTTTTACTACTGGAAATGGTACAACAAAGTTCCATTTCTACCCGAAACTCCTATGAAACAGGAACCAAATAAAGGTCATGTCCTCAATGGACATCATTTGGCTTTGAAAATGGCCATTGCATCGTGTTGTTTCTTATATTACATCACGATAGTTTCTTAGGTCATTTCTTGTTTCTTGAGATGAAAAAGAACCAAAGAAATCGTGAAGATTCTTTCAAGAAATAAATGACCATTTCTCAATCATATCTCAACTATTTTTTATTTTATTCAGTGGTTGCTTACTTTGAGATAAATTTGACACTTTTATAAGGAATATAACATAAAAACACAAAATGGGAAGGAATTGATGAGGTAGATAACCTTTAGTTGTTGTCAATTAAGAATTGATAATACACGATGCATGTTCTGTACTACAAACTAGATTCCTTCCTGGAGTTAGGACACAGAGTATTGAATCAAAGTTGTAGTTTCTAACTTTTTGTATTGGTTCATCAATCTTGAAATTCAGACATTGCATGTCTTCATTGCTTCATGTTTGAATAATTTGCATCATATCGTACAATAGGAAATTAGGAATTATGATTATTATTACTTTATGGATATGTTAAGTTACTTTTAAGTTTGGATGGTTTAGTGTGAAATTATTCTAGTGTGCCCCTAGGCCCAGGTGAAGGGATGCCAAGGACTAACAACCCTAGTTTTTAAATGGTATTGTTTCTAACTATTTTTTAAAACATACAAATTACAATTAAATTTTAAAACTTAAATGATTCAAATGAATTGGTATGCTATTTGGATGAATTGGTCTGGCATATTTAGAAAGATCAAACCTCAGAAATAAACATGTCTATTTTTTAATGGTAAAGAAGTATTAGACATTAAAGTTACAACTCTGTTATAGTAGATGTATAAAATGATTCCTACAGGTTTATTGGCATGGGGTTGATCGAATACAATCTGGACATACACAACCTAATTTACAAGAGGGATTATTTGTTCACACCAAAGGTGTTGTAGCTACTATGACTATGATGCAAAACTGGACAAATAGCATATCTATCATACTAGGCATGGCTTAGACAGAGTAGTTACTGGTGAAGAAATTTCTGCTGGCTTTGACTTTAAATGTAACATAAATTTAATCTCTTAACCAGAGGTTTCCTGGATTATAATTCTGTGAATTTTCTGCCTTGGGACTACTATGAAATATTATACAAAACAGTAGTGGAAGTGAACAATATTCCAATTGTAATGTTCTCTTATAATTAAATTGCCCAAGGGAGGACAAAGTAGCCTATCCAACCCCATAGGCTATAGTCAATTATAAAGGGGGAAGTTAAAACTTAAAAAATAAAAATAAATAAATAAATTAAACCTTAAAACATACCTACCTATCCATGAATCATAAGTTCATAACTTACCCAGCGAAAGCGTAGACTTAACACAAGTATCCATCCTCAAATTGCTCTGAATGAGCCAGAGCCTCAGGATGAGAGTGATTCCTACTTAGAGAGCATGCTAAGTGAAGATCTAAGTGATGATGATGGCATGGATGCTGATGATATGGCTTGAGGAAGCCATTGCTCACTATTAGGCTTTAGCTATTTTTATTTTAGTATATCAAAATTCCCTAGTTCATGTTTACAGTTTTCCATTTGGAGATGCCTTGAGGCAAATTTTGAATTTAGTATGACAATGGACATATATTTTGAAATTTTGAATCATGATTCTAATTTCTTATAATTTATTAATATGTAAACTGAGATCCAATTTGCACTTGATATCATATATGAATCATGATATTATCAAACTAGAAATTTTGAAATTTCAATGACAAATGTCACATGTGAATGTTGAAACTTGAATGTTGAATGATGTGCATGTTTAAATCTTTAAAGTTTAAAGTTTATAAATTATTAGTAATTTACAAATTAATATATTAGTGTCATTAAATTTATAATTTATAAATTATAATGTAGAAAATATAGTATTATATATGATATATAAATTATAATATATATTAATATAAAAATACCCAGACACCCACGCACCCTGTTTCAAAAAATGTCGTCCCCGTCCCCGTCCTCGTCCTCGTCCCGAACGCACGTTTCCTGACAACATAGTTTCAAACATTAAATATCAGCAAAATCTTTTAAAGGATATTGAAAGGATAAAGGTGATGGAAGATAGAAAGTGCCTTACTTAAATGCTCTAAGGATTTTTCAATAGTTTCTCTAAAAGCTTCACTTCAAGGCCCTTCAAGATCGTCTCCAACAATGCTATACCATCAGCTTCAACAATATTGCTCCAAAAATGTCCTCGAGGTCTTCACAACAAGTTTACTAGAAGTTTCTCCAACAATATATTCAATAAGGTCTTCATTGTCAACTCGTCTCTTGTTTGGGTGCCTTAATGTGCAATGACATGTTTCCAAGACTGAATTAAATGCAAGGCATATTTGAAACTCTAACTCTGTCTTCCGGTGTCTTACTAGAAATTATTTCAGTTTTCATTTTGTGTTTTCAAGTTAGATATTGTTTTCAAGTTTTTACATTTATAATTTTATTGCAATGTGGCAGACTGATCAGAGCAGTGCAGGAATAACCCCGAGACGGGATGATTGCGGAAAGAGGCCAGCGGAAGAACATGTAAAGTGCCAGCATTGCTCTATCTTCAGGTATTTTAGTTATTTACATAATTGAAATAATATTGATTTTGTTCAAATATGCAGACACCTAGCCATGGTATGCCTGATGATTCCCTCTTTGAGGAAGAGCTTTCTTCATCCCTATCTCCAGTGTTCTTGTTGCGAAAAAATGCACGAGATGCAAGGTCGGAATTTAATACTTTGATAGACGCGCCTCAAACACCTGAAACAGAAGAGAGGATAAAAAAACTTATGAGCCATCTAGAAACATATCAGGTAATAATAAAAAGTCAAAAGGATATTTTTTTTGTTCTGCATGAGATGAATTGTGATAGTTTGATTTTTAATTTTTACATTGACTAAACTAACAAAAAGTTCTTTTGTATGTAGCATTATCTAGCACTTGCTGAACCCGGTGTTGGTGGTAGTGGGACACAAGGGCAAGAGATTTCCCAGCAACCCTCTCGTACACCTTCTACTTCTTTAGGTGCCAGCCAAGAAACACACCCTGCCCAAGCAGACACCCAGCCAACTGTTGAACGTGTTGGCAATGATGAGGCTGATATGGCCAACTACATTATTGTGTTTCCTGGAGCTACACGTGTCAGCTCCACAGGGACCATTAATGGCACATTTTTGGTGAACGATGAGGGTGTCCCTATAAAGCATGTACAACTCCCAGGTAAATTTTAATATTTTAACTATTTCATGTACTTTATCTAAAACATATTTATCATGATTTTTATTTTTAAATTAATGATAATATCTTCTTCTTTTTTATGTGTAGGAAACAATGAGTTCTACAAGTTTTTGGAGAGCCATGCGTTGGTAATTTTTGGCCCAACCATACGCACAAGGTGGAATTCCCAGAATTCCAACCTGAAAAAAGAACTTCTAGATTATCTAGAAGCCCTTTTTGGGGTCGGCACATTTGACAGAACAGCGGTGGCTCGGGTAGCCGGAAAATATTTGAAATATACCAGGGACACCTATAGGACGCAATTTCAATTTAACCCTAGATATGAGCGTCCTCTCACAGTTCCAGAGAGTGAGTGGAGAGCACTCATCCATGACGGAAAAGAGAAAAGGGCAAAGAAAGAAGGGAAAATGCCAACTGGACCCGCAAGGTAAATTACAACTTTAATTCAATAGCTTTAATTTTCTCTATGTCTAAAATAAAAGTGTGCTACGTCATATCTGACTTTAATCTTTTGATGCTAGGTTGCTTGACACCTCAAAGGCAACCAAAGCTAGGATTGAAAAAAAGGGCCATCACAAGCTAGGCCAGGGTGGCTACTTGAAATTAGCCGCAAGAATTGTAATTAAGTAGCTAAACATCTTATAATTAATTGTATCGTCTTCCAACGTTTTTATAATCCTATAAAATATGATTAAAAATACACAATCATATGTAATGTAGGGTGATGACTTCGGAACAAAAACTACAGAGGAAGATAAAAATATCGTTTTCCATTTCGGCTATCAAGTCGTAGTTGAACGTCGCAGAAGCTTGGGGCAGGTCCCAAGATCCAGAATGCTTGATAAGGTAAAAAATTAACCTTTTAATATGTTTGTTTTCGTCCATAAATTTAATGTCTAACAACCTTGTTTAAATCAGGGGAGCAGCATTACCAACGAGGCAAATAACCCAGTTTTAGAGCCAGATGTAGATGATCCCCACGTGCAACCTGATCATTGTAGTGGGAACCAGGCCGACAATGCTACTATCAGTGAGGGCCGTGATGGTAATTAATTTCCACTTATAATTTTTTCTAATTATACCTTGATGGTTGTCCTTATAAATTTTTTTTTTTAAATGATAGAGAATGTTTCTCTTGAGGATCTTACCACCAGAGAGGAAGACGGGGCAACAGTCCCAATGGCGACAACTGGTGCACTAGGTAAATAATCTCATTGCAATTTTTTTTTATTAATATTACCGAACTAGTTCAATGATATTTAAAAATTAAAAGTTAAAATTTAATATTATCTATTTTTGTAGGCGATGCCCCGTCACTGGATGAGACCAGACATCGTGACTACACAACTAGGTCAGCGGCGACAACTGGTGCACCAGGTAAATAATCTCATTGCAATTTTTTTTATTAATATTACCGAAATAGTTCAATGGTATTTAAAAACTAACAGTTAAAATTTAATATTATCTGTTTTCGTAGGTGATACCTCATCACTGGATGAGACCAGACATCGTGACTACGCAACTAGGTTAGCGGTGACAACTGGTGCACCAGGTAAATAATCTCATTGCATTTTTTTTATTAATATTACCGAACTAGTTCAATGATATTTAAAAACTGACAATTAAAATTTAATATTATTTTTTTTTGTAGGCGATGCCCCGTCACTGGATGAGACTAAACATCGTGACTACGCAACTATATCAGCGGCGACAACTGGTGCACTAGGTAAATAATCTCATTGCAATTTTTTTTACTAATGTTACCGAACTAGTTCAATGATATTTAAAAACTGACAATTAAAATTTAATATTATCTGTTTTTGTAGGTGATGCCCCGTCACTGGATGAGACCAGACATCGTGACTACGCAACTAGGTCAGCGGCGACAACTGGTGCACCAGGTAAATAATCTCATTGAATTTTTTTTTACTAATATTACCGAACTAGTTCAATGATATTTAAAAACTAACAATTAAAATTTAATATTATATGTTTTTGTAGGCGATGCCCCGTCACTAGATGAGACCAGACATCGTGACTACGCAACTAGGTCAGCAGTGTGGGTCGAAAGGCACGAAACAGGAGCAAAGCACGATGATATTGATGATGTAATTAGGAGCTTTAGAAATAGGAAGAAGAAAAAGAAAATTTGATAATGTAAAATATTGTATTATTATAAGACAAACATTACCATACTTGGAACGTTTTTTGCGTTATATAAAAAACTCATTTATCATACTATTTTTATGTCAAACATTAATTGCAATGTTTCCTTGTGTACTTTTTGTTGAATTGTTTTTTTATTAGTTATTGAATATTTTTTTTTATGCTCATGAAAGTAAAAAATGAAATATAGATTGGGTATTGGGGAATTGAGAGTGATGTGAGGGGGGGGGGAGGGGCCATAAGAGCTTTCACCTTCACGTGGTTGGCCCTGTTTAGTAGAGAATAATTTATTGGAGCGATTTAATCTTGGAGCAAACCTCCCTCGATCCAGCGTAGCAACAAAAAAGTCACTGTTGACTTAGTTGCTACTCTTTCAGATCGTGGGAGGCTTGTTCCAAGTTCATGCGACTCCAATAAATTGTTCTTGAAATGAAGAGGAGCTTATTCATGTATGTTTTGACATTTTCAACATATGTTCTAACATTATCATAAGAATGCATCTTAGAGTAAAAAATACTACATCAATTACTTGTATTTATCGTATAGATAATGATGGATTTTGATTGACTTGGCAGTGCAGGTACAAATCCTCTTGCATCATGAGAAATACAACTTGTCAACCAGGGTCATGTCCAGGATATTTTTTCTTGTGCGCTTGACCAGGTTCGTAATGTAACATTTTGTAAGTTCCTTTACAGTTCATAATTCAATATTAAGCTTGTTCATGATTATTATCTAGGTTTTTTGTATGTGTTTTTTCATCTATTTGATTGTAAGCAACTCTGCATGTTTCCTGTTGTTCACTATGATTTATCCCATTACCACTCCCAAGATGAATCCGACTTTATTGTTACATAGGTTACTTTATTGTTACTATTATTTCTCCATTTACGATTTCATAGGTTACATCATGTAAAGTTGTCAATCTCAGGTTGGTGATGAGCTTTAGTTCTCCAGATTTGGGGCTTTTCTGATATTTTCTCCTTCATGTCATTCCTGCATCACCTTGTTGTTTGAGCATGCCAATTTTCTACCACTTGTACCAATTGGCACATGTCAATCTCTGAGTGGTGCCACATTTCACCTATTTTCAGTGAGTTTAGGGTTTCTCTAACATAGCTTCAGAAATCCGATTCAGTGCCTGCTTGAATATTGTCACATAATACTCATGGTTTGGATTGCTGAGCATGTTCTCAATGGTTGGTTGATTCATAAGAACCACCCATATAGTCATCTTGAGATATTTCAGTAGTTTTCTCGGGTTTCCTTTTTCACCGTTTCTAGTGGGTGGGATGGTGTGGGGTGATCCATCAATACTGGTGCTCTTGTAGTAGGGAATTTGTTTTTTGGGATATAAAGGAGCATTTGATATAGATATCCCATTGGATGCATTCATAGATGGGCACGAGAGGTCAAGAATTTAAATTAAAAATATGCAACCTCTAGCATGGCAACCTGAAGGCCGCGAGAGACACTGGTTAAAGATTGTTTTGTGCTGGCTTTAATATAGTCGTGATTTCTTTCTATTATCTTAATGCAAATATATAGTCCGGTCTCATTAAAATGAGGATTGTGGTTGTATTTCTCTTTGGTTGTTTCTCTCTTAATGCTCCAGAAGTTGCCAAAAGTTGCGATAGTTGTTTAGTTTGCCTGTTACAACTTAAGAGTGGTTTTTAGCAATGGGAGTCATGTTTTTTAAGGTTCATACTAATATGAAGATCTTGTAATTCTATATTCAGCATAAGAGAAGATGGCCTCTGCTTTGGGTAGTATGACAACAATTGCCACATCTACCTCATTGGGTAACAATTGAAAGGGGAAGAAGTTGGGTGCAATGTTTGATAATTATGGCAGACAATTGTCTTCTCTTTCAGTTTTTTCACCCATTTCCTTTAATCGCTCAAGCAGAAGAGGGACTCTGAGATTACGCGACAAAGAGAAGGTAGTTAATACAAGAGCTATGGAAAATGAGTTGTACTTCAACAAGGATGGCTTAGTGACAAAAAAATTGCAGGTCAGAGAAAAAATTATGTTTAAAGGAAGGTCACCTGCACGTGAAACTTCACCGCGGTGGATCTTTCCTTGTCCACTTATATTCGATTTTAATGTGTTATTTTAATTTTTCATGGAGGGTTGTTTTGGCATATGGTCTGGCATTCAATTGCACACTTACCGAAAGCATTGTCAATTTGTCTTGTAGGCGGTGTGAACAAACTTGCTGATCTTGTTGGAGTCACCCTTGGGGCGAAGGGAAAAATGTTGTCTTGGAGAGCAAGCATGGTTCTCCGAAAATATTTAATGATGGTGTGACAATAGCTAAGGAGGTAATTTGTAGATGTGTGCTCTGGTTTTCTTTTTAACATTGTATTAGTTCCCCCTCTTAAATGTCTTAGATTTGGTAGGCATAATTTGAAAACTCAAAGGTGAAAGGAAACATATTTGTTACCCAGTGGTCTACTTGGCCTATGGACTAGCCACATTAGAGTAATGCATAAAGCTTTTCACAACAATAAAAGGAAAGGGTTATGGCTGAGTCAAATTTTATTGTTACTAACAGTGTAATGAAATGTATCTCAATGCTATGGTTTTGGCCTTTTTATTGGTTGAATTAGAGGACCCAGTTGAAAATATTGAGGCCAAGTTGGTAAGGCAAGCTGCAGCAAAGACAAATGATTTAGCTTGGATGGAACCACAACATCTGTTGTTCTTGCACATGTTGAAATATTGAAAAATTCCAGAACAATGAATGGAGAATAAATCTCCCTTCCTCTAACACAGGAAAATAAAAATTTCTTTGACAGGAGACAGAGTTTCAATACTTTGAAAACAAACTTCTATTCCCTTCAATAACTCAAAAAAAAAACTATTACACTTCTTCCTCACTGAGAGGGATTGCAAAATTATGACTGCTACAAAACGCAGTGCATAAAACGAACTCACTGTCTGTTCAAAACAAACATACTCTGTCTCTAAAACACTATGTTGTGTTTTTCACTTTCGCACTGTTGTGCATACACACTTAAAAAGTTACACTTAGTCTTTCACTTTTTACACACTGCTGTGTAATAAAAAATTTACGTACTATCTATAAAAAAAATTACCAAGCTTTTTTGTCCTTTTTATTTTTATATGCCGTAACATATAAAACATATTATAATAAACCCTCTTTTAAAAAAAATAAAATTAAAACTAAATTCTACGGCCCACCTTTCATTTCGCATATGATATATATATATATATATATATATAACATATGTATATATTAAAGTATACATAAAATTAAACTATAAAAAAATTAAAGAACCCTTTCCGTCGGACTTAAAAAGTCTGAATAGATTGAATTTCAAACCAAATTCGCATTCCAAAATGGGATGTTGACGTCTGCCTAATTTGTAACGCGAATTCTCAATCCAATGTGCCTTATAAAAAATTCGGGTCTGGTTTTTAGGTTTTCAGATTCCTTTCAATTTCATGTGATCCAATATTAATGCTCCACGTGTCCTCCTTTTGAATTTACAAAACTGGGGGGTAAATTTCTGTTTGTTTAATTTCTGGTTGGTGAATTGCATTAATGTTGGTTATTGTGTTTAAATACAATCCTGTACATAAATATGGTTGTGGCCGTCTACAAAAAAAACTTGCAGGAATTTTAAATGCTGAATTAAATTTCTGGATGGCGTGCAAGCAACCTCAAAAAAAAATGTTGTTGCTGCATCCGTCCTTCTGCTACATCAGTTGAAGTTAAAATTCAACAACACAGGGTTTAATAAGTGAGGGTGTAAAGGTATCTTTTTGTCGATAGCACTGGATTAAGATCATCTACTCATTTTTGTAGGGTCTTATAGTGTTTGGTTTTTTAGTTTTGGTTGAGCTTATTGAGTCTAAGATAGTTTTTGAGTGAAAAAATTGCTATCAGGTATTAAAACAATTTGGTTCTTTTGTCAAAATTTATGAGCTTGTTAGGAAATACAAAACTGACAATGGTTGTATCTTAAATTTGTGGAAAATAATTTGAAATGAAACCTTTTTTTTTAGGTTGTTGCAGCAGGTGCAAACCCCATTCAAATTACTAGGGGCATTGACAAGACAACAAAGGCCCTTGTTTCGGAACTCAAAATTTTGTCAAAGGAGGTAAACGCTTGCCTTTTGAGTAGGCTGGTTTTCCTTTTTGCTGATGGTTTGGTGTATCTAATTGAATTAGTTGCCTAAGGTATTTTTGGTTGCAAACTCCTTTTCATTTTTCATACAGTATTGGCCTTGTGGAATACATTTGATTGTGTGGTCTTGTTAGATCTATAACATTTGTAGTTTTTTAGTCTTATGGTCGAGGTGCACTTTTATTATGGAAATAGTTGATGCAATATTGTCATTTAATCCTTACTGCAGGGTAGCATGTTGAGAAGTTTCTTGTGAAACATTTGGTATTCAAAATGACACTTGATCCTATACAGCATCATGCACTTGACTTCAAAATTAATATTCAAAGTGTGCCAGACAATTCCTGCAAAATTTCAAATATTTATGTTGTTTTAAACCATTATCTTTTTCATGTATTGGATGCTGAAAATGAGAAAAAGACTTTGGTATGAAACCAACTGGTGAATAATTTCCAGCAAAACAACCACTTACAAGACATGATTTAGAAGTAGAACATATGTACTTATGAAGCATAGAAAGATATCCTTGATGCATTGTCAATGTTTGGCTAGGGTTATTTTTTGAGAAAATAACTCCTTATTCCTAGAATAGTGATCTTCAATACAAGTAAATGCCAGAGAAGAGAGATCATCGTGTGACATAAACCTATTAACAAAAGTGAACAGAGAATGATTATTAATTATGGCATACTAAGTTGTCAACGATTTTGACTATTTGTCTTTAACATGTAAAAATGTTAAATTCCAAGCTTACATCATCATGGTTTGGCATCATGAGCTTGACTAATTGTCCGCCATGCTCATAATTTCATTGTTGTCTTCATATCTATAAACAACGTTTCAAATAATAATAAAAAAGTTCTATAAGAAAAATCCAGACCTCCATGCTGCTGCTCCTTGTGAGACAAAGTCAAAATTGCATTACACAATCTGACGCATAAGAATCTCCTATATCCCGGTGGTATGTATCCAAATTCTTATAATAGTGTCTTCAAGACTTATGTTGACATTGCCAATGGAATATTTAAGCAATGAAACATGGAGCCTTCTTCATTGTTGTATATGTAACAGTATTTTATTAATATAAATATTGATGGTTTTGTCTTTCTGAAAATGAAACGTAAAAATAATTTATTGTGGTCAATTGAAAAGTTTTTTTTTTAAAGCTTTTAATTATGGAAGGGCGACATAGATATATGCCCTTCTAATTGAAATTCGGACCTGCCCTTCAAATTTGATCACTGTGTGGGACCTTAACAAACAATAAAACTATTCCACTGCGCGTTATATAAAACATATAACAAAACCTTTGTCAAAACTTCAAACGAACCCTTTAGCTGTGGGTATTTCATCACGAATTGATCATTTTACCATGTACCTTCTTCTAGAGGAATATTTTTCCACTTGATTATGTACTTCATAATGGTTATATGTTAAGTCCCTATATTAATAGTGTAGTCCCTTATTATGTTAGTGTAGCCCCACTTATTGTTATTGTTGTACCCATGTAACCCCCATTTTGTTATTATTGTGCCCTTAAATTATTATTGTTAGGTCGGCTAGGATTACATTTTGGCCCATTAGGATTACAATATGGCCCCATGGACTCCTATATATAGAAAGGAGGTTTTGTAAATTGGACCATCCAAGAATTGTTCATTTATGTAATGTATTGGAGGTTTCCCCCTTGAAGTGGCTTATTTATAAAGCGTTGATATCTCTTTTCTATTTTTTGAAGGCGGTTACTCAACATTTGGTATCGAGCTTGGGATTCTGGAGTTTCGCTGCTCCAAAACAAGTCATCGTGGAATTTTCGCTATAACTTTTTTCTATAAAGTTTCGAAGCTGAAATTTTTAGGGTGTGAAGCCGAAATCTAGTCTAAAGGAAGATTGTATAAATTTTCAAGCTTGGTTTCATCGTGCAAGGAGATATCATCCTGTGGAGACAAATTATTTTCAGGCTCCTAAACAGGTCATCGTGGCATTTGCGCTATAACTTTTTTTCTACGAAGGTTCAAAATCTGAAATTTGTATGGTGCGAATTTGAAATCCTGGAGAAATTCTTAAAAAAATTACAGAGCTTGGTTCGCACCATTTTTGGAGATATGATCTGTGGAAGGTAGTGCTTTTTCAGGCTCCTGAATTTCATCTCAAAGAGGTGATCATGGGAAAAGTTCAATAACTCTCTCTCTGGGCATCGGATTGGAGTGCCGTAAAAAGTGGTCACAAGTACACAGACTTTAGTTTCTTGGATATCAATTTCGGAGAGAAAGGACAAAATAGTGACACGTTTCAAGTCGTACAAGTTCTCTCTACTCAACCAGTCCATAATTAGGTCATTGTGGGAGATTGGACACAAATTTGTCTTGGATAATCCAAATCAAGTCAGACCTGTGGCATTCAAAAGATAATTCAGAGGGATACTTCAGTGCTGAATTTCAGATATAGAAGAGCCGCAATCACAGAGATAATACAATTTCAATGTAGAGCTCCTCAAAAGCAAGTAAAAGGTGTGTATTGTTTTTTCGAATTGCATAGTCTTTTGTTTGAAGAATCAAGTTGAATTGATTCAAGGACATAGTGAAAATTTTGTCATTAATGGGTTCTATTGTGCCTCAAAAAATATTTCATACCCAGTAAGCCCTCGAAAAAGCTATACTATGACGCATGAGGAAAAGAATTGCAATGAGATATCAAAATTACGGTACCAAGTGCAACAAGTTTCGATTTTACGAAGAGAAATTGAAGATGAAATAGATGGTTTAAAAGCAGAAATGGAGGCTAAGTTGGATGGTTTGAACGATCAAATAATAGAAAATATGGATGATAAATTAGTGGAAGATCACATCAAGCATCAACAACAAGTTCTCCAACTCTCAAAGGATAACCCAACTTTGGTGCAGAATCTAATGAAACAACAAAATATCAACATGACATCGAAAGAAGTTATGAAGCAGTCATAGAAACAAGAAATAGAAAACTACAATCAATTTCAAATTATCTCAGCAAGTGGAAGAACTTTCCTGTAGAAGATTCCACATGGGAGGATGAGAATTTTATACAAAAGCATCAAGAAATAATCAAGCGTTGAGGACAACACTTGTTTGAAGGAGAGGGGCATGTTAAGTCCCTATATTAATAGTGTAGTCCCTTATTATGTTAGTGTAGCCCCACTTATTGTTATTGTTGTACCCCTATAACCCCCATTTTGTTATTATTGTGCCCTTAAATTATTATTAGGTCGGCTAGGATTACATTGTGGCCCACTAGGATTACATTGTGGCCCCATGGACTCCTATATATAGAAAGAAGGTTTTGTAAATGGTATCATCCAATAATTGTTCATTTATGTAATGTATTGGAGGTTTCCCCCTCGAAGTGGCTCATTTATAAGGCGTTGATATCTCTTTTCTTCTATTTTTGAAGTTGGTTACACAACATTATATGTCAAAGAGATACAGAATGTTTGTCTATAACTTTTTGTGGTTCAAGAATCAACTTTCATTCTTCATCTAATTTTGGAAGTTCTATTTACATTGGCATACTTTTTCCCAAACCTTTTTTTAGGCAAGATACATGAAAAACTTTCTGAATGCAAGAAGAAGGAAAATATAACTTCTATACCACTTGTGCAATCCTATGAATAATTATTTAGGGCCATAGCATTTTTGAGCTAATTATTTATTCTTCTTTTTCTTGAATGAAGATTACTTCTAATGCTATAATCTAAAAAATACCCAATTACCCTCCTCAAATTATCTTTCACTTCAATGTTGTTCCCCTTGTTTTTATCATGTTTCATGTCATTTGAAGGTTTTCCATAATAATTTTCAAAATTTCTTTAGAATTTTCCATATGTGACTCTGTTTCCTATACTTTGGACTTATCTTGCAAAAATTATGAGATACTAGGAATTGGATATCCATAAAAGGCCTTAAATGGAGAAATTTTAGTAGATGTGTGATATGTAGTATCATATTACCATTCTTCCTTGACGAACCCACTTCATCCATGAAGATTGCTTTTCTAAAGAGTAACATTGTAGATAACCTTAAAAACATTTGTTAACTATTTTTGTTTGACCATTTGATTGTGTTTGATATGTAGAACTCATGGCAACTAGTGTTTATCCACTCATATTAAATAATTATTTCCAAAAGTTTCTTGTTACTATTACTTTAGGAAAACCATGAAGACTATGAATTTCTTTCACGGACACTTCTGCCACTTGGCTTGTTGTTTATGTACTTTGAGCTCTACACAAAAAATCTACAAAATTTGTCTATATAAATGACCACAAAAATGTAATACTTACCTTTATATTTCAGTAACCCTGTAATAAAGTCTATTGATATATCTTCTAGTCTTTGAATATGTGTGTGGAATGGTTGAAGTAACCCTAGAGATTTTACTATCTCTTTTTTATTTATTATGCAAACCTGACCTTCTCTTACAAAATTTTGAATATCTTTCTTCATTCATTCCAAAAATATATTTTTTGATCCTTTGAGATGTTTTAAGGAACCCTGTGTCCTACTATCAGAGAAACATGGGACTCCCTTAATATTTGTTTATTCAAATAAGCTTGCGTGCATAAAAATATTCTACATTTGCACCATAGAGTTCATCCCATCCTTTATAAATTTTAGTTTTTGTTTAGTACTATTTTATACATTTTCACTCCCAATGCTCCATAGAGTTCATCCCATCCTTTATAAATTTTAGTTTTTGTTTAGTACTATTTTCATTTTTCCATTATGGCAAGCTTCTTCTAGCCACCTAGGAATAGAAAATGTAATTGGATATAAATTTGAGGCCTCTTCTATTTTAGAAAGAGCATTATGTACTAAATTTTCCTTACCCTTTTTTCAGATTATCTCAAAATTAAAACTTTGAATTTTTTCTCCCCATTTTTGTTAATATTCTAATGAAAATCATAGCTTCAAAAAATACTTTATGCTATCATGGTATATCTTGACTTTAAAGTACCTCCCAATGATATACTATCCCCATTTTTTATTGCATGTAATATTGCTTCCATTTATTTTTCATACGTAGATTTCACCTAATATTTTCTTTGAATTCCTTGCTTTTAAAAGCCAATGATGTCCCTTATTGTGTTAATGTTACGTAAATTCCTTGTCCTAGTGCCTCACACTCTACTATGAATGTTTTACCAAAAGTAGGTGCAACCGATGTTGGTGTAGAAGACATGACATCCATTAAAAGAGAAAATGCCAAAGTAGCCTCATCATTCCATATAAATGATATTTTCTTCAAGAGATATGTGAGTGGACTTGAAATGCATGCATAATTCTTAACAAATTATCAATAATATCATGTAAGTCTAAAAAATTTTCTAAGAACCTTGATTTTCTTAGGAATAGGTCTTTTTGTAATAGCTTGCATATTTTGAGGCTCCAACTTCACTCCTTCCTTTAAAAAAATATGAACCAAATACTCGAATTCTTATTTCCCAAAAGTACATTTAGATATTTTTACATAAAAATTATTGTTCTCAATAATTTATATAACTTTTCCACATGTTTAGTGTGGTATTCCCATGATTTATTATAAATATGTGTATTATCAAAGAAAACCAACACAAATTTTATAAGATGGGATCAAACAAAATTGTTCTTAAGTCGAGCCCGTCGGACTATAAACCATAATTCAAACCAAATTCGCGTTCCAAAATAGCTTGTTGACGTCGGCCAATTTTGTGACGTGAAAACCAATTAAATTCCACCCTAATATTTTTCGGGTCCGAAGTTGCGCTGGCATACGGAGGGATAGTTGTGATGCGAATTTTTTATCAAATTTGCCCTAATCTTTTTCGGGTCCGGATTTCCACTGCGCGAGCGGCCCAAACAAAGATCCGCTCCAATCAATTTCTGCCATGTGTCCTCAATCAAATGTTGCCCTGTTCCCGGATGCTGGTGCATTCAATGGCATTTAAGGCGATGGGACATGGATGTGGCGATTTCATATCGATCGCATTAAGTTTTAATGTTGTTCAATTAAGTTCCAAGGTTTTCACATCTAATCGCATTAAGTTTTAACACTGTTCAAGATCGAACCTCCACTCCTGTTAGCGATTCCGCATGCTCCAATATGATCTGGCCTTCGGCTCTCATTAATGATCAGAGATTAATTATGACGGGCGTCCTTCGATTGCATTGCAGTCAGGTCAATAATATGGCATTTCGCTATGGTTTTTTAGACGAGTCAGTTGTTGGGTTACACTGCCTGCTCACTGTGACGAAAAGGAGAAGTGGTCAGCTGAACTGTTGCTTAGACCTTGCTGCATATCTGCATTTCTCTCGGTCTGGTCCTTGTCTGTCTTCCTCTGTTTCTTGGAATTCTGTTTCTCCGTCTCCTCTTGTGCCCATTGCTGAGACTGCACCTATGCCTCACCTGCGTCAAAGGATGCGTTTCCGCAGGGGGAGCACTAGAAGTCAACCCCTGTGCGCTCCCTCCAGCCCCTCAACCGAGTTGACTTCCCAGTCCAGTGATTATCACGCAGGTCGCTATCCAGATACTAGAAGTGGGCGGGGTCGGGTTCTAGTATTTGGCCACCATATGGGCTCCCCTGCTCCTCATTTCCCCACCGCTTCACCTTCTCCCATGATGCGCACTGCGCTTTTTTCCTTTAATTGCTCTCTAAATCGCCCACGAATCACAGCGTCAATTACTGTGGTTTTCCGTGAGGAGGCCCAAATGGAAGAACAATGCACCTGTCCGGCGGGTCTGAGCTCAAAAAAAGCTGGCCAGCATTCGGGCCTTCAGGAGGGGAGCGGTGTCATCACTGTGGAGGTAGCACCTAGCGATCTTGGACCTTCCGAAGGATGGTGTCGAATCGTCGAGGAGCCGGAGGAGTAGTTTGGTTAATTTGTTTTTCTTACTTCGCGGCCCACTTAATTGGGCTGCTTTTAGATTATTTTACTGTGCTGGACCTTTGTAATATTTTTGAATTCTGTACACGTTCAAGACTGGTTTCCCCGTATGAGGGAAGTCTTCTTAATTTTTTGATGACAAATTTGCCAAGAGTCTGGGAAATGTTTTTGACTTCGGTGTAATTTTATTCCCACTGTTAATAGATTAACTTTGCTTAGAAAAAAAAAATGTTGCCCTGTTTCTATTTTAAACCTGTTTTTTGAAATAATGTTTATATGATTGTTTATAGTCGAAGCGCTGCGAGGTGGTTTATTATATTAATATTTCACGGTCTAATTATGTTCATAACAATTGGAAGAAAAAAAATGTTGCCCTGTTTCTATTTTAAACCTGCTTTTTGAAATACAAAGTCATGTTTATATGGTCTACGTATTATACTCTTTCTCTGTATATCTACAGGAACTTTTTTGCTATGAACAGGGTGGATGTTGTAGCGAGCTACTAATGGAAACAAGCGAGCTTGAACCTTACATCTCGGATGCAACAAATGGTTACCAATTTTGGAATCAAGCGAGCCTGATCTTACAAGCGAGCCTAGGTTTCTACAAATGGTTTTTATTTCTGGGAACAAGCGAGCCAGAACATACAATCGACCCTGGGTTTATACATATTTTTGCTCTATCATGGATGCTTTTTGTGTGAGGCGTATATCAACAATACATGTCTCTGCACATTTCCTGTATCCACTTTATGATACTATTTTATGTGTTGACAGGTTATCACTCTACCTTCAAAACTAGCGATGCTGGTTTATTGATATGGTCTGATGGTATTTTTATATTTTGGACATATCACACTCCTCACATGATTAGCATTTTTATCTGTTCAAGGATTTTTGGTACTTTAATTTGTATTTGGAACAATGGCCGTCGGTACTCTATCTATTGATTTACTATTCTACATACTGCTATTTCACTTTCTTATAGATGCCTCGGACATATTTCGATGCTTTCTTAGATTGTCGATAATCTCCCTGTGGACCGTTACTGGGTTTTATATCATGTCCCTATATGTGACATGGGGTATTTTTCTATCATTGTCTGGGGTGGGACTTCCACTTTTTTGGATGGATATTTGAGTTCCAATCTTCAGATGTGAAATGTAATGACTTCATGGACTGTTTTACTTCATATAATATATTCAAAACAACGTTTTTTCTCTTGTGAAAAAAAATGATTAATGTTTATCACTCTGCCTTCAAAACTAGCGACGTTGGTTTATTGATATGGTCTGATGGTCTTTTTATATTTTGGACATATCACACTCCTCACATGATTAGCGTTTTTCTTTGTTCAAGGATTTTTGGTACTTTAATTTGTATTTGGAACAATGGACGTCGGTACTCTATCTGTTGCTTTACTATTCTATATACTGCTATTTCACTTTTTTATAGATGCCTCAGGCATATTTGGATGCTTTCTCAGATTGTTGATAATCTCCATGTGGACCGTCACTGGGTTTTATATCAAGCCCTTGTATGTGACATGAGGTATTTTTCTATCATTTTCTGGGGTGGGACTTCCACTTTTTTGGATGGATATTTGGGTTCCAATCTTCAAATGTGAAAATGTAATGACTTCATGGACTGTTTTACTTCATATAATATATTCAAAACAACGATTTTTCTCTTGTGAAAAAAAATGATTGTTTATAGTCGAAGCGCTACGGGGTGGTTTATTATACTAATATTTCACAGTCATTGGAACGTCCACAATTCATAACAAATATTGGAGATTTACTGTCCTGTTTTAAAGTTTCATTTTTTTTTTAAATTGAACCCACCGTCGCTATACCGACTCATTGTAAGCGTCGGAATTGTGACAGCTTAAAAACGTCGGAAGAGAAACAGTATAAAACGTCAGACCACATTTCGTCGGAATTGCGACCGTTTACAAACGTCGGAAGAGCGACGTTCAAAACGTCGGACCACATTTCGTTGGAATTGCGACAGTTTACAAACGTCGGAAGAGCGACGTCCAAATCTTCGGACCACATTGCGTCGGAATTGTGATAGTTTACAAACGTCGGAAGAGCAACGCTCAAAACATTGGACCACATTTCGTCGGAATTGCGACAGTTTACAAACGTCAGAAGAGCGACGTTCAAAACGTCGGACCACATTTCATCGGAATTGCGACAGTTTACAAACGTCGGAAGAGCGATGGTTTGGGAAACGTCGGAAGAGCGACGCCTGTTTGGAAGCGACGGAAAAAGTGTCGGTAGTGCGACACTTTTTAGGTGCGTCGGAATTGCGACGGGATGGGAAACCACGTTTTGCCCGTCCTCGAACTGTCGCTCTTGTGACGACTATGTGTCGGAATAGCGATGCATTGGCCGTCGAAAATTCTGCCAAATTTTCTAGTGTCTATTACTTTAGAATCGATCTCCTTCGGGTACTAAGTGTATGCCCAGCTTGTCTTCTAAATGAACCTCAAGCCTTATTTTATAATCTTCTCGTTGGAGAACCAATGACTTGTTGAAAATGCAGCAAGATGATGGAGCTTAGTGAAATGAAGTCGCCTTCACTAAGTGGGCCCGCAGGTAAATTCTGGTGCAAAATCTATTTTTAGACTATGTCTATTTTTATACATATGGAGCATGGTCCGGGGATTGCAGTATGTTATTCTTGGAGTATTGGTCATGTTGGTAAAAATAGATGGGACTCTATTTTTTGGACCTATAGGTCGAAGTCTATTTTTAGACTGCCTCTCCTTAAAATAGGCCTCTCCTTAAATAGGGAAGTCAAACATTATTTACCCTTAATAATATTTAGGACTATAAACTTCTCGCCTTACTCTTCGAGCACTTTCGCCCGAGCCTTGGAAATGGCTCATGCATCTGACAGTGGAATTACGTTATTCCCAAGGGTTTGGTGAGCACATGCATGGTTGAGATTAGTTTAACTAGCTAATCAACTAGTAATGAGTGGAGTGAATTAAATATTATTTAATTCATTAATTAGTAACTCATTATTCAACTCAAGAACACACGCTCACCACAAGGCATGGACAAGCTTATGGAGACCAAAGGAAAGAGGTAGATGAAAGGGTGGAGTTAGCTATCGTTGGCGACATCAGTTGTGTGCATGAGATTTGCACCACACCTGAGGAATTGCCTACGATGATCACAGTCAAGCCAAGGGGATTCGAACCTTGGATCTCTTCATATACAGGCCATGATTGCGCAATAGAGGCAAGGCAATTGGCGGGGAGTTTTGAACCAGTGACTTGTTCAAAACTAAGCTAGATTGTGTGTGACTTTATGAGAAAGTACTAAGTACTTGTGAGGAGTATTGTACTTGTTTGGTTACATGATTTCTCCATTATAATATACACAATAGCTGCGGGGTTTTCAGCTATAGGCTTTCCCCATACATACCGTGTTAGAAGCGGTATGATGAATTGATGTGCTATCGCTTGTTTTATTTCCGCATGTGATGATCTCAGGAAGAGATTGTGTGTTGCATATAACTTCGAATCGTATGTGACTGTGGATAGTCTCAGGATAATTAATCATTATTCAAAGTGAAATCTGCTACATGGTATTGGAGTACCAGGAATCACATGATCATCACAAGATTACAAACTTATTTCGGTAGACGTAGTCCGTAATGGCCATGGATCTCTCCGATTCATCTTTCTTTTGAAAGAAAGGTCCGTAAACGCCCCTGCGCTCAATCTCTATGCTAGAAATAATTTGTTCTCATGATAAAGACGGTTGAGCTGAGGTGGAATTCGAATTTTGCAAACAGCTTTGTTTTCGGGTGCCTGTTGAAAATGTCCTTCAACTGGCCATACTCCGAATATGCTCTTGAAGGCGCTCGAATTATGTTTCATGGAAGATGGAAGGATCGCATGGAGGCAGTATTAGAAGATAATGGTCTGAAGGAGTTCGTGGATACGGATGTCCAAAGGCCCACTGATCCTGCTGAAGTCGAAGCATGGCAAAAGAAGATGGCGAAATGTCGAAGGACCTTGTTGGAGGGCGTCAAGGATCATATTGTATCCAGCCTGCATGGAAAGGCTTCTCCATATTTAATGTGGAAATCTTTGACGGATCTATTCCATAGTAAGAGCGACCAAAGGAAGCTGGTGCTCAAAGATAAGCTCAGGAACATCAAGATGGAGAAAGGCGACAGTATCGCCAAATACCTCACGAAGTTCACTCAATGCAGAGATGAGTTGGGAAGTGTGGGGGTGACTGTCGATGAAGAGGACATGGTCGACCTGGCTCTCCTTGGTCTTCCGAAGGCTTGGCACTCATATCAAGATAGTGTCAATGGTTGGGAGAAGCTGCCGGGATGGGAGCGCCTTTGGGCGGATCTCATGCAGGAGGAGATAAGGAGGACTACTCGAGATGGATCTTCATCAAAGGGAGCTGATGAAGAAAACTGCGCTTTGGTGTCCAAAGCAAAGAAGGGGAAGGGAAAGAAAACCTCTCATTCTGGTGCAAAGGGCAAGAAGCAGGATATGGCGAAAGTGAAGTGTTTTCACCGCCATGATCACGGACATTATGCTACCAATTGTCCAAAGAAGAAGAAGAACAAGCAAGCGGGAAGATCTGCAGATGGAGAAGCTTTGGCTTCACAGTTCGAGCTTGACTTTTCACTGATCGCATGCTTGGTTTCAAGTGTGATGGGATCGGTATGGTTCTTGGACAGCGGTGCATCATTTCATATGACGGGAGATCGGGAGTTGTTCTCAGATCTGGAGGACAAGCATTTGGGTGTGCACATCGAGATGGGCGATGATGGTAGATACAGTGCGACTGGTATCGGTACCATATCCTTTCAGAGGGAGTCTGGTAAACCCTTTGTACTGAAGGATGTCATGCATGTACCTGGATTGAAGAAGAACTTGATCTTTGTGGTGATGTTGGAGGATAAGGGGTATGATGTGGTCTTCAGCGAAGGAAAAGCCTTCCTGCGCAGTAAGACTACTGGAGAGACCCGGAAGATAGGGGTTCGAACCAAGAACCTTTATCAATTGCAGGTAGATGGCTGCGCAGCTATGGCATGCAAAGCGGGAGAAGTGGTGAGCCGGGATGATGAGGGCGAACTGTGGCACAGGAGATTGGGCCACCTTCACCATGGAGGTTTGAAGATTCTGCAGCAGATTTCTACTGGACTTCCTAAGGGCACCCTTGCATAATCAGATCAGTGCAAGGGGTGTACTTTAGGGAAGTATGTGAAAGCAACCTTTCACGAGAAGGATAGTCGCGCCACGATGATCCTTGAGAGAGTTCACATAGACGTGTGTGGTCCTTCTAAGTTGCTTCGACAAGAAAGCACAAGTATTATGTGATCTTTGTTGATGATTTCTCTCGAAATTGTTGGATCTTCTTCATGCAGAAGAAGAGCGATACATTCGCGAAGTTTTGTGAGTTTAAAGCACTGGTCGAGAAGGAGTCGGGGAAGAAGGTGATTGCTCTAAGGAGTGACAATGGTGGTGAATTCATCTCGGCTGAATTCAAGGAGTTCTGCAGCGCAGAAGGGATTCGGAGAGAGCTCATCGCACCCCATAACCCACAGCAGAACGGGGTGGCCGAGCGGAAGAACAGAACGATCGTGGGTGCTGCACGGGCGATGTTGCATGATCAGGGCCTACCCCTTCACTTGTGGGCTGAGGCATGCAATACAGCAGTGTATGTGCAGAACCGTTGTCCTCACAAGGTTCTTAGCATGAGTACACCGGAGGAGGCTTATTCTGGCAAGAGGCCTGATATTTCCCATTGCGGATCTTTGGTTCTCCTGTCTACATGCATGTGACGAAGGATGCGAGAAGGAAGCTGGATCCAACTGCTGAGGTTGGAATATTTGTGGGGTACACTGACACACCTCACAACTACCGGGTGTATTTTTCAGACAGTCGCAAGACTGTTGTGCGACGGGATATAAAATTTCAGGAGGAGAAAGCCATGTAGTGTTCGCTTGAGAGGGAGCTACACTTGCATGCAGATGAGGAGCTGTTAGTTCCTAAGGAGGAGCTTCCGGATGTGGATCAGCCACAAGAGGAAGTTCAGGAGGTGGAAGAAACCACCCATGCAACGCCAACCATCAGAGGGCGCATGCGCACTACAGAAGCTGAGCGACTGGCTCGGGATGCAGAGAAGGTTGTAGGACCACCTACAGCACAGCGCAGACAGAGGTAGTCACCGGATCGGTACACTGGATACATGGCTCTTGTGAGTCAATGTGTCATGACGGAGCCATCCTCTTTTGAGGAAGCTGTGGAGGAACCCGCATGGGTAGATGCCATGATCGAAGAATATGATTCGATCGTTAGAAACAGTGCATGGGAGATTGTCCCAAGACCGGAGGGGAAATCAGTGGTGGGTTCGCAATGGATCTACAAAGTGAAGCAGGCGGCTGACGGGAGTGTGGAGAAGTACAAGGCGAGATTTGTCGCCCGTGGCTTTTCACAGATCGAGGGGATTGATTATGAGGAGACTTTTGCACCTGTCGCAAGGTACTCTTCCATACGGACGATCCTTTCTCTCTCAGTGCAGATGGGGTGGCACATTCATCAGATGGATGTGAAGACTGCGTTCCTCAATGGAGTTATTGAGGAGGAGGTGTACATAGAGCAGCCTGAAGGTTTTGAGATCTTCAACAGTGAGTCGCATGTGTGCCAACTCAAGAGAGCACTGTACGGGCTGAAGCAAGCACCTCGTGCTTGGTACACTCGGATAAACAGCTACTTCACCGGGCTTGGATTCTCCAAGAGTGAGGCGGATCCTAACCTGTACCAGATTGTGGTGGAGGGGAAGCTGTTGATCATCGTACTGTATGTAGATGATCTGAATTTGACTGGCGATGAGCAGTTGATACTTTCATGCAAGGAGGATCTTGCACGAGAGTTTGAGATGAAGGACTTGGGCATCCTTCATTATTTTCTGGGATTGGAGATTTGGCAGCGCAGCGGAGGACTGTTTGTTTCTCAGGGCAAGTATGCCCGGGAGATTCTGGAGAGGTTCAACATGCAAAGCTGCAAGCCTGTTGACACTCCTCTTCCTGGTGGTTGGAGGAAGGAGGATGCTACTTCAGCGGAGGTAGTGGATGCCATTGTCTATCGACAGTTGGTGGGGTCGCTTATGTATCTGGTCAATACACGACCTGATATATGCTATGCAGTTAACCAGCTTTCGCAAGCTATGGTTAAGCCTACAAAGCTCTTTTGGAAGGCAGGCAAGCATGTATTGCGCTATATTAGAGGCACATCGGGATATGGTCTATGGTACAGACAGGAGGATGGAGCGAAGCTTTCTGGCTTCACTGATGCAGATTGGGCAAGGAGTCCAACGGACCGGAAGAGCACTTCTGGAGGAGTTTTCAGCATTGGGTCGACAGCAGTTTCCTGGTACAGCAGGAAGCAGAGATCCGTGGCACTCAGTTCAGCAGAGGCGGAGTACATGGCAGCTAGCTTGGCTGCATGTGAGGCTATTTGGATGAGGAAGATCCTCGCAGGTTTGTTCAGGTTGCATTTGGAGCCTACAGTGATCTACTGTGATAACCAAAGTTGCATTAAACTCTCGGCTAATCCATTATTTCATGATAGGTCCAAACACATCGACATCAGGTACCATCATATCAGAGATTGTGTTCAGCGGAGAATCATGATGCTTTCATATGTTCCCACAGAGGATCAGGATGCCGACATCCTGACGAAGGCGCTCACCAGGAGCAAGTTCGAATTCCACAGAGGCAGGATAGGGGTTGCGGATAATCCATATCTTGCTGAGAGGGAGTGTTGAAAATGCAGCAAGATGATGGAGCT
This sequence comes from Pinus albicaulis, assembly GCA_034641835.2. Lineage (NCBI taxonomy): Eukaryota > Viridiplantae > Streptophyta > Pinopsida > Pinales > Pinaceae > Pinus > Pinus albicaulis. The sequence continues at coordinate 857,244,722 of CM076579.1, forward strand.
TAGTGAAATGAAGTCGCCTTCACTAAGTGGGCCCGCAGGCAAATTCTGGCGCAAAATCTATTTTTAGACTATGTCTATTTTTAGACATATGGAGCATGGTCCGGGGATTGCATGTATGTTATTCTTGAAGTATGTGTCATGTTGGTAAAAATAGATGGGAATCTATTTTTTGGACCTATGGGTCGAAGTCTATTTTTAGACTGCCTTTCCTTAAAATATGGAAGTCAAATATTATTTACCCTTAATAATATTTGGACTATAAACTTCAGTTTACTCTCTTGGAGCTCTTCAGTTCAAGCCTTGGAAGTGGTTCATGCATCTGACAGAGGAATTACGTTATTCCCAAGGGTTTGATGGCATCATGCATGCTTGGGATTAGTTAACTAACTAATCAACTAGATATGAGTGGAGTAAATTAAATAATATTTAATTTACTAAATATTAACTCATTAGTCAACTCAAGAACACTTCAGTTCACTACGGTGCATGATCAGTTCAGTGGAGACCAGTGGAAGAGGTAGATGAAAGGGTGAGTAAAGCTATCAGTTGGTAGATTTGTTTTGCATGAGATTTGCATTACACTTGGAGGAATTGTCCATGACAATTGCGCAGTCAAGGCAAGGGGATTCGAACCTTGAACCTCTTCATATACAGGCCATGATTGAGCAATAGAGGCAAGGCAATTGGCGGGGAGTTTTGAACCTCAGACTTGTTCAAAACTGAGTCAGATTGTGAGTAACTTCATGAGAGAGTACTGAGTACTTGTGAGGAGTATTGTACTTGTTTGGTTACTTGATTTCTCCATACTAATATACACAATGGGCTGAGGTTTTCAGCTATAAGCTTTCCCCCATACATACGTGTTAATGTGTATGATGAATTGATGTGTTATCGCTTGTTTTATTTCCTCAAGCATGATGATACGAGTGGAATAGATTATGTGTTGCATATAAATTCGTATGTGACAGGATAGTCTCGGTGGATAATTAATCATTATTCCAGCAAATATCTACACTTATTTCAGTTAAAAGATTAATCAATGGCTAAGATTAAAACTTGACTTGATCCATGTTTTCTAGAAGATTCGCACTCTGACTTATTAATATCCTTTAATTATTTCATTTCCATAAGTTTAGACTTAGGGTCTTCATTAAAATAATTAATTATTTTAATAAGTCATGAACCGAGTGGAATTTCCACAAACTATTTTTGGATTCTTTGGAATTTTGTTGTCCAAGCTTCCCTACAAAGTTTGATACTTGGAACACTTCCGGATGCTACAAAAATCAATAACGAGCATGAACATCATGCTTCAAATTGTCCACAGAAGAAGGTAAGCAAGAAGGAGCCTGCAGTTGCACCGAGTGAAGCATTGGCTTCACAGTTCGAGCTTGATTTTACTCTCATTACATGCATGGCCATCACTGTAATTGGATGCATGTGGTATTTAGACAGCAATGTCTTTTTCCATATGACGGAGAATAGAGATCTCTTCAGTGATTTGGAGGAGAAGGACCTCCACCAGAACATAGATTTTGGAGATGACGAGAGGTATAGTGCGGCCAACATAGGTACAATTACCTTTCATAGGGATTCTGGCTCCCCTCTCAGACTAGAAGATGTTTTCTATGTTACAGGCCTAAGGAATAATCTTGTCTCTGTAGCAGTATTGGAAGACCGTGGTTATGAGGTGATGTTTAGAAAATGAAATGTGCTCCTTAAACAAATAGCCACGAGATATGTGAAACAGATCAGTTCAAGAGTCAAGAACATGTATGCTCTAGAGGTTGAGGATGCATGCAAAGCTTTGAGGACAACAGCAGTGGTTAATGACTTGGTAGTTAAGAGGGAGAAATTATCTCTCAACATGCAATCTCAGAAGGTTTTGGAGCAGCCACAATTGCAGAAGCAGAGAGGAGATCGAGTGGAAGAGTGCACTCAAGAAGAGACCTCCAGGAGGGGGGAATTTCAAGTCAAAAAGGAAGATAGAGTACATGCAGCTATACCTCCAGGTGTGAGGTGGGTGATTTACAAAATTAATCCAAAGAAGAATTTTTGCAGGGTCCATTGAGATGATAGATTCCTTTCTTGTTGAGAGGGAGTGTTGAAATTTGCAATAAGAAATAGTGAAATTGGCATCTAGAAATAACATGAAAATTCACACACTAGTGTGGGATTACAAGTCACACGATGATGGATCTTAGTGACACATTAGTGTGCAACCAATTTTTAAAATAAATTGGAAAACTAATTGTAATATTATCTCATAACAACTTTTAATAGTTAACTAAGTGTGATAAACTTAGTTAGCTCAAGAATTTCGAGTTGAGAGTAAAAGGATAGGCATGTAGAGTGATTCTATTATTTATAGGGTCCAGTTGCAGTTGTAGCGCTAGTGTGGTGTGAGTGGGATCAGTTAACTCACATAAATTTAGTTAAATTTAGTTTAACTAGTTCTAACTAATTGATGAGCTAGCGGAAGATCAAGTGAATTAAAATAGATTTAATTCACCAGTAGTGATCTACCAAGTAACTGATGATTCACTCTAAATATTTGCATGGTCAATTATAATGACAACCTAGTTGAGACAGAGGTTAAAGACAAGTAAATTATCAGTTGTATTTTTAGCGAATTGCCCAGGTGCAGTTATAAAGTTAGAGGAAGGCTCCATATGGATTGTGTAGTAAAGGAAGGATAATTATCCTATTTAATAGGGATTAATTGCCTAGGAATTGCGTGAGCAAGGTTGGGATAAGGAAGGGCTGAGAATTCGCTAAGTGTTGGTAAATTTTGCCTAAGAATTGCTAGACAGTTTTGAGTGGGATCAGAGTGAGACAGTCATGATAGTGCAGGATTTTCTCGGTGTGAGAAATCATTGTATTGTTTCATGATTCTTTGACCATGTAAAATATATGATAGAGGGGTTTTGAGAAGATCCTTTCCCCATGAACATATTGTGTTGTGTGATTGATAATTTCATTTCTCTTACTTGCATGTGATTGAGCAATCATGATTTATATTCCGCAAATATTGTAGAAGGATTCAGGATCTTGTTTTAGTACATTACATGATTGAATTGAATTCATTGATATAATTTCTACATGGTATTATAGCTGTGTTAGAGATTTTATACAAAATCAATTGTTTTTTGAGTTCTTATTGATAATACTTGTGCATTCAATAATCATCATTGTTTAATAGATGGAAGAAGTATTGCAATATTGTTATAAAATACAATTATGTCTTGTGATTATTGAAACCATGACCAATAATTTCATCCCAAGGTTAATTTCTATAAGAGGAAAATTACAGTCATATAAAAGTTTTCCATCTTGCAAGCCTATGATCATATGATTTATGGATTCTCCCAGCGGATAGAGAAAACTCTATGGTCAAGAATAATAAGGGTGACAAAAATTCAATCATGGTGAAAATGGAACAATAACGAACATGGATTAACCCCTTACGAATCTTAAGGGAGGTGGCAAGAGAGTAGTCAAAAATGGATCAACAGATAGCATGAGGGAAAAAAAAAAATGCCTCAACTAATGGTAGAAGGGCAATGACAAATGACCCAACATCTTACCTAGGTTTTGGAAAATCTAAGTAATGCAAATAAAAATGGTGCTAATGTATCTAATGGAGACAACTAGAGTCTGACATGAGGTAAAAACCATAATCCTAGTCCTTTTAACATATCTATACAAACTGTGACAGAGGAAACTAGTAGGTGGACCCCTAGACCTTTACTACCATAATTCTGGATGGTCAAGGAGCAACAAACCAAGGACCAATAGAACAAAACAAACACTTCTCGAAATGTTTCTAGGAGTATGCATCACTAGGAGAGGTTCTTCAGACAACTATGGATTTTACGGAGTTCAATAACATTAAGTACAAAAATAGGTCCATGGATCATAAATAGGGGCACATGAAAAAACTATGATATATTGTGCAAGGTTGTGAAATTTTCCATCCCCACCTTCAATGGGTCATTCAAGTACTCAACAAGGTCTTGGGTACAAAATTTAGACACTTCCCACTTAAGCCAACATTGGAAGCATGCACCTTTATATTTGTCTCCTTAAAATTGGAAGGATAAGCTCATGGGTCATTCAAATACTCAACAAGGTCATGGGTACAAAATTTAGACACTTCCAACTTAACCGAACATTGGAATCATACACCATTATATTTATCACCTTACAATTGGAAGGAGAAGCTCATGACAGTCCCACAAATTGGTCACCCTAGGGCATTCCAACATTATTTCTTACATGGAATTCACACAAAGATTAATGGACCAATTTGACAAGAAGACTCTAGATATTCACTTCAGGGAGCTAGCACAACTCAAACAAGTCAGAACATCAGATACATACATTTCAAAATTTCATTGAGAAACTATTATGGTGACAAACATATATGAACAGAAGTTGATCATGCTCTTCACAAAAGGTTTAACCAAACCACTATGTGGTGGGGTTGAGGCCTTCAAACCCACCACCTTACAAGATGTCATCACTAGGACATGAGACATGGAATATGTAGCACCTAAATCTAGATTTTCGTACCACTAATCACTCAAAAGAATAGAGATAGGAAACCATTTCAATGAGTTGATTGGAAAGGATAGGTTGGATGAAAATACATGGAATGAGCTAAGAAAGAAAAAATTATGCTTCTGTTGCAAGGAATAATGGGAGCTAGGTCACAAATGCTTGGGTAAGGGAAAGGTCCACTATATCGAGATAATGTAAACAACAATCGTGAAGAAGATACAATGGCGACACCAATTAGTGATCCTATTAGTTCAGAGGAGGAGCAATCCCATGAGGAAGCTAAAGGGGATGAGAGGGCTTGTACGAGAATTAGGGTGGTACTATGTTAGGTACCTATATTACTAGTATAGTACTTTATTGTTGCTATTGTAACCCCTTTATTGTTATTGTTGTACCCTTGTAACCCCCATATTGTTATTATTGTTCCCTTACATTATTATTGTTAGATCGGCTAGGATTACATTGTGGCCCCATGGACTCCTATATATAGAAAAGAGGTTTTAGTCATTTGAATCATCCAAGAATTGTTCATTTATGAAATGTGTTGGAGGTTCCCCTTCGAAGTGGCTGATTTCTAGGGCGTTGATCTCTCTTCTCTTCTATTTTTGGAGCTGGTTTCATAACATTTGGTATCAGAGCTTTGGATTCTAGGGTTTCGCTGCTCCAAACAGGTCATCGTGGAATTTTCGCTATAAATTTTTTCTATGAAGGTTCAGAAGCTGAAATGTTTATAGAGCGAAGCCGAAATCCTGAGGAACGTTGTGGAAAAATTTCAGATCTTGGTTCGCAATATTTTCGGAGATATGATCTGTGCAAGTTAGGGATTTTTGCAGGTTCCTAAATTTAACCTAAACAAGTCATTGTGAATTTTCGCTATAACATCTTTTATACGAGGGTTCAAAAGCTGAATTTTTCATGGAGCAAAGCCGCAATCATAAGGAACCCCATGGAAAAAATTCAAAGCTTGATTCGCAATATTTTCAGAGATATGGTCTGTGGAAGTTACGGATTTTTTAGGCTCCCTAATTTCATCTCAAAGAGGTGACCGTGGGAAAATCGTCATAACTCTCTCTTTGAGCATTGGATTGGAATTCTCTAAAATGTGGCCACAAGTGCACGGAATGTAGTTTCTTTTGTATCAATTTCAGAGCCAAATGAGGAAACAGTGACACTTGGCAAGTCGTACAAGTTCGCTCTATTGAACCAATCCATAATTAGGTCATCATAGGAGATTGGGCATAAATTTGTCTTCAAGAATCCAAATCAGGTCATACCTGTGGCATTTGAAAGAAGATTCGGAGGGCTACTTCAGGGCCAAATTTCAGATATTGAAGATCCAAAATCACAAAGATAATTCAGTTTCAATATCGAGCTCCTCAAAATCAAGAAAAAAGTGTGTATTTAATTTTCAAATTGCATAAGTCTTGTTTGAAAAATCAGTTTTAAGTTATTCCAAAGGCCTATTGAGCATAGATATCAGTATTGGGTTCTAAAATGCCTCTTAAAAAGAATTCAATACCCATTAAGCCCTTAGAGTACTCTACTATGACTAATGAAGATGAAGAATTGGAACATGATCTATCAAAATTACAAGAGCAAGTGCATCAAATTTTTCTCTCACAAAGAGAAACAAAAAATGAAATGGAAGTTTTGAATAAAGGCGTGAAAGCGAAGATGGATGGTTTGAAAAATAATATGGATGTTTTGAAGAAAGGTGTGGAAACTAAGATGGATGGCATGGAAGCTAAGATGGATGACATGGAAGAAAAAATGAAAGAAATCATGGAAAACATGAATAATAATATAAAAGCAAAAACGGAAAGTTTGACAAAGTTGATACAAGAAATGTTTCCTAATGGCGAAAATATAGTAGAGGAAACTCATGATGAGGACAAAATAAATGTTAATTTCGATTTCATAAACTCTAATGTTAGATGGAAGAACCACCATATTCCAAAGATGTATATGAGGAAGTTTGATGGCAAGGATCCTGTAACATAGATACTACAAATGGAGCAATATTTTGATCTCAATAATGTGCAAAACAAAAAAAAGGTACGCATTGCAACTTTACATTTAGAACAAAATTCATTTGTATGGTATCGATGGCTTTGCTCTCATAAAAAAATTGTCACTTGGTCAATTTTTATGGAGGAAATGATAGCAAATTATGAGGATACAAAGAGCAACACCTTCTTTAGCCAATTGATAAATCTCAAACAAAAGGGTTTAGTGGGGGAGCACATTGAGGGCTTCCAAAAATTGAATATAAGGGTAAATGATATTCTAGAGGAACACAAGGTTGATGTCTTCATAGGGACTTTAAAAGATAACATTCAACATGAAGTTCGCGTTTTGGAACCTGATTCATTGGAGAAGGCATTCAGGTTGGCAAGAAAAATTGAATGTAAAATTATGGCGACAAAGAAGCCTACCACTCACATCTATAAAAATGGAAGTGTTGCTACTACTAGACTTCCACAACCTACAAGGTTGACACCACAAAAATTGGAAGAAAAAAGAGAAAAAGGGCTTTGCTACAGTTGTGATAGCAAATACACTAAAAGTCATAAGTGTGCTGATAAGAAATTATTTTACATATATTGTGAAGAGGAAGAAGAAAATGAACAAGAAACTTCAAAAGAAGAGGATGTACACTAGGAACCAACCCTAGAAGAAGAAGAAATGAGTTCGACCATATCGTGTAATGCATTGGCAGGAATTACCACTCACACTCTCAAGATATAAGGACATATCAAGAAGAAAAAGGTAATAATGTTGACTGATTCAGGTAGTACCCATAATTTTATTCATTGTAAGGTAGCCAAGGAATTGAGTTGTTTCATATACCCAATACCAAAATGTCAAGTGATGGTCACAAATGGAGGAACTATAAATTTCTTTGGAAAATTCCATAATATCAAGCTAGCCATGGGGGAATATGTATTGAATAGTCCAATGCTTTCCATTCCAATGGGAGGTGCTGATGTTGTACCAGGAGTACAATGGTTACAATCTTTGGGGACAATAGCTTTTAATTTTCAAGAACTTTTCTTGAAAATTTTTTCGGAAGGAAAGGAAATTTTTGCAGGGTATCGCAGGGAAGCCAAGAAAGATAATAAGCTCTAATGTCATGCAAAAGCTGCTGAAGAAAGAACAACGAGGTGTAATTGCACAATTAAACTCACTAGAAGTTCCAACATCAAAATCATTTATTTCTCCAGATATCCAAAAATTCTTTGACAATCATTCCAAGGTTTTTGAAACTCCCAAAGGACTCCCACCTATTCGTGATCATGATCATGCTATTCATTTGATTCCAGGAAGTGTTCCTCCAAACATAATATCTTACAAATATCCTTATTTCCAAAAGAGCGAAATTGAACGTATGATTGCAGAAATGTTAGAGGTTGGTATAATTCAATCTAGTCAAAGTTATTTCTCTGCTCCAGTAGTATTGGTGCACAAGAATGATAGATCATGGCGCATGTGTCCATATTATAGAGAGCTCAATAAGCTCACTATTAAAGATAAATTTCCATTTCCTGTGATTGATGAATTATTGGATGAATTACATGGAGCAATTTATTTTACTAAGTTGGATCTTTGTTCAGGATATCATCAAATTAGAATGAAGACTGAAGATATTCTGAAAACAACATTTCGAACTCATGAGGGTCATTATGAATTTTTGGTCATGCATTTTGGCCTTACCAATGCAACTTCTACATTTCAAGGATTGATGAATTCCATTTTCAAACCCTTCCTTAAAAAAAATTTGCTAGTATTTATTGATGATATACTGATCTACAGTAGGTCTTGGAAGAATCATGTTTAACATATTGACAGGATGCTCAAACTATTGGAGGAGAAACAATTATATGCAAAAGCATCGAAATGTTTCTTTGGAGTACAAGAGGTGGAATATATGGGTCATATTGTATCTCACGAGGGTGTTAAAGTAGACCCTAACAAAATTAAAGCCATTAAGGAATGGAAAGTCCCCACAACCATAAAGTATTTGCGTGGATTTCTTGAGTTAATAGGGTATTATCACAAGTTTGTTAAGAATTATGGGAGAATAGCAGCACCTCTAACAACATTATTGAAGAAAGATGAATTTTCATGGACTCTTGAAACAACTAAGGCCTTTGAACATATTAAAAATACAATGTGCCTAGCACTAGTGTTAGCTATGCCAGACTTCACAAATACCTTTATTGTGGAATGTGATGCCTCAGGAAATGCAATTGGTGTTGTTTTAATGCAAGAAGGAAGACGCATTGCTTTTGAAATTCGTCAAATCAAAGGAAAGTATTTACAAAAGGCTATTTATGAGAAGGAAATGTTGACAATACTACATGCACTAAAGAAATGACGACCTTACCTAATGGGAAGACACTTCAAGATAAAAACTGATCATGATAGTCTTAAAACACTTTTTGGAACAAAGACTATCTTCAGAAGAGCAGCAAAAATGGGTCACAAAGATGTTGGGTTATGACTTTGAAATCATCTACAAAAAATGGAAGCTAAATGTTGTTGCAGATGCACTCTCAAGAAAGGATGAAGAGGTGGAAGCATTGCTTTGTGCCATTTCTATTATCCATCCAGATTGGATAACCGAAGCAAGGGATGAATGGAAGAAGGACGAAAAAGTGTAGACACTCATTCAAAATTTGCAACAAGATCCTAGTACATCTGATACATTTAGTTGAAAAAATGATTCCTTATGGTACAAAGATCGCTTATATATTTTCAAGAATTTCCCACTAAAACAAAAGATTCTTTTGGAATTGCATACTTCTCCTTTAAGAGGACACTTAGGATTTTTTAAAAATTACCACAAGGTGAAGAAATTTTTTTTCTTGGATGGCCCTAAATCGTATATTCAAAATTTTGTGGCAGAATGTTTGGTTTGCCAACAAAATAAAGTTGACAATTAAGACCCCAGGTCTTCTACAACCTTTATCCATTCCCGAGTCAACGTTGGGAGGAGATTTCAATGGATTTAACATAGGTTTGCCTAAGTCTGAAGGAAAGAGTGTCATCATGGTGATAATTGATAGACTTACCAAGTATGCACACTTTTTTTAATTATTTCATCCATTTAAAGAAAGTACAGTTGCTACTGCATTTATGGAAACAATTCAAAATCTACATGGAAACCCGAAGATTATTGTAAGTGACAAAGATCCCATTTTTACAGGAAATTTTTTGATGGAATTATTTTCTTGTTTGGGTACTCAACTAGCTCATAGCTCATCTTATCATCCTCAATTCGATGGTCAAACTGAGATAGTGAATAAATGTTTGGAATGATATCTTCGTTGTTTTGTATCTTATAAGAAATCACAATGGGTCAAGTGGTTACCTCTCGTTGAATGGTGGTATAACACTTCTTCCATGCTGTAGCAAAAATGACCCCATTTATAGTACTTTATGGATATCATCCACCGTCTATCACATCTTCTTTAAGGAAAAATTCTAGGGTTAAAGCAGTGGAAGATCACATCGAGCATCAACAAAAATTTCTCCAACTCTTAAAAGATAACCTAAATTTGGCACAAAATCGAATGAAACAACAGGCAAATCAACATCGCAGCGAGAGAATTTTTGATGTGGGATACTGGGTATTTTTACGGCGACAAACATAAAAAAAAATGTCCCTCAAACAAGCTAAGAAGGATAATAAATTATCGCCAAAGTAATATGGTCCTTACAAGGTGTTGCAAAAGATTGGTACTATGGCATTCAAATTGGAGCTTCTTGCTTCTTCGCGAGTGCATCCAGTTTTCCATGTTTCATGCTTAAAGAAGGTTATAGGGACGAACTTTCAGTTCAAACAATATTGCCAGAACTTGATGAGGAAGGAAAAACCATATTGGAACCTGAAGCAGTCATAGAAACAAGAACTTGGCAGCTACAAAATCGATCAATTTCAGAGTATCTCATCAAATGGAAGAACTTACCCACTGAAAATTCTACATGGGAGGATGATAATTTTAAAGTACCTGAAGCTACTCAAGCGTTGAGGACAACACTTTTTTGAAAAAGAAGAGCATGTTAAGTCTTTATATTACTAGTATAGTCTCTTATTGTTGCTAGTGTAACCCTCTTATTGTTATTGTTGTACCCTTGTAACCCCCATACTGTTATTATTGTGCCCTTACATTATTATTGTTACGCCGGCTAGGATTACATTGTGGCCCCATGGAGTCCTATATATAGAAAGGAGGTTTTGGTCATTTGAATCATCCAACAATTGTTCATTTATGTAATAATGTATTGGAGGTTGCCCCCTCGAAGTGGCTAATTTCTAAGGCGTTGATCTCTCTTCTCTTCTATTTTTGGAGCTGGTTTCATAACATACTATCACCAATATTTTTGGAGTCCCTAGATACTACACTTTTAAGATTAGTGGGGTCACAAAAGGACGAGTTACAACTTTGGTTAATGGTGGGGAAACTCACAACTTCATTGATGTATCCTTAGTGGCAAAGAGAGGTATTCCCATGGAAGACTTTGAGGGCCTTAACGTTATCGTGGCTAATGGATACAACATGAAATGCACATAGAGGATTCCACACTTGAATGTGACACTAGGAAATTACACATTTACTAAATACTTCTAATGTAGTAGATATCTCTAACATCAATGTTGTATTGGGGATACAATGGTTATAATCGCAATTGGGGAAGTTCTTAATGAACAATCAGGAAATGGAAATGGAATTTAGAGCATCAATGTGAATAAGGTGTTGAGTTGGGGTAGCATCAGATGTGATTTAAGTCTCAAATTTTGTAGAGCATCTTAGATACAATGTATTCCAGATAAATCAGAAATCGTTTGGTGAAATTCCACTCGGATTGTATTCCATAGAAATAATTACTTATTTTTAAAGGAACCCTAAGTCTAAACTTAAAAAAATAAAATAATTAAAATGAATTAATAGAATATGAGTGAGAATAATCTAGAATAAATGGATTAAGTCAAAATTTAATCTTAGTTGTTGATTAGAGATCTAACCTAGGTCGTTAAAGACTCAACAAGAAGACTATAAAATTGGCTTGAAGGATAATTTGGAAAACACATTTGGAGACACAAGGCAGTGATCAGAGATTGATTTCTTTAGTGATCAGTGCTCAGGAAGAAAATTTGATTGAGAGATATTTTCTAGAGAGGGGCAGTAGTTCTGGTTAGAAGGATTCTTGAGTCAGAGAGTACATAGTATTATACAGAGAGAGCCATAGCAGCAACACAAAGCTAGTGACACAGTGCTTACGCATTCATTACATAGAGTAAGAAGAGAAGTCGTTTTCCTGCTGAGGAGACAATGCAAGGCTAGTGCCATATCACAGAGAGATTTTTCGCAGGCCAGAAGGCCTCATTTTCCAGCCAACAGTGAGACCAAAACAAAGGCAGAAGGGAAGCCATCATTGTGAAGTAGATATTGCGCTGAGTGACACAGTCACTGCGCAGAGGCAGCATAGGCAATCCAGTCTTGGTGCATATCCATGCCAGGTTCTCGTGGAGGAGTGAGGATTGTCTCACAAGATCACTTCTGTCAGTTTCTCTGTATGATTTGATTGGTGTGTCGATCATAGATTTGTATTCATAAATATTTACTGCATAATATATAAACCCTTAGATATGTTGCACCAATTTTCCCACATTTGGGTTTCTCTGGGGAAATTAATCCAAAAATAACTGTATTGAATGGTTTTGTGATCTATGCTTGTTCAGATTTGTTTCCGCACTTGTATTTCTTCGGCAGTGTATTAGTGTAGGTTGCAGTGTGATGTATTCAGTGTTTGTCGTAGTAAAACTACAAATATATTGTTGAGTTAAAATTAACAGTTAGGTGAATATATTCAAGTTGTTGCAAAAGGATCCCTGAGTTTACATAATTTTCACATGGTATTAGAGCTTGTTTAACCTGAGTGTAGGCGAGACAAAAGAGCATATCCAATAGATTCAGTGTTGGTGAATTTGGAATCAAAGAATTGTGTAAGTAGCAGATCGATCTCCCAGTTGATTGCGCAGTCCAAGCTAGGAGGGCTAGATCAACAAGAAAGTATCTCTCTGAGTGAGCCGACAAAGAGGTAGGATTGTTCTAGATTGCTTATTGTCCAAGGCAGAGGGAGAAACACAAAAAATCTACGTAGATCAACAGCTGGAAGGATGCAATTGACTGCATAGTAGCGATTGCTTGTGCAGAGCGTCAGGAAGTGTAAATGAAACGAAGTTTTGGGGATTTCTGACCTCAGTGAGGTTTATTTCCCGAGAAACTCAGATTCCTCATGCAGTAGTAGCAGATTTTGGGACTTGCTCCATCAGGAGTGCATAAATCCAAGTCCGTAGAGGGTGAGAGGCAACAGATCAAAAACATTTGGGTGAGATGGCCACCAATATATTGCATGACCAGGACCGGTTGGAGGGTGCCTCCAACTATGTAATCTGAAATTCAAGCATCTCCTTCCTTCTAAATGAGCATGACCTCAAGCACTTTATCGACAGTGCTCAGGTAAAACTAGTGGATGCAACACCATTATGGACCTTCAAGAAGAATATGGCTAAAGCCAAGCGGTTGATCCTTGATGGAGTGAGTGATCATATCATTTCACACATCTCTAGCAAAGGAACAACCAAGGAGATGTGGGATGGGCTGGAGATGCTATATCAAGGGCCTTCCGAGTAGTGGAAGATGTTTCTAGAGGAGAAACTGTGGACCACCAGGATGTAGAAGGGAGAGCGTATTGATCCATTCCTCTCTAGACTTTGTTAACATGGTTCTATGCTAAGTCATAAGTTCCTTTTTTATTAATTTATAGCTTTTAGAATAGAACCTAAGCCTCAAATCCCGTTAAAAAAATATTTTTTCTATCCTCTGAAAAAATCGTGTTTTACTTCTTAAAGTTTGACCTTTATACCGTTGCGATGTTTTATCCTTGAAAACCCCTTTAAAAACTTCAAAGTCTGACATTTTTTCCTTTTGTTTTAAATGTTTTGAAAAAACGCTAAATAAAGGAAAAATCTCCCCCAACATCCATATCATATATAATAGCGCAATCGCATTACATTACCGCAATAGCAAACTCTGCTCGCGAATGTGATATTATTATATAATATTTGGTAGGACTCACATTTCTGCCACATCACCTATAGCATATCGCATAATCGCAGTTCCACTTGCCTTACCACATTCACTTGCCCGCTCCCAATTTGCGATTGCGATAATGTATTCACTTGTTTTGCCCCATTAACATTTCCGCCTTACCGCTTATCGCTATCATAATTTTAAAATTACTTTATTACTTGTGTTTCCAGCTCCGAACCCCGATGTGATATATTAGTAGGACCCGCCTTACTGCCACATCATATCGCAGATCGTAGATTATTTGTTACCATGTATTGTTGCATGCTCCGACATATGATTTCAATATCCTCTTGCGATTGCGATATATCGCATCACAAATTCCGCCCTTGATAATGCATTCACTTCGCTCCACTAGTATGTGATTGCGATTGTGATATATGAAAAAGTGGTTTTTTCCCGCTGGCCCCACCTCAACGTGTCAGTGTATTATCATTTTTCACCCCCCCTTTAAATACCACAAACCATCTCAACCACCCTCCGAAATCCGTCAAAACCACCCTCCTTTCCCACCATTTTTTCCCGCTCTTCACTTCATTCCCCTACTACTATGCCTCCTACTTACCGTTCTATTCCCGCGAACTCCCCTCCACTTTCATCTCAACGCGTAGCCAAAAAACAATTAGTCCATTCAATGACTATCTGGGAAATGAAGTGAAAAACAAACCCGCGCTCACCACCATCACCATCGGTATCATCAAAGCATGGGGAAGGTTAGAGGTTCCAGATCTTCCATATATCAGCTATTGTTGGAGGTTGTATTTAATAAAAATACATGGTTATTTAAAACTATAAATGTAAAGAAACAAATCAATAGAAAAAGGAGCAGCATGTCAGCGCACACAACGTGCAGCGCAAATTTCTTCTCTTCTTTCTTCTACACCTGTTATTTCAGTTGGATTTCGATAGGATGAGGCTTTAATGCATTATGACACATATGTAATGTGAGGAGTAATATTTCCTTATTTTTAAAAGGGGTGGATGTTAGTTTGCTAAAACACTGAAAATAATAAGAAAAGACTTTTTGTTTCATGTTGGAGGATTTTGTGATTCAAGGAACATCTAATGTGTGTTGTGTATCTTTTATTTGTTAATTTCTTTAAAAATATAAATTGCAGCAACTAGTGAAGTGTGAGTAAGAAGTTGTTAAAGAATTTAACAGTAAATTATCTACTTTCAGTTTTCTACAAGTTATATGTTTGTAATAGAACATGTCAGTAAAGGTTTCATAAAGGATTTGTGGAATACTTTATACATGAAATCTATTTTATAGTGTTGTTTGTTTAACATAAACAAAGTTTGTGTTAAATGCCATAATCATAGTTGTGTGATTGATTTAGGATAGGAATATTTCCTGAAATAGGTACCAATTATTCATCTTTCTTCCATTTGTGTACTCTACTCCCTATACTACCTTTTACCCACACAATTTATACTTGCCACAACTTGCCAAATGCATGAATGTCTTAAAGAAGATAAAATCATTTCAAAATATTTGAGAAAGCCATCCCAATAGTCAAACAATTCCTTTAAAATTTGAAATGAACTATGATGTGTAAGGCTTACTCCTTAAGCAATCAAGGAGTGACTTCTTACGCTAACATATTTGGCGTTGTCTCTAGGAAGACGAATTGAAGTTTATCCTTGGGTGAATGACAAAGTTATAAGTCTGGTTCTGAGGTGTACATTTCCAGCTATCTTTTCAGACTTCTTTACACCTAGCGACTCCATTGAGAAGTTATAGCTCCTAGAAGGACTAGAACCAAGGCTAACCCATATTCCCCTTTGAGAATCCCAGTTTTTGGCCATGAAAAGTTAATCAAGAAAAAAGGTAAACAAAAGTTTTCTTCTTCTACTACTATTTTCTCAAAGGCTGTTCCTAAAGAAGTCCTACGAACTTTATCCCCTGATTTTTTAGAAAATCATGTACCTCCCTTTTTTTTACAATAAAAAAACAGTACCTACATCACAAGTTGGTGTTTCATCATCTGTTGTTCATAATCCACCTATTGTTGCTCCAAAAATCCCAACAACTCACACCATGGAAATTCCAAACCCACCCCCTAACCGAATGGATTCAATTGTTGTTGCAAGGTATGCCCCTTCAGTATTACCTCATCCTATGAATGCATTACCTTTAGGAAATTATCTCAGGTACATGCCTAAGTTTAGTGGTGAGGGAGAGGTAACAATTGAAGAACACCTTGCTGATTTTTATGCTTATGCTGACAATCTGAGTATTGAGCATGAATATGTCTGGATGGGAGTTTTTGTTCAAAGTCTTGAGGGTGATGTTCAAAAATGGTTCAGATATTTGACAATTGGTAGCATCACTAGAATTGAAACCCTAGATGATACATTTTTAAGGAAATGACGTGATAAGAAAGATTTTATGTATTATATCACAGAATTTGGTGTAATAAAAATAAAAGGAGAATGAGTTTCTGATTTTTCCAAGAGGTTCAATAATATGTATAGCAAAATACCTACTGAAATCAAGCCTACTAAAGCTTAAACTAAAATCACTTATGCTGGTGCCTTTGATCCTGACTTTTGTTTATTATTGAGAGAAATAAGATCTACAACACTTACGCAAATGCAGGACAATGCACTGGAATTAGAATCTAATGTGTTAGCAGCTGATCGGCTTAGAGGAGGGATTGGCAGAGAAAAAAGAAAACAAAAAGCTGAAGTTTTTACTTCAAGAACTTCAGACATAGATCCTAAGATAGATGAGCTAACCAACATGGTCAAGTCATTGACTACTAAGATGTCCAAGCTCAAGATGGAAGCAATACCAAATACTACTAGAAATGTTTCATTTGATCAGCCTAATAGGCAACAGTTTATAATACCTAATGCTCCCCAAATTTTGCAAAGAGAAAGAAGAGATGTTGATGATCAAAGAGTACAACCCCCTTTGCAAAATTTTATATTTGAATATGAAGAGGAAGCTGAAATGTTGGAGAAAGGTGTTGATATCAATCATCTGAGAGATAAATAAAGGCTGATTTTCTTACAAAAGCAAAGTGCGAAGACTTCATGTCATGTACTTAGAATAATGAAGTGATTCTTGATCATTCCATGATTGCAGTTGATCATCAAAGCAGATATAATCTTAGATGAAAGAATATTGATGAAAATCCAAAGCCTGTTGCACAACTAAAGAAGAATAAGGATGCAGTTAAAACTCCAGAAGAAAAACAAATTGTTGAAGTTCCGATAGTAGTTAATTATTCTTCACTTGAGGAAACAATTATGGCATAAATACAACACACTGATTAGCTAGACGTTAAGGAAGAAACTTAGCAGCCTAAAACTAATCAAGGAAATGAAATAGACAATCCCTTGGTTTATTCATCTTCTGGGTCAATGATTGGGGAAAAGCATATTGCAAATCCTTTTGAAAATTCTTACCTTCAGCAGCATGAGAATGCAGTCCAAGATGATGGCATTAAAGCGGTATGTGACATAGAATTGCATCTTGTTGTGCAAGTTATTGAAGAGTTTACTAAATTTAATCTTTTTCAAATATTTGATGACTCTGCTACTTTAGAGACTCTTGATTTATATTCACGTGAAGGATTACTCCTGGATCTATTTTCTGAAAGAGAGATATATATACCTTCATATTTTGAAGATGCTAGGCTTCAAATTGACTATCATAGGTTGTAAAAAAGCAATGAAAAAGAAAATGTTGTTTTAGAGCCTTTTCTAGGTGATGATTTTCCTCCGGATTCAGAAATTGAAGACTCTGCTAAAAAAGAGGAGTTTTTTTCTGGATCTTATGGATGCGCACATTTTTTTCTTTTGATAATATCGCTACTTCAAACGCAGATTTTCAAGAACAAAATTATTTTTCTCTTGATATTATTGAAGACCTTATTGCTAGTTTGTTACAACCAGTAATGAAGGTCAATGTTGCAATATTCATTGAGGAAGGTGATCAGTTTCAGCACATAGACAAAACAACAGTTTGGAAGGAGGCTTTTTTTTCTATTTTAAGTCATCCAGAAAAGCTTATGTTGCATGTTCTTCATGATCCTTTCGTCATTTTGTTGTAGCCATCTAAGAAAATGAATATTCTTGTATTTATATATAATGAGCACATATTCAGTGGATACTTTGAGTTGCCTATATTTTGTTCCTTTTTCATACTCGAGGAAAGTATGAGCAGAACTCAAATAAGCAACCATTTGTTGGATTGTTTACACTAGATGGATCATATCACATGATTGTATATATATCTTCAGTAAGTGGGCAGTTATCATCAGCATTTGAAGCCCAATACGAAGACCCTAAGATCCCGATGATACGCTGCCATAGGTAAGTTTCAATCAGTTGTTAAGTCTGAGTCAACTCAATTTTTCTAGTCAAATTCATTTACAACATTAGTTCATCATTTCCAGTTTGTCAATTTTTTTCGAAGTCCAATAAAACTCCATAGCCCAATGACAAGGCACTGAAACTGCAAAAGATTCTTAGAGCCTCGCAGGGAGAGCTCTATCCCCTGTGGAGCCAATGTTAGCACAGTTCTATGCTAAGTCATAAGTTCATTTTTTATTAATTTCTATCTTTTAGAATAGAACCTAAGCCTCAAATATCATTAAAAAAATATTTTTTCTATCCTTCGAAAAACTCGTGTTTCACTTCTTAAAATTCAACCTTCATACTGTTGCGGTGTTTTATTCTTAAAGAACCCTTTAAAAAACTTCAAAGTATGACCCTTTTTCCTTTGGTTTTAAAAAATATAAAAAAACGATAAACAAAAGAAAATCCCCCCCCCCCAAAGCATGGCGCCCACGACATGGTGCTGCGGGCGGACGTGCCCACGGGGCAGTGTCTGCCCGAGCCCGAGGTCGGCAGAGCCATATTATATAATAGCGCAATCACATTACATAACCGCAATAGGAAACTCTGCTCTTGAATGCGATATTATTATATAATATTTGGTAGGACCCGCAACTCTGCCACGTCACCTATCGCATATCGCATAATCGCAATTCCACTCGCTTGACCACATTCACTTTCCCGCTCCTAATTTGCAATTGCGATAATGTATTCATGTGTTCTGCCCCGTTAACCTTTTTTCCTTACCGCTTATCACTACCATAATTTTAAAATTAATTTATTACTTGTGTTTCCCGCTCTAAACCCTGATGTGATATATTATTAGGACCCGCCTTACTGCCACGTCATATTACAATCGCAGATCGTAGATTATTTGTTACCATGTCTTGTTGCCTGCTCTGATACCCGATTTCGATATCCTCTTGCGATTGAGATATATCGCATCACAAATTACGCCCTCGATAATGCATTCACTCCGCTCCACTAGTCTACGATTGAAATACATGAAAAAGTAGTTTTATGCCGCTGGCCCCACGTCAACATGTCAGTTTATTATAGTTTTTCACCCCCTCCCCCCTTTCAATACCACAAACCATCTCAACCCCCCTCCGAAGTCCGTCAAAACCACCCTCCTTTCCCACCTTTCTTCCCCGCTCTTCACTTCATTCCCCTACTACCACGCCTCTTGCTTACCATTCTATTCCCACGCACTCCCCTCCACTTTCATCTCTATGGGTAGCCAAAAAAAAAATAGTCCATTCAATGACTATCTGGGGTAACCATTCAAGCTTATAACAAACTCGTGCCCACTACCATCACCATCGGTATCAATGGGATGAGGTTTTAATGCACCTGTTATTTCAGTTGGATTTCAATGGGATGAGGTTTTAATGCATTATGACACATGTAATGTGAGGAGTAATGTTTCCTTCTTTTTAAAAAGGGTGGATGTTAGTCTACTGGAAGAATGAAAATAATAAGAAAAACCTTTTTGCTTCATGCTGGAGGATTTTGTGATTCAAGGAACATCTAATGTGTGGTGTGTATATTTTCTTTGTTAATTTCTTCTAAAATATAAATTGCAGCAACTAGTGAAGTGTGAGTGAGAAGTTGCTAAAAGATTTAACAATAAATTATCTACTTTCAGTTTTCTGAATGTTATATGTTTGAAATAGAACACGTCAGTGAAAGTTTCATAAAGGATTTGTGGAATACTTTATACATGAAATCTGTTTTCTAGTGTTGTTTGTTTAACATAAACAATTTTTTTGTTAAAGGCCATAATCATAGTCGTGTGACTGATTTAGGATAGGAATATTTCCTAAAATATGTACAAGTTATTCATCTTTCTTCCATTTGTGTACTCTACTACCGATACTACTTTTTACCCACACAATTTATACTTGCCACAACTTACCAAATGCATGAATGTCTTAAAGAAGATAAAATCATTTCAAAATCTTTGAGAAATCCATCCCACCACTCAAACAACTCTTTTAAAATTTGAAATGAGCTATATGATGTGTAAGACTTACTCCTTAAGCAGTGAAGGAGTGACTTCTTACACTAACAGACTTGAGGAAAATCGAGATTAGTTGGCAGTGGTATGAGCAGCTCCTAAGGTCATAGAGATGGTCAAATTGACCCTCAACTCAGTGTTCAAGGATTATCAAGTTCTTGTCCAGAACATCCTGGGCATAGAAAAATTGTCGAATTGGGAGTCAATGTGGGAAAAGCTTCCGCAAGAAGAGATGCAAAGAGACTTACTCAAGTGTAAACTTGAGGGCAGCAACAACAATGGTTCGAATATCAATGAAGAGGAAGATAATGCGGCCCTTACATCAAAGGGGAAGCAAGATAAACGCAGGAGGAAGAAGGATCTGTCAAAGATCAAATGATTCCGATATGGCGAGATGGGACATTACACCACACAATGTCCTCTCAAAAAGAAGGACAAGGATGAGAAGCATGATCCTCAGGCTAGAGCAGAAAATATATAAGAGGATGATTTTTCTATGATAATCATATACCTCCACAAGGGAGGTGGGTTGATTTGGAGTTGTCGACCCAGAGATCTACAAGAGTGGGCAGGATCCTTGAGGATTCCACCTCTCGGATCATCGCCTTGCTACATGAGCCCAAATCAGAAGTAGCAAGATGGACTGGTGTTAGTTGGTGCAGAGGAGTGCAAAAGTGACATAGCAGTAGTTAGCAACGTCAGAGTCTGAGCAGCGCAAAGCAGTGTTGCAACAACGAAAAGGGATGCAATGCAGAGAAGCAACATTGCAACAACTTCATAGGGACAACATAGAGGCTAGCAACAGTCAGATCTTCATCACCGAGATGTCGTATACTTGTCCAATTTTGGATGTTTTCCAGTTGCAGAAAGAAAATGTGTTGCAGTGTAGTAGCTGTTAGCAGTGGCAGAGTCAACAACACGGATGCAGAATTTAAAGGCAGTACAAATGCAGTGTTGACAGTGGCAGTGTCAGCGACGGTACAGATGCAAAATTTGCGTAGAGTTAGTGGACAACATGTTAGAGATTAGCAACGCAGAGGGAGATGCTTCAGGCTCAGAACAATATGCAGCAGGGCATATTGTTAGAGCACATTATTCGTTAATAGGGAGTGTTGATTTGAGGTAGCATCAGATGTGCTCTAACTCTTGAATTTTGTGGAAAGAATTATGATGAACCGTTAGCTAAAATGAGAGGGGAGGGGGGTGAATCAGTTTAGTACATTCTTGGTCATTAATACTCTTTTCATTCAACTCATTAACCATTTCATTTTATAAGCAGCTTAATACATAATGAATCAGAAAACTAAATGTGTCGACAACAAGTAATTCAGCAGAATAATACATCACATCAACAGATACTCATCAAGCACATAGACAACAAATATAAGTGGAAACCCATAAGGGAGAAAACCACATCTTATTATTATTGTGATGCAAAGGCAACCTCCAACTCCCTCTCACCACTGATTTTCCGTAGGCCCCAACTTACAGGAGGCTACTACTTCAAATTCTGCAAGCTACGACTTGCAAGGAAGCTCCAACCCCCACCTATTTTCTACAGGCTACAACCCACAAGAGGCTCCTACCTCAACCAGATCCAACTGGAAATTTATCAAGATACAACTTGAAATGGAAGCACCAACTCCCATGTATTTTCTGCGGGCTACAACCCACAAGACGCTCCTACCTCACATTATGCAAGCTACAACTTGCAAGGAAGCACCAACTCCCATAAATTTTCTACAGGCTACAACCTACAAGAGGCTTCTACCTCAAATTCTCCAAGATACATCTTGCAAGGAAGCACCAACTCCCATAAATTTTCTACAGGCTACAACCTACAGGAAGCTCCTACCTCACCCAGCACCAACTGGAAATTTATCAAGCTACAACTTGAAAAGAGATTGCAATCCCCTCACTCAACATGAAACTAAAATGTTGATTTACCTGGATATCAGCTCGGTTATACTCCTCCACTGCTACCTCTTCGGCCTTTATATCTACTTCATATCAGTTCCTGATATGCACAACATCTCTATCAGCGCTCTCTTATTCTTCCACTCTGCAACCTTCTGTGCCTCTTTTACATTTTTCTGCTCCTTTCCATTCTGAAGGTTTCTAACCACTTTATGCACACGAATATTACATGTTTTATCTAGATAACTACACGATTGTTTGAATTGTACAGGGAATATGAAGTGAACAGCCCTGACCCTATGCCTTCCACCCATTCGATTCCTTACACTTCAGTTCAGGTTATTACATCAGAAATAACCATTACAACACTCATTGGAGTTTTTCCTATGCCTACAGAGACTTGCCTTTGCATCACAAAAAAAAAAAATCAATGAATCTACATTTACAATTACAATAA
The DNA here is from genome assembly GCA_034641835.2 of Pinus albicaulis. Classification (NCBI taxonomy): domain Eukaryota; kingdom Viridiplantae; phylum Streptophyta; class Pinopsida; order Pinales; family Pinaceae; genus Pinus; species Pinus albicaulis. Next base: position 857,267,187 of record CM076579.1, read on the forward strand.
GTATTTTTCACTCAGCCCATTCAACTCTTGGCTCGTTGTTCGTTTGTCCTTTCTGTTGTTGTCACTATCTTTTCTGTTTCTGCGGTTATATCATAACAGTTTTGCACAGACGCTTTTTGGCCCGACTCGACTGAGTTGGCACGTTTCCAACAGTGCCACCATATCTCATTTTTCTCGACTCAGCCTCTTCTACTCGTGCCCGCGGTGTTCAGCCCTCACTTGCTCCTCTCAACACCCGAATCTACCCTTTGCTCTGTGTCGGGTCCTTACCCAAGCCTTTATGCCCGCGTTTAGCCTTTTCTTCATAAGTTGTCGTTACCACATAAACCATTGTTCTGCATGAGTGTCGGGTCTTACCCGAGTCTATTCTTGCATTTAGGCTTTCCTTTTTGTTTTATTTTATAATCCTCATTTGCTTTCCGATGCAATTTAACACAAGAAATTATTTACATCCGAATTTGAAATCATTTGGAGTTCACCTTTGAAACTACTTCACATCTGGGCTCTTATCGCTCTTTGCATTTCGGTGTTTCAACGTGGTTCTATTCCTCCTGAGCTTTGCTATTGTGATATCCGATTAGATCCCACGTCGAACTTTAAATCCTTTAGTCTTTGGCTTTGTAACTCCATCGCGTCCGCTCCTTGTATCGCATCTCGCACTTCGGCATTTTAAAATGATTCTTGAATGCTTATCCTCCTAATATTGTGATATGCGGGCCAGATCCATGTCATCTCCACGTCATCATGCCATATCACCTTGCCACATCACATTGCCACGTCATCATAAATTAATTGCGATATGTGGGGTTGGGGCCACGTCATCTGCCACTTCATTTCCATGTCATCACCACGTCATCTTGCCACGCTACATGTGCCTTAAAATTACCCATTTCTTATGGCCCACACAATTACCCACTACGCACGACAGATAACTATATTTAGCACCAAGGCAAATCATAACTTCACAGATCGGGTCTCGCTACCTACAACATGTAACTTGTGATAACTTAATAAACATATAAATTGCCGATAGCGATATGCGATCGCATCGAATCACAAACCCAACTTTTTATCGCATTGCAACCTCTGCACATTATTGCAACTTCGCAAGTTTAACCATATCACAATAATACCGATTTTGTGATTTTGCAAATCATTGTGAATACCTTATCACATGTCGCAAATCCTTGACCATCGCACTTCTACTCTTCACTGATTTACCTCATTGGCACTTCGCAAATTTACATCTCCGTCGTTAACCGTTGTACCATATCGCATGCGCTATGCGATATGCGCAAGGACCTCCACCCAACACGTGTCCACTTCGACACTTTCACAATTTAATCTGCGATGAGATCTAAACTGTCGATCTTGAAGCTAATATTTGCGATCTAATCAGAACCGTCCATTTTCTCCTTTGGATATTTTCTTAGGGATCTTATGCCTTAATCATTTCACCCGTTTGTTCAACTCTCGCTGCTCTGCAACTCCGTCTCCTCCACGCTACTGCTTCCTGGGTCTTCTATTCTCTTATTCGCTTGGATCTATTATTATACGCTACTGCCACTTTACATACTATTTTAATGTCGAAAACAGAACACCATTCTGTATCAGATATTTGAATCCAGAATACGGATGTGTTTCTTATTCAACCTACACACACATCCACTTGCTCCAGACTGGAATCACATCGAACTGAACTACAATGTTCTAGCTCTTTGCTGCTCCTTTCTGCTCCTTTGCCTTAGATAATGATTCTAATGTTGCTCCTCTGCCTTACTCCTTTGCCTCTAATGTTACTCCTTTGGTACTTTGCTGCTCCTCTTCCTCTTTTCTTCTCCTCCACTGAAATTTTGCCTTCTTTGCCTTATAGCTCTTTTATGCTCTTGATGATCCTGATCTGCTCCTTTTTCCTTGATGATAATTCTGGTGCTACTCCTTTCTGCTTATTTTCCATCAATGACAATATTTCCAACAGTCTCCTCCTTTGGCATTGATGGCAACACTTCCTCCAACACTTTCTCCCCCTTTCATTCTGAGAAGTGTCACTATCTTCCTCTGCTTGCTTTTCCTCCCCATTTGACATCAATGGAAATGGATTACACCATTTTCCCGTGTATTCTCCATCATTTTCTTATTAGAGTTCTGCACAAGCATTCTTCATTATGTCCACATACCTAGCTGGGACTCCTACTCCATTTGGTGTATAAGCATTTTTGGGAGAACACTTTGGGAATCATTAAACTTGTATGTATATACACAGTAAACTGATACCATCCCAAAGTACAGACTCCTTGCACTTGTATAACGCTGAAAGTGATGATAAGGACACTCCATAGAAAAAACTATACCAGACTTATATAATCAGAAATGCACCATTGGAATAATACTAAAATACTGAGAATGCTCCATATGATATATAAAGTCTGCTCCAAATATACTTCAGTCTATATTATGATCTGCATCTGAGATACATATTTGTCAAGGAAGATTGTAGATGGAATATGTCTTCTTCTGCAATACACATCTGCAGTACACATCTTGTTCAAATATGATGCCAATATATCTTTTGCAGCCACGGTTCACCTTTACGGCCATATTACTCAGTGATTTTGTTGCAGATTCAAGGATGTCTTTATACAGAAGTTGGTTCATAGGCCAACCACTCATAATTTCTTTACTAAGGGATTCTCAAATTCAACCACATACCATTGTTTCATAACTTTTAGGTGTAACACATGCTTAATGATGACTACTGGTTAGAGCTTGATATATCTGATATCTGCGGTACACACTTATGCCAAAAGTGTCTATGCATCCAAGGCCATGAGATAATATGATATCAATTGATAATTCATTCAGAAATTTCACTCCAGCTCCCACAGATAGCCACAGTTGAGACAACCTTCATAATCTCTACTATTTTTATTGTATTCTCCTTTGTTCTCAACAATCAACAATATACAAACTTTGGTCTGGCATCAATAACCTTGTTCATTATGTCATTATGTTATTAAATGAATGACACTGCATATGCCTTTCTAGGGCTGCTCCAAAATGACTGTTGCTCCATATACACTTCAACTGTTCTAACATAATGAGCTTCAGGAAGACTTCTTTAGTTTATTTAATTGGAATCTCAAAAGACAGACCGCACACAGCTTTATGGATGACCTTAATAAAGAAGCCTTGAAAGTCTATCAACACTGACTTGAAGAGGAGTGCAGTAATATCCAAGAATAAGCACTGCTTCAATGCTCAATATAATACATTAATGCAAACAAGATAATGATCCTTTGGCATATTAAACCTTTCTATGCTTTGATAATACAACTCGACATTCTCCTTCATTTGCAACTAGAAGATACTTTGCGCTAATCAGAGCAACCAAAACTTAATCCACACATATTATAACGCTGATAATGTTGGGACTACTTCCTTGATTTATTTCTGCCATACCACCACCATGATGCATACCATGATATTCTGATCCCAAGGACCTATATCATACCACTCCTCCAATAATAACACTTTTCTTATTCATCTTTTTTAAAATAATTTTGTTTCATTATCAACACTTCCAGTGAGACACACAGTGTAATCATACTCTTAGTTTCCAAGTTCATGAATGATGTTCCCTTTACCACCATGGTTTCTTGCTGCTTTCTCTTCTTCCATCAACATGTTGGCTATTGAATTCTTCAGGTGTCCTCCTTCCTCTATAGTTATCTGCAAGAGGAATTGTCCTTTCCCTTCCTGAACTTTTAGTTGTTCTTATTCCAAGCAACTCTTCTTCGACAACTCTTATGGGGACCTTTTATGAACTGCTCTCCCCCTGGGATGATGCTTCTTGTCTATCACTGACTGGATATTTGCGTTTCTTCCTGGAGCAACCCCCCTGAGACTATGATGGATTCATAATGCCATTGAGTTACAGGCTCCCCCTTTTTCTTCTTCTTCCATACTTTGTCGGGGTTCCTCATAATGTATGCATTTCTTTTTTATTCCAGTTTGGTCTGATTTGATTTGGTCTGTTCCATCATCTGTCTAGAGTCCTTTAATGTATATGGAAACTTGTAGTCATTTTCTTTGTGTCCAAGCTTGTGGCACACATAACATCTTATTTTTCCTAGGTATGTTTGAGCTGATGTATAACATTTTGTGCTCCTTTTTGGACATAATTTACATTCAACAATTTTATTTCCAAATTCATTGCATGCATAATAGTAGCCATGGAAATGATTTGTGTCCCTGGTGATAGATTGTCCTTTCCATTTGCTTACGTGAGAGGGTCTTCTTATCTGCTGCAACTTTTGTTGGTTAAACTTTATTTGGTTTGTCTTACAATGTGTTGCTATATGTCCAGGTCTATGGCAGTTAAAACATGTAATACTTTTCATAGGAGGAAAGAACCTCCTTTGAGATCTTACAAACTTGTTCAATTCATCTTCCGGAACAATTGAGCTTTTTGCAACTACTTGCTTCTTCCTCCCATTCTTTGTCTCTTGATGTTTCTTCTTGTTTCTGTTTGTTTCTTTACACTTCAAGTTCATGCTGGATTTTTCTTTAGTGGATCCCTTTTGAGCTGCTTCACCATCCCTTTCAATGCATGCCTTCTCTGACTTCTCCATGGAGGCAATCTCATCTCCGAGTTTCTTACACAACATGCTCCTTTCTTCTATCAATCTTCTAGATGAAATAATATCAGATTGATGAGAGTTATCATTTTCCTTTATTACAGCTTTCACAAAAGTGATATCCTTGTTACCCTCTACCTTGGACCTACTGGTTTCTCCTTTATAGCCTATTCCAACCTTAATAAGAGGATATCTTTGAGAATTTATTATCTTGTCCGACCGTCTAGAGATTTTCATTTAAAGAATATTCATAGTTAATTCAATTCGAGTCTTCTCTGATTTCTTCCTTCCTCAGGCTTACCACTTCTTCTTCCAACTTTTCACACTTCTGATTTTTCTCCTTTATTTCCCTTTTTAGAATATCCTCTATTTTCTTTGATTCTTCTAGTTGTGCCTTCAGGGCAACAATTTCTTCCTTATCTTCATATTCTCTCTCATCACATATTTGCACCAGTGTCTTAGGGTCTTTGTTTTCATTCTTCAATCTTTCTAGTTCAGTCAAGGTTGAGTCAAGTTTGGTTTTTTCTTCCATTGTACTTTCTTCATGACAATCACATCCATTCACCCTAGCAGGTATCTCATTTGATTGACCTTTTTCCTTTTGAAAGGAATTTTTCTTCTTCTTGTTTAGCTTCTCCTTCTTAATGATGCAATCACTAGTGTCTCCTTCATGCATGAAATGCAACCTATTCCAGATTCCTTTTGCAGAAGTTAAATCCATTATTGAATCAAGATTCTTATTATGAACACTGTTATATATCACACATTTTTCCTTGACATTCCACTGTTGTTCTTGCAAAGACGGAGAATCTGTGCAGTAACCATCACATACAAGCTTCTATACCTCAAGTTCATAAGCCATTAAATCTGTTTTAACCTTATCTCTCCATTCAGGAAAGTTTGGTGTACTCGACATGGGCACATTTTGATAGTCCATGACTCAACTAGATCTCCTTCAAGCTATTAGGCTTACACCAAAGGAACCTGCTCTAATAACAATTGATGAACCCTTAGCGAAACTAGGGGGGGGGGGGGAATCAATTTAATACATTACTGGTCATTAATACTATTTTCATTCAACTCATTAACCACTTCATTTTATAAGCAGCTTAATACATAATGAATAAGCGAACTAAATGTGTGGACATCAAGTAATTCAATAGAATAATACATCACATCAACACATAATCATCAAGCACATAGACAACAAATATAAGTGGAAACCCATATGGGAGAAAACCACATCTTATTATTGTTGTGATGCAAAGGCAAGCTCCAACTCCCTCTCACTACTGATTTTTTGTAGGCTCCAACCTACAGGAGGAAACTACCTCAAATTCTGCAAGCTACAACTTGCAAGGAAGCTCCAACCCCCATCTATTTTCTGCAAGATATAACCCACAGGAGGCTCCTACCTCAACCAGCGCCAACTAGACATCTATCAAGCTACAACTTGAAACGGAAGCGTCGACTCCCATGTATTTTCTGCAGTCTACAACCACAGGAGGCTCCTATCTCACATTCTGCACGCTACAACTTGCAAGGAAGCACCAACTCCCATAAATTTTCTGCAGGCTACAACCTACAAGAGGCTCCTACTTCACCCAGCTCCAACTGGAAATTTATTAAGCTACAACTTGAAAGGAGACTACAATCCCCTCACTCAACATGAAACTAAAATGTTGATTTACCAAGATATCAACTTTGTTATACTCCTTCTACACTACTGCCTCTTCAACCTTCATATCTACTTCATATGCACAACATCTCTATCATCTCTCTCTTATTCTTCCACTCTCCAACCTTCTGTAGCTCTTTTACATTTTTCCACTCTCTTCCATTCTGCAGCTTTCTAACCTCTTTATGCACACAGATATTACCTATTTTATACAGATAACCACATGATTGTTTGCATTCTATAGGGAATACGAAGTGAATAGGCCTGACTCTATGCCTTCCACCCATTCAATTCCTTACACTTCATTTCAGGTTATTACATCATAAATAATCATTACAACGCTCATTGGAGTTTTTCCTATGCCTATAGAGACTTGCCTTTGCATCACAAACAATATAAAATAATCAATGAATTTACATTTACGGTTACAACAAGTATTTTTCTCTCAGCCCTTTCAGCGCTTGGCTTGATGTTCGTTTTTCCCTTCTGTTGTTGTCACTGTTTTTTATGTTTATGCAGTTATATCATAACAGTTCTACAAAAACACTTTTTGGCCCGACTCGACCCAACGAGCATGTTTCCAATAGTGCCACCATATGTCCTTTTTCTCAACTCTGCTTCTTCTACTCGTGCCCGCAATGTTCAGCCTTCACTTGCTCCTCTCAACACCCGACTCTGCCCTTTGCTCTGTGTCGAGTCCTTACCCGAGCCTTTCTGCCCGCGTTTAGCCTTTTCTTCTAAGCCATCGTTACCGCATCAACCACTATTCTGCACGAGTGGTCTTATCCAAGTTTATTCTTGCGTTCAAACTTTCTTTTTTGTTTTACGTTATAATCCTCCTTTTCTCTCTAATGCGATTTAACACAGGCAATGCTTTACATCCAGATTTGAAATCCTTTGGAGTTCACCTTTGAAACTACATCGCATCTGGGCTCTTGTCGCTCTTCGCATTTCGGTGATTGCAATATCTGATTGGGTTCCACGTCGGACTTTAAATATTTTAGTCTTTAGCTTTGTAACTCCATCGCGTCCGCTCCTCGTATTCTTCGGCATTTTAACATGATTCTTGAGCACTTATCCTCCTGAGATTGCAATGTGCGATATGCAAGCCAGGTTGATGTCATCTCCACGTTATCATGCCACGTCACCTTGCCACATCACGGCCACATCATCGTAAATTAACTGTGATTTGTGGGGTTGGAGCCACGTCATCTACCATGTTAGCTTGACACGTCACTGCCACGTCACAACCACATCATCTTTCCACGTTGCACGCGCCTTAAAATTACCCATTTCTTATGGCCCACACAATTACCCATTACGCATGGCGGATCACTATATTCAGCACCAAGGCAAATCATAACTTCGCATATCGGGTATTGTTGACACCTAATCCTATGGGTTGGGTGTGGATATGTAATATTGTATAATAAATAATATTAGGAAATAAGGAAGGCCAAGAGTCATTGGGAGATGAATCCCAATAGCCTCACCTCCATGTATAAATACATGCACATTCCTCATCTAATAAACATTCTGATTTGCGAAGTTACCTCCTGGTTTGACATGGTATCAGAGCCAGTGCCACTATTGGCATTTTTGCATGTGGTGTAACTCCCTCATTCCTTTGCTCAGTGAGTTTTTATGTATAGTTTTGCTGCTCCATTAAATTGATGCTATATACTGTAATTCTGCATTTTTTTTTTATCTCTGCAATTTATGCACAGCTCTGAAATTTGCAGCTCTTGAAGATTCTGCAATTTGCAGCCCCTGAAATTTTGCAACTTGCAGTTCCAGAAGATACCTGCCACTCTGCAATCTTGCAGTCCTGCAGTCATGCATCTCTGACATTCCAGTTTTTTTTAAAACGCCCTCTCGACCTCCCCTCTTTCCAGTTCCTGGCCTTACGGCCCCCCTCTTCCCCAACACCTATGCATTTTCACTCACATCCCCTACCCCATTTCTCCACACCTGTGCATACCCCCTCACACTACGCAATCTCCCTTTCCTCACCTACCCAACGCACCTGCAAACGCTCACTACGCCCCACTCAACTCTGCAAACCATCCCTTCACCTTACAACACCCAGCTCCTCTGCTTAATACGCTGTTATAATACGTTCTGCCACTGCATATTCATATTCTCCTTCGATTAATATAACGCACACAGCTTGTCGACCCTCGTGGCTGTGGCCCGATTCATCTTTTGTAATACGCTGCACAACCTTCCTGCTTTCGGCCCTCCCTATGATTATTGTACCTCCCTGCCTACGCATACCCCGTCTCCATATCTACCCTACCCCCGCTACATCCCACCTGCCTGTTTTAACTCCATAATACGCTGTCACTTGGAGCCTGGTATACTGCATCGAATACCACTCCACCACCATATACCACTATTATATTACGCCCTCCACGCTGCATATATAACACCGACCCCGTCACCTATAATACAGATCTGTCATATCACATATCCAATACATAATACGTTGTCTGCTTTATAAAATACCGCCCATATATAACAGCGCCCCATTCATTAACAATACCGCCCCTCCACCACCTTATAATACCGCCCTTCCACAACATTTCTATCGATTGATTGTTCAATACCGCTTCCCCACAATCATAATACCACCCCCTCCACCATACTTTCAATACAATTATACATATAAAGTTTTTTTTCTTCAAACACAAGTGCAGAATTCAGTGTTTTTAGCAAAGAGTTTTTGTCCCCTTTAATTGAGTAAATTTCCAGAATTGAAGATTTTCTAGCAAAATTTTTCCTCTTCAAAAGAATTTTTTCCAGCAAACTAATGCATTCTCTCATATCTATTGTTGGGGTGGTTCTCTCTGGAAAAGAGAACTATCTTGAATGGTCTCGGAAGATTAAACACACACTCATTTTTAATGAGTTGTGGAAAGGAATCTGTGAAGGACAAGAAGGAAATCCACCAGCAAAACCCACTTCAGACAAAGAGCTCGCCATTTGGGAAAACAAGAACTGCAAGGCCTATGCCTTGATTGCAGCTTCCGTAAATGAAGAGGTGAGTCGCCATATTTCATCATTCTCAAATGCCTATGATGCCTTGAGCAAGCTAAAAGAACTCTATGACTCACATTCATAATTAGAAAATGTTCAATTGATGATTAAGCTGTTCAGTCTTGAAATGAAGAATGATGATCCCCTTGCTTTAGCTTCAGAAGTTAGATCTATCATGCATGATATTGATAGCACCGGTGTAAAAATGGACATACCTCTCATAGCATATGTTAAGGCATTATATCTGACTTACTCACATTATCTTGAGTCTTTGCAAGCAAGTGGGAACCTTGAGCATATCACCTTTGATACACTTGAGAAAAAGTTTGCAGAAAGAGAGAAAGCTTTCGGGAAGATGACAGTCCCTTCATCTTCCAAAGAGGCTGCATACTTGGCACATAGAGAAAAGAGTCATGCTCCAGATTCATCCAGAGGAAGAGGTGGTAGAAGAGGAAGAGGAAGAAGAAACTTCACAGAAAGGGGGGGCAGACAATCTGACAAATCCAATCTTCATTGCACACGTTGCAATAGAGATGGACATGATGCATCCAAATGCAGAACACCATGGGAGAAAATTGAGCAGCAAAGAAATCAAGAAAAAGGTAAAACTAATGACAAAGACAAAGGTAAAGCACCCGAATCCGCTCATTATGTTCTAGCAAATTGTAACAATGGAGTAACTGAAGACTTGTTTGATGTTTCATTTACTTCATGGAGAGATGATTGGTTGCTAGATTCAGGAGAAACATGTCACATGACATTTAGAAAAGATTTTTTTGAAGAATTCACTGACAAAGTTGATGGAGCAATATATTTCGTAGATAAATCCAAACTCAAGCCATCAGGGCTTGGCACAGTCAGGCTTAAACTGCCTAGTCTTCCAGATCATATTCTACATGAGGTTCTATACCTCCCTAAGTTGAGGAGAAACTTGTTGTCCCTGGTCCAAATCCGCCAGCAAGGACACTCCATTCACTTGTTTGATGGCAAGGCAGAGGTCAGAAAAGCATCAGATCACTCACTTGTCATGGAGGGAATAAAAGAAGGGAGACTCTTGAAGCTGAAAGGTTCATCTGCTCATGCTCAAAACTTTGCATTCAGTTCACATCATGATGAAGGTACATTCCCATCAAGTCTTTTATGGCACGTTAGATTTTGGACACTTAAACTATGAAAGCATTCGTTTGTTGAAGAAAAATGGTGTTAATGGACCGCCTACAATTCCTAGAAAACCTAAGGAATGTGATGCTTGTATTCTAGAAAAGCATAGCAAATAGCCATTTCATGATTCACACTCCAGAGCACATAGAAAACTTGAGCTTGTTCATTCAGATTTATGTGGCCCTATGCCTATTGCTTCTGCAAATGGAAATAAATACATGATGACATTTATTGATGACTACACCAGAATGTGTTGGATTTACTTATTGAAGAGCAAGTCTGATGCTTTTCAAACATTCAAGAATTTTCATGCATGGATTGAAAATGATGCACAAACTCATATTGGCTCTCTACGTACTAATAATGGAAAAGAATACACTTCAAACGAATTTGAAAATTATCTTCGTCAACATGGAATCAAACATCAAACCACTATGCCATATAATCCCCAACAGAATGGTGTAGCTGAAAGAATGAACAGAACTATTTTAAATATGGTTCGTTCCATGTTATTTTTCAAGAATGTGAAATTGATGTTTTGGGCTAATGCAGTTCTATGTGTTGTTTACATAAAGAATTGGTGTCCTTCAAGTTCAATTAGAAACAAAACTCCCTTTGAAATGTGGCATGGCCACATTCCTTCAGTAAAGCATTTCAGGGTCTTTGGGTCCCCCCTGTTATGCCTTGATACCCAAGGGTCAAAGGAACAAACTTGGTGCTAGAAATAGAAAATGTATTTTCTTGGGGTACTCCAATACCTCCAAAGGATATCGTCTCAATGATGAAGCAAATAAGAAGTTTGTAATAGCAAGAGATGTCATATTCCTTGAATATTTCAAGAGTGACAAGGTTGTTGAGCGGCAACTTGATCGCTTGGATAGATTCACACATGCAAAGTCTTTCCAAGAATTTGATAATCAGATTCCACATCTTGAAGGGGGGATTCCAATATTGAATCAAACTGTGGAATCATGTCCTGAAGCACTCTCTCCCCCACATGAAGAAACAACCACGGATGACACATTGGATGATGTGATTAACATAATTGGGAGATTGAATCTTGAATCAATCCCAACTCAGTCAAATGACCAGCCTGGGCCATCTCAGAGAGGTCCTCCCAAATCGCTGACAAAGACACTGGAGAATGTTCATCCTGATGAGGTTGGAAAAACAGGAACAAGAAGTTCCACTCAACAAATCGAAGGTGATGTAGATAATTATGATTCTCCTGTTGATATGGATATTGCCTATAACTGTGAATTGAATTTGTCTACAGATCATGAACCAACTTCCTTCAAAGAAGTCGCTTCACATGATGAATGGAAAGAAGAAATGCAAAAGGAGTATGATGCCTTGATAAAGAATGGCACTTGGACGCTGGTTGATCCACCTTTGGGAACAAAACCAATTCGCTGTAAGTGGGTTTACAAGAACAAGTATAACGCAGATGGCTCACTTGACAAGCACAAGGCCAGGCTTGTGGAAAAAGGTTTCGCACAAAAAGAGGGAATTGATTATGAAGAAACTTTTGCTCCCATAGCAAAATGGACCACCATCCGGACTCTCTTTTCCCTAGCAGCTCAAAATGGATGGAAAGTCCATCAGATGGATGTAAAAACCGCCTTTTTGAATGGAGATCTAAAGGAGAAAGTTTATATGTCCCAGCCAGAAGGATTTGTGGTAAAGGGTCAAGAACACAAAGTTTGCAAGCTTATAAAATCCTTGTATGGCCTCAAGCAAGCACCACGAGCCTGGTATGAGAAATTAACCGAGCATCCTCTGAAACTTGACTTCAAACATTTTGATCTTGATGATGCAACTTTCTTTGTTAAGAAAGTTTAAAAAACAATTGTATATCTTGTGGTATATGTAGATGATCTTTTGATAACAGGGAACAATGAGAGCTATATTGCATCCATGAAGAAAGAATTGAAGGTAGGTTTTGAAATCGCTGATTTGGGTCATGTTCATTACTATCTGGGTATTAAAGTAATTAAACATCCTAAATATATATTTCTTTCTCAAAAGAAGTACATTAGAGATCTTTTAAACAAGTTTGGCATGGATGAATGCAATCCCTTAACCACTCCAATGGAAAAAAACTTGAAGCTCACATCTATTGTAGGGAAGGAATTCGAGGATGCAACTAAGTATAGACAGCTTATAGGAAGTCTTATCTACTTGACCACCACCAGACCTGACATTTCATTCGCTGTTGGAATTCTCTCAAGGTTCATGCAAAAACCTTGTGAAGGACATTGGTCTGCTGCAAAAAGAGTGTTAAGGTACTTGAAGGGGACTCAAGACTTTGGACTCAAATATATGTAGGTAGGCGACTTCAGCTTGATCGGATACTCTGATTCAGACTTTGATGGCGACAAAGAAACAGGGGTGTCTACTACAGGTTACACCATGAGTCTTGGATCAGGAGCTGTCTCATGGAGATCACACAAACAGTCAGTTCCAGCAGATTCCACGACCGAGGCAGAATATGTAGCAGCAGCTGAAGCAACAAAGGAAATTGTGTGGCTCAGAAAAATCCTAGAAGATTTGCAGATGAAACAAATGTATTCAACAACACTCATGATCGACAACACTTTTTCAATAAAGTTGGCCAAGAACCCAAAGTTCCATGATCGAACAAAGCACATCAACACAAAATACCATCTAATTCGACATCATGTCCAGGCCAAAACCATCCATTTACATCATTTCTCCACAAATGAGAAAACTGCTGATATCTTCACCAAAGCACTTGGAAGAGAAAAGTTTGAAAAGTTCAGATCGATGCTTGGGCTCACCAACATCCCTTCGGATTAAAGGGGGGATTGTTGACACCTAATCCTATGGGTTGGGTGTGCATATGTAATATTGTATAATAAATTATATTAGGAAATAAGGAAGGCCAAGAGTCATTGGGAGATGAATCCCAATAGCCTCACCTCCATGTATAAATACATGCACATTCCTCATCTAATAAACATTCTGATTTGCGGAGTTACCTCCTAGTTTGACAAGTATCGCTACTTACAACATGTAACTTGCGATATCTTAATAAGCATATAAATTGCCGATAGCGATATGCGATCGCATCGCATCACAAACCCCACTTCTTATCGCATCGCAACCTCTACAAATTATCGCAACTTCGCAAGTTTAACCATATCGCAATAATACCGATTTTGCAATTTCGCAAACCGCTGCGAATACCTTATTGAATGTCGCAAAAAATTTCCCATCGCACTTCGTATCTTCACTGATTTACCTCATCGACACTTCGAAAATTTACATCTCTGTTGTTAACTGTTATATCATATTGCATGCGTTATGTGCAATGCGCAAGGACCTCCACCCGACATGTGTTCACTTCGGCACTTTCACAATTTAATCTGCAATGAGATCTAAATCGTCGATCTTCAAGCTAATATTTGCGATTTAATCAGAACCGTCCATTTTCTCCTTTAGAAATTTTCTTAGGGGTTTTATGCCTTAATCATTTCACTTGTTTGATCAATTGTCATTGCTCTAAAACTCTATCTCGTCCATGCTACTCCTTCTTGGGTCTTTTCTTCACTTATTCTCTTGGATCTATGATTATATGCTACTCCCCCTTTACATACTATTTCAATGCCGAACACAGAACACCATTATGTATTAGATCTTTGAATCCAGAATACAGATTTGTTTCTTATTCAACTTGCACACACATCCACTTGTTCCAGACTAGAATCACACCGAACTGAACTGCATTGTTCTGCCTCTTTGCTACTCCTTTCTGCTCCTTTGCCTTAGATAATGATTCTAATGTTTCTCCTTGCCTCTTCGCTGCACATTACTACTCCTTGCCTCTTTTCTGCATAATGCTACTTCTCTATGCTCTTTTGCCTTAGATAATAATTCTGGTGTTGATCCATGCTGCTTTTCTGCTCCTCTTCCTTACTCCTTTGCCTCTAATGTTGCTCCTTTGGAACTTTATTGCTCCTCTTCCTCTTTTCTTCTCCTCCATTGTAATTTTGTCTTCTTTTCCTTATAGTTCATTTATACTCCTGTTGATTCTGATCTGCTTCTTTGTCCTTAATGATAATTCTGGTGCTGCTCCTTTCTGCAACTTTGCCATCCATGGAAATATTACCAATAGCTTAGACACATGTATTCTAGGTAACACAGAAATCGTTTCGTGAAATTCCACTCGAATTGTATTATATAGAAATAATTAATTATTTTTAAAGGGAACCTAAGTCTAAACTTAGGAAAATAAAATAATTAAAGTGAATTAATAGAATATGAGTTAAAATTATCTAGAATAAATCGATGAAGCCAAAAATTAATTTTAGCCGTTGATTAGAGATCTAATCTGGGTCGTTGAAGTCTCAATGAGAAGACTATAAGATTGGCTTGAAGGGTCATTTGGAAAGCACATTTTGAGACACAATGCAGAGATCAGAGATCGATTTCTTTAGTGAGCAGTGCTCAGGCAGAAAATTTGATCGAGAGATATTTTGCAAAGAGGGGCAGTAGCTCTGGTTAGAAGGATTCCTGAGTCGAAGAGACAGAGAGAGACGCAATAGCAACAGAGACAGAGAGAGACACAATAGCAGCGCAGAGCTAGTGACGCTGTGCCTAGGCAATCACTGTGCAGAGCAAGAAGTGAAGTCGTTTTCGTGCTGAGGAGAGAGCACAGGGCCACTGCTAGATCCTGGAGAGGTTTTTCGAAGCCCAGAAGGCCTCAGTTTCTAGCTAGCAATGAAAACAATGTAGAGGCAACACAGGTCAGTCTAGTCTTGGTGCAGAGCAGCGTCGGGTTCCTGTGAAGGAGTGAGAATTGTCTCACATTTTGAGACACAATGCAAAGATCAGAGATCGATTTATTTAGTGAGCAGTGCTCAGGCAGAAAATTTGATCGAGAGATCTTTTGCAAAGAGGGGCAGTAGTTCTGGTTGGAAGGATTCCTGAGTCGAAGAGACAGAGACAGAGAGAGACACAATAGCAGCAGAGACAGAGAGAGACACAATAGCAGCGCAGAGCTAGTGACGCTGTGCCTAGGCAGTCACTGTGCAGAGCAAGAAGGGAAGTCGTTTTCGCACTGAGGAGAGAGCACGGGGCCACTGCTAGATCCTGGAGAGGTTTTTTGAATCCCAGAAGGCCTCAGTTTCTAGCTAGCAATGAGAACGATGTAGAGGCAGTCCAATCTTGGTGCAGAGCAGCATCGGGTTCCTGTGAAAGAGTGAGGATTGTCTCACAAGATCTTTTCTGTCAGTTTCTTTGTATGATTTGGCAGGTGCATCAATCATAGATTTGTACTCAGAAATATTTATTGCATAATATATAAACCCTTAGATATGTTGAATCAATTTTCCCGTATCGAGTTTCTTCCGGGGACATTAGTCCAAAAATAATTGTGTTGAATGGTTGTGTGATCTGTGCTTGTTCATATTTGTTTCCACACTTGTATATATTCCGCAGTTTATTAGTGTAAGTTGCAATGTGATGTATTCAGTGTTTGCCATAATAAAACTACAAATACATTGTTGAGTTAAAATTAACAGTTAGGATTCTTAAGTATACGTAATTTTCACATAAGGGACTGTCGAGGGGTATTTCCAATGGTGCTCCCTGAATTGTGTCAATTAAGAGAATGTTAGCTATATTCAAACATAGAGATATAAATTTCCCAACATAATGTCTAATTATGAGTCAAAATTTGTCAGATAGCAACGATCAATGACAAGAAAATATTCAATTGTTATTGAATAAGCATGATCAGGTTTTTGGAGAGAATCCCCAAGGAGACCTCTTAAAAGGAGTTTTGAGCACACTATAGAGCTAGAGGAAGGAGCCAAATGTGTGGTTACCACACCTTACAAACATCCAGAGAAATTCAAGGATGAGATGGAAAAGGCCATCAAGGAACTACTAACCATGGGCCACATTAGACCCACTTCGAATCCATTTACCTCTTAGTGGTTTTGGTGAAGAAAAAATATGGTACTTGAAAGATGTGCATTAACTACCGAGCCTTGAACAAGAAGAGCATAAAAAAATGAACCCCTTCCCCGAGGATCAATGAGCTACTGCATGAGTTGAATGGAGCAATGCATTTCTCAATGATTAATCTTCGATTAGGGTATCATCAGATATGAGTTCAAGAACAAGATGCACATAAGATAGATTTTAGGTGCCACTACTAGCAATTTGAATTCTTGGTCATACCATTTGGGTTAACCAATGAACCGTCCACTTTTCAGTGATGCATGACTCACATATTTAACAAAAGTTGAGGAAATTCTTATTGATATTATTCAATGAACTCCTCGCATATAACAAAACATGGGAGGAGCATTTGGGATAGTTGGATGAGATTTTCGGTATTATGGAGCATTTTATGCTGAGGCATCAAAGTGTGACTTCGGGATGACAAAGATCCTTTATTTGGGCCACGTGATCAGTATGCATGATATACAAGCCATAATGGATTGGCCCACACCCAGGAACCTTATCAAGTTGTAAGGATTCTTTGGGATTTGTAGCTATTACAGGCAATTCATTAAGGGATTCTCTTAGTTAGGTACACCATTAACAAACTTGATCAAGAAATGGGCATTCAAGTGGACAGAGGAATCTGAGAGGGCATTTAACAAGTTCAAAGGTTATGCGTTCATACCTGGTGTTGGCACTTCCCGTCTACAGCAAGGTTTCATATTAGTGTGATGCTTCGAGTGAGGTGATAAGAGTTGTGTTGATACATGATAAACGCCCATTAGCCTTCGAAAGTCGGAAACTCTGAGATACAGAGCTCTAGTCCATCTACAACAAAGAGATGCTCGCTTATGCATGCTTTAATGAAGTTCAAATAGTACTTGGTAGGGGGAAAGTTTGTAGTTGGGACATATCGCAATAGCTTATGGCACTTCATGGAGAAAAATGACCTGAATGAAAGGCGAGATAAATAGTTAAGTAACATCTAAGCCCATGATTTTGATGTCGAGTGCATGACAAGAAAGAAGAACATTGTGGCTAAGGCATTTTCGATGAAACCAATCGCTTATTTTCTCATGGAGGTCACAGGGTATTGGAAAGCCCAAATTTTGGTAGAATATTCCAAAAGCAAATTTTCTTGTGAGTTAATGGACAATCTCATTTAGATGAGAGACAGAGTATAGATGATGAGGTCATATTCTATGAAGGCTAGTTATATTTGGTTCCAAAATCCACACTCAAGGAGAAGATCACGAAGACTGCACACAACACACCATTAGTGGAGCACCAAGGTTTCTTCAAAACTTACAAGCATATTAGAGAAAGGTTCTCTTGGAAAGGGGGTTCTCTTAGAAAGGCCTCAAGGATGATGTGTTGAGGCACATAATGAAGTGCATGAATTGTTAATAGAACAAGACCAAGCATACTCACCCTGCAAGATTGCTACAACCCTTGCCAATTCCAGAGCATAAGGAAAGGATTACATCCACGTGATAGTCAACAAGGTAACCAAGTTTGCACATTTCTTTATGACTTCAATAAATTATAAACAAATACAAGTGCCAAAATTGTGTTCAAGGCGCTGTTTGAACTCTATAGGTTGCCAAAAAATATAATAAGTGATCAAGATAGAAGGTTTATCAGTGCATTTTGGCAAGAGTTGTTCACATTGGTGGGCACAAAATTGACCCCTAGTACTAGTTATCACCCTCAAACAAATTTCTAGACAAAGATTCTAAATAAATGGATTGAAGGGTATATGCATAACTATGAGTCAGGACATCATAAGGCATGGATCAAATAGTTATATCTCAAGAAGCACTACCACAACACCACTTATCATCTATCTATTGGGATGCCCCCATTCAAGCCATTGTATGGGTACAATGCCCCATCATTTGTCGATTTGACATTTGGGATAACAAGGCTCCAAAATCCAAAGATGGGATACATGAGAGCTCAAGGACATCTTGGGCATCCTTAAGGTCCTTGAGGAGAATCTACATGCCACCTAGAACCAACAGAAGATGTATGCAAACAGGAACAAAGTAAAGTGCATCTTTGAGGTAAGATATTTAGTTTTCCGAAGCTTCCAGCTAGATAGACAATGTTCACTCAAGAAAAGTGGTGCAAAAAACCTAAAACCAAGATTTTATAGGTCTTACAAAATAATCAAATTGAAGTAACATATGTGTTGAAGTTGCTAGAGGGGAGAAAAATCCACAATGTCTTCCATGTATCATGCCTCAAGAAGGAAGTAGGTAAATAGGTTACTACTTTAGCTAAGCTACCTCCTTTGGAAAAGGAAGGGAAATTAGTATTGATTCTAGAAGCCATCATGGTTGTCCAAGAGAGGAGATTGAAGGGTAAGATGATCACAAAATACCTTGTCAAGTGGAAGGATTTTCCTGAGAAGCATATCACATCGAAAGGAGAACAAATCTTAAAGCATCCAAATTTGCAATTGCTCGAGGATAAGCAATGTTGAGAAGGGGGCACTGTAATGTCCTATGTGAATTAATTGTTTATCTAACCCCGAACACTATACTTAATTCAAAATGGGGAATTATTATTTTATGTTACGTAGGTAACATTAGGCAATAAAAATTAAATTGGGGAAAATGGAGAGAATATTGCAAGTCGCTCGAATTTTAATTTAGGAGGAAAAAACCCCAAAATGAATCTATAGAAGGAAGGGAGGAAAGTCATTATGATCATCATGGATTGTTATTCTTTTGCAAGTCACTAAAATTTGAATTTAGGAGGGGAAAACCCCAAAATGAGAATCTATAGAAGGAAGGGAGTAAAGTCATTATGATAATCATGGATTGTTATTCTTATTCTCTTTTTTAATTTAGGCTAAGGTTCTTGGAAGGTCTTAAAAACCCCTTTTCTCTAATTGGTTTTGGTGGTGAAAGATTCCACCCTAGCCAATCATTCGCTCTTTCTAACCGTCTTTCGGAGGCCATCTTTCCAAGGCAAGCGAGAATTGGAATCCTAGTTTCTAAGGCAGGGAGCACTTGAGGCATCGAACCATCTTTCCGAGGAAAACGTGAAATGGAACATAGTTTTTGAGGTTGCAAGCAGAAAAAAGAGTATTCGTTGGTTGTTTGTGGTATAAAATGGTAGCAGGTTTCCTGAAGTTCAATTCTAACCTACAACAAACAAGGATAGGTTCAAATTCAAGGCAACAAATGGCCTAAGGGGCCTCACACATGGATCTCACTAAGGGATCTGAGGTCGCGACTAGCTAACAACAAGGAGCTAAGGGAGAAATCAAAATGTTTGTTAACTATGCATTAAGGAAACAGGGGCAGAATAACAATGTGATGTAGCAACAAGGTTCACTGGTGTTATTTTGTGGCGGCAAGGGAATAGCTACAATTTGTAAGCCTAGAAACTAAATTGAAGTTGAATTCTAACCTACAACAAACTGGGATAGGTTCAAATTCAAGGGAACAAATGGCCCAAGGAGCCTCACACATGGATCTCACTTAGGGATTTGAGGTCACGAATAGCTAACAACAAGGAGCTAAGGGAGAAATTAAAATCTTTGTTAACTAGGCATTAAGGCAACATGGGCAAAATAACAATGTGAGGTAGCAACAAGGTTTACTCGTGTTATTTTGTGACCGCAAGGGAATAGCTACAATTTATAAGCCTAGAAACTATATTTATGTTATTGGTAACTATGGATTTTACAAGTATGCTAATCACTTGTTGAATTAGCCCTCTTTATAATATTTAATGGTGAAATCAACTGTTGTTTGAGTTCTTATACTACTTGTGCATTCAATCATCATTATTGTTTTATAGATTGAAGTACTACAATATTGTTATAAAATACAATTCTCTCACATGCTTATTGAAACCCTAACCTAGGATGATTCATCCAAAGGATAATTTCTTTAAAAAACAATTTACATAACCTCCCCTCCAACCTTCCACTCAATATAACTAGGAAATATTATCATATGTTCCAACCATCCACACCTCCCCTCCAACCTTCTACTCAATATCACTGAATCACTAGGAAATATTCTCATATGTTCCAACCATCCCCTCGAGTGACGCTACAATGTTTCCACTCAATATAATTGAATCACTAAGAAATATTCTCATATGCTCCAACAATCACTAAGAAACATTCTCATATGTTCCAACCATCCCCCCTTGAGTTACGCAACAATGTTCCCACTCAATATAACTGAATCACTAAGAAATATTCTCATATGCTCCAATCATCCACCATTCAATCATCATTATTGTTTATTGAATTAGCCCTATTTATAATGTTTAATGGTGAAATCAAATATTGTTTGAATTCTTATACTTCTCATATGTTCCAACCATCCACCATTCAATCATCATTATTGTTTGTTGAATTAGCCCTATTTATAATGTTTAATGGTGAAATCAATTATTGTTTGAATTCTTATACTACTTGTACATTCAATCATCATTATTGTTTTATAGATTGAAGTACTACAATATTGTTATAAAATACAATTCTATCATGTGCTTATTTAAACCCTAACCTACGATGATTCATCCAAAGGATATTTCTTTAAAACAATTTTAAATCGCAGGTCCTCCAACCTTCCACTCAATATAACTAGGCAATATGCTCGTATGTTTTGACTATCCACACCTCCCCTTCCCTCCCCTCCAACCTTCCACTCAATATAACTGAATCACTAGGCAATATTCTCATATGTTCCAAACATCCACTTGAGTGACACGACAATGTTTCCAGTGAATAGTGAATATCACTAAATCACTATGCAATATTCTCATATGTTCCAACCATCCACCATTGAATCATCATTATTGTTTTACAAATTGAAGCACTACAATATTGTTATAAAATACAATTCTCTCATGAAGCCCCCGTACTACAATATTGTTATAAAATACAATTCTCATGTGCTTATTGAAACTCGCCTGCTACAATATTGTTATAAAATACAATTCTCTTGTGTGCTTATTGAAACCCCCCGTAACCTAGGATGATTAAACAATTTTACATAACCTCCCCTCCAACCTTCCACTCAATATAACTAGGCAATATTCTCATATATTTCAACCATCCACACCTCCTCTCCCCTCCCCTCCAACCTTCCACTTAATATCACTGAATCACTACGAAATATTCTCATGTCATCATTATTGTTTTTTGAATTAGACCTATTTATAATATTTAAAGGTGAAATCAAATTGTTGTTTGAGTTCTTATAATACTTGTGCATTCAATCATCATTATGTAGAAATTTGTTGAATAATGAAGATTTATTCACCGAGATTATCCTGGTCACACACTAATTCGAATTCATGCATAACACATAACCTCTTCTACAATTGATCATCAATATGCGGAAATAGAACGCAGTCGCATGCGCTCATTAAAACATAATCAAGCACACATATCAACACAGTATGTAATCGGGAAAGCTTATAGCTGAAAACCCCCAGCGATTTTGTATATTATAATGGAAGAGAACATGTAACAATACATAGCACAATACTCCTCACAAGTACTCAGTACTATCTCCAAAAGTTACACACAAACTAGCTCAGTTTTGAACAAGTCACGGGTTCAAAACTCCTCCACTGTTTGCCTGCCTCTACTGTGCAATGTAAAAGGATTATGGATGAGATCCAAGTTCGAATCCCACTAGCTCCAACTACGCAATCCTCATTGGCAATCTCCTCTAATGCTTATGCAAATCTCATGCACAACTAATGTCACAACTAATAGCAAACCGGCTCTTTCACCTATCTCTTCCACTGGTCTTCACTGAACTGTCCATGCACTGGTGTTAACTGATGTGTTCTTTAGTTGAATAATGAGTTAATAATTATTGAATTAATTAATAATTAATTCACACAACTCATCTCTAGTGTATTAGCCAGTTAAACTAAATACAACTAGTTCAACTAAGTTAAACCGAACACAACTCCATCAACTCCTCAATCAACTCCACCAAAACTCTGCCACATGAGTGTAACTGAAGTCAACCATGCAATAGCTCAACCAAACCCCTAAGAATAGCATAATTCCTTTGTCAGCTGCATGGGCCACATCTGTAGCTCAAACTGAAGTGCGCCAAGAGAATAAGATAATGTTTATAGTCCAAATATTATTAAGAGCTAATAATATTTGACTGTTTTATTTTTAGCTCGACAGTCTAAAAATAGAAATCGCCCAATGTCTAAAAATAGAGGTCCATCTATTTTTACCAACTCAACCAATCATCCATAAATAACATCCTGCAACTCATAGACCATGATCCATATGTCTAAAAATAAACATAGTCTAAAAATAGACTTTGCGCCAAAAATAGCCTGCGGGCCCACTTAGTGAAGGCGACTTCATTTCACTAAGCTCCATCATCTTGTTGCATTTTCAACACTCCCTCTCAACAAGATATGGATTATCTGCAACCCCTATCATGCCTCTGTGGAATTCGAATTTTCTCCTGGTGAGCGTCTTCGTCAAGATGTCAGCATCCTAATCCTCCATGGGAATATATGAAAGTAACATGATTCTCCGCTGCACACAATCTCTGATATGATGGTACCTGATGTCAATGTGTTTGGATCTATCATGAAATACTGGATTAGCCGAGAGTTTAATGAAACTCTGGTTATCACAATAAATCACAGTAGGCTCCAAATGCGACCCGAACAACCCGACCAGAATCTTCCTCATCCAAATAGCCTCGCATGCAGCGAAGCTTGCTGCCATATACTCGGCCTCCGCGGAACTGAGTGCCACGGATCTCTGCTTCCTGCTGTACCAGGAAACTGCTGTCGACCCGATACTGAAGATCCCTCCAGATGTGCTCTTTCGATCCGTTGGGCTCCCTGCCCAATCTGCATCCGTGAAGCAACACAGCTTCACCTCATCCTCCTGTCTGTACCACAGGCCATATCCCGATGTGCCACTGAGATAACGCAATACATGCTTGCCTGCCTTCCAGAAGAGCTTGGTAGGCTTAACCATAGCTTGCGAAAGCTAGTTAACAGCATAGCATATATCGGGTCGTGTATTGACCAGATACATAAGCGACCCCACCAACTGTCGATAAACAGTGGCATCCACTACCTCCGCCGAAGTAGCATCCTCCTTCCTCCAACCTCCAGGAAGAGGAGTATCAACAAGCTTGCAGCCATGCATGTTGAACTTCTCCAGTATCTCCCGAGCATACTTACCTTGAGAAACAAACAGTCCTCCACTGCGCTGCCAGATTTCCAATCCCAGGAAATAATGAAGGAGGCCCAAGTCCTTCATCTCAAACTCTCTTGCAAGATCCTCCTTGCATGAAAGTATCAACAACTCATCTCCCGTCAAAATCAGATCATCTACATACAGTACAATGATCAGCAACTTCCCCTCCACCACAATCTGGTACAGGTTAGGATCTGCCTCACTCTTGGAGAATCCAAGTCCGATGAAATCACTGTCTATCCGTGTGTACCAAGCACGAGGTGCTAGCTTCAACCCATACAGTGCTCTCTTGAGTCCGCACACATGCGACTCACTGCTGAAGATCTCAAAACCTTCGGGCTGCTCTATGTACACCTCCTCCTCAATGACTCCGTTGAGGAACGCAGTCTTCACATCCATTTGATGGATGTGCCACCCCACCTGCGCTGAGAGAGCTAGGATCGTCCGTATGGAAGAGTACCTTGCGACAGGTGCAAAGGTCTCCTCATAATCGATCCCCTCGATCTGTGAGAAGCCATGGGCAACAAATCTTGCCTTGTACTTCTCCACACTCCCGTCAGCCGCCTGCTTCACTTTGTAGATCCATCACAAACCCACCACTGATTTCCCCTCCAGTCGCGAGACAATCTCCCATGCACTGTTTCTGACAATCGAATCATACTCTTCCACCATGGCATCTACCCATGTGGGATCCTCCATAGCTTCCTCGAAAGAGGATGGTTCTGTCACGACACATTTGCTCACAAGAGCCATGTATCCAGTGTACCGGTCCGGTGACTGTCTCTGTCTGCACTGTGTTGTAGGTGGTCCTACAACCTTCTCTGCATCTTGAGCCAATCGCTCAGCTTCTGTAGTGCGCTTGCGCCCTCTGATGGTTGGCGCTGCATGAGTGGTCTCTTCCACTCCATGAACTCCCTCATGTGGCTGATCCACATCCTGAAGTTCATCCTTAGAAACTAAAAGCTCTTCATCTGCATGCAAGTGTGGCTCCCTCTCAAGCGAACACTGCATGGCTTTCTTTTCCTGAAATTTGATATCCCGTCGCACAACAGTCTTGCGACTATCTGGAAAATACGCACGATAGTTGTGGGGCGTATCAGTGTACCCCACAAATATCCCAATCTCTGCGGTCGAATCCAACTTCTTTCTGGCATCCTTCATCACATGCATGTAGACAGGGGAGCCAAAAATCCTCAAATGGGAAATATCAGGCCTCTTGCCAGAAAACGCCTCCTCCGATGTACTCATGCCAAGTATCTTGTGAGGACAACGGTTCTGCACATATACTGCAGTATTGCATGCCTCCGCCCACAAGTGAAGGGGTAGTCCCTGATCATGCAACATCGCCCGTGCAACACCCACGATCGTTATGTTCTTCCACTCAGCAACCCCGTTCTGCTGTGGGTTATGGGGTGCGATGAGCTCTCTCTGAATCCCTTCTGCGCTGCAAAAGTCCTTGAATTCAGCAGAGATGAATTCACCACCATTGTCGCTCCTAAGAGCCTTCACATGCTTCCTCGATTCCTTCTCAACCAGCGCCTTGAACTCACAGAACTTTGAGTATGTCTCGCTCTTCTTCTGCATGAAGAAGATCCAGCACTTCCGAGAGAAATCATCAAAAAAGATCACATAGTACTTGTGCTTTGCTGTCGAAGCTACTGAGAAAGGTCCACACACGTCTGTGTGGATTCTCTCAAGGATCGTCGTGGCGCGACTATCCTTCTCGTGAAAGGTGGCTTTCACAATTTTTCCCAAGGTACACCCCTTGCACTGATCTGACTGCGCAAGAGTGCCCTTAGGAAGCCCAGTAGAAATCTACTACAGTATCTTCAAAGCTCCATGGTGAAGGTGGCCCAATCTTCGGTGCCACAGCTCGCCATCATCCCGGCTCACCACTTCTCCCCGCCTTGCATGCCGCTGTCGCTGCACCCATCTACTTGCAATCGATAAAGGTTCTTGACTCGAACCCTATCTTCGGGTTTCTCTAGTTGTCTTCCTCACAGAAAGCCTTTTCCCTTGTCAAGACAACATCATACCCTTGTCTTCCAACATCGCTACGCGTAGATAAGATTCTTCATCAATCGTGGAACATGCAATACTTCCTTCAATACGAAGGGTTTACCAGACTCCCTCTCAAAGGAAATGGTACCGATACCGGTCGCACTATATCTACCATCATCGCCCATCTTGATGTGCACTCCAAGATCTTTCTCCTCCAGATCTGAAAAAAAATCCCGATCTCCGGTCATGTGAAATGATGCACCACTGTCCAAGAACCATATTGATCCCATCACACTTGAGACCAAGCATGCGATCAGTGAAAAATCCAGCACGAACTAGGAGGCCAATGCCTCTCCCGCTGCATATCCAGCAACATGCTTATTTTTCTTCTTATGCGGACAATTTGTGGCATAATATCAGTGTTGGTGACAGTGAAAGCACTTCACCTTGGACATGTCTTGCTTCTTGCCTTTCGCACCAGACTGAGAAGCTTTCTTGCTCTTCCCTTTCTTTGCTTTGGCAGCCAAAGCACAATTTTCTTCATCAGATGCCTTTGATGAAGATTCGTCCCCGGTAGTCCGCCTATCTCCCTCTTGCATGAGATCGAACCAAAGTCGCTCCCATCCCGGCAACTTCTCCCGACCATTGACAAGAGTCCTCGATAGGGAATGCCAAACTTCTTCTAAGACCAAGGAGGAGGAGTCAGTCCACCAAGTCCCCATCATCGACGCTCACCCCCACACTTCCCGTACTCATCTCTCGCATTGTGTGAACTTCGTGAGGTACTTGCATGACACCGTCGCCTTTCTCCATCTTAATGCTTCGAGTTTATCCTTGAGCGCTAACTTCCTCTGGTCGCTCTTGCTCTGGAATAGATTTGTCAATGCTTTCCACATCAAGTATGGAGAAGCTTTTCCATGCAGGCTGGATACAATGTGATCCTTCACGCCCTCCAACAGAATCCTTCGACATTTCGCCATCTTCTTTTGCCAAGCCTCAACTTGGGCAGCATCAATAGGCTTTGGGATCTCAGCATCTATGAACTCCTTCAGCCCGTTATCATCTAATACCGCCTCCATTCTGTCCTTCCATGCACATAATTCGAACTACCCTCAAGGGCATATTCGAGTCGCAAACCGTTGAAAGACATTTCAACTCCGGCACCAAGAAAACAAACTGCTGCAAAATTCGAATTCCAAGCTCAAAACTCAACTGCTTCTAGATCTGTGAGAACAAATTATTTCTAACACAGAGATCCACTGTAGGGGCGTTTACTGGATATATCACCTTTCAGAGAAAGGATGGATCTAGAGGCTACCTGGCCCGTTACAGACTCTATCTACCGAAATAATTTGAATCACTGTAATAGATCCCGATGATCAATTCTTCGCTCCGATACCATGTAGAAATTTGCTGAATAATGAAGATTTATTCACCGAGATTACCCTGGTCACACACTAATTTGAATTCATGCATAACACATAACCTCTTCTACAATTGATCATCAATATGCAGAAATAGAAAGCATTCGCATGCACTCATTAAAACATAATCAAGCACACATATCAACACAGTATGTAATGGAGAAAGCTTATAGCTGAAAACCCCCAGCTATTTTGTATATTATAATGGAAGAGAACATGTAACAATACATAGCACAATACTCCTCACAAGTACTCAGTACTATCTCCAAAAGTTACACACAAACTAGCTCAGTTTTGAACAAGTCACGGGTTCAAAACTCCTCCACTGTTTGCCTGCCTCTACTGTGCAATCTAAAAGGATTATGGATGAGATCCAAGTTCGAATCCCACTAGCTCCAACTACGCAATCCTCATTGGCAATCTCCTCTAATGCTTATGCAAATCTCATGCACAACTAATGTCACAACTAATAGCAAACCGGCTCTTTCACCTATCTCTTCCACTGGTCTTCACTGAACTGTCCATGCACTGGTGTTAACTGATGTGTTCTTTAGTTGAATAATGAGTTAATAATTAGTGAATTAATTAATAATTAATTCACACCACTCATCTCTATTGTATTAGCCAGTTAAACTAAATACAACTAGTTCAACTAAGTTAAACCGAACACAACTCCATCAACTCCTCAATCAACTCCACCAAAACTCTGCCACATGAGTCTAACTGAATTCAACCATGCAATAGCTCAACCAAACCCCTAGGAATAGCGTAATTCCTTTGTCAGTTGCATGGGCCACATCTGTAGCTCAAACAGAAGTGCGCCAAGAGAATAAGATAATGTTTATAGTCCAAATATTATTAACAGCTAATAATATTTGACTGTTCTATTTTTAGCTCGACAGTCTAAAAATAGAAACCACCCAATGTCTAAAAATAGAGGTCCTATTTTTACCAACTCGACCAATCATCCATAAATAGCATCTTGCAACTCATAGACCATGATCCATATGTCTAAAAATAGACTTTGCGCCAAAAATAGCCTACGGGCCCACTTAGTGAAGGCGACTTCATTTCACTAAGCTCCATCATCTTGTTGCATTTTCAACACATTATTCTTTTATAGATTGAAGTACTACAATATTGTTATAAAATACAATTCTCTCATGTGCTTATTGAAACCCTAACCTAGGATGATTCATCCCAAGGATAATTTCTTTCTTTAAAAGAATTTTAAAGAAACTCCCCTCCAACCTATTCTCATATGTTCCAACTACCCTCCCCTCCCCTCCAATCCCACCCTCCAACCTTCCACCTAATATAACTAAATTTCCCTCCAACCTTCCACTCGATATAACTAAATCCCTAAGGCAATGTTTCCACTCAATATAACTGAATCACTAAATTTCCCTCCAACCTTCCACTCAATATAACTAAATCCCTACGAAATATTCTCATATGTTCCAACCATCCACTTAAGCGAAGCGACAATGTTAACTTATGTTCCACCCTTCCACTCAATATAATTGAACGGCCCAACAATGTTCTCATATGCTTTACATGTCTGCATTTAAAGTAATCCTCATTATTATATTTTATAAGAAAATATTATTATATTTTATAAAAGAATTATTCACTTCATCTTTCCCCTCTCCAATATATATAATTGAATCACTTACCCAAAAATTAATTAATGATCCTCTTCATATTTTTTATCCCCTCTTCAATATAAGAGAATCACTTACCGATCCTCTCCATATTTTTTATTAAAAATTTATTCAATATAAATTAATGACCTAACAATGTTCTCATTTCCTTTACTAGTGTGCATTTAAAATAATCCTCATTATTATATTTTATTAAAAGCTATCCACTTGAACTTTCCCTCTCTTCAGTATAATGGAATCATTTACACAAAAAATAATTAATGATCCCGTTGTATTTTTTATTAAAAAATTGTTCACTTGAAAGAAACTAGACCCTTAAATTTATTCATTTAACACCATCAAAATGTCATACTCTACCGTTCCTTCTTCAAGATAGTTGAAACTTTCATAATATATATATATATATATATATCTTTGCACATAAGATATAACACCATAAGATAGCACATGTTACTAATATTATGTCATTGATAACACCATCTATTTTTCGGTCATATCAAATGCTAAAACCATATGAAATCTTTAAACGATTACTCAAAACAAAAGGCAATGTCAAATTATATAGTACTGAATACTATATTAAAACCTAAATGTAGTAATTTGCGTGCGTTAAGGCTATTTATCAACAAATCTCGAAAATCCAGCAGCAATACACATGATCTCAAATTATCCTAGAGTTGCTAGATGCCAAGTTGAGCGACCGACCAGTTTATTGTCAAAATTAAACAAAACAATTAAAAAACAAAAAAATAAATAAATAAAATTTCAACCGACAAAATTACTCTAGACGTAAAAACAAATTTCTAAATAAAGAAAACTTTGATGTCAAAATGCAAAATTTTAAATGAAATTAATTTGCGAGATCACACAACTTTCACAGAGAAGCAGCACGCTCACCATTTGCGGAACTGTCACCTTCTAAGCACCCCCGCTTTTCAAGGGTCTGCATTCATACAACCGTTACACAAAATCACCATTCTATAACTTCAACATTCTCACAACTCAATGGTGCGCATTCATACATGCAACACCAAACCACTATTTGCGTTTACCTTCACCTCCTCACCACCCATTGTTCTGTCATGTTAGGGTTGTTTTGTGTAACATCCACCGTTTCTAAAATTACTCCTATTCATAAGTGTGTAATTATATAACCTTTTACAGGGGTGCACCACCCAAGCTTTTCAAGGGTCTGCTCATACAACCGTTACACGAATCACCATTTTATAAGTTTAACCTTCTCACAACTCAATGGTGCATGTTAGTGTTGTTTTGTGTAACATCCACCGTTTCTAAAATTACTCCTATTCATAAGTGTGTAATTGTATAACCTTTTACAGGGGTGCACCAACCAAGCTTTTCAAGGGTCTGCTCATACAACCGTTACACGAATCACCATTTTATAAGTTTTAACCTTCTCACAACTCAATGGTGTGCATTCATACATGCACCACAAAGCCACTATTTGTATTACTTTCGCCTCCTCACCACCCATTGTTTTGTTATGTTAGGGTGGTTGTGTAACATCCACCGTTTCTAAAATTACCCCATTTTGTAAGTGTGTAATTGTATAGCCTTCACAGGTGTGCATTGGAACATGCAACACGAAACCACTGTTTAATTTTCACCTCCTCACCACCCGGGTGGTTTTGTGTGACATCCACCGTTTCTAAGATTACGCCTTTCATAAGTGTGTAATTTTATAACCTTCACAGCAAACCATCATTTGTTCACCACTCTTCTTGGTGGACTGCATTTGTATCGCCATCCATCCACTCGCCCTCTTACACCAGATATGCCAAATATGGAAGATACTGACACGAGCACAGAATTTTTTAGACCATCTCAAGAAAGCAGAGGCAGAACTCACTAAATGGAATTTTTTGGACCATCTCAAGAAAGCAGAGGCAGAACTCACTAAATGGAAGGCTATAGTAGAGAGTCTAACAAGGGAGTTGTTATCTATTTGAACCATTCCCAGTCAAAGCCGTCTTACCACCCGGTAATCCGTCATTTCCTCTCCACTCTCTATGGAATTAAAGCCTGTAAAGGATCTTATTTGTTTGAATGATCTGGGGATCTCTCCAAGGTAGTGAAAATGTACAGTAGAAAATGTTCATTTTATGTCCTCACACCAGTCACCATTCACTACCCTTCCCAATAAGGAAAAGTGCGTTTCTGTTCTTAATGATGAATGTCTGTCACATCAAGAATACCGTCCCTGTATTTTATATTTATATGGATTTAACTTCAAAAGAATATAATGAGAACCAGGGTACAAAATATCAGAGTTATAATAGCAAGAGAAGTCGGAGCATCACGTTTGGGAATCTTTTTCAAACATTCAAACCAAACTGCATTGTAAGTGGTCCAGAAGCCAGCAGCAGCAGCAAGCTCCATCACCTGAGCTTTTTGTTGTCTGTCTTCTTTCTTCCTTGACATGTTGTAAATGGTGCATTGGAGAGTTCCATCCATATGGAACTAGAAATTGTTTCATGCGCCCTATAAATTGCTTCTTGCAACAGTTAATCTAAATGGAAATATGAGATCTAGTATAATCCGTCTGAGGAAAGCTAATATAGGTCGTTGTCGTCAATTGAAGCCGAAGCCTGACACAGGGATGCAGACTTCGTAACATCAATTCAATATATTTCCTAAGAATGCATAAAACAGAGGACGTAAATGACCAATGACAAGGTATGTTTCTCAGACCTCCATCTCCGCCCCGTCTTATTCTGTTCTATGGTCTTTACCAGTTAATATGAATACGAATATAATGTGCAAATCACTTCTTCACAATACAGATTAAATGTGGAGAACGATAGCCTCCAATCAATGTTGGCTTCATTGCTGTGCATATGAGTTGTACCCGAAGGTTCTTTTCCCTCGTTTTAATTAAACTTTCACACAGTAGCAATTTAATCCATTCTATTCAATCTTTCAGCTCTCACAATTTAATATTCACTTCTTCACAATACAGAATACAGATTAAATAGGAAGAATAACAGCCTCCAATCACTGGAAGATTGAACGCTTTGCATGTAAGTAGTACCCAAAAGTTCTTTCACTATGTTTGAATTCAACTTACACAAAGTTGAACAATTAAATCCATTCTGTTCACTCTTTCGGCTCTTACAAGTTAACACTTTGTTCAGTCAATAATAATAATAAATCCATTCTGCTCTAAGCAAGGAAGAATAGGTAACAGATGTATATGCCGTTTGGCATACACAGAAGTATGGACAGAGATATTATAAGATGGTTTTGCATGCAATTTGTAGAGAGTTCAAGGTATCTATTTTCTCTCCCTTTATTCACAATCATATGAAAGAACGGAGAAATTCTGCTGGTAATTGGCAGCTCCGAGAAAAGGGGATATAATTAGTCTAATTGTTAAAGATGCAAATCATGTCCATCAGATATTTTGGACTTTACGGGTTATGTCCTTAATTGATGTCAGGAAAGAAGACAATAAGAGGCCAAACATCTTGCATTGAGTGTCCACGGGAAACCTGAATTTTGTTCTCTAGATGCGAAATTGCGATTTAATACCCCGTAAGCATGTATTCCCTTGAAGTTGTTTTGATTTGGCCCATATATTAGGATCAATACAAAATAAATCCATCTATTACAAACATTTTCTCGATTTTTAAATCACGTTATATTATGCCTTGAGATATAGAAATGGTGGCAGGCTAAAAATTGAATAGCTGCACGTTCAAGGAAAAGCATAATAAAAGTTTTCGATTTGATTCAATGAAAAGTACGAATTCTAACTTCCAAAAAGGCATGCCATGAAAGCCTGCGTGTAAAATGAGACTTGCACTGAGGAAACCTATTTCTGGTAATCAAGCTCAAACAGATAACTCCACCTAATCTGTGGTACAAGGATTCTCAAATCAATCTATGTACTACTACAAACTCATATGGTTTGCCTAGATTGCGAGCCTATACGAGTGAATAGAAAGTTATGAGACCAATAAACTAGGCTATATTGCCTGAAAGTGAATTCGATAGGAGGATTAACGTTACATACACTTTGTCAGCAAGGAGCTTGCCAGGATGCACCCTGCCTGGCTCCAGTATTTTGTTCCTTTCTCTTCCTGACAATTTTTATTGAAGCACACCCCCTAGTAGACAACTCATGGTTGTGGTCCTGCCAGTTGCAGTGACATGTCTGGCATGTGATTATAAACAAAACAAGCAGCATTTATTCAGACTCGTGGATTTACCCTTTGACCACTCTTTGAATTTACGTCAAGGTGCACCCATAAATTTGTCGTCCTAAGGTCATGAAAGCCTTTTCAAAATCTGCGTAGAATGAGCTTGTTCCGAGTCTTAGCAAAAAAGCCTATTTCTACCGATCAATCTCAAATAGAGAGCTCCACTTAGCTTTTCGGTACGCGGCTTATCATATCAAATATATGTACGACAGTTCAGATGGTTTCTCAACTCAGAGTAGATTGAGAGTGCCTACAGCAGTGAATATAAACTGATACGATCAATAAGCTATATACATTGACATACGATTACAGAACACAAACGTTAACATGAGGTGATACGATCAATAAACTAGAGGCTACTTGCATTAGCTTTTCTGGTATATGATTACTGAATTGGATAAGAATATGCATATATACAATCAGTACACACAAAAGAAACTAACAACATTTATTCAAGCTTGTGGATTTGCACTTGGAAGAATATATCTTTTCTAGAAAGAATGCAACGGTGCCAATAAATATATCCGATAGCAAGAGATCGTTGTTCCCCACAACTTTTAGGCTTTACCATTACCCAAGGTTAAAATACAAGGACAATATATTATACATCCCCGCAGTTTCCATATGCTATTGTCTAGAGGCTTTAAGAGCCTGTGATTGGAAAAACAGGAATTAATGAAATGCTTTTCTAAATTCATTATTATCGCTATGCATAAGGTTTCTCGTAAAACCAAATCAGCGTCATTCTGAAGATTTATACTTCAAAGTCGCTGGGTGGGCTTTGATTCAAGGGTCAGTATATCACCTCTACAATACCTTGCTACAGTCGACCAACAGGTCGAGGTAACGATGAACAAAAAACCACCTAAGTTATTACTCACAAGATGATAACTAAGAGACCATCCTCATCCTCTGTTCTGTTTGGATAACAACTTGACATTTTAAAGGATACTATCCAAGATTCAAAGCATACACCAAGTAGATATACTCAATCAATCAGAAATGCCCTCTCTCAATTATCTTATAACTTTTTGTGACTCAAAATTTGCTATGCATTCAGATTCAAACAGATTTCTTTGTGGAAAAGAATATAGTGAATTTGTTCTACATTATATAATGACATTAAAGTGCCAAAGGCTAGAAAGTCCACCTATAGGAAAAACCTCGAAATAGGTGAAAAAGTAGACCTAGCGCATTCATTAGCCATATAGAATCCACTGCAAACAACTACAAATTTTTGAAAGTCTACCTATAGGAAAAACCTCAAAATAGGTGAAACAATAGACCTAGCGCATTCATTAGCCATATAGAATCCACTGCAAACAACTACAAACTTTACACGAACTGGATTGCATTGTCACAGATGAGAGGATAAATTGGCAAATATCATACTCGGAAAACCTTTAATGTCTACCAGAAATGAAACTTGAAAGAAGGTACTTCGACCTGAACGGGACTTAGTACAACGTGAAAAGTTAAAACACCTGGCAATTGTAAAAAATGAGTAGAGTAATGTGCCTTCATTCTGAAAAGGAATATATTGTCATGGCAATTACATTAGTCTCCTATCGAGAGAAATACTTGTCGATAAAGGCCTGTGCCGAGTTTGGAAACTTCTCATGAAGAAGGTGTTTCAAGCATTTCAAGTATGAAAAATCCGTCCTGGATCCATCCTTCCTTGCAATGAAGAAGCATCTACTAGTCGTAAAGCTGGAGTGAACATCGATCTGAACAAGAGAAGTACCGAATAAGTGATAAAAAATTGTTTCTTTGCACATAGACAATACCCGAGCACAAACATGCCATATCTTCTGCAATTGGAAATCTAGAAATATAATGCAGACATCAGACATCACAAAGTTGCTTTCAAAAAGGTTATATAGTAAGGAGGTTCATCTACAGAACGAGTAGCTTCTAGAGGTTTAATAGCAATTTAACATGGAGATGTATGTTCAAAAAAGTAAGCTATAATAGGACAATATAGCAGTATTTTTTACTTTGTGTAGAAATTATTGAATACACCTATGCAAAAAACAACCTATATCAAATCTTAGATTACCATAGTCCAAAACAAGTTTTATAGAAGAGGTTTTAATGGGTAATTTTCCATGGTAGATGACTTCAACATAATTTGGAAGTAATGAATAACGTGACATGATTTTACAGCATAATTTGGACATAAAGGATAACATGACATGACTTCACGGATGACTAAAGTTCAAATTTGGCACACATAACACCGCTCAGAGATTTTATTTGCAACTAGAGGCAACCATGGACGTGGTTAGTGGCCAAAGTTGGTTCAGCTCGGTCAGAGGGCAACTAGCATAAAGTACGATCTCTTTCTCTTCCCCCTCTCTCCGCACAACCACACACCATTTAGTGATTTTTATTATACATAGAAATTAAAATCTCTATTTAACTAGAGATAGGCCAGTAGAGTTCATTCTGCCTTTCTGGAATTTTGCTTTAGCATTTAGCGGCTGCTTTCCGAGGAATTTTGCTTTAGCATTTAGTGGCTGCTTTCCGAGCACTTTCAGTCCTGAGAGGACTCGGGATTGTTGTGAGAGCATTCATTAACTCCAAACCAACTCAGCTCCCACAGTAGTTCAAAACTTCAACCTGCTTTACTCTGCCATTTTCTGCTAACATCCAAGTCTGGAAGGAAATTAAATGGGGATGGCTTTAGCCTTGGCTGTGCCCCTGGAAGGAGGATAGCAGATCCAACAATGACCCTTGGAGTAACTCCTAGAGGTCTTTCAGCCTTGATTTTCTGCAAATAGTGTACAAAATTTAGGTGTACCTAAAAGTGAAGCCCTATTTGAAGCTGCATTGACAAGTTTCTATTCCGAAATTAGCTGCAATAGCCACAAGTGAGGGTCATACTACAAATAAGGCAAATACGAGAGCGGTGAACACAGTCAAACAGTCCCATTTGGTCATTCCTCGACATTTTCTTGGCCTAAAGTGCAAGAAAAGAAATATTATAAGAGCTGACCAGAACCTGATCAAAATAGCCTTGGAACTGCCTTTGATTAAAATTTGAAATCCATCTTAATATAAATGTGGGGCTTCAAACATATTGACCATGGAAGGAAGTAAAAAATCACTTTAGGGGTTAATGAAGACAGGTTTTTATTTGAGGAGAAGCCTTTGCATGTTTATACTAAGTAATTCCTTCTTTGAGGGGAGACATCATCCTCTTATTAGATGCTTTCAAAAAAAATTTCTATTGATGGATATATGGAAAATCAATTCTTCTTTGAAGGGAGATATCCTCTTCTCTTATAAGTTATTAGATGCTTTCAAAAGTTTTTTCTATTGATGGACATATGGAAAATCAATTCTATTATTGGATATATGGAAAACATTTATAGAAATCATAGTTATGCTTCAAAATCATCTCTACTTCTACTTCGAGGGAAGACGACCTGCCTATTTGGCCAGAATAAAAATTCAAAAGCTGCTGAAGCTAGTAGGCACTAGGGACTAGAGACAACACTTCTGAATGTTTCCTGTGTTTCCCTTGGTGATAATTTCCCCACCTCTTACCTTATTCATTACTGGTTTTAAATTATTTTCAAAGCTTCAAGGAGGTATGGGTTAGAGTTAGGCTCGTGGCATATTGATGGATATAACGCATATGGCAATTTTATGATGTGTTTATATTTTGGTATTGTGATGCATTATTGATAACCTCGTAGCCTCATTATCAGATATTGTCTCCAAAATCCAGCGTGGGAACAAATGGGATCACGAGGCCTATGCCTGCCTCTAATTTATCTTAGTGGAGTTTATATTTTCAATTTAATATTAATCTTTCTAAATGAAGACTGTACAAGCTGAAGACCTATTTGTCATGATGATCCAGTGGATGGTAGTTAGCTTTGTACTGAAGCCCAATATTTAGTTGAGACTGTTTGTCTGCATGTCCTTATAGATATGAACATTGTAGAAGTATCCTTCTAAAACACCAAAAAAGGGGAAGGTAAAGTTGACTTATTAGAAGTGAAAGTTAGTCTATTAGATGTGTGGTTCGTACATAAATTCCAATCCAATCCACAGAAACGCTGACCTTAGATCCACGTATTGCAGTGCCAATCCGGTTACACAGATATATATATATATATAAACTTTTCTTTCCTTGGCCTTGGCATTCCTACCTTTTCAGGAATTTCAATTCAACTCGAATTTTTGTTGCTTGTTGCTTTGTAGGACTAGGAATAAGAATAAATAGAGGTACACAGATGTAATTTCAACTCAACTTATATTTTTTGCTTGTTGCTGTGCAGGTCTAGGAATAAGAATAAAAATAGGTATACAGTTACGTAGGCTCAAAGTGCTCCACCAAGATAGAGCTCTGTGGTCATGGTGTTACGTAGGCTCAAAGTGCTCCACCAAGATAGAGTTCTGTGGTCATGGTGTCTCGGTGTCAGTGGGATCTAGGGATCTGTGGATGGGATGGAATGGATGTCGTGGGAGATATTACCCACCAAAATGGGCAACCCAATAGGTTAAAAGTACAGAAATTGTAAGGGGTCCGGGGCCCACTTTATGCCCAGTGGACAGAAAGCAATGAAGGCAGTGTTCAAGCCACTAATGTTTGCTTTCCTTGGCCTCGCATTCCTTCCTTTTCAGCAGTTTCAATTCGACTTGAATTTTTGTTGCTTGTTGCTTTGTAGGACTAGGAATAAGCATAAATAGAGGTACACAGTTGTAATTTCAACTCAACTTGAATTTTCATTGCTTGTTGCTTTGCAGGTCTAGGAATAAGAATAAAAATAGGTATACAGTTACGTAGGCTCAAAGTGCTCCACCAAGATAGAGCTATGTGGTCATGGTGTCTTGGTGTCAGCGGGAACTAGGGATTTGTGGATGGGATGGAATGGATGTCATGGGAACTATTACCCACCAAAATGGGCAACCCAATAGGAGAAAAGTTTTCTCCTATCAGTGACAGCCTGTCAGCTGACCACTAGCTGGTGATCTGCCATATATCTTACCCATCTGACAAAAGCACATTAAGCACATGGATAAAGGTGGGCTTCCGATCAAAAGGTACTTTTTGATCATTTTGCAATTGGGTGCTTGTGCTTCTTTGTATTTGGGTATTTGATATGGATTATGGGGTGATCTAGAAGAATGGGCTTTAACTGTGATTTTGTTCTCTCACCTTAAATGGGGGGTTAATCGAGTGGGACCTTCCCTAATGGCCCAATGAGTATAAGAGAGGCATTACTTGGGAAGCTCCGATTGACATTGTGTAGTTCCATCTATCCTTATGTCATACTTAACAATTTCCGTTCCATCTATCCTTATGTCATACTTAACAATTTCCGTACATTACAAGCGCTTCTCTCACCTTCATCCATTCTTCAGGTTCAACTAACTATTGGTTCTTTGGGATTTGGAACCCACACATCCTGATACCTAGGTAGGGCTTGGAAACTTTGCCCGGTTCTTTGGGAATTCGAACCCACACATCCTGATACCTAGGTAGGGCTTGGAAACTTTGCCCGGGTCTTTGGGAATTTGAACCCACGCATCCTCATACCTAGGTAGGGCTTGGAAACTTTGCTCTAGGAGGTTGATGCAGTTAAAACAGAAAAAGTATATGATGGGCACAACAAAACAAAAGAAAGAATATCAAAATACAAAATTTTCTCAGGGGACATGCATATTAACACTTAAAAGCCTAGCATGAGCTCTACCTCACTCAATATGGCCATCACCTGGTTCCTAAGTCTATGTTGCTCCATTATATCATAAGAAGAAACCCTTGCATGCCCCATCCCCGATGAGCATTGAGCAATAAACTGACTCATCATTAATGGGTAACACAATTGCTATATCATTCAAAACAAAGATTTAACCCTTGAGCTCCAAGGAGTAAAAAAAATCAAGAAAAAGTAAAAAGCACACAAAAGCAATGGAAAAACAAAGGCCGAGTTGGTA
Source organism: Pinus albicaulis (assembly GCA_034641835.2). Taxonomy (NCBI): domain Eukaryota; kingdom Viridiplantae; phylum Streptophyta; class Pinopsida; order Pinales; family Pinaceae; genus Pinus; species Pinus albicaulis. The sequence continues at coordinate 857,306,176 of CM076579.1, forward strand.
ACTCATAAATCCACGATTGCTCCCTCCTCACATTGATACACTCAAAATGTGGACCCCCCATTCGCTGGTCTCTTTGACCATGACACTTGGTTGCAAAAGTAAAAAGCACACAAAAGCAGTGGAAAAACAAAGGTCGAGTTGGTAACTCATAAATCCACGATTGCTCCCTCCTCACATTGATACACTCAAAATGTGGACCCCCCATTAGCTGGTCTCTTTGGCCATGACACTTGGTTATGATGTCTAGTCCCCTTCATGACTATCATTATTATTTATTCGACCATGACACTTGGTTTTGATGTCTAGTCCCCTTCATGACTATCATTATTATTTATTCGACCATGACACTTGGTTTTGATGTCTAGTCCCCTTCATGACTATCATTATTATTTACTAACACCTATCAATGGATTGAGGAAATCTTACTTCATCTTACGGGTTGGAAACACCATATAGGGTTGACCTTTAACCACTCCTGCCTAGGGAGGAAACACCATTGCAAGTTCAAGGCCATATGAAGTATTAAATAGCTAATGGCACTCGAGCTTGGTTCACTTGGATGAAATAATGATTTCTGTCCCTAATGACTGGCTGCTTTGGTTGCTTCCACTAGATTATGTGTTGTGCTATATGAAGTATTAAATAGCTAATGGCACTCAAGCTTGGTTCACTTAGATGAAATAATGATTTTTGTCCCTAATGATTGGTTGCTTCCACTAGATTCTATGTTGTGATTGTCAAGAAGTTCAACAAGCGATGTCCTGGGCACCATACCCATAGGTACTTGGGCCTAGCACTATCAAGTGAAGTCTTGAGACTCTTGGGCCTCCCAGCAACACGAGCTAAAACACATGTACCAGAGCACTCCTTACACCCAGGACATTGTGCCACTTTGCACTGGATTTGATGAATCTTAAGGATGACACACATAGACCCAGCATGCCCCTTGGTCGGCCTTAGCACTTTGAGGGATGGCTATTGATTCACGGACCCAAATGAGGATGGTCTCACCTTCAAAGACTTGGGAGGGCAAGTACCGCCTCAAAAGCCCTCAATGTTGGAGTAGAGATGGATGCTTTTCACAATTGGAGACCCATAAAGACCATTTTGTAGTGCCATAATCCAACTGGCACCTCTTAGCACTTGGATATCGCAATTGGATGTCATTTTATGCGTGATGTCAACCCAAGAAGGCTAGGGGCTCACACATGCGTTGGCTTGTAGCCCAAAGGTTTCTTGTAATTTAACTTGTTATAGGCTATAGTATTTGGACTCATCCTCCTCATATAAATAGAGGAGAGGATAATTGTTTGTTTCTTGTAATTTAACTTGTTATAGGCTATAGTATTTGGACTCATCCTCCTCATATAAATAGAGGAGAGGATCATTGTTTGTTTCTTGTAATTTAACTTGTTATAGGCTATAGTATTTGGACTCATCCTCCTCATATAAATGGAGGAGAGGATCATTGTTTCTATTCATCGTCACTTGACAATTTGAGCCCTCCTTGGAGGATTTCAACCTCGTGTATCCTTTGAGAGATGTGATCTATGTAGAACATTGTTACTTTGTGGTGCCTAGTTGGATTTTAATTTTTGATACCACGGTTATAAATATTCAGATGAATTTGAGGACCAACCCTCAAATCATATTTTTTACATGCCTCTAAATAACATTTGGCACCTCTTAGCACTTGGACATCGCAATTGGAGGCCATTTTATAGATGATGTCAACCCTAGAAGGCTAGGGGTTCACACATGTGTTGGCTTGTAGTCCAACAATTTCTTGTAATTTAACTTGTTATAGGCTATAGTATTTGGACTCATCCTCCTCATATAAATAGAGGAGAGGATCATTGTTTGTTTCTTGTAATTTAACTTGTTATAGGCTATAGTATTTGGACTCATCCTCCTCATATAAATGGAGGAGAGGATCATTGTTTCTATTCATCGTCACTTGACAATTTGAGCCCTCCTTGGAGGATTTCAACCTCGTGTATCCTTTGAGAGATGTGATCTATGTAGAACATTGCTACTTTGTGGTGCCTAGTTGGATTTTAATTTTTGATACCACGGTTATAAACATTCAGATGAATTTGAGGACCAACCCTCAAATCATATTTTTTACATGCCTCTAAATAACATTTGGCACCTCTTAGCACTTGGACATCGCAATTGGAGGCCATTTTATACATGATGTCAACCCTAGAAGGCTAGGGGTTCACACATGCGTTGGCTTGTAGTCCAACAATTTCTTGTAATTTAACTTGTTATAGGCTATAGTATTTGGACTCATCCTCCTCATATAACTAGAGGAGAGGATCATTGTTTCTATTCATAATCACTTGTACAATTTTAGCCCTCCTTGTGATTCTCCAGACCTATGAATGTTGTATCGGAAGCTAAGATAAGGTGTGTAATAAGAGGTTTCAGGAGTCTATCCAATGGTAGTGTGGATAGTTTGGTGGCTTTTATAATGGATCCAATGGAATGGGTTATCCAGGTTCAGCCTGGCCCGAGAAGAGAAGATATAGCAGTGCTCGCTAAGCATTGATGAGGTGTCTAGGGAGAATTTTGACCTCTTGTATCCTTTGAGAAATGTGAGATCTATGGAGAACATTGTTTATTGCAGCTCCTATCTTGCAGTGGTGGTGTGGATAGTTTGGTGGCTTTTATAATGGATCCACTAGAATGGGTTGTCCAGGTTCAGCCTGGCCCGAGAAGAGAAGATATAGCAATACCCACTAAGCATTGATGAGGAAAGTGTCTAGGGAGAATTTCAACCTCTTGTATCTTTTGAGAGATGTGATCTATGGAGAACATTGTTTATTGCAACTCTTGTCTCAGCTTTGGGGAAGTTATCTTGGATCAATGAATGAATTATTCATGCATTTTATCTTGTAATTGAGCCTTTTACTGACAATATTTTGATTTTACATCAGAAGATATAGCAGTGCCCACTAAGCATTGATGCAGAAAGTGTCTAGGGAGAATTTCTACCTCTTGTATCCTTTGAGAGATGTGATCTATGGAGAACATTGTTTATTACAGCTCCTGTCTCAGCTTTGGGGAAGTTATCTTGGATCAATGAATGAATTATTCATGCATTTTATCTTGTAATTGAGCCTTTTATTGACAATATTTTGATTTTACATCTAATGTACAAAATGTATTCACAATCTACAGTTTTTCTGTTGCACCAATTATTATTGAAGATCAATTGCATAAAATCTAGATATCATCATTGTATGCATTATTCATCAATGAATTGTGAATAGTAATCCCCTTGGTCAACTTTTGAATTAGCTCTCCCAAGTGAATATATATCCCTCATAGATATAATAGTTATGGTTTTATGCTAGGTCATCAAAATATCTCGACTTCTTACAGGATTTGGCTAATCTATCAATCCCATAGACTCCATCAACCCAAGGACTAGGCATTGGTCTCGTCATTTAGGTGATGAAGCTTTATTTACATTTCGCTCTCCTTTTTCTCTCTTTTTCAACCCTCTCAAGATAAGCGACTCAATTAGGATTGGAGCAAAATTGGTTAGAAGAGTAATATTAGGGTTTGGAAGCATTCAACATCAAAAGTATGATTGGTTGCCTCAATATCATCCTCTTTGTGGCTAATTTTCACCATAATTTCTCTTTCCCTAACTATTCTTCCTTAGGAGAAACCCTAGTTCAGTTAAGCTTCATCTTGAGGGCTTCTTGAAGGTTTCATATAACATTGGCTTGTTAATTTTCATTGTTGAAAACATTTTCCTTAATACCCTAACCTTAGGATATTCCATTTTGTATGGTATCACTCAAGCCTTAGGTCTAGGGTGCCCTTGTTTGACCTCTCTAAAGGATGTGAATTGTCGTGTTTTCATTGTTTGAACCTTGTGCTTAATTTGAGTCATCGTTTAGAAGCCTGTCGTGTCACCTTCAACCCTTAAGCCTACAATATATCTTGTAGGTGACCTTACACCAACACTCCTACAATTGGTGAAAATCCTTAAAGGGCAGTGGGTAGTGATTGCATTGACAATGGGGCATTACCTTTTTATTTTCACCTAGTCTAGTGCTTGCCTTGTAGGTTACCACTCTACAAGACCTGCTAGATTTACAAGACTTGCTAGATTTTGCGACAACAAAAACCAAGTAAACTATAAAGTTAACGAGATGCAAAGCAACAAGTGTGAATACATAGGGCAAAGTATTTGTGGGAGGGGCGATTATTACGAAAAATGTAATACTATTATAGTGCGTGCAAGAAAAACGAAATAATATATGCACATAGTTTGTGTGAAATCCAATTATTTAGGCAAAGGGTTTTAAAAGGACAAGCATTAATTACTAATAAGTTCAATAAAGTTAGTTTATTTTAGGCTACATTCTTAATGTGACCACAACATCTAGCAATATCTAGCAGGTTGCAGCCTAATTCAAAGCCTCACTAAGCAACCTAGGACTTATGGCAACAAAGAGGTCATCCACTGCTACCACTTCAAAGGCATTTCTCTTATTGTTTTTTGGTCAAATGTTATCCCCATAAGGAAGGCTTCCCTAAAAAGACTCAGGATTAGTAAACGCAGGGTTTCCAAGCCAAATGGCTCTCTAAAAATCAAATCACCTAGAAAGATTTTCAATAAAGGAAGGCTCATGGGTGATAAGAATCTTCCCGAAAAAAGAGGCTCTCCTGGATAAAACTTGTGGGTTAGAGGACCTAGGGTGTGCACTCAACAAAAAAATGCCAAGGTTTCTTTTCCAAGCAGTGAAAGCAAGTCCACGGGATCTTAGATCTTGTTCATTTGTGTGTGTCAAATTGATTTGGACCAATGTGAGTGCCATTGGTACAAGGGTCACATTGCTATCTCACATTCATTAATAACTATTCAAGGAAAACCTAAATCTTCTTCATGAAGACGGTAGACCACACATGAGGCCTTCATTTAACTAGGGAGTTCAAGGCCAAAGTGGAGAACCAAACCCACAAGGAAGAGGATAAGGTATTTAAGTCAGATAATGGGGGAAACTACACCTCCAATGACTTGAAAGAATTTTTGAAGGGAGGCAAGGATCAAGAGGGATTTGATAGTCTCATACAACCCTTGGCAAAATAGGGTTGCGAAGAGAGAATTTATCCATTGTAGGACCTTCCAAGGCAATGATTTATTACTAGGATTCATATCTTTATTTGAGCAAAAGCATGCAACATGGCAGTTTATGTTCAAAACAGGAGTCACAAGATCTTGGGGGACAATACTATCGAAGAAGCATTAACAAGGGTGAAGCTAGAGATAGGGCACTTTTGCATCTTTGGTTGTCCAATATATATCTATGTTCCTATAGAGAATTGTATTAAGCTACAACTCTCAAGCAAGAAGGGTTTGTTTGCAAACTATCAACTTCAAAGGCATACAAAATCTTAATTCCAGCATTGATGTAGACAATTAGTAATAGAAATGTGAAGTTTGAGGACCTAGTATCTAGGAAGTCTCATGACCCACTTCCAACGATGTAGACAATTAGTAATAGAAATGTGAAGTTTGAGGACCTAACATCTAGGAAGTCTCATGACCCACTTCCAATGATAGAGGGTGAGAAGCAGGAGCCTCCAAGGGATGAGCAACATTCATTACCTATTTTCAGTTCAAGAGGTCAAACTTCAGGTGAGGAGTCGTCATCAACAACACCTCTTGCTTGTTGAAATTTGCATGCACCCTCAATTTAGTTTATGACTTAGCTAAGCACATAAACACACTAGAGATGCCCAACCAAAAACAACTTTGAAAAACGAAATATAACAACAAACATATCAACCATAGTACACAAGACTTTGGCCCAAATCACGTTCCTACTTAGACGATCAATAAGAAAACACTAAGGCTCTTGTACTAGGGATCATGGCCCTTTACAAACCTTGATACACAACTATAATACACAATATACAAGTCTGTCCTTCAACAAAATACAACTAGAGATAAGGCCTAGTCCAATAGGCCCTCATTTGCCCAATTGTCTGTTATCCTTTGCAAGCAACCCTTTCAGTCCTCTTTGTCGTTGAAGTACATTGTTGTAGTCCCTGTCCTTTTGCTACTACATGTTGATTTTTGATAGCTTGGGAGGTACTCCCAGCCCTAAGGTTCGAGGTTTGGAGGTTGGAGCACCACAAAAATCATTTATGGGTTTGGAACCCAAGCTCGGGGATTTGTACCCAAAGGGTTTGGGCCAAAACCATGAGGCATTTTCTACATGTGGTGGATGGAAGATGATAGAGGGTCTTGAAGAGAATCGAATGCAACGAGAATTGTCAAAATCTGAGTTGTAGAAGATGAGTTATGATTTTTTTAATGGATTTGTGCATTAATGTGGCACGAAATGGAGGTCGGCTTGACAATTTAAAGTGCCACAAGTCATGTCTTAACACCACATGAGATTGTATATATAGAGGTGACGTTAGAGGTCATTCCTTGTCATCCAAACGTGTATCTTTCATACGAAAATCATCCTAAGGTAGTCGCAATTCAAGAAGGAGAGGGCCGATGTGGAGAGGGACTACTTTTGTGATGTTTGAATGAGTTTCACAGGTTCATGGAGCAACAGAGGTAGCCCGCATGCCTTAAAGGAGTTTTGGGCAATGTTTTGTCTTGGTTTTAGTGTGGTTCTTCCCCAATACTCAGGTCGCAATCCTAGGAAGCATAAACAAGTAGGTCGCATGCCTCATTTCCCTTGGAACAGGTGGGCTGTAAGGCTGCCTGTAGCTATAGGAAGGCCGCAGGCCTTGTCTCCTTGGAACAGAGGACCGAGAAGGCTTGTTTGGGGTTGGCCTTAGCCCAAAATTGGAGAAGGTTGTGGACATAACTTAGTAAGGGAAGGTCACAACATAAAAGGAGGTTTGGACATGAGGGAGGATGGTTGTTACAGTATAGTTGCAACCCTAACCAGTGGGACAGACCTACAACAGTGCATGACAGCCCATGATATTTAGAGGTATGTGATGGTTTCATGTTGACTTGATGCTAGTTGGATGGTCCATGTTTGGACAGATTTAATGTAGCCTGTGGGAGCCATGTGTTGGAATTGTCTTGGGTGTTAAGAATCACTAACTAGGAGAAGATTTCACAGTGAATTTGTGAAAGAAATATTGGGCATCCTTAAACTGGTGGAGGGCAACGTGTAGATGCCCAAGAGTAGCCTTGTGTTGGAATTGTCTTGGGTGTTAAAAATCACTAACTAGGAGAAGCTTTCACAGTGAGTTTGTGAAAGAAATATTGGGCATCCTTGGACTGGTAAAGGGCAACGTTTAGATGTCCAAGAGTAGCCTTGACAAGCAGTGAAAAAGGGAGTTTGACAACTAAAGGTTGGGTGTAGTTGTGAAGCCTAATGTAAAGTACATTGATGGACTGCTAGATTGGCAAATTGATGCTCCTGTATTGGCTAGCCTAAAAGAGCAGATTGCATCAACCTGTGTTCATTGTAGCATATGTGACTTGCAACAGTGATAGGTGGCAACCCTCCTGGGGTCTCTATGTGTTGTCTCTTAATGGACTGAGGGGCAGCTAGAGAGCAAATCGAAAGCAAAGGACCGACCAGATGAGATTCAACATAGAGGTTGTGATTGTGCACTAGAGCAACAAGATTGTCATTGTCTCTTGTATTCTTGTACTTGTGGATAATTGAGGGCTATTATCCCTTGTATGAGAGCCCTAGACTGTTGTATTATATGTTCATAATATAGTGAAGTTTGGTTTCATATATTGTTGTTATTGTGCACATGATTGGTTTACCACTAATTTATTATTTCATTGTGATAAATAGCTTTGTTAAGATTCTTGGTTTGTTAGCGTCAAACATTTTAAGATTCTATCCTAGACATCGGGGTCATGGAAACTTAACACTACAAACTTCTTTTCCACTTGGTAAACTCTTTTAACCACTTCTATCCACACAAAAATCAACTCCTTTTAATCTTTGTCCAACTATTGTTCTCTAGTTGACTACAACCTTCAACCACTGTTCATACCAACCATATGTCTTCTTGCTATTAGGTATTTCCTTTGCCTAACAGACTTCCTCTTTGAACCCTTAACAACCCTCTTCTTCAGCTCGACCTGCTACAATACCTTGTCATCATCTACAACACCCTTTTGTGAAAAATCCTAGATCTGGATTCCTACTGTAACAAATCTGAATTACTTCTCCTATTATTTGATAATTATTTCATTACATTGAAATACCGAAGTAATTACTTAAGCAGTCTACACAAATAATGCTACGGAATAAAATCTGAGTGTTGAAACAACTTGAACAAAATACCATGAAAAACAACCACATTGAAACAGTTAGTTTTGGACCAAGTCCCCAAAGAAACCCAACTTGGGAAAACCGATGTCGCAGATCTGAGGGTTTGTATTATTGAGCAGCATAATCTTGAATACAAATAGGGTGCCAACATCCGACAAACCCTTTAGAGAAATCTAGACAGCAAAAATGACTGTGAGATATACCTCACTCAGCAAGTCTCCCGCTGATCAAAACAACACTGATGAAGCCTTCACTGCCTCTGGGTGATTGCTTACGCTGTATCTGTGTAAGCCTGCGTAGGCAAGCTAGAGGGACTGCGTCACCCCTTCCTGTAGCTGATTTGGCTGATCTAAAGCTGGATCTTGGCCCTCCTGGCTTAGAACCCCAACCTCTATCTTTCTCCAGGCTGACTCTAAGAGACACTGCGCTGGCTCTGCGTGATTCTCTACAATCACTGCGTCACCCCTGCCAGAAACTGCGCTGGCTCTCTCCTGCGTTGATGCTGCCTCTCTCTGAAATGTATTCTTGGCCCTCCTAACTAATCTCTGCTTCTGCCCCTCTTCAAATCTGATCACTGAATGAAATCACTTAGAAAACCCATCCCTAGTGATTTGTTCTTGATCAAAAGTTGTGTCTTCTCACACAAATTCAAAAATGCTCAATGGCTCAAGTGTCGAGTGTATTTTCCATAGGCCCCTCACCCTCCTCCTTATAATCTTCCATTCACTCTTCAACGGCCAAGATTGAAACATAATCAAGGGCTAAGATTAACTTGGAGGTGATCCATGACTTTATCTAGAAGATTCACACTTGATTTAATTAATACACTTTAATTTATCAAATTCCCTAAGTTTAAACTTAGGAAAACATTAAAAAATGATTAATTAATTTAATTAAATCATCTCTCAGTGGAATTTTCCAAAACCATTTCTGGGTTTTATGGAATACATGTTTCTTAGCCTATATACAAAATTACAAGGCTAGAGCACATCCGATGCTACCATAAACCAACACCTTTTTCCATATCAACCATCCTTCCGACAAGATGTAGAGCAATTAGCCTGCTACAAATGATCCTCGACCAACTTGCCTCTCTTTTGAGGCCCTCCCTTCCCACATAAAGAACTCTCGCAACCCTATTGCTCACAGATGGACCCCCAACCAATTGCAAGATGCCCTTCTTTGGTTTGTCCATACCATAGTTATTCCTTGGGGCCCTTGGGCTCTCAGCCTAATCTTCCCCTACCTGTGGAAGCCTTGCATAACCCACAACCTGTTCTCTCCTCAACTCAACTTACTAGGTCTTTCTTAGCTTAATCTTGGCCTATAATAGACCTTCAAACCCTCAACAGATAAGTGTTTTTGAGCTCCACTGAACTCAGCTCCCTCTAGGAAAGATTACCTTGGCCTCCTCTTATGAAAAGACTCCTCTAACCAGAAAATCCTTACACGGTCTCCTCTATAGTACAAATCTCCTTCAACAAACTCATAACTTGGCTTTCTTCTCTAGGCTACGACTCTCTCTAGGGCACTCCTTGCACAAGTGAAGTCGCATCTCAACTTGTGACTAGGCCTGTCCTTTGGCCTGTATTTATAATTTTTTGTGAGTGACTTCAAAATCTTCTTTGTCCTTCAAGAAACCCTTATTTGACCACTCAACAACAAATTGGAATAATGAATCTTTAAATTGGGTTCAAAGCCCAAAACTTTGGGTCCAAAACTCCAACACTTGGGTGTCTTTTCCACAAGCCTTCTTTTTCTTCTTTCTCTGGGTTTTCTCCACTCAGAAATACCTTATGAGCTACACAAATTTCAACACTCCCTCTTAGTGTCGAAGGTATTCCCATGTCCTTCTCGTAGAAATCTTCAACTTCGTGACTTTCCTTCCATGCCCACGAATTCCTTACATTAGCCATGACTATTTTTGCATGTGCCACGTATTCTTTGTGCTTGATCAAGACTTATCTTACATAGTGCATGATTGTCCTCACATGTACCATGACTTTTCCTTGTGTGATCCATGACTGTCCTTGCATGATCTATGACTCTCCTTGCACCACCATGACTATCCCTGCATGGTTCGTCATTGTCCTTGCATGGGCTAAAAACTCCACTCGCTCGGTTGAACCCTAGAAGTCAGACTTCACCACCATGACTATCCCTGCATGGTTCGTCATTGTCCTTGCATGGGCTAAAAACTCCACTCGCTCGGTTGAACCCTAGAAGTCAGACTTCCACTTGGCAGTTGGCACTCCTTCATAGTCTCTATCTGAGCCTACACAACCTCCTCTACAATTGAACTTGTGTCCTTTCAAGGTAATTCTCGAGTTACTGTTGAAGACTGGGCCTAGTCCACTTCAAACCATCGAACTCAACTCTGCAAGTGTTCTCAACCTCCTGGGTCAAATACCTCATATGCACATGGCTCCACTGTCGAATATGCACTCTGCAACCCAATGAAAATACTAACTCACGATCAACCCGCTATTCACCCGAAACTACCACTCCATGCCAAAGCATTCCTTACCAAGGCATATAAGGACTCTCAACATACTTTGACAAGTTAATGGAAGTCCATTAATTGTGTCAGCAACCTGCCACATAACATACGATTGTGCATCGAGTTCCAATCCACCAGAACTCCCATCCTATCTCGTCACCAATGTTGAATTAACATACGATTGTGCATCACATAACATACTATTGTTCATCGAGTTCTCCACCAATCCACTAGAACTCCCATCCTATCTCGTCACCAGTGTTGATTTTTGTAGCATCAGATGTGCTCTAGCCTTGAGATTTTGCAGAGAGACCAAGACACATGTCTTCTCCAAGACCCATAAATTGTTTGGGGAAATTCCACCCATAAGTGACTTAATTAAAATAATTAATCAGTTTTTAATATTTCAAAAGTCTAAACTTAGGGAATGTGATTAATTAAAGAGTATTAATTAAATCAGGGGCAAATCTTCTAGATAAAGGCGTGGATCGAGCCCAAGTTAATCTTAGCCATCAATTAAGATCTAATCATGGTCGTTGATGCCTCAACGAGAAATTATAATAAGGAACTTGATGGGCACTTGGAGAACACACTAAGAGAGAGATCGAACAAGCTGGCAGGATCGATTTTCCATAGTAGCACTGAGTTGCCAGAGAGAAAGCCAATGAGCTTGTTGCAATGAGAGAGGGGCAGGGATAGTAAGGTCGAAAGAAAGTTTTCCATATCCGGTGAGTACATAGCAGAGAGGCAACAGTTCCACAGAGAGGCAGGGCAAAGGCCACACAGAGGCTTCGCAGTGCTTCAGAGGAGATTCGCAATGTTGCTAGCAGACAATGCAGATTCAATCCCAAAAGCCGAAGAGAGTTGGTCCAGTGTTCCAGACAACAGAAGACCGAAGGCGAGGAGAACGAGTGCTCCCAACTGTGTGACACAGAAATGCGTAGGGTGATGCAGTCACTATGCAGAGGCAACACTCCCAACTGTGTGACACAGAACTGCGTCGGGTGACGCAGTCACTATGCAGAGGCAACACATAGTACCTCTTTCAGAGCTAAGGTTAGTGTCAGATCACTTGTGCATGCGAGAATTTTCTCATTAGATTGTTTGCCAGTTATTTCTCTGTATTGGATAGCCACTCTGGGCATCCAGAAATTTGAACTCAAATTTGCTATTGCTTAATATTAAAACCCTCAGCTGCTGCACTGTTTTTCCCAAGTGGGGCTTTTCCAGGGACAGTCCAAAAATAATTGTGTACTTATGTGTGTGTGCATATAGTCTTTCTTGCGTTGTATGTATTTTCTGCAGTATTTATTTGTGAGGGCTATAGCGTATTGACTTCGATATTACCATAGTACAGGGTAAATAATTTGTTCAATAAAATAACAGATAAAAGAAATCTAATCAATCACTACAGTAGGATTTCGAGTAACAGAATTTTCACATGGTATCACAGCACAAATAGAAGTGGAAGAGCTTAATTGCAAAAGGAAGAGGGCGCTGCGAAGCACTACGTAGGCTCGAAACCCCAAAGAGTTTGTGCAGTCCATTTGCCAACAGTTCAGTTTTGAGGAAAATTTGTTTCTCTGAGTGAGTCAACAGAGAACAAAATTTCTAGACCGAAGATTGTCAGAGGCAAAGGGAGCAACAACAACATTTTTTCTTGTAGAGCAGATCTTCAGCAGTCATTTTGCGACAGTAGCTGGCATAATAGCGTCGGAAGGAAAGAAGAGCACACACTGAGGGAATTTCGTCCTCAGAGAATTTCTAGCCAAGAAATTCTAATTTTCCACGCAAAGAAACAGTAGTCAAGAGTATATTTACCCACACCAACAGGGAGTGAGTAAAGCTAGTTGGCAATTGCGCAGAGGAGAGGAGGCAAAGTTTGACATTTGTTTGGCGAGATGGCATCAACAGGGCTAAGAGATCAGGATCAGTTGGACAAAGCGTCTAACTATGTGATTTGGAAGGCAACGATTTCCTTCTTTTTGGATGAATATGATCTCAAAGGTTACATCGATAACATGGTGCTTGTCCCCAAGGATCTAGATCAGCAGAAGACATACAAGAAAGAGATGGCTAAGGCAAAAAGGATGATTCTCGATGGAGTTCAAGATCATGTGGCCTCTCACATAGCAGCATTGGGTACGACCAAAGAGATGTGGGCCTCCCTTGCCACACTGTACCAAGGATCTCCCGAGTAGCAGAAGACGTACTTGGAGGAAAACCTGAGATGTACCCATATCCAAATGGGGTATTGCATAGACCACTTTCTCACCGGGCTTCAAGATGTCTAGGATCAGTTGGTGTCTGTAGGGTCAGCACCTTAGGCTTCAGAGATGATGCAAATAGCTCTAAATTTTCTCTCTGAGGAATGACGTGTCTTTGTCCAAAGTATTTTGGGCAGAGCAACATTGCCAAAGTGCGATATGTGGGCAGATTTGATAGGATGTGGGCAGATTTGCAGCAATAGGATACGATGTGGGCAGATTTGATAAGATGTGGTTAGATTTGCAACAATAGGAGCTGAGACGAGAACTAGTGAACAACACCATCAGTGGCAGCAGTAGCAGTGGGATGAAGGAAGTGAAGGAGGAGGAGAATGCAACCCTCGCATCAAAGGGGCACTAGGAGGAGTGCAGAAGGAAAAAGGATGTTTCGAAGATCAAGTGTTTCAGATGTGGTGAACTTGGTCACTACAACAACTAGTGCCCGCTCAAAAAGAGGGACAAATAGGAGAAGCGGGATTAGCAGGTTGCATCCGCAGTGATCGACAAGATGTCCTCCAGATTGGAGGAAGAGTTTGCCATGATCACCGACATACCTCCAAGGGCGAGGTGGGGTGATTTGGTTTTGTAGCCCCCAGAGAGCTACAGGACAGGCAGGATCCTTGAGGAGTCCACCTTTTGGATCAATTCCTTGCTACAGGAGCCCATAGCAGCAGTAGCAGGATGAACCAGTGACAGTTGGTGCAGTCAGGTGCCAGAGTGACAGTTGCAGTAGCTAGTAGTAGTCAGAGACTGAGCAGCGCAGAGCAAAGTTAGCAGCAGCGTAGAGGCTTCAGTGACAACACAGAGACTAGCAGAAGTTAAGACTCGTGTGATAGATGCATCAGACTGAACATGGTTGGTTCAGTATGATGGACATCTCTGAGTTGCAACAGCAACATGAGAGACAATTACAAAGAGACTAGCAGAAGTTAAGACTCGTGTGATAGATGCATCAGACTGAACATGGTTGGTTCAGTATGATGGACATCTCTGAGTTGCAACAGCAACATGAGAGACAATTACAAACGTTGCAGTGGCAACAACAACAGAGTTGCAATGCAAATGTAGTAGTTGCCAGCAATATGCAGGGTCAACAGCAACACAAATGCAGAATTAGAATTGCGCAATAGTTGGTGGGCAGTGAGGCCAAACATCACCAACGTAGTAAGAGGTGGTACAGAGACGAGAGTATTGTTATCAGGAAGGTAACAGTACCACATTCCTCGCTAAGAATGAGTGTTGATTTTTGTAGCATCGAATGTGCTCTAGCCTTGAGATTTTGTAGAGAGGCTAAGACACATGTATTCTCCAAGACCCATAAATCGTTAGGGGAAATTCCACCCAAAAGTGACTTAATTAAAATAATTAATCAGATTTTAATATTTCCCAAGTCTAAACTTAGCAAATATGATTAATTAAAGGGTATTAATTTAGTCAAGTGCAAATCTTTTAGATAAAGGTGTGGATCGAGTCCAAGTTAATCTTAGCTATCGATTAAGATCTAATCATGGACATCGATATCTCAAAGAAAGATTATGAAAAGGAACTCGATGCGCACTTAGAGAATAGAGAGAGAGAGAGAGATCGAACTCATTGGCAAATCGATTTTCTGGAGTAGCAATGTTGAGTTGCCATAGAGAGAGGCAATGAGCTCGTTGCAGTGAGAGAGGCGCAAGGATGGTAAGGCCGGAGGAAATTTTTCCAGATCCGGTGAGTACATGATAGAGAGGCAACAGAGGCATAGAGAGACGACACAGAGGCCACACAAAGGCTGCGCAGTGCTTCAAAGGAGATCCACAATTTTGTTGGGAGACAAAGTTGACTCATGTCAGCGAAGACCAAGATGCTCCAGCTTCCAGACAGCAAAAGATCAGAGGTAAGGAGAACGAGTGCTCCCAGTTATGTGACGCATAAGTACGTAGGGTGACACAGTCACTACGTAAAGGCACCGCAGGGTAGCTCTTTCAGAGCTAAGGTCAGTGTCGGATCAAGTGTGGATGTGATAATTTTCTCACTAGATTGTTTGTCAATTATTTCTCTGTATTGTATTGGATAGCCAATTTGGGAATCCAAAAATTTGTACTCAAATTTGCTATTGCTTAATATTAAAACCCTCAGTTGTTGCACCAAATTTTCCAGTTGGGTTTTTCGAAGGACTTCGTTTAAAACTAATAATTGTGTACTTTTGCGTGTGTGCATTTCGTCTTTCCTGTGTTGTATTTATTTTCCGCAGTATTTATTTGTGAGGGTTGTAGAGTAGCGTATTGATTTTGATATTTACCGTAGTACACAATAAATAATTTGTTCAGTAAAATAACAAATAGAAGAAATCTAATCAATCGCTGCAGTGGGATTTCGAGTAACGGACTTTTCACAAGGTATCAAAGCGCAGATAGAAGTGGAAGAGCTCAATTGTAGAAGGAAGAGGGAGCTTCAAAGCAATACGTACGCAGTTGTTGCACCGCAGGGCAGCTCTTTCAGAGCTAACGTCATTGTCGGATCAAGTGTGGATGTGAGAATTTTCTCACTAGATTGTTTGTCAATTATTTCTCTGTATTGTATTGGATAGCCAATTTGGGAATCCAAAAATTTGTACTCAAATTTGCTATTGCTTAATATTAAAATCATCAGTTGTTGCACCAGTTTTTCCAGGCTGGGTTTTTCGAAGGACTTCGTTTAAGACTGATAATTGTGTACTTTTGTGTGTGCGCATCTCGTCTTTCCTACGTTGTATTTATTTTCCGCAATATTTATTTGTGAGGGTTGTAGAGTAGCGTATTGATTTCGTGTTCGGGTAATGGGATTTCGAGTAAATATCATACAAGGTATCCGGCCAGCGAGATAGAAAGCGAGGAAGAGCTTAGTTGTGAAAGGAAGAGGGCTTGAGGAAAGCAATACGACGATGATTGCTTGAAACTGAAGATTTTGCACAATCCATTAGCCAACAACGCAATTTTTGAGGAAAATTTGTTAATCTAAGTGAGTCGACAAAGAAAAAAATTTCCAGATCGAAGATTGTCGGAGGCAGAGTACATAGCAACAGCAATTTTTCTTGCGAGGAACGCCTTGCCGCCGCGACGCGGCCATGTTGCAGCAGCCGATGAGCATTTTGGAAGGAAGTGACGTCGAAGGAAAGAAATGTAAAGAAGAGCACACCTTTGAGGAATTTTTCCACAAAGAATTTCTGGCTGGGAATTCTGTTCCATCTTCGAGCAACGATGGGTAGTCGAGAAGCGATTAACCCACTCCAACGGGGGGGTGCATATCAGCGTCGGAAAGAAACGCCGCCGAAGAATTTTGTCCACGAAGAATTTCTGCCCGGGGGAAGTTACAAGTTTCCACCACACAAAGCAATAGTGATGGGAAACGGACAAACCCACTCAACGGGGGTGCATGAACGATCGGTAGTTTGCGCATAGAGAGGCAAAGTTGGGCTTTTGTTTAGTGAGATGGCATCAACGAGCTGAAGATCAGGATCGGTTGGACGAAGCGTCTAACTATGTGATTTGGAAGGCAAGGATTTCCTTCCTTCTGGATGAATACAATCTAAAAGCTTACATTGATAACATGGTGGTTGTCCCCACGGATCTAGATCAGCAGAAGACATACAAGAAAGAGATGGCTAAGGCGAAGACGATGATTCTCGATGGAGTTCGAGATCATGTGGTTTCTCAAATAGCGGCATTGGGTACAGCAAAAGAGATGTGGGACTCCCTTGCCACAATGTACCAGTGATCTTCTGAGCAACGGAAGATGTACTTGGAGGAAAAGTTGAGATGTACCCATATGCAGAAGGGGGAACGCATAGACCACTTTCTCACCAGGCTTCAGGATGTCCGAGATCAGTTGGCAGAAGTAGGGTCAACGCCTCAGGCTTCAGAGATGGTGCAAATAGCTCTAAATTATGTCTCCGAGGAATGGCAAGTGTTCGTCCAAAGCATTTTGGGCAGATAAACATTGCCAAGGTGAGATAGGATGTGGGCAGATTTGCATCCGGAGTAGCTGAGACGAGATCTGGTGAACAAAATCATCAGTGGCAACAGTAGCAGTGGGACGAAGGCAAAGGTGAAGGAAGAGGAGAATGTAGCCCTCGCATCAAAGGGGCAGCAAGAGAAGCACAGAAGAAAGAAGGACGTTTCAAAGATCAAGTGCTTCAGATGTGGTGAAATTGGTCACTACAACACCCAGTGCCCGCTCAGAAAGAGGGACAAAGAGGAGAAGCAGGATCAGAAGGTTGCATTCGCAGAGATCGACAGGCTGTCCTCCAGGCCGGAGGAAGAGTTTGCCATGATCATTGATGTACCTCTAGGGGTGAGGTAGGGTGATTTGGTTTTGTAGCCCCAGAGAGCTACAGATGGGCATGATCCTTGAGGAATCCACCTCTTGATTCAATTCCTTGCTACGAGAGCCCATAGCAGCAGTAGCAGGGTGGACCAGTGAAAGTTGGTGCAGTCAGGTGCCAGAGTGACAGATGTAGTATCTAGTAGCGGTCAAA
Source organism: Pinus albicaulis (assembly GCA_034641835.2). Lineage (NCBI taxonomy): Eukaryota > Viridiplantae > Streptophyta > Pinopsida > Pinales > Pinaceae > Pinus > Pinus albicaulis. The sequence goes on from CM076579.1 coordinate 857,323,735, forward strand.
GACTGAGCAGAGTTGGCAACAGTGCGGCTGCATAGTGCAAAGTCGACAGCAGCACAGAGGCTTCAGTCACAACGCAAAGACTAGCAGCAATCAGAAGTCAAGTGACAGATGCATCAGACTGAACACAGTTAGTTCAGTATGATGGACATTTCTTAGTTGCAGAAGCAGCAGATGAGAGGGAGTTGCAGTGTAGATGCAGTAGTTAGCAGTAGTAAGTAGGGTCAACAGCAGCACAGATGCAATGCAGAATCAGAGTTGCGCAGTAGTTGGTGGGTCGTAGAGCCGGACATCAGCAACGCAACAGGAGATGGTGCAGAATCAGAGCATTGCTATCAGGGGGCAGCAGTACTAGAGCACATTCCTCGCTAAGAGGGAGTGTTGATTTTTGTAGCATCGAATGTGCTCTAGCCTTGAAATTTTGCATAGAGGCTAAGACACACATGTATCCTCCAAGACCTAGAAATCGTTTGGGGAAATTCCACCCAAAAGTGACTTCATTAAAATAATTAATCAATTTTTAATATTTCCAAAGTCTAAACTTGAGAAATATGATTAATTAAAGGGTATTAAGTCAGGTCGAATCTTCTAGATAAAGTCATGGATCGAGTCCAAGTTAATCTTAGCCATCGATTAAGATCTAATCATTGTCGTTGATGGCTCAACGAGATATTATAAGAAGGAACTCGATGGGCACTTAGAGAACATACAGAGAGAGAGAGAGAGAGAGTGATCGAACTCGCTGGCAGATCGATTTTCCAGAGTAGCAGTTCTGAGTTACTGGAGAGAGAGCCAATGAGCTCGTTGCAGTGACAGAGGGGCTGGGATAGTAAAGCCGGAGGAAAGTTTTCCAGATCCGGTGAGTACATAACAGAGAGGTGAGTACATAACAGAGAGGTGACACTTGCATAGAGAGGCAGCACAAAGGCCATGCAAAGGCTGCACAATGCTTCAGAGGAGATCCACAATTTTGCTGGGAGACAGAGTTGATTCAATGCCCGAAGCCGGAGAGAGTTTCCGGAGACCAGGAGGGTCCAGTTTCCAGACAATAGAAGATCAAAGGCGAGTAGAACGAGTGCTCCCAGTTGTGTGACGCAGAACTGTGTAGGGTGACATAGTCACTGTGCAGAGCAACTATTTCAGAGCTAAGGCGGATCACGTGTGGATGTGAGAATTTTCTCACTAGACTGTTTGTCAATTATTTCTTTGTATTGGATTGGATAGCCAGTTTGGCAATCCAAAGATTTGTACTCAAATTTGCTACTACTTAATATTAAAACCCTCGGCTGTTGCATCAACTTTCCCAAGTTGGGTTTTTTTGGGACTTGCTCCAAAAATAATTATGTACTTATGTGTGTGTGCATCTAGTCTATCCTATGTTGTATTTATTTTCCATAGTATTTATTTGCGAGGGATGTAGCATATTGACTTCGATATTTATCGTAGTACACGATAAATAATTTGTTCAGTAAAATAACAAATAGAAGAAATCTAATCAGTTGTTGCAGTAGGATTCCGAGTAACGGAATTTTCACAACCAAATCGATGAAGACCACATATCCAGTTGAACCTTATGCTCCATGTCTAGGTAACACTGTTGCTAACTGCAACAATGTAAAATCCCTTTTTTCGGTTTCCCTAATGATGCATTTTAAATGGATTTCTCAAATTTGTGTCAGCAAGGCTATAGGAGCGATATTATGTCATTAATGGTCCTGGAGTATTTTAGAGGAGTTTTATGGGGTCTGATGGGGTTTTCTTACGATATTTCATCATTAGAGTCAGATATGGACCATTTGTTCTTGGTTTGTTACATTCCAACGACCCCTGTAAAATGGGGTTATTATCAACATATTTTAATTAAATACACTAAAGGTGTTATTTGGAGGAACACCTTAATGCAATAGCAACGACAATAAAGAGATCCACAATATGGGATGATGAAAAATATGTTTTAGTGGCTAGAGAGATTGTAGAGACATATTTAACATTTTTCGGAATTAAAAGTGACTTGAATAAAATAAAATATAAAGTCACTTCAAATAAAAGGGAGACGCGTCTAGAGTGGAAATAAAATAATAAAATAAGTGTTGCTAGAAAGTTGGAGAGAGATCCATCCAATCTTTAAAAGGAGCGGGGAAAGTCATTTGAGAGCATCTTGATTTGGGATATTTTCTTGGAGAAGTTTGGAGAACTTGATTTTGATACTCAAAAGAGCCCTACAATGAAAACCCTTGGGCTCCTTGTGTGTGTTGGACAAGGACCCAACCCACTATTGAGAAGATTTCATCTAGAGACCTCATTGGGCTACATCGACATCAATTGTTGCAAATCTGGAGCAGATATGTGGATTAGGAGTGGATATTACTTAGATTTGCAATTTGAGCTTCATTTCTAGTTGCAGTTTTGGGAGGTAGAAATCATCATTGTAGTAGCGATTTGGAGGCCATCTATTTTTTAGCTCAGCGATTGGTAGTTGTATTGGCATGTAATCTTATTCTAGTTAGTATAATAAAGTTGAGTTTTGCTGTCATTCCTTGTGTTATTTGTAATTGCCACATTTCTAGGTTTTTCTACTGCAAAATTCATTTGTTATCTTGCTAATTTAGTGGTGTCAATTGTGTGATTTTTATGGGGTTTAAGGAATTAATGATGTAAATTTTGAACCAAATATTATGGAATTTTTTTAAAAATAATTTTCAAGATATTACAAACAATCTCATAGCTCCCTCCTAGAGTTGATCCCTATGCACACTCTGATCTAACTTCCCTTCAAAATAACTCTGATACCATGTTGAAATTTCCATGCACCCTAGGTCTAGTCTATGACTTAGCTAAGCACATAAACATACTAGATATGCTCACCCAAAAACAACCTTGCACAACAGAATATAACAACAAACAGACAAGATTTTGGCCCAAATTACATTCCTCATTAGCCCATCAATAAGAAAACACTAGGGCTCCCGTATCAAGGTTTATGGCCCTTTATAAAACTTGATACGCAACTATAATACACATTATACAACTATGTCCTTCAAAATACAACTAGGCTTGATGCCTTGTCTAGGAGGCCCACATCTGACCATCAAACAAGGAGAAAACAACTTAAATTCTTGTCTTCTCGGCCTTTGCAAGCAACTCTTTCAGTCCTCTTTGTCCTTGAAGCACCTTGTTGTAGCCCCCATCCTTTAGCTGCTATAGACTTATTTTCCACCTAGTTATCTCCTTTTGACCACTTTATATCCACACAAGGATCAACTCCTTTTAATCTTTCTTCAACCACTATTCATACCAACCACTTGTCTTCTTGTTGTTAGCTCTTTCCTTTGCCTAACATACTTCCTCTTTAAACGCTTGACAACCCTTTTCTTTAGCTCAACCTGCTAGAGCACCTTGTCTTCACCTACAACACCCTTTTTCCAACTCAGCCAACCTTCCTACTGTTGATTTTATAGCATCAGCAAGTGTTCCGAGTCTCAAATTTGGTGTAGAGGCTTGGACAACCATTATCCAAAGAACCCAGAAATCATCTGTGGAAATTCCACTCAGACCTTTCTTTATTAAAATAATTAATTATTTTAATGTAGACCCTAAGTCTAAACTTAGGGAATTAAATAATTAAAGGGTATTAATAAAGCAGAATATGAATCTTCTAGAAAATGGAGAAATTCATCTTTTAATCTGAGCCATTTACCATTGATTAAAGATATAATCTTGGTCGTTGATTCATTAGCGAGTAGATTATAAGAAGAGGCTTGAGGGTCATTTGGAAATCAAGCTGGGCACATTCTCAGTACCCGAAGGAAATCAATTCTACAGTAAGTGAATTCAATTTCAGTGGGTGAGTTTGTAGAGGTGGGATTGCAGAGATAGAAGGGGGAGGGAGAAGTCAACTGACAGAGAAGCAGAAAGCAGAAGGGTGAAGGGAAGTAAGTGTTGAGCAACAGCATCAAGCCCTCCATGGAGAATTACATAGTCCAGGGAGGGACTGCACAAAGCAGCTATGTAGGATGATGCAAAGGATGTACAAGGTCACCCCAAGAGTTGGGAATACTTCCATAGTGTCCAGAATATTCATGCCAGTTGTATGCTATTTTATTTTTTCTCACCAAGACTTCTGTAAAAGATATTTTCGTTGCTAAAGATAAATGCAAACCCTTCCGTCGTGTCCGAAATATTCATGCCAGTTGTATGCTATTTTATTTTTGCTCACCAAGACTTCTGTAAAAGATATTTTCGTTGCTAAAGATAAATGCAAACCCTCATTTGTTGCACCAATTTTCCCACATTGGGTATTTCCGGGGACAATTGTACAAAAATAATTGGGTTCATATGGTTGTTTCTATTGTGCTACATGTGTTATTTCTGTTCTTCTGCTTTTGATTAGAGTGAAGTACTGTAGTTGTGTTTATTTCAAAATTTACTGAAGTGTCTATAAATAACTTATCTAATAAGTTGGTGAAATAAATCAATCATTGCACTAATAATTTTCAATTTCAAAAATTTGACATGGTATCAGAGCAAAAGGCTAAAGACAGAAAGGGAGGATTTGCTATGGACTAAAGATCCGACATTCAGAAGGGTTCATGCAGTCAGAAGGACTCACGCATTCCTCCAAAGCACTCAGAAAACGCAAAGGGAACATGACATGATGGTGCTGGCATCCAGACTAGAGGAGGATCTCACTTGTGTGTCAAGCAAAGCTCCTCCAGGTGTTTGGTATATTGACAGTGGAGCATCTACTCATATGAAGGGGGTTCAAGAATGTTTTTTGAGCTACCAAGAAGAACAGATGAATTTCCAAATTACTATGGGAAACAAGGCTAAGTGTTACCCCGTTGGAAGAGGTACCATATTATTTTAGACAAACGCTGGCAACAAGATTCGGACCACAAACGTTCTGCATGTACAAGGGTTGGGAATGAATTTGCTCTCAATGTCTTAGCTTCAGAACAAGGGTTATGACATATACTTTATTAGAAACAAAGTTTATGTCAAACATCCTAGCTGGAGCAAGAAGGCACAAATCGGAGTAAGGATTCATAAACTATACAAGCTCCAACTTGAATCCCCCGTGGCTCTGATTCGCAATACGGACGAAAGAGATCTAAATGAATTATGGCACAGAAGGATGGGGCATCTACATCATGATGCCTTGAAAATTCTCAAGAAGATTGTCATAGGAGCCCCTGAACTCAGCACAAGGAGAGATGAAGTCTGCAGGGGATGCATACTGGGGAAGTATGCTAAAGCAGCATTTCCAAGAAGCAGCAGGGCCAAGAGCGTATTGGAGCTGACACACTCAAATATTTGCGGTCCAATGTCCACTACCGCTCTCAGTGGTGCAAAGTATTTTGTTACATTTATTGATGATCATTCCAGAAAGACTTGGATCTATTTTCTCAAAACCAAAGATGAAGTCTTTGAACGTTTCAAAGAATTCAAAGCGTTGGTAAAAAATTCAACAGGAAAGAAGATCAAGAAGCTGCAATCACATAATGGTGTAGAGTATATCGATAAGGACTTCACCAATTTCTGTGCAAAGGAAGGCATCAAGAGAGAATGGACAGCTCCATACAATCCAACGCAGAATGGAGTTGCATAAAGGAAGAACCGAACCATTGTAGAGGCTGCAAGGGAAATGCTATATGACCAAGATATGCCCAATTTTTTGTGGGCAGAAGCCTGCAATATAGCGGTGTATGTGCAAAACAAAGTACCCCATAGAGCATTGGGGAAGGTTACTCCTAAGAGTGTGTTCACAAGAAGCAAGCCGGAGGTGAACCACAATAGGATATTTGGCATCACGGTGTATTGCCACGTTCCGGATGAAAAGAGGAAGACGTTGGATCAAACTGCAGAAAAGGGTTATCTTGTGGGCTATAGTGAAAATGCGAAGGCATATCGCACCTATATTCCAAAAAATGGGAAGATCGTAGTAAGGCAGGACGTGAAATTCATAGAGGAGAGAGCCTTCAGGAAATCTTGGGAAATGGCTACAAATATACAGATTGAGGAGGATCCACTAGTACAACCTCAACAACCTACAGAAGATGGGTAAAAGGATTCTAAGGAGAGTTGCTCTGAAGAAGAGCAAGCAGGTAAGACCGCCCACTAGTGGAAGACCAAGCAGAGAACTCCAACAAATTCTAAATGATGCAAAAGAATTTGTTGGAGCCCCTAGAGACGGGAAGAGGTTACGGAGGAGACTTGACAGATACTAGGCCCTGGTAAGTCAGGTTGGAGAACCCTCTGTTAAGTCCCTATATTAATAGTGTAGCCCCCCTTATTGTTATTGTTGTGCCCTTACATTATTATTGTTAGGTCGGCTAGGATTACATTGTGGCCCCATGGACTCCTATATATAGGAAGGAGGTTTTGTCATTTGTATCATCCAAGAATTGTTCATTCATGTAATGTATTGGAGGTTGCCCCCTCGAAGTGGCTTATTTCTAAGGCATTGATATCTCTTTTCTTCTCTTTTTGGAGTTGGTTTCACAACATTTGGTATCAGAGTTTTGGATTCTAGGGTTTTGCTGCTCCAAACAGGTCATTGTGGCATTTTCACTATAACTTTTTTTCTACGAAGGTTCAGAAGCTGAAATTTTCACAAAGCGAAGCCGAAATCCTGAGAAACATCGTCGAAAAATTTCAGCGTATCTCATCAAGTGGAAGAACTTGCCCACTGAAGATTCTACATGGGAGAATGAGAATTTTATACATAAGCACCCAGAGCTACTCAAGCGTTGAGGACAACGCTTTTTTGAAGGAGAGGGGAGGGGTAAGTCCCTATATTAATAGTGTAGCCCCCCTTATTGTTATTGTTGTACCCCTGTAACCCCTATATTGTTATTATTGTGCCCTTACATTATTATTGTTAGGTCGACTAGGATTACATTGTGGCCCCCCATGGACTCCTATATATAGATCTGTCATCTCCTTAGCAGCACAGATGGGATGGGAGATTCACCATATGGATGTGAAGACAATGTTCTTGAACGGGGTGATAGAGGAGGAACTGTACATAGAATAGCCAGAGGGCTTCAAGACACATGAGCAAAAGACTCATGTTTGCAGGCTTACAAAAGCTTTGTACGGTTTAAAACAACCCCCAGAGCATGGTATGGGCGAATTGATAGCTATTTGCAAAAGAGGGTTTTATCAATAGTGACGCAGATCCCAATCTCTACTTCTTGAGAGTAGGGGATGAGCCGTTAATCCTGGTATTATATGTAGATGATCTGTTTCTTACTGGATCATTTAAGCTCATCAAGGACTGTAAGGAGAATCTCGCTACAGAATTTGACATGAAGGCTCTGGGGAAGATTCACTATTTTCTTGGTTTGGAGGTCTGGCAACAGGAGGGTGAAATCTTCTTGGGGCTAGGAAGATACAATACAAAAATCCTGAAGAGATTTAAGATGGATGACTGTAGACCCATGGCCACGCCTATGATTACAAACTAGAAGAAGATAGACACAACAAAGGATGATGAGGCTGATCCCACCTTGTATAGGCAGATCATCGAATCATTGATGTATCTGGTCAATACTAGACCAGACATCTGTTATGCAGTGAATACCCTCAGTCAGTTCATGGTGGAACCAAAGAGGGCTCACTGGGCAGCAGCCAACCATGTTCTCAAATATCGGAAGGGGACAATAGAGTATGGATTGAAGTACACCAAGGGCAATGAGGTCCAGTTGAGTGGGTTTACATATGCAGATTGGGCTAGAAGCACGGTGGATCGGAAGAATACCAGTGGGTGTTGTTTCAGTCACGGATCAGGAATGACTTCCTAGTGCAATAGGAAACAAAAGTTCGTCGCACTAAGTTCAGCCGAGGTAGAGTATATGGAAGCAATCACAGCTTCGTGCGAGGCCATATGGCTTCGTAAATTACTCTTGAACCTACTCAAGAAGAGGATGGAACCGACCGGGATTATGTGTGATAATCAGAGTTGCATCAAGCTCTCTAAGAGTCTTGTGTTTCATGACCTGTCGAAACACATTGACATTTGATGCCACTTCATCAGGGACTATGTCCAATGAAGAGCAGTGCAATTAAGGTACACTCCTACAAGCGAACAGGTGGCAAATATCCTCACCAGGCTCTGAGTAAGATTAAGTTCACTTACGTCAGAGAGAAGATGGGGATTGTCGAAAATCCCTTCCATTAGAGGGACGGGTGATCTACAGAGACAAGAGGAGCTGCAGTACAGATGAGGCTGTGGCAGAGATAGTGTCATAGGCAGCGGTATAGAGGGCAGCAGCGCAGAGATGAGGGGCAGTAGCCAGGACATCATCAGCGTAGTAGTTCTAGAATCAGAGCAGTACAGTGGTATCTTGCTTGAACACTTTCCTCACTAAGAGAGAGTGTTGATTTTATACCATCGGGAAGTGTTCCAAGTCTCAAATTTGGTGGAGAGGCTTAGACAACAGTTATCCAGAGAACCCAGAAATTGTTTGTGGAAATTCCACTCAGACCTTGCTTTATTAAAATAATTAATTATTTTAATCTAGACCCTAAATCTAAACTTAGGGAAATTAAATAATTAAAAGGTATTAATAAAGCAGAGTGTTACTCTTCCAGAAAACAGAGATCAAGTCATCTTTTAATCTGAACCATTGATTAAAGATATAATCTTGGTCATTGATTCATCAGCGAGAATATTATAAGAAGAGGCTTGAGGGTCATTTAGAAATCAAGCCGAGCACATTCTCAATACCCGAAGGAAATCGATTCTGAAGTAAGAGAATTTGATTTCAGTGGGTGAGTTTGTAGAGGTGGAATTGCAGAGGCAGAGGGAGGAGGGAGAAGTCAGCTGACAGAGAAGCAGTAGGCAGAAGGGTGAAGGGAAGGCGGTGTTGAGCAATAGAATCAAGCCCTCAACGCAGAATTACGCAGTCAAGGGAGGGACTGCGCAGAGCAGCTATGCAGGATGACGCAGAGGGTGTAGAAGGTCACCCCGAGAGTCTGGAATAATTTCGGAGTGTCCGAAAAATTCACACCAAGTGTATGATATTTTATTTTTGCTCACCAAAACTTCTGTAAAAGATCTTTTCATTGCTGAAGATAAATACAAACCCTCATCTGCTGCACCGATTTTCCCACAATGGGTTTTTCCAGGGTAAATTGTCCAAAAATAACTATGTTCAAATGGTTGTTTCTATTTTGATAAATGTGTTATTTTTGTTCTTCTACTTTTGATTAGAGTGAAGTACTACACTTGTGTTTATTTCAAAATTTACTGAAGCATTTGTAAATAACTTATCTAATAAGTAGGCGAAATAAATCAATCACTGCAGTAATAATTTTTATATTTGAAAATATCACACAACACAGGCTTTAGCGCACTCAATCTGCTACAAATGACCCTCTACCAACCTGTCTCTCTTCCTGAGGCCCTTGACCTTGCTTTCTTTCTCTATGGCCCTTTTTCTAGAGTTGAGGCATCCTACAGCCAATCCTCTTTGCACTTGGCTGCCCACAAAAAGAACCCTCACCAAGGACAAACCCCCAACCAATTGTACGATGCCTTCTTAGGTTTTTCCAAACCTTAGATATCCCTTTCCTTAGGGTCCCAAGGCTCCTGACCTAATCTTCTTTGGCTTGCAGAAGCCTTGAGTAGGCCTCAACCTACTTCCTCTTCAACCAAGAACTCAACTCAGCTTACTACAATCTCTCTCAACTCAATCTCGGCCTATAATGGATCTCTGAACCATCCACGAATCAGCCTTTGAGCTCCACTAAACTCAGCTCCCTCTAGGATAAATTACCTCGGCCTCCTAATACCAAAAGACTCCTTACCCAAAACCTCCTCTCTAGGATACATCTCCTTTAACAAACTCCTAACTTAGCTTTCTCCTTTATGGTGCAGCTCTCTGTAGTGCACTCCTCGCACAAGTGAAGGTGTGTTTCCCTTGACCTCTATTTATACATTTGTGTGAGTGACTTGGTGGTCTTCTATGTCCTTCAAGAAACCCTATTTCACCACTCAACGACAAATTAAAACAATAAATCATTAACTTGGGTTCCAAGCCCACAACTTTGGGTTCAAACCCTAACACTTAAGTATCTTTCCCATAAGCCTACTCCAGGTTGAGCTTATATAAAGCAAATGGAGACAAGTTATGTCTAAAGATGATGCTGAATCAGCCTTGTCCACAAGGGAACTATAAGTAATGCAATTATGAGTCTCATGGAGAGTTTGATCCTAGCTCAGGATGAACGTTGGGGATAAAGTTGAGCCAAAAGATCGTGATTCAAAATAAATTCATGAGGAAGTGGTATCTCTTTAGGATCCACCCACAGCTTCGACAAATTTCTTAGTCCTGTTCATCTTCGACGCAAGAGCGCTCGATCAGTGAGCTATTACGCAGTCTTTCAAGGTTGGCTGCTTCTAGGTAAACCTCCTGGCTGTCTTTGCACTCATAGTTACTTCATCACTGAGTGGGTTTCTCCACTAAGAAATACCTTTCGAGCTACTCAAATTTCAACATTACCAATTTGCCTCGAGCTATCCAAATTTCAACACTACCAATTTTCCTCAATGGTTTGAGCAAGCATTGAGGGATGCTTAAAAGCATGTGGAAGCTCTTAGGAGCACATTCATGACAAGTAGACCTTTAAGGAAATTTCCAAACTATGTGGCTCTTATATGAGTAGTGTTATTAATTTTGACCCCTTCGATTTTCAGGAAAGCATGTGGAGGCTCTTAGGAGCATATTCATGACAAGTAGACCTTCAAGGAAATCTCCAAACTATGTGGCTCTTATATGAGTAGTGTTATTAATTTTGACCCTTTCGATTTTCAGGAAGTCAATAGAATGTCACGTTTGAAGGGATGCCATGATGATGGAGTACAACTCCGTTATGAGAAATGAAGTATGGTATATAGTGCTAAGACCTCAAAGGGATGCCATGATGATGGAGTACAACTCCATTATGAGAAATGAAGTATAGGATATAGTGCTAAGACCCCAGGTTACGTTAGATATGAGTTGTGTTATTAATTTTGAGCCTTCTAATTTTCAGGAAAGCAATAGACCATCACGTTTAAAGGGATTTCATGATGATGGAATACAACTCCATTATGAGAAACAAAGTATGGGATGTACTACTAAGACCTGAGGTTAAGTTAGTTGAGACTTCCAAGTGGGTCTTCAAGATCAAGCATGCAATGGCAATGGTAGCATAAGGAGGTACAAGGTAAGGTTTGTGATGAGAGTGTTTTGTTAGAAAGAGGGAGTGAGAACCAAGCATGCAATAACAATGGTAGTGTTGACCACAATTTTGTCAACAATCCGAGAAAGAAGTGTACAAGAAAGTGAAGAAAATTTTTCAAAGATCAAAGTCATCTGCAAGCATGAAGTCGTCGTCATCATTGTAAACCCAATTTTTACATAGAATTATTGTAAATGATGCTAGTATGACCATTTAATGTTGGTAAGCCTCTAATTTTAGCAACAAATTTCATCCTAGGAAATTTTTTAACCTCCCTGAATTATGTGTGTTTGTAAACACACCTAATCGACAAAGTTTTTCTTCCATCCATAACACCGAAGCTAGGGTGGAATTCATTGGAAAGGTATTAAGTGAGTCCTAGTGTTTATTGACTTTGATGTAAAAGTGTGTTTAGGAATAATTTTAGTTCATGGTCCCTCGCAATCAAAACACCATGGCTAAACTATTTTATTATAAACACACTTGGTTTCATACTAGATCATATTGTGTCGCAAAATTGGGTAAATTATCAAAACACCATAGCTAAACTATTTTATTATAAACACACTTGGTTTCATAGGTTTCATTCTAGATCATATTGTGTCGCAAAATTGGGTAAATTATCGAAGGTCTATATCTAAAGGTCTTTTCCCTTTCTAAGGGTTGATATTGTAATTATTTTGATGTAAAATATTTTGGTGCATGGTCACTCACAATCAGAAACCATAGCTAAAATATTTGAGGGTGGAAAAGATTATTAATCCTATTTATAGTCAATTAATTAATTTTTTTTGGCTTACACTAAATAAAAATCCTAAGCTAGAATATTAATTATTTTTTTGTCAAAAAATAATTATAGATAAACTAATCTCTCTAAGTGGAAAATAATTATAAATTCGTGGATCTAAAAGAAGTCAATTTTCGAAGGTCCTCCACTAAGGGAAAAATGGATATTTTAAGAAAATTTGAGCCCTTGGACCTTGTTGGTTAAGTCAAAGAGATTTTTGAGGAAATTAATTCAAAATATTAATTTTTGGATTAATAAAAAATGGTTTCAAAGAGGAATTCGAATTTTTCCTCTAAAATAAAAATTCGAGAGCAGAGATTAAAAAAAGATCAAGTTATTTTCGACGGTCGAGATTATTTTGACAAGGATCAAACCAACTAGCCGTTATTTTCCACTTGGAGGGAGTTTGTCTATATATGGAATCCATTTAGCTTATATTTCCCATCTTTGGATTAGGTGATTTTGTAACGCTTGTACTATGCTACTACTCTGCTGAGAACATTTTTTATCATAATAGAAATACTTTGGGGTTCAGTTCATGGTGCTCTTCTATCTGCTGATCTACGATATGTGTTAGTTATGTGTTTATCCTATGTTGGGCTACATAATTAACTGTTATTTCATTTGTCGGTGATAAAAACATTCTATTGGAAAAAGTTGTCTTACGTTATCTGTTTCACCAGATGATCTAGCAATTTATCTTGAGATTTGACAGAGATTTACAAGTACACTAGCCCTTGGGCTCTAAGCTTTCATTGTGGTGAACTATTTTGCAAAAGTGTTTTCAGTTGGTCTATCTTTCGAATCATTCATCCATGCAATTAATTTAAGAAATCTTCTTAAATTTTTATTTGATTTTGGGCTAAAGAGATTTAACATGATAATGAGAGCTTGAAATTTTATTTTGTAAATATTGTACATTTGTAATCATTTGTAAAATTATTTTCTAACCCTTGTTTTATTTTGTAGCACTTAATGTTTTTGGGGTTTTGAAATTTTTGTATATAGTTGGGTTTTTGAAATTATTTCATTTATTTGTGTGGAAAATCTTCAAATTCTCAAGGAAAATCATTGGGGTTTTTAGGCAGATCTAGGCGTAAGAAGCCAATATCTAGCCTCTAATCTTCATCCAAGCTCAACGTCTAGCCAAGAAAGGAAGACACTAGCCCTGAGGAAGTGAATTTTTGGTATTTTTGTGGAGAATTTTTGTGATTGTAGGATTCTAAATTTTTTTAAAGGCCTCTAAGGCCTAGCCATCACCCGACATAGCCTTTCGTAGGGAGACATCTAGAACCCAGAGGGCAGGGATTTGAGTGACTACCCATCCTAATCATTGTCGTGTCTATCTTGTACAATTTGAGAGTGACAACAAGTAGCATAAAGAAGTACAATGCAAGGTTTGTTACGAAAGGGTTTTGTTAGAAAGAGGAAGTGAACTATAAGGAGACATTTGCTCAACTCACTAGATATACTTTCATTAGAGCTATTTTATCTATAACTTTAGCCATAAGGTGGAGGATACCTCAAATGGATGTCAAGACAACCTTCCAGGTGATTGAGGAAGTGTATATAGAGGTACATGGGAAAGAATTTTATGTGTACAAATTGACAAAGGCCTTATATAGGCTCTAACAAGTGCGCCAAGGTGTAGTACTCCAAGGTTGATGGGTATTCACTGAGCATCGGCTTCACCAAGAGTGAAGCGGACCCCAAACGGAAAACTAGTGCAACAAATGAGGGTTTATATTTTATTATCTTCAACAAATTAGAGAGAACATAGATCTACTTTCCAAAACACTGGCAGAGCTTCGGAAAATTATCTCCACCACTCCAACTGGCAAATCGACCTGGAAACCCTCTATTTCCCTTGCAAAATAAAACTCAACCTCCTCTAGTAAATGTGCACAAAAACGTTGCTACAAGAATACACACTTGTTGGAGACTAAGATCTATTGATCTTGCACTTGCACTAGAAAACTCGCTCTGACCTCCGGAATTGATTCCAGACAACTAGAAAAGCGATTTGCTGCCCAAATATGCGCACTACAGAAATTCATACATCTTGCTGGTAAACTCGGCCTTATGCAAATTTCTGTGGAAACCTCCCCTAGAAACCCTCTCTCGAATTTCTGTTGATCCTCTAACTAATGATCTGTTGGCTCGAACTCTGCCCTCGGTTAATGTTGCGCACTAGGAAATTTGCACTTCCCTACTCACTTTCTCATTCGATGCGTCTTCTCCAAGCCCCATCAAGTTGCTCTTATAATTCTCTTGCTATGGAAACCTTTATTGAGATTTTGTGTATTTGGGGTAGCATCAGTTGTGCGTTGTGCCCTAGCTCCCAAATTTTGAGGAGAGGGACTAGAGTACACTTGATCTACAAGACCCGGAAATGGATTTGAGAAATTTCAGTTTGTGTTCAAGTTATTCAAATAATTAATTATTTTTAATTTCCTAAGTCTAACTTAGGAAAATAAAATAATTAAAGTGAATTAATTCTAGGGCAGGTTTGCTAAGAATTTCGAGAGGAATTTCCTGCAGTGAGGGGTAGTATTGACTAAGGGAATGATCTGATTCCACAACCAAGAGACAACATGAGGCAAGAGGAGCAGCTCAAGGACAATGCAGAGGGGATTCAGAGCCATGCCGTCCAGCAGGGACAGCACAGAGGCAGCTAGGACCACACAAGGTTGATGCTAGCCTAGCAGAGGCAGCGCAGGGTCAACATAGACCCTCCAAGGGTGACACAGGCCCTCCTAGAGCCACACAAAGGCTGACACAGTCCTTCTAAGGCAACGTTGGGGCTTCAGAAGCTGCACTGAGGGTTTCTAGGGTCAGATCCGGGCTGAGTCCTGTAAATCCCATTTGAGGGTGTGGATCAATCAAATATTTGGCACTAGATCTTCAAGTTAGCTGCAGATTTGACATCTTTTATTTTCTGTCGGGTTTTCCAAGTTTGGAACTCAGATTTGTTGTACTCAAAACTACTTAATAATAAACCCTCATATCTGCTGAATCGGTTTTTCTGGAGACTTATGTCCAAAAATACATATGTCACTTTGTTGCATGAGTGTATTAGGTTTTTCCGGGGACTTATGTCCAAAAATTCATGTGTCACTTTGTTTAATGAGTGTATTATTCAGTAAATGATCTGCATCTATAGACTGTAGTTGTGTTTATTTTTGGTATTTTCTAAATCTAATTTCTGAAAATAACTTGTATAAATTAAATCAAGTAGGATGAAATAAACCAATACATTGCAGTACAATTTTCACATGGTATAAAAGCGATAGCAGATCAAGCTGAATCTCTAGCAATCAACTGAAGAAATATTTTTTCTGCAGGGTGGCAGAAGAAGCAACAGAGCCAAAAAGGGCATCTTGATAGCAAGGGAAAGCAGATCCAGGAGACAGCGCTGAAGCTGCAGAAGGGAAAGCAGCAAGGGAAAGTAGGCCTAGGGCAGCGTAAGGACTGCGTCACCCAGTCTAGGGTTGCGCAATCCACTTCTGAGCAGCACTGGGACTACGCTGGGCCAGCCAAGAGTACATTGTCCAATCACTTCTCTTGTTGTAGAAGAATTCAGCCAAGTTCTAGAAGCAGTGCTTCAGATCTTCAGCAATGCTGGTGGGTTGGAGATTCTACAGGTGCAAAATTGTGCCTAGCTAAGGCAAGAGGAAGACGGTGATTCAGCAGATCTGAGCCAAACAGATCAGAGATTCGATCAGGAGGATCGGAGAATACTGTCCATTTGAATTTTGGTAGAATATTTCCAGGAGGGAAGTCAGATTTGAGCAAGAAGCAGCTACTAGAGGGTTTCTAGTCACCAAGAAACCCAAATCCGGAGGGAGAAGTATTGTTTTCTTCAAATCTAAGCAAAGATGGCTCGATATGGACCGAGGGATCAAGACAAATTGGACAGCATGTCCAACTTTGTTATCTAGAAGGCCAAAATCCGCTCAATTCTGGATGAGTACGGTCTCAAAGATATGCAGAGAAAACACGTTGTACCAACCGATGCAGATCCACTCAAGAAGTATGAAGAAAATCAAGCGCGGACGAAGCGTTTGATCATAGACAGAGTCAAGGACCACGTGATTCCTCATATTCCTGGTAAGAATACAACACATGACATGTGGTCAGCCTTGAAGGTGATGTACTAAGGAGGCTCGGTGCAAAGAAGAATGCTTGTTGAGAATCAGATGTGGATGATCCAAACGATGAAGGTTGAAGAGATAAATCCATTCCCCTTCAGACTTCAAGCTATCCAAGACCAGTTGATTGGCATGGGTGCTAATCTAGATGAAGGGCTCCTAGTGAGGACGACCCTGAATGCTATGTCTGAAGATTGGGAAACGTTTGTCCAAAGCATTCTGGGAAGGGCAGTGTTACCATCATGGGCAGATATGTGGGCTATTCTTCGCCAAGAGGAGATCAGGAGGGGATCATCAAGAAACAGTCTATCAGTGGAGGAAGCGGATCAGCTAGAGTGAAGAAGGAGGAGGATGCAGCATTTGCATCAAGGGAAAAGAAGCAAGGGAAGAAGAAGGACCTCTCCAAGGTCTGGTGCTTTAACTGTGGTGATCTTGGTCATTTCGCCAACAGTTGTCCTAAGAAGAAGGGCAAAGGAGCTTCTGATAACGTTGCAGCAGCAAATGAAGATGGCTCTGATGATGATGCAACCACGAGTACTCATGCACCTCGAGAGAAGAGATGGGATGACATGGATATATAAGGTATCCTTAAACAGTTGGCGGGATCCTTGAGTCGGCCCTACTCTTGGATCACATACGAGCTACGGGAGCCTTAAGATGGTAGCGGGATAAGTCGAGCGATGGTTGCAGATGGCCACATTGAAGAGCAAGAGGGAGTTGAAGAGATGAAGAGTGAGCACCGTGATGTGGAAGCAACAACAGCGTGGAGGCAATAGCGCAGAGAGGCTGATGGGACTTCAGCAACGCAAAGAAGTTGTGCTCACGCAGTGCAATGTTGCAGCATGACAGTGTCTCCAAGAGAACAGCGTGATTCAGCATCTAGGGAGCTTCAATGGTGGGGGGCAACTTGACTCGTCTGTCAAGTAGTTGGGCAAAGTCTTTCAGTTGCTTACTTCTCAGCAATTGAGTTGCAATGCAGCAATTAGCAGTGTCAATGCTATGGGCAGCATGATGCAACAATTTGAGAGGGAGCTGCAGTACAGATATAGCAATGAAAGTGACAGTGGCATGGGCAGCAATACAGAGAGCATCAGTGCAGTAGATGGAGGGCAGCAGTCCAAGCATCAACAACACAAATCCAGTACTCAAGATCTTGTGATACATGGTGTGATGTATTGTTAGAGCACACTCTTGATGCTAAGAGGGAGTGTTGAGATTTTGTGTATTTTGGGTAGTAACAGTTGTGCTCTAGATCCCAAAATTTTTGCAGAGACTAGAGTACACTTGATCTACAAGACCCAGAAATAGATTTGAGAAATTTCAATTAGTGTTCAATTTATTCAAATAATTAATTATTTTTAATGGATTTCCCAAGTCTAACTTAGGAAAATAAAATAATTGAAGTGAATTAATTAACACGTGCTAAAATTGTCTTAAGTCACATGGATCAAGCAGTCTTTTAATCTCATTCGTTGATGGATGATTTAATCTCAGCCGTTGAAGGTTTCAACAAAAAAGTATAAGAGAAAGGCTTGAGGATCAGTTGAGGACACACAATTTTTGTAGAACTGAGGAATAGATATGAAATTCTAGGGCGGGCTTGCAACGAAATTCCGAAGGAATTTCCTGTAGTGAGGGGTACTATTGGCCAAGGGAATGATCTGATTCCAGGGCCAAGAGACAGCAAGAGTTAAGAGGAGCAGCTCAAGGACATCGCAGAGGGGCTTCAAAGCCACGCAATCCAGCAGGGGCAGTGCAGAGGCAGCTAGGACCACGAAGGGCTGACGTTGGCCTAGTAGAGGCAGCACAAGGGCAACATAGACCCTCCAAGGGTGATGCAAGCCCTCCTAGAGCCACGCAGAGGCTGACGCAGGCCTTCTAGGGCAACGTTGGGGCTTTAGAAGCTGCGCTAAGGGTTTCTAGGGTCAGATCCAGGTTAAGTCCTGTAAATCCCGTTTGAGGGTGTGAATCAGTCAGATATTTGGCACTAGATCTTTAGGTTAGCTGCAAATTTGACATCTTTTATTCTCTGTCGGGTTTTCCAAGTTTGAAACCTAGATTTTTTGTACTCAAAACTACTTAATAATAAACCATAATATCTGCTGAACAGTTTTTCCCGCTTTGGGTTTTTCCGGGGACTTATGTCCAAAAATCCATGTGTCACTTTGTTGCATGAGTGTATTATTCAGTAAATGATCTGCATGTGTAGACTGTAGTTGTGTTAATTTTCTGTATTTTTTGAATCTAATTTCTAAAAATAACTTGTATAAATTAAATCAAGTAGGAGGAAATAAACCAATACACTGCAGTAGAATTTTCACAACCTCCCCTAGAAACCCTCTCTCAAATTTCTTTGATCCTCTCACTAATGCTCTGTTGGCTCGAACTCTTCCCTTGGCTAATGTTGCGCACTAGGAAATTCGCACTTCCCTACTCACTTTCTCATTCAATGTGTCTTCTCCAAGCCCCATCAAGTTGCTCCTATAATTTTCTCAGAGCACCAATGACCAAGATCTAATCATGGTTGATGTCTCAAATCATCTTAGACTCCATCAAATTACTTTTGCGAAATATCTAGAGAAAAAGACGATTTCCTTGATTAATACACTTTAATTAACCAGTTTACCTAAGTTAAACTTCGGAAATTTTTATTATCCGATCAATTAATTTAATTAAGGTGTTTCAAAGCCATATCTCGCGAAACCATTTCTGAGTATTGGAGATCCCATGTTCCTTAACTAGAACACATGTTTGATGCTACCACAATATCTAAAAACTAACACTCTTCCCAGCATATCCTCTACAACCTATAGTTGGACAGTCCACATTGTTGATGTCTGACATCTGTTACACCTCCTTTCTTCACATCTCATGTTGATCTAACTCCCTATCACTGGAAATCATTGTGAAGATGCAGACTGGTAAACATTGTCCATCAAATATTGCGCATACTCTGATCCACGTCACTATTGCAACCACTGCAATAGTGAGTTTGCTCTCCACATAACCTAAAGCTCTAACCTTCCATAGGGTTGCTCCCTCGAAATCACGATTTTCCAATGGGAAAATGCTCTGCCTGGAACAACATCTACACCTTGCAACTAAGCAATTCACACTATCTATTCCACTACCACTAGCTCTGCACTGTCTCTGACTGTAACTAACTCTACTGACACTAAACCGACTACTATGATACTGTGGGGGCCCCTGTAGCAAAGGTGATGGTCCTATTGCAATAGCTGGAACTAATCTAATTGATCTTCATGTTGCATCTATAGTAGCGAAGGTGATGGTCCTATTGCAATAGCTGGAACTAATCTAATTGATCTCCAGGTTGCATCTACAGTGGACCCTACCGACTTGACATGCTAAGGTATCAAGGCCCCCCCCTCCTCCACCTAGAGGTATCTCCGCTATTGGTGCAAACTCCTCCAATTTGGTGGTCAACTAATTGATCTCTGTCGAATTCACTGTTTACTCCTGCTTCTTGTCCTTCTTCCTTTGAGGACATTGGGAGACGTAGTTTCCAAATTCACCACACGAAGAACTTGACCTTCGACAAGTCTTTCTTCTTCTTTTCTCCTCCCATTGAGTCTTGTCCCTAACTGGGACTCTTCTCTTCCTTTCCCTGCTACGTTCTCATCCTCTTCCTTCGATCTCTTGCTCCTGTTGTTGATAGTACATGCTGCAAGAATGAGCCTCAACTCCTCTTGAGTGAAGTAACTCCATAGACAATCTTACCTAGGTAGCGTATCTCGCCTAGAAATAACTTGGATGCAAGTATGCCACTCCTTGGTGAAACCGTTGAGAGTTGTCTGCACTAGCTCATTTTCTTCAAGTTTCTCTCCCACTGCCGCAAGTTCATCTCTAACCATCTGAATTCTAATGAGATAGGATGTAACAACTTCTCCCTTCTGCATATTGGTGGTCCTCAACTACTCCTTGAGAATCATTTCCGAATTCTTTGATGGATTGTCATACAATTTTATTACGACATCCCACATGTTCTTTGCCATATTCTTGTCTACAATATGTGGGACTATGTGATCTCGAACCCCATCTAGGACCATCCTCTTAGCCTTGGCCATTTCTTTCTTGAAGGTAGCCAATTGTTGTGGATTTGTTGACTCCCATGACATTTTTCATAAACTCCTTCAAACCATGCTCATCCAACAGGGATTGCATTCTGGCCTTCAATACACTAGAGTTAGAGGCTATGTCGAGTATGTCTTGATCCCTGAGCCCTGTTGTGGCCATCTCTGCGAAACTCAAATATGTTGGATTGACGGTTATCCAGGCTAATTAAATGTCCAACGGTTAATCCCCGGGAAAGGATTTGATTGGCGACAGAAACCATGCACATACTTTAAAAACCCGGAACCTCATCCCTTTTCGACCTTTTCTGTCACAAATCCTCTGCAAATTGTGTTAACAGGTTTTCCAGTGCGCCATCTGGCTTCTTCTGCTGTTCGCACTCCTGGAATGCGTAGATCTGGCTTCCTACAACCCTGCATCTTCATTCAGGTGAGACATCTAACCTCCCTCTACCTCTAGGAGAAATTTGCTCTTCCTTCTGAACATTGATCCAGCCTCTGGCAATTGATCAACCATCTTCCGGCAACCCGCACTGCAAAATTCGGCCTCCTACTGCTGGAATTTCAATGTCCTCTCCCTTATAGATGGAGTAACTGAAAACCCCTGAGAAATTGCTGGATATTCCTCCTATGTGCTTTCCTCTTCCTTGCACAGATTTGCACCTGCAAACCCTTGCTGCAAATCTTTGTGTCCAGATCTACTCTGCGAACTAACTGATCTGCTTACCAGAATTACTTCCAGGCAAAACCATTGCCTGCTGCCACAGATCTAGAGAAAAATCTTACTTTCTGCTCTAATGAAGTGCCTCTGGAAACATGGAAAATGACCAATAATAGTCCTGTCTCCCACCTACCCTGCTGAATAAAAGTGAAAATTTTGACGATAGTTACCCCTGTTGGAAAGAAGGGTAACACCCGCCACAGTTAATACAATGCTCAAGGTAGAAGGTCTAGAAAGAGGGGAAACACCCCCAAAGTCAATATAATGCTCAAAAAACACAAAGTGGAACCTCACACAATTTGAAGTGCAACACAACCAATTTATACCAAGGAAACATGTACTGGCCAAAGGGATAGCTTCTCTTCGTGAAGAAGAACGCAATGACGTTTGCATAGAAAACAATATGATATCGGAATTTAGATTGGGTGCAAATGATGAATCGCAAATAGCCATTCATTTAAATTCAATGAAACATGCATATGCCTATGGGATAATTCTGAGATAAACAATGCAATGGCAGTTTCATGGAAAAGAATCTGTTACCAGAATTTAGATGATGAATTGCCAAAAATCCATACAATAAATTCCAAGGAAACATGTTTAGGCCTATGGGACAATTCTGAGATAAACAGTGCAATATCGGTTACATGGAAAAGAATATGATATCAGGATTTAGATTGGTTGCAAGTGATGAAATGCATATATTAAGCCCCAACGGGTTGAGGTTGGGCACAATTGACAAATTCTGTGCAGATATGTATAGGCACTGGGCAGATGGGATATGTCCAGGGCCAATCGCACTAAAATTGTGCTGGCTTGATGTCATAAACGTTCCAATGATAGGCTCACACCTTACCTTATCCTTCGACTTTAAAAAATTTCAGATGTTATGATATATATATATCAGCTTTAATTGTTGAGATATTGCCCTGTGTAAAATGCAGTCTGTACAGATACAATGATAATATGGTTATTTTCCTTTGCGAAAAATATAGCTTGTAGTAGTCTGTTCATTCTCTATAATATTATGCAGTCCTAATAATCCTCTCTCGAACAAGTTCCAATAAGTTTAATATAAGTCGGAAGAACAGAATCTGTTGCGTACCAGGATATGATCAATGCCACTTCCAACTTTAGCTTCCATTTCAGGATGGTGACAAAGAACTTTTTCAATGACTTCATTTCCATCTTCTGTTGTTAAGGGATCTCCATTCTTGTAGCTGTCAAAGAACATAAACATGTCACAGACTTATCTTTCAGGTTTTCAACTAAAGCAACTCTCACATAATCGATTCTTTCATATTGTATTCCAACACGCAAGAAGATAAAAATATAGAATGTTGAAGGAATGAGCATTGCATTGATTAAATAGCATAGGCATATTGCACGAGTTTTGACTCAATGCATAGATGACCATCATCCAGGGTTTGGTCAAGACTTGATACTTCTTATTTAATATACCACTCACTGACAACACTGCTGGAACCATTCAAAATGCCCTAGCATTGCCTTCAGACAAGTTTTAACAAACTCTTATTTTACTATCATCTTTAGTAAAAGGGATTATCTTTTACATTGTCTTTGTAAACTCATTAAACTACAATTTAACCATTCGCAATGGAATGTGCAAAGCCTGCTCACAGATGACCATCATCCAGGTTTTAGCGAAGGGTCATTGGAATTCCATCACATGATGCTTCTTGTTCAATTTACCAGTCAATGAAAAGGTTTTTAGGATGATATACAAAAAATACCCCAGCATTCTTTCGGACAAGTTTTAACAAACTCTGTTTCACTAACATAATGAGCACAAGGGATAATTAATTTTAGAATGTCTAGCGTTGTTATCCTCCCCACCTGGATTTAAATCCCAGTGGTGTGTTTACTCTTTTTGAGCCTATTGTGGTTGGCACTTTTCATGAGCCATGAAGAATATTTAACAAATTATGTTTCACTAACATAATTAGCACAAGGAATTATTAATTTTAGAATGTCTAGCATTGTTATCCTCCCCAACTGGGTTCAATTCCTGGAGGTGCGTTTACTCTTTGTGAGCCTATTGTGGTTAACGCTTTTCATGAGCCATGAAGAATATCTCACCCTTACTTCAAAAGGCTTCCATCAACAGTTCATGTAAGGTGGATCCCGTTGTTAAATATCACATTAATTATCCATTCAACCATGTCATGGAAAGCAGCGTTGTATCTTTTGTCTCAACTTTTTAAAATTGAGAACATATGCAAAGAGAAGAATCTGAATAGACTTGTATTTTCACCAAAACAGCTGCACTTGTTATTTCCATTTTTTTAGATCCTCGAACAAGTAGTTAGTCAAAACATGGGGTTATCAACTGCCACAATTTGTTAATGTATGTAAATTAATACACTGTGTATACACACATCAAAGCACCATTGGAATTTGCTATTCAAGATTTGGAGCTTGATTTATGCTAGGTCATTGACTACTTATTGACTCCAACAAATATGTCATTCACTAGGGAAATTCACAGTTCAAGTATTACAAGTTACTGACTACAAAAGAGGAAACTACCTACACCAACAAATTAGTCACAGATCAACATTTTAAGCAAGAGACAATGTTCCAATTTGAAGGTGGATCTAATCCATGACAGAAACAAAGTACAAAATTGCAGCTTTCAAGAAACCAGATTAGTAATGGCTGCTCACTTTCTCCCTTGAAATCAATATAGCAATTTAGGCAAGTAGGAACTGGTTGTAAAATAACTGGCTACTAAAAGAAGAAAACTAATAGACGAGAAAATTAGTAACTGATCTTTTAAGCAAGAGACATCGTTCCAATCTGAGGGGTAGATCTAATATATTGAAGAAACAAAGGCACAATATTACAGATTTTAAGAGATTAGGTTAGTATCGACTACTCATCTTTTAAGCAAGAGACATCGTTCCAATTTGAAGGGTAGATCTAATATATTGAAGAAACAAAGGCACAATATTACAGCCTTTAAGAGACTAGGTTAGTATCAACTACTCACTGTAATCCTAGATTTTAATATATTTTAAGTTAGACGACTAGGAACAAGAAGACCTTAGTGACACATATAAGGGTCAAGGAAGTATCATATAAGGGCCAAGGAAGTATCATATATACATGATTCTCAAGCTTTTCCTATCAAACAAAGTTACCTGCTGAAATGAAGAATTCTCTTCATCGAGTGCATCAATGGTTCCACTTCCTTAAGCATCTCATCTTCACCTGGAACAAATTGATCCGAATGTTTTGTACTGAGAGTAAATTGACGGGTGCCTCTTCCTCTACCTCTGCCCCTACCTCTGCCCCTCCCACGACCTTCAGTTGCTTCAGTTGCCTCATTAAGGTTATTATTCCAAGTATGTTCAGCTTTTGACGATTCCAAGTTTTCTTCAGAAGGTGTCCAAGATGTCTGTGTAGGGCAAAGGTTATCCTTTTCAACTATACATTGATCAGTATTCCAATTGCCAGACAAACATGATCTTTTGGCTTCTTTCTCAACACTATGATTCCAGCATTCTATTTCCTGGGGCTGTGTATTACTGGAAATATCCCCCCAGCCACTCTCACAATCGGGTCTTTTCTCTACTGTCTCAGAGCTATGGTTCCAACCATCAGTATTAACCTGTTGGGCAATCCTTGACCCTGTCAAATTTGCAGTGACATCTTCATGAGGTGTCCAAGTCTGTGTAGGCTGAAGATTATCCTTCATCATAGATGGATCAATATTCCAATTGCCAACCAAACATGATCTCTCATCTTCTTTTTCAACACTTTGACTCCAGCCTCCTGTTTCCTGCGGCTTTTGATTAGTAGAAATACCCCCCCAGCCACTTTCACAATCTGGCCTTTTCTCTACTGTCTCAGAACTGGGATTCCAACCATCAGTATTTACCTCTTGGGCATTCCTTGACTTACTCAAATTTTCATTGACATCTTCATGCCAACCACTCACCTCATCCTTCTGTTTTAGCTTTACATCTGAACATTCCATGTTGCAATCATTGCCCCAGCCTGAAGTTATGTTTGATGCTGGATAACCTGCATTCCGTACATTAATTTCACTATCCAGTTGAACTGATGCACTGGATACAGGTTGGTCTAAAGGTCTTTTTCTCCCCAAGGGGACAGTATTAGCACCTGTTGGTTTGAATCCCTGTGAAGCATCACGTCCTTTATATTTGTTATTAGTTTGCTTCCATTTGTCTGATTCTGAGTTTCTATTCCATGTTTCCTTACCTGATTGTCTAACACTGGTATCGTTTTCCATGGTATTAGTTGGTTCATTATTGCAACCACCATTCCAGCCCTCCCTATCTGATGCAACTGCTTTAAGCAGCTCCTGGTTGGTGGAAATCTCACCCCAGCTATTAGCCCCAACTGATCCTTTATCTTCTGTCTTGGTGTTCCAACCGTCGGCCTCCTGGTTGGTGTATATCTCACCCCAGCTATTAGCCCCAACTGATCCTTTATCTTCTGCCTTGGTGTTCCAACCATCTGCATGTGACTCTTGATCAATCTTTCGCACAGTCAAACCGTTATCTGATATTCCTGCTTTCAGGGGCTCCTGGTTGCTGGAAACCTTACCCCAGCTATCACCCCACTCTGATCTTTTATCTGCTGTATTTGAACTAGTATTCCAACCATTGGCATATGACTGAGTAAGGCTTGCATTATTTTCCATGGAGTTTGTTGGCTCATTATTACAACTTCTCTTCCAGCCGTCATTATTTGATGCTCCTGTTTTCATGTGCTCCTGGCTGGTCGTAATTTCACCCCATCTATTGTCCCAGTCTGATATATTGTCTGTAGTCTTGGAACTAGCATTCCAACTAGCAAGACTTGGCTCATCATTGCAACTCCAACGGCAGCTCTTATTATTTGATGCTCCTGTTTTCAGCATCTGCCGTTTGTTGGATCTTTCACCGCAGCTATTATCCCAATCTGATTGTTTAACTGTTGTCTTGCTACTAGCATTCCAACCATTGGCATCTGACTGAGGAAGACTAGCATTATTTTTCGCAGTACTAATTGGCTCATTATTCCAACTGTTCCAGCCCTCGTTATCTGATGCTCCCTTTTTCAGTAACTCCTGGTTGGTTGAAATTCCATCCCAGCTATTACCCCAATTTGTTCCTCTATCTACTGTGTTGGAACTAGTGTTCCAACCATTGGCATCTGACTGGCTAAGGTTGGCATTAGTTTTCATGGTACTAGTTGGCTCAATATTCCAACCGCCCTTCTCACTCTCATTTTCTGATGCTCCTGTCTTCAGTAATTTCTGGTTGGTGGAAATTCCACCCCAGCTATTAGCATTTTCTCCATCACCACATTTTTCAGCATTGTAATCACCACCCCAACCTGATTTTATGTTTGATGTTGCAGGTTGTGTGTTCCAGCCCTCGTTACATGGAACTTTTGGTAGAAGATGCTCCTCACTTTGTCTTTTTTCACCCCAGCCATTACCACAATCTGACACATTTTCAGTTGCCTTGGAAATAGTGTTCCAACCATTGGCTTGTGGCTGTTGGTCAATCTTTAATCCATCCATGTTGATAGAGAGATTTTCACCCCAACCACTCTTATCCCTTTCTTCGGAATTTGAAGTCAAACATCCCCAACCATCTGTCTGGGTTGGAGATTTATCCTGAGAATTCCAATTAGATGTCAGAACTTTGTTGGAACTGTCATCTTGAACTGGTGAATTTGCAACAGGAAACTCAAAATCAGGCTGCTCCCCGAAACCAAAAATATCATCTGAAGGCCTACTGAAATATGAAAATTTCCCCTCTTCATCTTTCAGGTCATCAACATCCACCCCAAGACATAAGCTTGATGGCAACATTTCCTTTTTATTTGGTGCCCTGCCTAAGATTTCGAAGAGTTCACACACATTCAGTTGTTTATGCTGGTAAACCAAAGGTTCCTTTGCCTCCTGCATACAAATAAAATGAAATAATCCTATGTTATCACTGATAATTAGGGATGCTTTACTTTCCTAACTGTAATTCAAGTATAAGTGTCCAAACAAAACATTTTGCTGTGCAAAGGTGCACAGAGTTTAATGCAATGACCAACACAACTTGCAGAAATTACATATAAATAAAAACATAAATAAATCTGAACAGAAAATATGAACGTTGAAAGGTTTTACTAGGAGAGAAATATTTTCTTGGACTCCCTTTGTATCAACAGAAACAAACTTCAATGAAAGGCTTTCTTCAGCATCATTTAAGCACTGTTCAAATCACTACTGATGACTGTACAAACAAGTAGTAGCAAACATTTCGGATATTACCTCTGTATCACCCCATAAAATTTCAAAATCTGAACCTGTTCCCACAGGAGCACGTCTACCCCAAGAACACGATGCAACTGCACCAGAAAGGGCATCCTTCACACCTTTTTCAGCTGCTCTCTCAAAGCATTTAATGGGCGTCTACATATTCATATCAATGAAATTAGATATTGAAGCTTAGTAGTATAAAATAGTTTTCTCATACACCTCTATACAATATTCTCAAATGGCAAACTATTAACTTATTAGCTGAAATAAATTTAAAGACAGAATCTCAGTACTCACCTTCAAGGTGCTCTCTGTGAATGGTACAGCAAACTTCATACAATGGTAAAAATCTCGATAACCAGCTGGATTATAACCAAATATATTGCCGGTATAAGTCATACAATCAGATACCAACAACAAGTGTTCCCTAAAGACATCCTTGCCAATCATATCCAAAGCTAAGGAGAGTCTCTGCGTTATACAGCATAACCACGATATAAGAACCTTGCACCCTTGCACCCTCTTGGAAATTTTAGTGAGAGAGAACTAAAAACCGCTAAACCCACTTTCCAATTAGAAATTAAAATGTAAATCACATAAGAACCAGCAGGATATCAAATGAAAAATACTCCTGATAAAGATGGATGAAAGTGAAACACTATTTTAACATCAAAATTTAGTTCAATAACTTGCAAGTAGTGTATTTTATAGGTCTTAGGCATGGATACAAACAAACAGGATGCATTGTTTACAATATCCAAACATAAGAGAAAATTAATTTTGTCATGCATCTGCTTTGTATTCTGGTCCTTTAGTCTAGTATCAACTATTTAATGATCCTTTTGGAGCGGTGCAGAATTTATTACATTTTGGCCTCTGCTTAAATAATCAAATTAAGGGTTCTTAAAGTTGAACATTGGGAACCTCTGGACAATCCCTGGAAACAAGAGTTGTAGAGAAAAAAACTCCCAAATGAACAAGTTTTAGAACACTGCACAAAAAATTTTAAATAACAAACCAAGGATCCAAAATATCATAAAAAAGTAGATCATTTGGCCAATGGGAGACCATAAAATGACAGCCTAACTCCATCCACTGTTACAGTATATTTTCTTATACATCCAAAAATGTGTCTTTGAATTTGAGAAGAATTATGATAGTTGCTGCATGGTTATAACTTTGGTAGACAAATAAAGAGTCACTGTAAATCTAAGATGCCTTCACAGTTGGAACTATAACAAATTCCGGCGAAAGGGTTAGAAAAGAGAGGTGAAATTTAACTCTGAACTTTGAAGGATAATCAACTGTTTGATGCATGGTCACAAAAAGTGGGACAGTTAAGTGACACATTGATATTAGGATTGAAGATGAGTAGCCAAAAAATTTACCTGGATTTTGGAGGCAAGGAGCGAGAAACTAACTTGAATCAACTAAAATAACCCATGGATATCTCCAGGGGAATGTGAGAGAGTAAAAGAGGAGCTATCAAATCAGATAAGCATGGCCCCGTGGCCCCAAGGCAGACTGTACCAGCCAAAAAGGGCCTTCTTTAGATGATTCATACAAAGAACTTACAACTATCCACCCATCCACACATAAATAGACTTTGGCAAACCTGAACCAATGCACGCAGCTTTGAAATATGAAAAATCCAACCTATACATCCAATTGCAATACAACTCGTCACCTTCACCAGCCCAGAATTTAAAATGTCGACTTCTTACAGGAGAATTATTTGTCTCTAGAATAAGGAGAAGAATAAGAATTGAAGATAGTTAGTTTATGCCACTTTTGAAAATTAAGAAACTGAGAATCCACCTTCGCCAGGCCAGAAGTTGCCTATATCCTAGAAATATGTAGCCAAAGACTCCTACTCTGAACCATGATCCTCCATAACAGCTCTGCTCAAAATTGGTGGTTATGAATCACTTCAAATCTTGCTTAATGTTAACATGGGATATATGGAGCATCATCATGCAATAATATTCATCGTCATCATAAGAGATATTATTGTTACACTTCCATGGCTTAGCTTTTGGACTTGGCATATACAGCTTTCATGAAAAAATCACAAAAAAAAAGAAAAAAAAAATGAAGAGCCATTAGCATCATAAATGCTAAAACCATTTTCATAGATATTTATACATAATTGTGAATATTTCAATAAAGATGGATGTTTCACCCACCATTTTTGAAAAACAGAACTAGATATCATTTCTTGCATCTATATACAAGAGATACAGTATAGGAAATCTAAAGAATCATCATACCTCACTATGTAAATCCAGAGACAATCAGAGGCCAAAAAAGTCAGTTAGGTTATTTGGCTCATAAAAACATTTTTTAAAAGACAATTGTTAGTTTGAAAGCATGTACAAACTCACTCTGCAAGAATTTATATCTGTTGGGAGAAACAGATATCCTATGGCAATTTAGATCCAAACTCCAATATGGGTTAAAATCCTGTTTCTGATCATATTTCCCAGTATATCATCCACTTTCTACTTCATAGCAAACCACTTATTTGCATATGTCACTGAGTGAAATTCTACTTGTTTCTTTCTAATGTCCTCCTATAATTAATAAACATTAACAAGACTCGCTGGTAAGCATAATGAAAGATAGGGAGTATTGAAATACTATTCCCATGTAACACAAGGGTTCTCCAGAATGAAGATTCATTCTGGAACAGATAAGATCACTCTTTTTCTTTGTAGAATCCTATGCTGTAATATGACATATTTTCAATTACGTTTGCACTTTATGATGTTACGGCATCGTAGGGAGTATTAACCTTATATCTCCCAAAAATTTAATCCATAGCCATAAAGAGAACTGTAGATAATTTTTAAATAACTTGTCTTCTCATTTTTCATTCAGGGCAATGGAATATGTAAATCTTCACATACCTTGTGAATTAATTTCTCACAGATGGAAAACTAAAATCCATTCTTAGCCTCTTACCAGAACATTTAGAATTCCTAGCTTATAAATAACTGTGGTGGGAAAATAGAAAAAGAGGTAAAAAATAAACAGCACACTTGATTTATAGTGTTCATATATATGATTACTATAGATAACACTGTATTTTACAATTTCAACTTATTTGCTTTGTACAACTTTAAAGGGATCCTCTAACTGCCTCCCAAGGGTCACAATCGTCACTAACTTAAACCTGTTGAAATCTAATTCGAAAGCTATACTTCACTTAATAATACAAATTTTCATATCCCATAACATGACAAATTAATCCAAAACCCAAGGGGGATTCAAGCCACAATATGAACGCATGATAAATACTGCAAAATCAATAATGGAGTCTAGAGAAAATATAGTCTACAACGAATGGGTTTGAACTTTGAAGCCAAAAAACAAATGCACAAGACGACATACAAATTGAAAAGGATCCCTCATTTCCACTGAGGCACATTACCATAATAAAAACTATACTTCTAAAATATAAAGAAGATAAAATGATTGCACACCTGTACCACTAGCGGATAGGAAGTTGCTACTCCCAGTAACTGGTACACCTCATGGATGCTATAAGGAATGCATCGACTGTCATCTAGTAACTCCATAAATGGTAAGCATGCATCCAGGACAATCTTCCATGCATCACCATGTTGCTTCACTTCATTTTCTTCAACTACTATTTCTACCATAATTTCACCTTTATCCTTCTTGCTGCATGTCAGATTTGGAACCCAAGATGCCGACCCAACAACATTCCATGAAATGTTTACAGTTTCAATTCGGTCATCACCTGTGAATCCAAAACCATGCAGTCAAACTTCTTGAAAACATCTAATCAAGTCAGAATGAACATTTCTCCTACTTGTTTATCATCAAAAGAGAGGTCTTCATCTATATTCAGTCGTTGGCTAAGGTGGGGAAGATGAGTACAACTTGAAAAATCATTCTCACTTTCCCCTATCCTTCTGATATAACTACCTCAACAAATGTTCCAATTTCTAATAAACAGTCACTAGAAGAGGCACCTATCAAAACATTTTTCCTTTTTCCAAATGAAATGCAAAACAATTACAGTTTAAAACTTCAGTAGCTTCGCAATGATAGCCCAGGGCCACAGGACATGGCCTTTTGGCAGATCATTATGTGCACCAAAATGACACGACTGTTTTGATTGGAGGACAGTTTCCTTTTCCCTATATGTAATGTAAAATAATTACAGTTTAAAACCTCAGTGGCTTCCAAGTTATTGCCCAGGGCAACAGGACACGGTCTTTTGGCAGGATCATTATGTGCACCTAGATGACAAGATTGTTCTGATTGGAAGACAGCTCGCATTATGATATCACCATACAAGGTTTGGGCAATTGTGAAAAGCTGACCATGAATATGAACAACTGCTAACTTTAAGGTTTAATGTTACAGTAGCATAATAAGAAATAACCAATAGATATAGGTTTAAAGAATGTCAAAAGATGCTTTTGTTATTGTAACTGATAAGTATATTGAGTTAACTTTCTGTTTCAAAATTCACACCTATAAGTATAGTCAACAAACCGCTATGTTGGTATGTTACAGATTGGTCTGTCCTTGAAACAAACATTCTCAAGTAAGAATGTCGAAAGGAGACGAGGATCCAACTGCACCCAGTTTGTCATTACTAGGATAATTGAGCAGAGAGTAGCACCCGTTGAATCAAAGAGTATGGCAATAAACAAACTTTTCATGCCACCAAAACTGACACTGTCAGCACCACTTTAGATTTATGTGGCTCATAATCAAATGCTCCCCCTGTTTTTAAACAATAATCAGGACAATAGGATCTGCAATGGGAGTACATTGATTGAGCAAATAGAAGAGTTTCCAGAATAACTACAAGAAGATGTGCATTGTATCACGTGTATATGCAGATTTATCACGTTTTATCATGATCTATAGTCATTACAAAAATGCCGTAGTCTCTTATAATTAAAACATGTTAAAAAATGTGATAAATGTTTTTATAGATTCACCTAGTTTAGGCACTGTCAGCATTCATTCCACTGTCTTAATGTCGGTGTATCTAATTTCTCAGGTTGCAGGTTGTTATTCTATGTCTGTGTTGCTGCAAAATCTAGCAGGGATTGGAGAGTGGTACCCTACAAGGCTATTACTAGACCACAAGTGACAACAATGGGGTAGTGGCCAAAAACCCCCCATCACTATATAGCAAAAAACCCCCTGCTCTTTGTGGACTTTCACCAATGGGAGGAATCCTGGTATAAGGTCACCTAAGATGGATATTCTAAGTGTAAAGGTATAAGATGACCAATAGGCTTCCAATGGAAAGGCTCAACTTAAGAAGATCCCAATCACCAAATGAGCGCAATTTGCTTTTGCTAGAGAGGCCAAATTTGTGAGACATGAGCTAGGGCTTGATTAGTAGGTTGAGAGTTGGGATGGCCAAATCCAAGGTAAGAATAAAGGGTTTCTCACAATGTATTTCAAAAAGGACAAGGCACATGAAGCCCTCAAAAAGCCGCCAAGTTGAAGCTAAAACCAAACTAGGATTTACCCTAGGCAAAACAACTAGGGCAAAAATAATTTATAGATGAAATTGAAGTGAATGCACACCAGGAGGAGTGATTCTGTGGCTCTACATGTTTATACTCTCCAACACCAAAAATTCCTATTCCCTAGGAATTCACACCAAGCCTTAGCTTGGCCTTAAAGGGGACAAATTACTAGTTAGGTCAAGAGAGAAAATTTATGTATAAATTGTTGAGTTGATCACCAACAAGGAAGGTCAGTGCTTAATCATAAGGTCAATGCAGTCTATGGTTTCTTAAAATTGATTTGATCTTGCAGAAGAATAAAGATGTTTCTATGCCCTAGCATCAAAACCCTAACTATCAT
This sequence comes from Pinus albicaulis, assembly GCA_034641835.2. NCBI lineage: Eukaryota > Viridiplantae > Streptophyta > Pinopsida > Pinales > Pinaceae > Pinus > Pinus albicaulis. The sequence continues at coordinate 857,356,877 of CM076579.1, forward strand.
CTTTGTGAGGGATAAAAAATTAGGTCAAGAGAGAGAAAATTTATGTATAAATTGTTGAATTGATCACCAACAAGGAAGGCTAGTGCCTAATCCTAAGGTCAATGGAGTCTATGGTTTCTTAAAATTGATTTGATCTTGCAAAGGAATAAGGATGTTTCTATGCCCTAGCATCAAAACTCTAACTTGTGAGGGATCAAACTTCACTTCTGAGAGCTAACATGAAATCACCAAAGGGGATTCTCATTCACATATCATACTATGAGTAATGCATGCAATAATATAACCTAGTTACCATATTCAACAAAATTGGGGAAGAAAAATTTCACTAGATCACCAATTTATTGATATTCCATACATTAGACATAAAAACAGAAATCTGACATAAACATGGCACTTAAAGACAATATGTGTGTACAATCCAATTCGTGATCCAAAGTGACTTCTCCAAATACATGAACAAATGCTCGAGACAAATTTTGCTCCATAGATCACATCTTTCCACTAGAAAAAGAGGTCAAAATCTCAAAAAGACCAAATCCGCAAGTCCAAGTGAACATGATTTACAAAATGATCCTCTCCTCCATTTATATGAGGAAGCATAATGTCTAATTAGCCTAAAAGCCCCTGAATCTCAAGTTAAATTGACATAGAACCTTGGGTTACAAGCCAACCCAATTAGCCAAGACAATAAACTGTAATATCCCAGATTGGGATTAAACAGTAATACAAAGCAAACAAACTAGAAAGTACAGCAAACAGAAATAAACACCATTAAACACAGAAATTGGAGGCCATGAAACAATGTTGAGCCATTTATTATTTGCCAGGAAAGAGTACAAGTGAGGTGCTGAAAAGACAAATTTTGAACAAATGCTCAAGACAAATTTTGCTCCATAGATCACATCTTTCCACTAGAAAGAGAGGTCAAAAACTTGAAAAGAACAAATCCGCATGTCCAAGTGAACATGATTTACAAAATCATCCTCTCCTCCATTTATATGAGGAAGCATAATGTCTAATTAGCCTAAAAGCCCCTGAATCTCAAGTTAAATTGACATAGAACCTTGGGTTACAAGCCAACCCAATTAGCCAAGACAATAAACTGTAATATCCCAGATTGGGATTAAACAGTATTATAAATCAAACAAACTAGAAACTACAGCAAACAGAAATAAACACCATTAAACAAAGAAATCGGAGGCCATGAAACAATGTTGAGCCATTTATTATTTGCTAGGAAAGAATACAAGTGAGGTGCTGCAAAGATTGCACCTGAGTCTGCTCAAGGCAGGCTGAAAGACAAACTCAACCCAAGCAAAGCTTCTGCTGGAAATGGTACTGCGTGGCTCAGTCACTGCGCTGCCTAGCCTAGAAAATGTTGTTGCTGGTCGTCTTCGAACTACTGGTTAGGCTACCTCTCGTGCTCTGAAAATTTTGGGAATTGGACACCGGACTCTCCTCAATAAACCCACAAAAACCCGCGAAGGGTTTGCTGAAAGCTCGACCCCGAAAATTGACCCCCTTGGGCTTGGAAAGTTGCTCTGCTCGGGAAATTGAACTCCTGAAGGAAACTTCTAGTAGATGCCTCCCTAGTAGGAGGTGGCTAGCCTCCCCTCCAAATCCTCACACACTCCCAGCACTCCACCAAGACTGCACTGCGCAGTTTATGCTGCCTCCACGCAGTCTTGAAGGGACTACGCACTCCTATTATTGCTGCTATGTTAATCCTTCACCCAAAATGCAGAACTTCTCTCATGAGCAGGCACTCGAAGTCCCCTAAGGGAGAGGTTGAGATCTCCGCTTGAAGATCTCATGTGCTAAACAACACTACAGAATTGGCTCTCCGGCTCAAGTGTGTTCAGTCAAGATGACAAAGAAAATCAGTATGAATGAATGCCTAGAAATGAGTTGCCTCTTCCTTTTTGTCTCCAAAATCCCAAAGTTCCCTTGGGGAACCACCAAAGACTGCATAGCCCCTTCTCTGGCCACTCTTGCACTATCATTCCTGGCCCACTCACAACGTTGCCACTCTGGAATACGCAAAACCTCCCCATTGGCTCATCCTGTCCCCACCAAAGCCGCAATCTTTGCCTCCAACTATAGGAAAATTTCCTTAGTGTAATTTAATCTACTTTGTGGGTCCACAGCCCACATTATTCCTGATTGACATTAGGAAATGCAAATTTATCAAAAATTAATTGCTAATTAGGAATATTACAGTTCTCCCTGCTAAGATGTTGCTTGTCCTCAAGCAACTGCAATGATGGGTCCTGGAGGATCTGTCTCCCTCCCAAGTGGCATCCTCATCTGGCAGATTCCTCCACCTGATCAGAAACTCCTTGATCACTCTCCTCGTCAACTGCCTCTCCCTGGTGTCCAAAATGGCCTGTCGCTGAAGTACCAAGTGCCCCTCATCATCATCCATAGGAGGCAACTCAACTGTTGTTGTCACCTGTGGGCCCAAAGCATTTTTCATGCAAGATACATGAAATATGTTGTGCACCCGGCTTTCCAGGGGTGACTCCAACTCATATGCTACCTCTCCCACTCTCTGAGTGACGCTATAAGGCCCATATTAACGCGGCTTCAGCTTCTCAGCGCCTTTCTACTTCAACATGGATTGCTTGTATAGCTGGAGGCGAAGGTACACTAAGTCGCCAACCTCAAAGTGCCTCTCCACGCGGCCCCTGCCAGCGTAGATCTTCTGCTGGTTCTGCGCTACCCTCATGTTGTCCTTGAGAGCCCTCAACATGTCTTGGCTCTCTTGGATCCAATCCTTGGTCTGGGGGTCCTTGTTGTCTCCAAACATGACATCAACAAATGTCGGAGCATCATAACCGTACAAAGCACAAAATGGAGACATACCTATAGACATGTTGTAGGTGGTGTTGTAGCAATATTCCCCCATGTGTAGCCACCTCAACCACGCCTTCTGCTTCCCGGTGAAGCAATTATGGAAGTAGCCCTCCAGCAGCCCACAAACCAAGAGACAGATCCCATGGATGCATGGAGTCTTGATGTTGGATCCACAAAACTAAATTTTGGATACAAATATAAATCCACCCATACCCACATAGGATTCGCCACATAAATGAATCCTACAAACTAGGAGATGGATCCCATGGTACTAAAACCGATATTGTTTCAACATGTTTAAAACCCTTAAAAGAAAATATTCTATATAGATTTTTAGTTAGATTACTTATTAGTAATCTATAGGCTATACAATTATAGATTTTTTGTTTTGAATGAATATGGAAGCTTTAGTAAGCTTTAGTAGATAGATGTTTGCTTATACGTTATCACCTAGAACATGAATTGTTATTATCTTATAACCAATGAAGTCACGCATTGTTGATTCTTTGGAACAAGTGGATTAATGATCAAATGCCTCACTTTCTCTCATGGTAATGATAATATGATTAATTGTGGTGGTTGTAGCGTTTAAATTGACTTATCTTGTAGGTTAAGCCAATGCTAGTATCATATCGAGCACATAGTGCACACTCATGGTATTTTGAACGAATATGGAACCATTAGTAGATTGATGTTTGCTTATCACCTAGATCATGAATCTTTGTTGTCTTATAAGTTATAACTAATGAATTCACGCGTAGCCACCTCAACCACGCCTTCTGCTTCCCGGTGAAGCAGTTACGCAAGTAGCCCTCCAGCAGCCCACAAACCAAGAGACAGATCCCATGGATGCATGGGGCCTTGATGTTGGATCCACAAATCTGTGTTTTAGATACAAATATAAATCCACCCATATCCACATAGGATTTGCCACATAAATGAATCATACAAACTAGGAGATGGATCCCATGGTACTAAAACTGATATTGTGTCAACATGTTTAAAACCCTTAAAAGAAAATATTCTATTTAGAGTTTTAGTTAGATTACTTATTAGTAATCTATAGGCTATTCAATTGTAGATTTTTTGTTTTGAATGAATATGGAAGCTTTAGTGAGCTTTAGTAGATCGATGTTTGCTTATCACCTAGATCATGAATTGTTATTATCTTATAACAATAAGAAGTCACGCATTATTGATTCTTTGGAACAAGTGGATTAATGATCAAATGCCTCACTTTCTCTCATGGTAATGATATATGATTAATTATGGTGGTTGTAGCGTTTAAATTGATTTGTCTTGTAGGTTAAGCTAATGCTAGTATCGTATCGAGCACATAATGCACACTCATGGTATTTTGAACGAATATGGAACCATTAGTAGATTGATGTTTGCTTATCACCTAGATCATGAATTGTTGTTGTCTTATAACTAATGAATTCACTCGTAGTTAATTCTTTGGAACAAGTGAACTAATGATCAAATGCCTCACTATCTCTCATGGTAATGATATCTGGTTAACTATGATGGTTGTAGCATTTAACTTGATTTGTGTTGTAGGTTAAGCTAGTGACAACATCGTATCGAGCACATAGTGCACAGTCATGGTAATGATATATGATTGACTATGGTAGTTGTAGCGTTTAACTTTATTCATGTTGTAGGTTAAGCCAATGATGGTATTATTCACATAGTGCACAGATATGTCATTTCTATCTTACCATTGCTATGCAAGTGGGTGAGCTAATCTACTTGTCTTGAACCAAGTCTTCTAGTATTTCTCTACTTTCCCAACAACCGAGACTTATTTTGACATCTAGAGATTGCCCCATTAAGTTTTAAACCCCTTTCTCTAAGACCTTAAAGTGAGAGGCAAGGCCACCACAGTGGCAATGGGTGACATACCTAACAATTGCCCCATGGCTCTTAGTCGTAGGGCTAGACTATTTCTTCACTGAGAGTTTGAGTAATCAAAGTAACTATTTGGACATGTGGGCGACGTGCCTAACAATTGCCCCGCAGCTATCACTCGTAGGACAAGACTATTTCTCTACCTTCCCAACAATTTAGACTTACTTTTGACATCTAGAGATTCCTCCATTAAGTTTTAAACCCCTTCCCAACAAGGGAGACTTATTTTGACATCTAGAGATTCCCCCATTAAGTTTTAAACCCCTTTCTCTAAGTCCTTAAAGTGAGAGGCAACTTAGGAAAATTAAAAAATTAAAGTTAATTAAATTAAACATGTGATGAAAATGACTTAAGTCACACGGATCAAGCTTTCTTTTAATGTTAGCCATCGATTCAATATTACATCACTGTCGTTGGTTTCCCAACGAGAAAAGTATAAAGGAAAGGCTTCAGGTCAGTATGAGAACACACACAGTGGCAGAGCACCGAGACTAAGCTGGAATTCTAGGGCGTGGTTTGCTAAGAATTTCCTAGAAGTGTTTCAGCTGCAGCGAGGAGTAGTATTGGCGAAAGGGATTATTTGATCCCAGGCCAAGAGTGCAACAAGAGGCAAAGAAGCAGCAGACTAAGCAGTTGCTCAACACAAAGGCTTCAACTGCTACGCAGAGTCTACACATGCCCAGAAAGGGAAGCGCAGAGGCAACAGGAGGCCAGCAGGGCTGACGCAGGCCCTTCCCGAGCAAGGCAGGGGTTGATGTAGGCTAGCAGCGCTCACACAAAGGGCTTCAGATCAGCAATGGGGTTTTTGAAGACTGAAAAGGACTGAGCTCTATAAATCCCGTTTGAGGGTGTGAATCAGTCAGTTTTTCTATCTTCGGAATAGAGGTATTGCTGCAAATTGTTTATTTCTATGTCGGGTTACCCTGTTTGGTGCCCAGATTTGTTCTACTTAGAATCTACTTAATAATAAAACCCTCCAATAGCCAGAAGATTGGTTTCCCGCATTGGGTCTTTCCAAGGACAGTTGTCCAGAAAATCTTGTGTGTCACTTTGTCATTGTGCATGTTATTCAGTTTAGATCTCTATGTGTAGGTTCTTAATGTATTTACTTCGATGTTAATACTGAATATTTCAGGTTAATAACTTTTCTAAGTAGGAGAAGTAAATCAAGGTTTAATAGTAGGGTTTTTGCATAAGTATATTCAAAAATTTTCACATAATATCAGAGCGATTGCAAATGTAGCCTAGATCACCAACAAGGACACTGAAGAATCCTTGCTACAAAAAGGAGCAAAGAAAGCAACAGCAGCCACAGAAAGCCAGACTAGAGAGGGTAGCATAGCAATAGAAGGAAAGCAGAGCCACGCAGAGGCCAAAGTGATGCAGTCTCCACGCAATTTCCACACAGGCCCACGTACTTACTGCGCAGAGGCAGTGCAGAAGCTGCGTTAAGACTTGTTTTGACATCTAGAGATTCCCACATTAAGTTTTAAACCCCTTTCTCTAAGTCCTTAAAGTGAGAGGAAACTTAGGAAAATTAAAAGATTAAAGTTAGTTAAATTAAACATGTGATGAAAATGACTTAAGTCACACGGATCAAGCTTTCTTTCAATCTTAGCCGTCGATTCAAGATTACATCACAGTTGTTGGTTTCCCAACGAGAAAAGTATAAAAGAAAGGCTTGGGGTCAGTTGGAGAACACACACAGTGGCAAAGCACTGAGACTAAGCTAGAATTCTCGAGCGTTGTTTGCTAAGAATTTCCTAGAAGTGTTTCAGATGCAGCGAGAGGTAGTATTGGCATAAGGGATGATCTGATCCTAGGCCAAAAGTGCACCAAGAGGCAGAGAAGCAGCAGACTGAGCAGCTGCTCAGCGCAGGGGATTCAACTGCTACGTTGAGGCTACGCAGGGCCAGAAAGGGCAGCGCAGAGCTAGCAGGAGGACAGTAGGGCTGACACAGGCCCAGTCAGGGCCAAGGCAGTGCAAGGGCTGCATAACCCACTCTGGGGTGGCGCAGGCCCTTTTTGAGCAAGGCAGAGGTCGACGCAGGCTAACATAGCTGACACAAAGGGCTTTAGAGCAGCATTGGGGTTTCTGAAGACTGAAAAGGGCTGAGCTCTGTAAATCCCGTTTGAGGTTGTGAATCAGTCAGATTTTTGTCTCCGGAATAGAGGTATTGCTGCAAATTGTTTATTTCTCTGTCGGGTTACCCTGTTTGGTGCCCAGATATGTTGTACTTAAAATCTACTTAATAATAAAACCCTCCAGTAGCCAGAAGACCGGTTTTCCCGCATTGGGTTTTTCCGAGGATAGTTGTCCAGAAAATCTTGTGTGTCACTTTGTCATTGTGCATGTTATTCAGTTTAGATCTATATGTGTAGTTTGTTAATGTATTTACTTCGATATTAATACGGAATATTTCATATTAATAACTTGCCTAAGTAGGAGAAGTAAATCAAGATTTAATAGTAGGGTTTCTGCATAAGTATATTCAGAAATTTTCACATGGTATCAGAGTGATTGCAGACGTAGCTTGCATCACCAACAAGAAGACTGAAGAATCCTTGCTGCAAAAAGCAGTGGAGAAAGCAGCAGCAGCCGCAGAAAGCCAGACTAGAGAGGGTAGCGTAGCAACAGAAAGAAAGCAGAGTGACACAGAGGCCAAAGTGACGCAGTCTCAACGCAATTTCCACGCAGGCCCACGTACATACTACGCAGAGGTAGCGCAAAAGTTGCGTTAATACTGTCTGCTCACGGAGAGGCAAGCCAGGGTGATGCAGTCCTGAAGCTTTGGAGGAGAATAGCTTCTCAAAATATTTCCAGCCAAAGAAGTTTGAGATCGATTAGAGAATCGAAGAGACCTAATTCGTTTTTTATTTGGCAGACTTCCAAGAGAGGAAGTCAGGTGTCACAGGAAGCAAAGGGTCCCTGTTTGTCAAAGGACCCTGGATCGAAGTCTCTAGCATAGAGAGGAGGATTCGTTCCGACATATTTTCTGAGCAGATGGCCACCTCAAGGACTACGTGATTAGGATAGATTGGACGGCTTGTCCAACTTTGCAATCTGGAAGACCAGAATCCTGTTAGTCATGTAGGCATATGGTCTTAGGGAGCATGAAGAGATAGTCTTGGCCACACCGACTGATGCAAAGCTCCTGGAGAAGCATAAAGAAGCAGCGGCACACGCCAAGCGCTTCATCATGGACGAGGTCAAAGATCATGTGGTTCCTCACATAGTCGAGAAGACAACGGCTCATGATATGTGGGTGGCTCTGACCACACTATATGAAGGAAGATCCGTCCAGAGCAAGATGCTTCTAGAGAGCCAGCGGAGGTTATTCATGATGGCCAAGGGAGAGGAGATCGATCCTATAGCAAGATGCTTCTAGAGAACCAACTGAGGTTATTCATGATGACCAAGGGAGAGGAGATCGATCCTTTTCTGTCCATACTTCAAGCGATCCGAGATCAACTGACTGGCATGGGGGCGAAGGTGGAGGACGATGTTATGGTGAGGACGGCTCTAAATGCTATCACAAAGGACTGCAAAACTTTTGTCCAAAGTCTCTTGGGCAAAGAAGACCTTCCCAACTAGGACAATATGTGGGCTATCCTCCGACAAGAATAAATCCGTCAGATCACCGAGAGACATTTCAACATCGGTTCGAGCATAGTAAAGAAGGAAGAAGAGGAAGATGCAGCCTTGGCATCAAAGAAGCAACAAGGGAGAAAGAAGCGGGATCTGTCCAAGATTAAGCATTTCTAATGCGGCGCACTACGACATTTCGCCAAAAATTGTCCTCGGAAGAAAAAGGACAAGGAAGCTTCTAGCTCCAAGGCTGATGTGGCTGACGATGGCTCCGAATATGACGTAGCCATGAGTGCTCATGAACCACGAAAGTGGGGTAACATGGATCTGGAGAGCAGCTACAGAGTGAGGGTCGGATCCTTGAGTAGCCCAACTCTTGGATCACATAGGAGCTACGGGAGCCTTAAGACAGTAGTGGGACAAGTGGAGCAGTGGGTGCAGAAGATCACGAATGGAGCAGAGGCAGACCTGGATGTTGAGAGGGAGCGGTGCAGTGCAGATGCAGTGGTAGTGCAGAGGGGCTGATGAGACTTCAGCAGTGCAGAGCAGGCTTGCTTACGCAGTACAGAGCTGCAACAGCGCAGAGGCTTCAGGAGGACAGTGCAGCGCAGCAGTAGCGTAGGAGACTTCAACGCAGAGGCAGCGTGGAGGAGGTATGTTTACGCAGTGCAGAGCTACAACAACACAGCAGCCTCCGGAGGACAGCACATAGCAGTAGCCTATGGAACTTCAGTGATGATATGTAGCCCAACTAACTTATCTATCAAAGATTGGGCAGGAGTACTTTAGTTGCTTACTCTCAGTGATTGAGTTGCAGTGCAACAGTTGGTAGCACAATGCAACAGATTGAGAGGGAGCCGCAGTACAGATGTGGCAGTGACAGTGACAACATCATTGGAAGCAATACGGGAGAGCAGCAGCAACGTAGTTATGAAGTGCAACAGGCCAAGCATCAGCGCAGAGACCCACACTAGAGATCAGTGCAGAACTTCGGGGTGAAGTGTTGTGCTAGAGCACATTCCTCGCGAAGAGGGAGTGTCAAGATTTTTCGAGTGTTGGGTAGCATCGGATGCGCTCTAGCTCCAAAACTTTGTGGAGGGAGTAGAGTACATAAGATCTCCAAGACCCAGAAAGGAATTTGACAAATTCCATCTTGTTTAAGAGATATTTAATTAATTAATCTTTTTAATTAAGGACCCTAAGTCTAACTTAGGAATATTTAAAAGATTAGAGTTAATTAAATTAAACATGTGATGAAAATAACTTAGTCACACGGATCAAGCCTTCTTTTAATCTTAGTCATCGATTCAAGATTAGATCACAGTTGTTGGTTTCCCAACAAAAAAAGTATAAAGGAAAGGCTTGGGTTCAATTGGAGAACACACACAGTGGCACAGCACTTAGACTAAGCTAGAATTCTAGGGCATGGTTTGCTAAGAATTTTCTTTTAATCTTAGTCGTCGATTCAAGATTAGATCACGGTTGTTGGTTTCCCAACGAGAAAAGTATAAAGGAAAGACTTTGGTTCAATTGGAGACCACACACAGTGGCTGAGTACTGAGACTAAGGTGGAATTCTAGGGCATGGTTTGTTAAGAATTTCCATAAGTGTTTCAGCTGCAGCGAGGGGTAGTATTGGCGAAAGGGATGATCTAATACCAGCCCAAGAGTTCAAGAGGCGAAGAAGCAGCAAACCGAACGGTGTAGAGGGAGCAGCAGCTACGCAACGCAAAGGTTTCATGTGCTACGCAGGCCCAAAAAGGGCAGCGCAGAGGTAGCAGGATGCCAGCAGGGCTGACGCAGGCCTAGCCAAGGCAATGCAAGGGCAGCATAACCCAATCTGGGGTGACGCAAGCCCTTCCTGAGGAGCGCAAGGGTTCACGAAGGCTAGCAGAGCTGATGCAAAGGGATTCATAGCAACGCTGGGGTTTTTGAAGACTGAAAAGGGCCGAGTTCATTAAATCCCGTTTGAGGGTGTAAATCGGTCAATTTTTCTCTCCAGAAAAGAGGTATTGCTGTAGATTGTTTATTTCTTTGTCGAGTTAACCAATTTGGTGGCCAAATTTGTTGTTCTTAGAATCTACTTAATAATAAAATCCTCCAGTAGCCAGAAGACTGGTTTTTCGGCATTGGGTTTTTCTAGGGACAGTTGTCTAGAAAATCCTGTGTGTCACTTTGTCATTGTGCATGTTATTCAGTTTAGATTTGTATGTGTAGGTTGTTAATGTATTTACTTCGATGTTAATACAGAATATTTCAAATTAATAACTACTTATCTAAGTAGGAGAAGTAAATCTTGTGTGTCACTTTGTCATTGTGCATGTTATTCAGTTTAGATTTGTTTGTGTAGGTTGTTAACGTATTTACTTCGATGTTAATACTAAATATTTCAAATTAATAAATTGTCTAAGTAGGAGAAGTAAATCAAGATTTAACAGTAGGGTTTCTGCATAACTATATTCAGAAATTTTCACAAGTTGTAGCATTTACTTTATTCGTGTTGTGGGTGAATCTAATGATGGTGTTATATCAAGCACATAGTGCACACATCTGCCATTTCAATCCATTTATATCTTACCATTGCTATGTGGGTGGTTGGTCTATAATCTACTTGTCTTCAACCAAGTCTTCTAGTATTTCTCTACCTACTAGAGAACTGAGACTTACTTTGGCATCCAAGGATTACCCCATTAAGTTTTAGAACTCTTTCTTGTGACCTTAAAGTGAGAGGCAATGCCACCAAGGTGACAATGGGTGACATGCCCTAACAATGGCCCCTTAGCTCTTATTGACTATAATTTTCCTTCATTGAGAGTTTGAGTAATAAAAGTAACTATTTGGACACTTAGGTGATGTCCCTAAGAATTTCCCCTTGGATCTCACTAGTAGAACAAGACTATCTCTCTACCTTTCCAAAAATCTAGACTTACTTTTGACATCTAGAGATTCCCCCATTAAGTTTTAGACCCCTTTCTCTGAGACCTTAAAGTGAGAGGCAAGGCTACCAAGGTGACAATGGGTGAGTGACATGCCTTAACAAATTCCCCTTGGACTAGAGTTTTGCTTAACTAAGAGTTTGGGTAATAAAAGTAACTATTTGGACACTTGGGTGACGTGCCTAACAATTTCCCCTTGGCTCTAACTTTTCCTTCACCAAGGGTTTAGGTGATAAAAGTAACTATTTGTGCACTTTAAAGGAGACCATTCAACATGAGTGCATCTCAAAAATTAAATCTTTGAATTTTTCTTCATTGAGGGTTTGAGTAATAAAAGTAACTATTTGGACACTGGTGAGGTGCCTAAAAATTCTCTTGTATCTCACTAGTAGAAAAAGACTATTTCTCTACCTTTCCAAAAATCTAGACTTACTTTGGACATCTAGAGATTCCCCCATTAAGTTTTAGACCCCTTTCTTTGAGACCTTAAAGTGAGAGGCAAGGCTACCAAGGTGACAATGGGTGGGTGACATGCCTTAACAAATGCCCCTCATTCAACATGAGTGCATCTCAAAAATTAAATCTTTGAATTTTTCTTCATGGAGAGTTTGAGTAATAAAAGTAACTATTTGGACACTAGTGAGGTGCCTAAAAATTTTCTCTTGGATCTCACCAGTAGAACAAGACTATTTCTCTACCTATTCAAAATCTAGACTTACTTTGGATATCTAGGGATCCCCCCATTAAGTTTTAGACCCCTTTCTCTGAGACCTTAAAGTGAGAGGCAAGGCTACCAAGGTGACAATGGGTGGGTGACATGCCTTAACAAATGCTCCTTTCAAAACAAATGGTTTGGTAAGATATTTATCTTATAACCAACCTATCTGGGACACACTTGGGCAAAGTGTGTGGTGGACCATTCAACATGAGTGCATCTCAAAAATTAAAATTTTGAATTTTCCTTCATTGAGAGTTTGAGTAATAAAAGTAACTATTTGGACACTTGGTGAGGTGCCTAAAAATTTTCCCTTGGATCTCACTAGTAGACAAGACTATTTCTCTACCTTTCCAAAAATCTGGACTTACTTTGGACATCTAGAGATTCCCCCATTAAGTTTTAGACCCCTTTCCCTGAGACCTTAAAGTGAGAGGCAAGGCTACCAAGGTTGACAATGGTGGGTGACATGCCTTAACAAATGCCCCTTTCAAAACAAATGGTTTGGTAAGATATTTATCTTATAACCAACCTATCTGGGACACACTTAGGCAAAGTGTGTGGTGGACTAGAGTTTTCCTTAACTAAGAGTTTGGCTAATAAAAGTAACTATTTAGACACTTGGGTGACATGCCTAACAATTTCCCCTTGGCTCTCACCCATAGGCCAACACTTTTCCTTCACCCAAGAGTTTGGGTGATAAAAGTAACTATTTGTGCACTTTAAAGAAGACCATTCAACATGAAGTGCATCTCAAAAATTAAATCTTTGAATTAGGTTTTCAAAGTGGTAAAGGGAGTTTAAATTAAAAATATGGCTTTTGGAAGGGTTGTTAGACCATTCAACATGAAGTGTATCTCAAAAATTAAATCTTTGAACTAGGTTTTCAAAGTGGTAAAGAGAGTTGAAATTAAAAATATGGCTTTTGGAAGGGTTGTTACTAACAACTATAAAAAGCAAAATGCATCACTAGACCCATAAGGTTGACACCTCAATAAATGGATGAAAGAAGGGCACAAGGGCTATGTTTTAAATGTGAAAGCATATAGCTATGCTTTAAATGTGAAAGCATATAGCTATGTTTTAAATGTGAAAGCATATAACTATGTTTTAAATGTGAAAGCATATAACTATGTTTTAAATGTGAAAGCATATAACAATTGAAGATGGAGGTACCATAGTATTAAGATCACCATTGGAGATTATTTCTCCCATAAGGTTGACACCTCACTAAATGGATGAAAGAAGGGCACAAAGGCTATGTTTTAAATGTGAAAGCATATAACTATGTTTTAAATGTGAAAGCATATATTTCTTATATCAACTATAGAAATAACTTATCCCATTTTTATGATTAAATGGTTGGCCATTCATGGGCTAGATGTCCCTACAATTAAATTGACAACAAATCGTGAAAAAAAAAAATATTCTAAATCCTCGTAAACCCAAGCAGAGCTTTTCCTTAACTAAGAGTTTGGGTAATAAAAGTAACTATTTGGACACTTGGGTGGCATGCCTAACAATTTCCCCTCGGCTCTCACTCATAGAGCGACACTTTTCCTTCACACAGAGTTTGGGTGATAAAAGTAACTATTGGTTAATAAAAGTAACTATTTGGACACTCAGGTGACATGCCTAACAATTTCCATCATCAGGACTTTCTTGAATGAAGAAATTGAGAAAAAAGACTAAGACCATTAATATAGGTAGAAGTAGCTTTCTAGAAAAGAGTCAACCAAAGTTTTAATTTTTATATATTTATTAATTTATTTTATATTTATTATAATCCTAATTCAATAAAATTTATTTTATTAAGGTTAATAATCTATGCTATAAGGTTCAATTATTAATAAAAGAATAACTAATCTAGAAAAGGAAACTCCTAAAAGGTTAAAGATCGAAATAAACTATTATAGTTTCTAATTTATATTTTTAAGCCTAGAAAATATTTAATATGATAAAAGATTTACCAAAATTAAAAATTAATGAAGGTGAATTATTATTAGTTAATATAATAAAGGACTAAATAAAATATAAATATATAATTGAATTAAAAGGATATATTTAGTTACTATATCATTTTAATTTATTATATATCCAATTTTATTTAAAAATTTTTAATTTTAAAGATCTATTTTCAATAGAGTATTAAATTACTAACCAAGATAAAAGATTACTAAGAATTTAAAAAAAAAAAAAAACTAGAGGTGAATTATTATTGGCTAACCTAATTAAGGTCTAAATAAAATATAAATACACAAATAAATTAAAAGGATATATCTAGTTTATTAAATATACCATTATAATTTATTATGTATCTAATTTTATTATAAATTTAATTTTTAAGGTTTATTTTAATTAGAGGACTAAGCTCATTTTAATAAACTAAAAAACTTATTAAGCTAGGAAAAAAATTAGTAGGTTAGGGAAAATATATTATAAGGGAATATAGAATAAAATCCCAATAATTATTGATTAATTAATTAACTTTTATTATAACCAAATAAAAATTAATTAATAGGGATAATTATTAGAATTTATGTTTATTAAAACTAAAACTAAATTAGAATCCAAAGGAGGAGGAACATACCTGGGGTTATATACCTGAAAACTATACCTCAATGGAGGGTGTTTTTGGAGGAGCAGATCTGTCGAAGAAGGGGTCTCCAAGTGTCACTAATTTCAACTCCACCATCCCTATTAAGATTGTCTGGATGTTTTATAATCTCAAGGGCCTCTCTTATTTTTCTTCTTTGATAGTGCTCTTCTTTCGCAATGATTGTTGCATCTTCCAGAAAGGGTTCGATATTTCTCTATTCATCTCCCAGACGTAAAGAGCTAAGGGTTGGGTCTTACCTCATAGTCTCCAAGAAAATCAAGAAAATATGGGAAGAGTTGTTCTTCCATACATTAAGGGGGTTACTGATAAAATAGCCAAGCTCCTAAGGAAGAGTGATATTTTCGCTCAATTTTAGGCATTTGGTACTATTAGGCAAAAGATGCGATCAGTTAAGGACGGCATAAACCCGGAACAACTCAAAGGAGTGTACAAGATTGACTGTTCATGCGGAATAGTTATATAGGTGAGACTGGGCGTTCACTTCAGAAAAGACTTAAGGAGCATGAAGCCGATATCAGGTATGAACGATCTCGCACCTCAGCCCTTGCAGAACACTCCTCTAAAACCAAACATCAAATACGTTTGGAAGATGCAACAATCATTGCGAAAGAAGAGCACTATCAAAGAAGAAAAATAAGAGAGGCCCTTGAGATTATAAAACATCCAGACAATCTTAATAGGGATGGTGGAGTTGAAATTAGTGACACTTGGAGACCCCTTCTTCGACAGATCTGCTCCTCCAAAAACACCCTCCATTGAGGTATAGTTTTCAAGTATATAACCCCAGGTATGTTCCTCCTCCTTTGGATTCTAATTTAGTTTTAGAACAGAAATTCTAATAATTATCCCTATTAATTATTTTTTATTTGGTTATAATAAAGGTTAATTAATTAATCAATAATTATTGGGATTTTATTCTATATTCCCTTATAATATATTTTCCCTAACTTACTATTTTTTTTCCTAGCTTAATAAGGTTTTTAGTTTATTAAAATGAGCTTAGTCCTCTAATTAAAATACACCTTTAAAATTAAATTTATAATAAAATTAGATACATAATAAATTATAATGGTATATTTAATAAACTAGATATATCCTTTTAATTTATTTATGTATTTATATTTTATTTAGACCTTAATTAGGTTAGCCAATAATAATTCACCTCTAGGTTTTTTTTTTTTTAATTCTTAGTAATCTTTTATATTGATTAGTAATTAATACTCTATTGAAAATAGGTCTTTAAAATTAAAAAAATTTAAATAAAATTGGATATATAATAAATTAAAATGATATGGTAACTAAATATATCCTTTTAATTCAATTATATATTTTTATTTTATTTAGTCCTTTGTTATATTAACTAATAATAATTCACCTTCATTAATTTTTAATTTTGGTAAATCTTTTATCATATTAAATATTTTCTAGGCTTAAAAATATAATTTAGAAACTATAATAGTTTATTTAGATCTTTAACCTTTTAGGAGTTTCCTTTTCTAGATTAGTTATTCTTTTATTAATAATTGAACCCTATAGCATAGGTTATTAACCTTAATAAAATAAATTTTATTGAATTAGGATTATAAGAAATATAAAATAAATTAATAAATATATAAAAATTATAAACTTTGGTCGGCTCTTTTCTAGAAAGCTACTTCTACCTATATTAATGGTCTCGGTCTTTTTTCTCAATTTCTTCATTCAAGAAAGTCCTGATGATGGATCCCCGTTGGGATTCGAAACATCGACACTCGTTCTCTAGTGTGCCTAACAATTTCCCCTTTCCCTTTGGCTCTCACTCATAGGCCAACACTTTTCCTTCACCATGAATTTGGGTGATAAAAGTAATTATTTGTGCACTTTAAAAGAGGCCGTTCAACATGAAGTGCATCTCAAAAATTATTTCTTTGAATTAGGATTTCAAAGTGGTAAAGAGAGTTGAAATTAAAAATATGGCTTTTGGAAGGGTTGTTACTAACACCTATAAAAAGCAAAATGCGCACTCAACCCATAAGGTTGACGCCTCAATAAATGGATGAAAGAAGGGCATATAACAATTGAAGATGGAGGTACCATAGTTTTAACATCACCATTGGAGATTATTTCTTATATCGACTATAGATAGAACTTATCCCATTTTTATGATTAAACGGTTGGTCATTCATGGGCTAGATGTCCCTACAATTTTTTTCTTGGGATCAATATCAGCAATGTAGTTCATCCAACGGTAGAATCAAATTGACAACAAATCATGAAAAAAAAAATTATTCTAAATCCTCTTAAACCCAAGAGAGCTTTTAATTTTTAAGAGAGTTTCATGAGAGTTTCAATTAAAAATAAGAAAATTAAACTCAAAGGTCTACAAGGATAACCATCTAAAATGATAAGCTCAAAGAACATGGCAAAATTGTTAAGAAAGGACAACCTAAAACGATAAGCTCTAAGAACATGACAAAATTGTTAAGAAAGGACAACCAAAAGTACTTGCACAACTTTGCTCACTAAATGTTTAAACATCTAGACCCTATATGATATTGTATCTCTAAAGAGTTGTTAACAATCATTCCAAGGCCCCTAAGGTCTTTCTCCATTCATTTCATTCCCAACATCATTCCTTCTAAAGGATTGTTCATGGCATATCCCAACAAAACCCCTAAGGTCTTTCTCCATTCATTTGACTCCCAACAGCATTCCTTTATGATTAAATGGTTATGTTTTAAATGGGAGAGCATATAACAATTGAAGATGGAGGTACCGTAGTTTTAACATCTCCATTGGAGATTATTTCTTATATCGACTATAGATAGAACTTATCCCATTTTTATGATTAAATGGTTGGTCATTCATGGGCTAGATGTCCCTACAATTTTTTGTCTTGGGATCAATATCAGCAATGTAGTTCATCCAACGGTAGAATCAAATTGACAACAAATCATGAAAAAAAAAATTCTAAATCCTCTTGAACACAAGAGAGCTTTTTAATTTTTAAGATTTTAATTTTTAAGAGACTTTCATGAGTTTCAATGAAAAATAAGAAAATTAAACTCAAAGGTCTACAAGGATAACCATCTAAAATGATAAGCTCTAAGAACATGGCAAAATTGTTAAGAAAGGACAACCTAAAATGATAAGCTCTAAGAACATGACAAAATTGTTAAGAAACGACAACCAAAAGTACTTTCACAACTTTGCTCACTAGATGTTTAAACATCTAGACCCTATATGACATTGTATCTCTAAAGAGTCATTAACAATCATTCCAAGGCCCCTAAGGTCTTTCTCAATTCATTCGATTCCCAACATCATTCCTTCTAAAGGATTGTTCATGGCATATCCCAACAAGACCCCTAAGGTATTTCTCCATTCATTTGATTCCCAACATCATTCCTTCTAAAGGATTTTTCATGGCATATCCCAATAAGATTACCATTAAATATATGATTCCCATTATTAAATGTATTTAAAAGTGTTGAGTCCAAGTTAACTCAGCCTCAATGAACCTGGTAGAGATGATTGCCAATTGTACCAACTTAGATTTTTGCTAGGTTGAGTAGGTACTAAACCCCACTATGTCACACTTAGCATGCAAAATTCAATTTTAATTTTAGAAACAACACTTTAAAAAAACAAAAACAAACTAATATAGTCTTTGTGTTGAATGGTTGGGTTTGGAATTTTTAAAATATAATCTTTTAAAAGGCTATATTTTAAAGTATTTTATAGCATAAATGAGATGAAATCCATAAGCATTGTTACCTACGAAAAGTGAGTGACCCCATTTGAAAAAAAATTATCCTACACTTCACATCTTGTCAACCAGCCAACCAGCCAGCGGCCACTTACTGATGACTTGCCAATATTCATCTCTGCCACCTGCAGCAGTCATGTCTCTCTATGTAAAATTATGTAGATGTTCTATGCTTGATGCAACTTTACTTTTCACCACAGCAATCACATAAACAATCAAGTAAAATGCTGATAGAACATACCAGTGGATCTATAGAAGACAAACCAGAAACAGAAAAAATGTGGTGGTGCGTTACGGTAGTCAACAGGATGTTTCAACCAGCAAAGTCTCCTTGGTCAACCAACCCAGCATGTGTCACAACAACCCTCAAAACAGCCACACGGTCAACTCAAAGTCAACCCCAGAAAAGTCAACATTGCCCCAACGACAACAATGGCAGCGACACCGGCAACAACGGCAACAACACCGGCAGCAACAGCCACAACGGCAACAACACCGGCAACACCGGCAGCAACGGCAACAACGACAGCAACACCGGCAGCAACGACAACAACACCGGCAGCAACGACAACACCGGTAGCAACGGCAACAACGGCAGCAACGGCAACAACACCAGTAGCAATGGCAACAACAGCAACAACACCAGCAACAACACCTCTTCGTCCTTCTTTTCCCACGTGTGAACCGAAATTGTCCTCCAAGGAGCTCGTACTAGATCAGAAGAGAAGAAGGTGTAATGAGATGAGATGAGTGAAATGCTCCCCAACTTTGACTGTATTTATATCCATCATTGAGGTGTGTGACACATCTGCTGGGGGTGTAAAACCTTAAGGCCGACCTGCACATATAATTTATTATAAATAATAAATTCAAAATACATGTTCTGCTCATCGGATTAAGATCAATTTTATATCGATCTTACACCTCTCCGAAAGAGGAACCCAATAAAAATATCGGTATCTTCATCTGAGCATCACAACATGGAGTTTGAACCTAGTTGTCCAATTTTAACACTCCCTCTCAACTAGGGAGAACTCCATCCATCAGTGCAACCAAACATCGTGCGTCATCCCACCGTAACTTGCTTTGCTGGCCTCTTTATTTCAGAATAGAAGTGGGTCAGTCACAAAGACATCATCCCCCGGTTGACAAATCCAGCCCAAAGGTCCGAAACCTCTATTAGACTCACAAAAAGTCTCCAACCAACCCGAAGTTGGTTCATCTGACCCGAAGTCAGGCGGAGGTCCGAAACCTCACTATCAGACTCACAAAGAGTCTCCAACCAACCCGAAGTTGGTTCATCTGACCTGAAGTCAGGCGGAGGTCCGAAACCTCACTATACTTGATCCCAGATCAAGTGGTTGGATCGTGCCATCCTAGATAGAGAGTACGGCAATCTCTGATGCGTCCATCAGTATTTGCTACTAGTCTCTAGCTTTTCCCACCTCATTGGCCAAATGAGAGGTACTTCCCATGAGCCCTGAACTCAATGGGTAGGATGCATATAGGGCATAGATAATGAGAGGTGAACCAACTCAATAATCACAACAGTGGGGTCCAAGCACACCAACAAGGTTCGGCAATCCTAGCCTTGTGGTTGCTCATAGCTCTGAAAAGTTGTCCCCAAAGCCCCCCAGAGCTCATCGTCCAACGGGACCCACATCATAGGGTACGATACCAAGACTCTCACGGAAGGTTAGGAACTTGACCTTCCCCAGGGACTTACTGAGAATATTCGCGACCTGCTCATCAGTTCCTATGATCGAGCCTTACGACGCCTTGCTGTACCATATCCCGAATAAAGTGGTACCAGCCATCAACATGCTTGGATCGATCGTGGAACACGGGATTCTATGACAAACGAATCCCCCTCTAGTTATCACAAAGGATAACGGTGGCATCTAGCACATGCTAGAACAGCTCACTGAAGAGCTTTCGCAACCAAGTGACTTCACAACAGGCCATACATGTTACAATGTATTCGGCCTCAGCGGTGCTCAAGGCTACCAACTTCGGTTTCCTGCCTGAAGCAGATCTACGTGTGAAGTAGCATCCAGATGTGCTCTTGCAATCCACCACACTGCCAGCCCAATCGGCATCAATATATCCATGGAGTGTCATACTCCCGGCAGTGTATCTCAGCCCATGGTCTATCGTGCCTCAGAGATATCTCAAGAGTTTCATGGCACCAACCCAATGAATGTTATGATCAACCATGTGTTGACTCAAAGTGTTCACTGCACAACATATGTCCGGACAGGTGTTCACTAAGAACATCAGGGCCCCTACGAGTTGACGATACTTAGTAGGATTTGTCAATACGGGCCCAACAGCGCTGCCACTCAACTTCTTGAAGTTGAGCTCCATCGGTGTCGACACAGACTTGCAGTCCACCATACTAAATCTTTCCCGAAGCTTCACAATGTGTTTTCCTTGAGAAAGGAAAATCTCGCCAGGTCTCTGCCAGACCTCCAGGCCTAGGAAGTAGTGCATCAGTCCTGGGTCTTTCATCTCAAACTCAGCAGCGAGCTCCCTCTTGCACTAATGAATGACAGGGTCAGCACCTGTCAGGAAGAGGTCGTCCACATACAACACCAGAATGAGAGGCTTCTCTCTATGAACCTTGAAGTAAAGGTTCGGATCAACATTACTACGAGTGAAGCCCAGCTTCATCAAGTAGCTATCTATCCTCTCGTACCAAGCTCTGGGTGCTTCCTTCAACCCATAGAGGACTTTCTTCAACCTCCAGACATGGGTATCCTGATCTTGGACTTCGAACCCCAGAGGTTTCTCCACATACACCTCTTCCTTTATCGCACCATGCAGAAGTGCGGTCTTCACATCCATCTGATGAAGACTCCATCCTTGCGTAGCAGCAAGGGCTATGATAGATTGGATGGTGGTCACAGGTGCAAATATGTCATCATAGTCTATGCCTTCTTTTTGAGAGGAGCCACGGGCAACGAATCTTGCCTTGAACTTTTCAGCACTTTCATCAGATCCATGCTTGATCTTGTAGAGTCATTTTGAGGTGACAACTGCTTTGACCTCCGGTCTAGGAACCACATCCCAGACATCATTCTTCATTATGGACTCATACTCTTCGTGCGTAGCATCCTTCCAGACTTGATGCTTTACGACTTCCTCAAAAATATCCAGGCTCGGATTGTACAATAGTACTCATGGCTGCTAGATACCCTTGGTATCTACTCAGCTTCTTGCTTTCACGGAATGTCCCCCTTTGGGGCCATATGTCCCTTAGCATCCTCGAGAGTGTCCCTGAGCCATGATGGTCTCTTTCCCAGTGAAGGAGGTGGATCAATCGGGTCCATTAGTCCTTCAACATCAAGCATCGTCTCATTTTCAAATTCCTTCATCCTTGTCTCTTCTTGCATGCATCTTGGCAGTAGCTCGTCAAAGTTAGGAATTGTACTATTATTGAGAATGGTAGTGTTGAATACTTGCCATTCATATGGGAGTCCTCCAAGTGCGGTGACTACCATCTCACGATCAGCTGTTGTCTCCCCAATAGCCAGCAGATTGTTCCTGATTTCGGTCAATTTCAGAAAGTATGCTTGAACAGACTCATCCCGACCTTTCTTTAGATTCTTCAATTGATTCTTGAGGAATAGCACTTGGTTTACATTGTTGACTTTGAACATAAGGATCAATTTATCATACATCTCTTTGGATGTACCCAACTCAGAGATGTAGGCCACCAGGCTTTTATGAATGGATTCCCTGATCATTAGCTTTGCTTTGATCTCCCCCTTCTTATACTTAGTTTTAGCAGCAGCAGTAGCATTGGATGGAGGTTCTTGTATCTTACCCAGTACATGGTCCATGAGATCATGGTCTTCTAATTTGAGATCTAATATCATCTTCCAAGCATGGAAGTCATCCCTTCTAGTCAGCTTGTCATCCTCCTTGAAGCCATAACTTGTGGAACCCATTTTTCTTAGATGGTGATTGCTATAAGTTGGGGCTTGTCTTCACCTTGGCTCTGACCCATGTAAATTATGTAGATGTTATATGCTTGATGCAACTTTACTTTTCACCACAGCAATCACATAAACAATAAAGTAAAATGATGATAGAACATACCAGTGGATCTATAGAAGACAAACCAGAAACAGAAAAAATGTGGTGGTGCGTTATGACAGTCAACAGGGTGCTTCAACCAGCAAAGTCTCCTTGGTCAGCCAACCCAGCATGTGTCACAACAACCCTCAAAACAGCCACACGGTCAACTCAAAGTCAACCCCAGAAAAGTCAACGTTGCCCCAACGACAGCAATGGCAGCAACACCGGCAACGACGGCAACAACACCGGCAGCAACGGCAACAACGGCAACAACACCGGCAACAACGGCAGCAATGGCAACAACACCGGTAGCAACGGCAACAACACCGGCAGCAACGACAACAACACCGGAAACAACGGAAACAACAGAAGCAACGGCAACAACACCGGTAGAAATGGAAACAACTGCAACAACACCGGTAGCAACGGCAACAACAGCAGCAACGACAACAACAGCTCTTCGTCCTTCTTTTCCCACGTGTGAACCGAAATTGTCCTCCAAGGAGCTCGTACTAGATCAGAAGAGAAGAAGGTGTGATGAGATGAGATGAGTGAAATGCTCTCCAAATTTGACTGTATTTATATCCATCATTGAGGTGTGTGACACATCCGCTGGGGGTGTAAAACCTTAAGGCTGACCTGCACATATAATTTATTATAAATAATAAATTCAAAATAAATGTTCTGCTCATCGGATTAAGATCAACATTATATCGATCTTACACCTCTCCGAAAGAGGAACCCAATAAAAATATCGGTATCTTCATCTGAGCATCACAACATGGAGTTTGGACCTAGTTGTCCAATTTTAACACTCTGCCATGTTGAGGCAGGAGCACATAAACAAAGGTGGGTTACTGGCCACAAGGTACTTCATTCAATTTGAAATCGGGTGTTTATGCCTATTTGTACTTTGGGCTTTTAGCATGGATAATGGGCATCCTGGACAAAGGGGTTTTGACTATGATTTTGTTCCCTCACCTTAAATGGGGATTAATATCCAACCCTAGTCAAGTGTGACCTCCCCTAATGGCCCAATGGGTATAGGAGGGGCACTACTCGAGAAGCCCTGAGTGAGATACTGTGTTCCATCTACCCCAATTCCATACTTACGACTTTCCATCTTACATCATGAGCTCTATATTCCACCTCCATTCTTCGGGTTCAATTAACAATTTGTTCTCTGGGATTTGGCACACATACATTCTCATACGGGCCTAGAACTTGGCCCTCGAAGGTTGATGCAACTAAAAGAAAATAAAGAGAAAATAATGGCCACAAAAGAAAAATCAAAATAACATCAAAATGAAAACGATGGTCAGAAGTTAGAACATACACATTAGCGCATGGGCAAAAGACTAGCATGAGCTCTACCTCACCCCTTATGGCCATCATTTGGTTCCTAAGCACCATATTGCTCCTATACACCATGAAAGGAAGCATTACCCATGTCCCAACCCCGATGGGTAATGCGTTGCTTCATAATTGTATTAACTCATCATTCAGGAGTAATACAATTTTTATACATCATACAAAGAAAGCCATAACCCTTTGAGCTATGAGTAGTAATACATAGATAAATTAAGAAAAAGTATAAAGCGCATAAGAGCGATGGAAAAACAAAGGCGGAGTTGGTGAGTCATGCATCGAAGACTGCTCCATCCTCACATCTATACACTCAAGACGTGGATCTCCATCATATTGGTCCCATTGACCATGGTACTCGGCCATGAAGTCTTCTCCCCTTCGTTACCATCATTGTTCACATAACACCTATTGATTGAAGGGTGGACACATAACACCTATTGATTGAAGGGTGGACTGAGGAAATGTCACTTCCCCTTAGGGGATGGAAACACCTAATAGGGTGGTGCTTTAGCCACTCCTACCTAGGGAGGAAACACCATTGCGTGTTCAAAGAGCCAAACATGGGAGGGAAGCCGTCTTGGAAGTGTTAAATAGCCATCAAAGGGAAGCCTTCTTGGAAGTGTTAAATAGCCATTTACTTTCAATCTTGGTATACAATTGTTATACATCATACAAAGAAAGCCATAACCCTTTGAGCTACGAGTAGTAATACAAAGATAAATTAAGAAAAAGTATAAGGCGCATAAGAGCGATGGAAAAACAAAGGCAAAGTTGGTGAGTCATGCATCGAAGACTGCTCCATCCTCACATCTATACACTCAAGATGTGGATCCCCATCATATTTGTCCCATTGACCATGGCACTCGGCCATAAGTCTTCTCCCCTTCGTTACCATCATTGTTCACATAAAACCTATTGATTGAAGGATGGACTGAGGAAATGTCACTTCCCCTTGGGGGATGGAAACACCTAATAGGGTGGTGCTTTAGCCACTCCTACCTAGGGAGGGAAGCCTTCTTGTAAGTGTTAAATAGCCATCAGAGGGAAGCCTTCTTGGAGGTGTTAAATAGCCATTTACTTTCAAGCTTGGTATACTTAGAAGCAAAAATGATTATTGTACCTATATGATTTGTTGCTTGCTAGACTCTGTGATGTGATTTTTAAATGGTACCACAACAATGACCTAGGAAACTTAATTGGGGACCAAGCTTCCAAAGAAGCATATTGACACCGACAGATGAAGCGTTGAGAACCATGGGACTCCCAACAACAACAAAGCATCATACACAACCTTAGACACCTCCAACACACACAGAGTTTTGGCACTTTACCCTACATTTGATGAATTTTTGGAATGATGCAGCTAGACCCAGCAAGCCCCTAGCTTGCTTAACACTTCATGAGGGATGGCACCGCCCAAATGAGGATGGTCTCATCCCTTGACACATGGGAAGGCTAGTACCACCTTGGAAGCCCTCGTGTTGGAGTAGAGATTGACACTATGATCATTTGGAGACCCATGAGACCACTTTTGTGCCCCAAGACGAAATTTGGGTTCCACAAAGAGGTAATGACAGAAATATGATGAGTCAGGACCAACCCTCAAAGGCCTTCTACACCTAACTTACACCAAGAAGCCTCAACACATGGCTCATATATCCCTATGCATGCATGAAGTGAGCACTACGACCCACAGGTGTGGGAAAATGTTTTGTCTCTTGTGGGTTGGCTTCTAACCCACCTCATGATTGTGATTTTACTTGTTGATTAGGGGTCATTAGGCTTAATTGCATCTATTCCTCCTCATATAAATAGAGAAGAGGACACTTGAATATAGGAGTTTACCATATAGACCAAAAACCAAAGGTCACCGCTCACAAACAGATCACAAATCAGTACACCAGTATTATCACGTGGTTAAAACCCTCAAAGAGGGAAACAGTCCACAGCCTGAGCCAACGCGGCCACTTCAACCAATTTATTAATATAAAAAGAAAAGGTACGTATGTTTCTCTCATAAACAGTTACCAAACAAATGACCCTCCATGCTCTTTAATTAGAGATCATGGACCAATCAGGTGTTAAGCCACAGATAAAGTGTCGTTAATACCAAGGAGAGAGTGAACCGTCGGATCACTACAAATCGTGACCATCGAATTATAAGTTACAAATGTACATAGTAAAGAAACACACTTTACCTAACTCTACACTAGACAAAGTTATTCTTAACTATTTCCTATGTGTCAGAATATCCTAACATTGAATTCTCGTCATCACTTGGACTTGGATATTTTGGCCTCTGTCTTAGTGGAGGAAATTGAATCTACGAATGCATTTTGATATTGGAACTACTCGCTTGTCTTTGGAGCTATTGTCTTGGATCAAAGGATGGAATTTCATGCATGTTATCTTGTAAGTGAGCATTTTGTGGGATAAATATTTTCTTTACGTCTAATGTATGGCAGAATCTACGCTTTTCTATTATGCCCAAATTTATTGAAAAGTTATTTGATATAATCTAGATATTGTTGTTGCATACATTACTCATGAATAACATGTGAATGATAATCCTAGTGGTGAACTTTGAATAGATCTCCCATAAAACTTCTTGATCCAATACATTGGTAATTGCTAGGGTATCAATTATCCTTCCTCCTTAGCAACTTTTAGCCATCCAATCAACTCATAGACTCCATCCTCCCAAGAACCAAGGCACTGGCCTACCTTGTTGGTGATCAAATTCACTATCCAACCATAAATATTATCTCCTTTTCTCCTAAACCTATTTTGGCCCTTCAAAACCAAGCATCCAACCTAGGGCTTCGTGTGAATTTCTAGACAAGGAATTTTTTTTGTATTGCGAACTCTAAATGCCAAGGGTATAGTTCGATGCCTCCAACTCAACCATCTTGGTAGGAATTCACTTCAGTTTTATCCATAAAAATGATCACCCTAGTTTTTTTTCCCTAGGTGTTACTTCACCTTAGGTGCTTATTGGAAGGTTTCATGTGCCCTTTTCTAGTTGAAAATCACTACTAGAGACCCTTTCTCCTTGCCTTGGCCTTTGGCCATTCCAACTCTCATCCTACTAATTAAGCCCCAAATCTTGTGCATCATAAATTTGGGTTATCTCGGAAAAGTGATTTGCCTCCATGTAATATCCCAAATCGGGAATAAACAGTAATATAAAGCACAATGGACTAAAAACTGCAACACCAAAAAATACACCATCAAAACACACAAACTAGAGCCAAAAATAATTACTGAGCCATTTTATTAATATGTTGGGAAAGAGTACAGATGAGGTGCTCGAAAGTTTGCACCTAGGCCTACTCAAGGCAGTGTGAAGGGCAACTCAAACCCAAGCTAAAACTGTTGCTAGAAGTGTCTCTGTGTGGCTCTGTCTCTGCGTTGCCTAGCCCAGAAATGTTTTTGCTGGTTGACTACATATTGTTGGTTAGGTTGCTTCCCTTGCTCAGAAAATTTCGGGAATTGGACATCGAGCTCTCCTCAACAAACCCACAAAAACCCGCGAATCCCTAGTAGGAGGTGGCTAGCCTCCCCTCCAAATCTCCTGCTGAAACTCCTCCTCTCCACACTTCTGGCACCAACACCACGCTACACTGCGCAGTCTCTGCACAATCCAGAAGGGGCTATGCTATCTCCTATTGTTGCTGATGGATAATTCCCTCACCAAAATGTAGAACTGCTCTCCTCAGCAAGCACTCGAAGTCCCCCGAGGCAGAGGTTGAGATCTCAGCTTGAAGATCTCGTGTATTTAACAAAACTGTGACTTGGCTCTCCAGCTCCAGTGTGCTCTGTCAAATTGACAAGAAGAAATTAGTTGAATGAATGAGGAACCAGGCCTTCCTTCTTCCTTTTGTCCATTGAGGCTCAACACATTCCTTGGGCCCCACCATGGCCTGCGTTGCCTCTCCATGAGCCAATCACGTCCTGCCTTCCTCCGGCCACTTACACGTTGCCTTTTTCGTGCCCCCTCCATGCTGCCACCTAAGGACAACTCAACCCCACCAGTAGAGCCGCAATTTTCCCTTAGTGACTTTGGGAAATTACTTTTTTTTGGCCAAAAGTAATTTGTGGCTCCCCTACCCACTTTATTTCCGCCCAACATTAAGAAAGGCAAAAATTAATCAAACTTAATATTCCAATTAGCTGAACTGCTAATTTGGAATATTACAATCCTTCCCGCCAAAATGTTGCTTGTCCTCAAGCAACTGCGAAGATGGATATTGAAGAATTTGTTCCCCTTCCCAAGTGGCATCCTCTTCCGGAAGGTTCCTCCATCTGATCAAATACTCCTTCACCACCCTGCTCCACAAGTGCTTCTCTCTAGTATCTAGGATGACCTCGTGCTAAAGCACAAAATGCCCCTCATCATCTGTTGAGGGAGCTTAGTAGCTGCGGTCACTTGCTATCCTAAAGCCTTCTTCAAGCATGACACATGGAAGATGTTGTGGATCTGGCTCCCCTATGGCAACTCCAGCTCATATGCCACCCCCCCAACTCATCGGACAACTCTATATAGCCCATAGAAGCGAGGCTTGAGCTTCTTATCTCCCTTCTACTTCAGCGTGGACTGCCTATATAGCTTATGTCGGAGGTACACCAAGTCCCCTAACTCAAACTGCCTCTCTATGCAGCCCCAGTCTGCATAATCTTTTCTTGGTTTTGCATTGTCCTCAGGTTGTCCTTGAGAGCCCTGAGAATGTCCTGACTCTCTTGGATCCAATATTTAGCCCTGGGGGCCATACTAGTTCCAAACATAGCATCGGCGAACGTCAATGCATCATAACCATATAAAGCACGAAAAGGGGACATACCAATAGACATGTGGAAAGTGGTGTCGTGGCAGTACTCCCCCAAATGCAACCAACGCAGCCACGCCTTCTGCCGCCCTGTGACATAGTTCCGCAAGTAGCCTTCCAGCCACTTGTTCACTATCTCTATCTGCCCATCATTCTGTGGATGGTAGCTCGTGCTCAGTGTGATCTCTGTGCCCACCAATTGGAACAGCTCGTTGGAAACTGTAACTAGGATCGATCTTCAGCTCGTTGGAAACTGTAACTAGGATTGGTATTCAGTTCATTGGAAAGTGTACCTAGGATCGGTCTTCAACTCGTTGGAAAGTGTAACTAGGATCGGTCTTCATATTGACTATGTAATTATGTATTTATGTAAAGAAAAAGACAGATAATAAAATATATTTTTGGTATGCTTGCCTCATGGGTTTCATGAGCAAGGTTTTATTATAGGTCAATAGACTTCTTCTTGATGTCTATTAGGATTTGTCTTCTGTCTATAAATGTATTTAAGAGTCATGTATATGAAGAGTCAAGTCAATCTAATATGCCTCGAGACCTTGTCACATAAGCACAACAACAATGGCTCAGAATGATGCTCTGATCAGTGTTTAAATACTCCTCTAGACAGCCTCCTTGTTGGCCTACAAAACAGTGATCAAGTCGACTCAAAAGTCTATCACACCTATTCATACACAGGTCGGCTTATTACAGGTGGAAACAACTATATATACCCTATGCAGAAAAGACATAATTCTGACAAGTATTTATGCGATTTAGTGTGAGCTTCAAGGTTGAAGATATGCAAGATAAGGGCTGCAGAGAAGGGAGCCTGTTCAGCGAAGATAGAAGAGTTGTTTTGGGTATAAGTATCTCGTTCAAGGTCTGATATTAGTGTGAGTAAGAAGGAGACGGAAAGCGAAGTATAAACTGTATTAAAGTGCGAGGATAGGTATGTTTTAAGGAATGTATTGAAGTGTGAGGATAGGTATGTTATAATGAATCTAATATCTCCGAAGAAAGAACTGTTATAATTACGAAATTGCAACACTGTTATAATTACGAAATTGCAGCACTGTTATAATTACGAAATTGCAGCACTGTTATAATTACGAAATTGCAGCACTGTGTTGGTGTTGAATCGCAGGACTAGTGTGAAGTAAAATATGTGTGATCAAGCGAAGTAATGCAGTATCCGTAAGGGCATCATCATAGCATGAAAAGTGGACAAGGAGTCAAGTAAGGTTCACACACAGCCGAAGAAGGGAAGAATAGTGAGAGACCTAGCTCTCTAGTTCTAGTGCAGAAAGGTGCAAGACAGTGCAAAAAAGAAGGATCAGCTCAAGGAGTCAATAAAAAAGCAGTGACAAGGTTTTGGAGGCATACAAGGGTCTAGGGTTTGTGTCATGGTCATGGTACTTGCCAATTGAAAGTCTATAAGAAGAATTCCTTGCAGGTTTTCCTCTCCTAGAGGGAGAGGTTTTGGCCCTAGCTTGAAGAGCCTATATTTGTGTCTCTTGTGTTTTGGTAATTGACTTGATCAAAGACATAATAACCTAAGAAGAGAATACATAAGTAAAGTAAAGCTCAAGTAATTATCAAGAAGACAATTTGAATTAATCACCACCCTACCAAATTCTCAACATGACTATGGTCTTTGGAAGACCATGCAGCCGGAAAATGTCTCTAAAAATAACTCGGCCACCTGTGAAGCTGTGTACCGAGCTGAAATGGCAAACAAATGTGCATACTTCGTCAGCCTATCAACCACAACGAAGATGCAGTCCCTGCCTTGCACCATTAGCAACCCCGTGATGAAGTCCATCGATATGCTCTCCCACTTCCCCTCTGGAATGGAAAGCGGTTGCAATAGCCCGGCTAGATGGGTCAACTCCCCCTTGTTCCTCTGGCAGACAACACAATCCCAGACATGTCGGAGCACATCCTCCTCAAGGCCCTTCCAAGAGAACCTCTCTCTGATGGTCCTGTATGTCTTGGTGAACCCCTGGTGCCCTGATAGTGGGGATTCATGTGTTGCATACAAGATCTTCTCCCGCAACCTAGAGTTTGTTGTCAAAAATCTCTAATCCCGATAATAAATAACCTCATCCATCACCCGGTACCGTTCATTTGTCACCTATCCATCCAAAACCTCGCATGCAAACTGGTACTTCGAATACTCCACCAACAACTGCACCAATCTGCATCTATACTCATTAAGGAGAGGGACGCTGGCCTCTGAGACAAGGCATCGACCATCACATTATTCTTCCCTTTGACATACTCAATATCAAAGTCGTAAGCTTGGATCTTACTGACCCACTTCTGTTGTCTCTCCTGCAACTACTTCTGCTCTAGGAAATACCAGAAGCTATTATGATCAGTCTTAACCTTGAATCGGTTCCCCACCAAATACCATCTGAACTTGGCCAGTGCATGCTTCATGGCCAGCATCTCTTTGTCATATATTGGGTAATGCCTTTCATGAGGCAAGAGCTTCCGGCTCCCAAAAACAATGGGGTGTCCATCTTACATCAACACTACCCCAACTCCTACTCTGGATGCATTACACTCCAAGACAAATAGTTTGGTCAAATCAAGGAGTGCAAGAACTGGCCAACTACTCATTACCTACTTGAGGCGGTCAAAAGTCTCTTGCGTTGTGGGGGTCCAAGTGAATGTTCCCTTCCTAGTCAAATCCGTGAGGGGTGCAGCTAACTAAGAGAAGTCGTTCACGAACTTTCGGTAACAAGTGCAGATGCCCATAAATCACCCCAGCTCGGCGACATTCTTGGGCTCTAGCCAATCTCTGATGGCCCTGATCTTCTCCTCATGCACCCTCACACCATCCTCTCCTATAATGTGGCCCAAGTATAGCATCTCGGTCAATCCAAACTCACACCTTGAAAACCTGGCATCTTGGTCAGTGCGAACTCAACACCTTGAAAACTTGGCATAAAACTACTTCTCCTCCAAAATAAGCAACACTTCCTCGACATGTTGCATATGCTCCTCCCATGTCCGACTATATATCAGAATGTCATCTAAGAAGACTAGCACGAACTTCCGTAGTTAGCCATGAAAAACATGGTTCATACAGGACTGGAAGGTGGCTGGAGTGTTGGTTAGCCCAAAGTGCATCACCAAAAACTCAAAGTGACAATAATGGCACCGGAACGTTGTCTTGGGGACATCCTTGTCCCTCACCCGAATTTGTTGGTACCTTGATCTCAAATCTATTTTGGAGAAGAACTTAGCCCTCTTAACTCATCCATGAGATCATCTATCCGTGGAATGGGGTAGTGGTTCTTCATTGTCTTCTTGTTCAGGGCCCTGTAATCGATACACATTCTCAGTGTACCGTTCTTCTTCACTAGGACAACTGACGAAGCAAACGGGCTCGAACTCGGTCAAATATGCCCCAAGGCCAAAAGCTCATATATGGCTCTCTCAATCTCATCCCGATAGGCCTTGGGCCGCCTATGCGGAGTAAAGATCACAACCTAAATGTCAAGCTCCAATTCAATGGTGTGCTCAAATCCACAGTCAGTTGGCTGCCCTGCAAGAAATTCCCCGAAAACCGTGGAGTATCGGTCGAGGATGACTTGTACATATGGATGAGTGGGTCTAGCTGTACCATCTACCTCTGAAATCCTCAACTCAATTGCCCACTCTATATCTCCTCATCTAAAATCTACCTCCATCCTATGCCTAGAGACTGTATGAGGTGGGTACGAATGCATACCCCTAAGCATCACCCGTTTCCCGTTCTTGTCCAAGAACTCCATCTCCAACTTTTGCCAATATGTAGTGACTCTACCAAGGGTGAAGAGCCATTGGACCCCCAACACTATGTTCCTGTCCGAAATGTCGACCACAAAGAAATGATCTGTCACTGAGTAGGTCCCCATTGTAGAAATTTCTGAATCTTAATTCTTATGCAGAAATTATTTCTGTTAATCCGATTAAGCTTCTCCTACTTATACAAGTTATCAACTGAATAAATCAAAGCAAAACACATAACATATCTCTACCAATTCAGATCTATAATAAGCACATGCACACATAGACAAAGTGACACAGTTATTTCTGGACAAACTGTCCCCGAAAAAACCCAATGTGGGAAAACCAGTGTCTGGCTGTTGGAGGGCTCTATTATTAAGAATATTTCTAAATACACAACTCTGGGTTCCAGATCTGGAAAACCCTACAAAGAAAACTCTAGATCTACAGCACCTAGCTGATCCAAGACCAACAATACTGACTGATCCACACCCTCAAACAAGATTTACAGAACTCGACCAAATCTAGGCCTAGAAACCACAGATCCAACCCTGAAAGACACTGTGTCAGCCTCTAAAGGCCTCCAAATGCTCAGCGTTGTCACTAGAAGGGACTGCGTTACCCCAGACTGGGTGATGCAGTCACTACGTTGCCCCTAAGTGCGTAACCCCTGAAGGGTTTCCTGAAAATGACGTTGTCCTTGTTGCTGTTGTTGTTGTCGTTTGTCGTCTGCTACTGCTGCCTTCCTCTGTGCTGTCTTTCCTGATCTCTTCTATGTTGTTGTTGCCGTCTGCTGCTCTGCCTCTGTGTATCTTACAAATGACCCCAAGCCTTTCCTTTATACTTTTCTCGTTGACAAATCAACGGCCAAGATTAAATCTTTAATCAATGGCTAAGATTAAAAGAAAGCTTGATTCCTGTAGCTTAACACAATTTCATCACATGTTTAATTAAATTCACTTTAATTATTTTATTTTCCTAAGTTTTAACTTAGGAAATAAATTAAAATAATTAATTAATTTAATATCTTCTAAACCAGATGAAATTTCCCAAATCCATTTCTAGGTGTTGTAGATCAGGTGAACTCTAGTCCTCCTTCAAAATTTGGGACCTAAAGCACAACTGATGCTACCCCAAACACACAAAATCTCAACACTCCCTCTTGGCATCAAGGGTGTGCTCTAGCAATACATCACACTTATGCATTACATTATTTTGGGCAATGGTTCTGTGCTGAAGCTTGGCCTCCTGCCACTCAACTCTGCACTGCTGCTGCCATTCTGTACTGTTGCCCATGACTCTGCCATTGCCACTGCAACCACTGTACTGCAACTCCCTCTCAATATGCTGCATCTGTGCTGCTCATAGCACTGCCACTGCTGATGTGCTGCACTGCAACTTCAGTTGTTGAGAGAAACAACTGAATCTCCTGCCCATCTTTGACAAACAAGTCAGATGGGCTGCACCATCATCATTGAAGCTCCAAAGGCTACAGATCTATGATGGCATCTAAAGAACGATGCACAGCTACAGCTCTGCCTGCGTAATCAGGCTCCCTCTACACTGCTGAAGTCACATCAGCTCCTTGTGCTGAAAACTATCACACTGTTGTTGCACTGCACTATCCCTCTGAAGCTCTCTGCGCCGCTGCAGCTCTGCACTGCGTAAGCAGCACTGCTGAAGTCACATCAACCTCTGCGCTGCTACTGCTTCTACGCTGCTGCTACTGCTATGCTTTGCGCTGCTCCTCCAAGCCTCCAAGTCTGCCTCTGCTTATGTGTAGTGTCCCTTCTTGGTGAGATAGCTTTGACGACACTTACAGATGGTGATTTTGATATAATGATGTAATATTATGTATGACGGACTTATGTACATGCTTATATGCTATGACCTGGTTTGGGTCACTTGGTTGTTGTGTGCTTATGATAATATCTATGGTTGCGTGCACTAGAATTGATTTTGGATAAGAGCATATTAGCGATGTTTTCTCTTTTGGTATCATATTTTGGACATAGTTGTATGACATGAATGGTGATTCAGAATCAAGACATAGATCCATGGGTGATCATGGTTATGTGGAACATAGGGTTAATTATGATTTATGGATGATACATGATTTGTATAATTATATGTGCATAATCTCGTACTAAGCATGATATGGCAGGGGACTTGGTCATTGCCAACAGGGATGCTCAAGTTATAAATGACTGTAGAAGTCAATGAGATTGTGATGTGCGCAAGTCTTGGAAAAAGACCTTACCAATGAACCATCAGATGGGTATGAGCTCACAATCAGTACCTTCAAAGTAGAGTAGATGAGAAGCCATGAAAATTAGGGCGCAGAGTCTTATATCCATGAAATATAAAAACGTGGAGTCTTGGATATATAATAAAAGGATTAGGGCGTGGAGTCCTAAATCCATGAAATATAAAGAAATGGAGTCTTGAATCTATAATGAAATGTTTAGGGCGTGGAGTCCTGAATATTTAAAAAGATCAAGGTGTGGAATCTTGGATTTTTAGAGTAGATCAGGGCGCGGAGTCCTCAATCTACTAAGGCACAGAGATGCATACAATAAGGGTGCGGAATCCCTATTATCTGGAAGAAAAATACAACTCATGGGCAGCTCACAGATGAATTTCCTTAATAAAATCTCATCCCTAACAATTTTTGAGTGACTTTCTAAAAATAGAAAGTCATGTCTACCATTTCAAGTATGACTTTCCAAAAATAGTAAATCACCTCCAATCAATGGGTAAACAAGTATACTTGAAGGAAAATCACTTAACTTGTGATTAATCAATCATAATCATTCAATCTCGACTTAATCCTCAATATTATTAATATTATTAATATTATTATTATCTTTTATGAGACTATGATATTATTATTAAAAGGGAATTATATCTCCTCAATCACTTCACACCTCTCTCCTTGATGATTCTCATGGCTCTATGTAACTCTCTCTCTCTCTTTTAATAATACATTACACTCTCTTTTATGCACTCATCAAAGAATGGAATATTCCTCTTACACTCATTAAATACATGTCATAAAAGATTCCTCTTACACTCTCTTTAATGCATATGTTACACTCTCCTTAATTAAGGCATGCATACCTCTCCTTAATGGCAGTTACACTTATCTAAATGGAATACAAGGCATGCATATTACTCCTCCTTTATGACAAGAATTTGTTGCTCCTCATATATATGTGTCTCATGTATTCTCACTTGGGGGGAGGTGCATTGTGATAGAAAGAGTTGGAGAGATTTGAAAAATATTATGAGAGGGAGAGACTTGGAGAGTAGTGAATTTATTTCGAAATTAATTTGAAATTCCTAATCTAAATTACTAAGTAGCTCTACATGGTGGAGCTGACCATGAGTGGTATTGAGAGGAAGTGAAACTTGTCTTCCTCAAATTGCGTTGTATATCTCTCTACTGCTATATTTTGGTACTACTTGTGAGCTCTTACAGCTCGGGGGTTCCAGGGGGAGAAGTTCTCCTTGGATATGGTTGGGTGGAAAACTAGATGGTTCAAATGAGTTGGTTAAGGGATCAAAGATGAATCATATTCTCAACGATTGGAGCTGAATATCTCTTTAGGTATAATTTCCATTGTCCTAAAATTATAGTATAGATTTAGCATAAAATAAAAAGTAGAAATTTGAATTGTTGTAAGCATCTAATTTTGGTTTAGGCTTATGTTATCTAGAATATTATTGATTATTTAAAAATGAAGACTAGATCAATCTATATGTATGGATGTTTAGATCTCAATATTGGAGTTACTATTGGTGTAGTTTATGGTACTAATCTTGGTATTGTAGCATTAAATGAGAAAGGAAAACCAAATATTGTTGAAGGTAATTGCAATAAATAAATTCCAAAGGACTTGGGTAAGTATTTCACGATTTATGGTTTTGTTTCAAGTAATTAGATGCATGTTTTAGAAATGGTTTTAGGATAGTTTGCAAAGTGTTTGACAAAATCCGTGAATGAGTAATGTTATCAATTTATTTATGCATGAATAAGTGCTAACTTGCAGCTTACATCAGAAGTAAGAAAATGGACATGTACCCAAAATATACCTGGAGGAATTACATAATCAACCCTTAAAAGAAAATGCAAAAATAATGGCAACTAAAATATGGTTTGGAAGATCAAATGCTTGAAGTAAGTTGGAGATAAATTTCAGTTATGGCTTATGTTTCATATTCTTATCAATAATTCAATGTTTTTTTATTCAAGTTGTTGTAATAGTACTATCAAAATTTTGACAAAAAGCCTTAATGGCTGTAGCATTCATGGCTGCCATGTGTTTGTCAAATTGTAGCAATTGGTGAAAAAAAGCTTCTCAAATCATGTCAAATGAATTAGATTGTGGGTGGTAAAATGTGTCAAGAACTCATATGGTGGATTTAGAAATGTGTGAATTCAATGAGCATATCTTAGTAGCATAACTCTGGGTTGTTTTTCCTCATGTAGAGTTGTAGTTGTAATTGTTCATTTCATATGTTTGACAAAAGTCATAAATGAAACATTAAGGCTATAAATTTTTGTTGTTTTCAAGAATCACATTCCTGGGTGTTTTTAATTCGATTCAGTCCAACATCAGGGGGTATCCGTGCCTAAAGGCCATGTAACCCCTGATTTGATTCCAAAAATATACTTTTTCAGAACCTAGATCGGAAATCTGGGGCATTTTGTAGATTGTTATTGTGAGTTATATGCGCCTGTTGTTGAGTCTTTGATGAAAGACTAAGATTATTTAGTCCCTGTTTTAAGATGCCAACATTTAAAGTTTCAATTTCTGAATTTTATGAGATAAATATGTTGAAGAATAATCTTAAATTCATTATTGCCAAGTGTTTGACAAAATGCCTCAATGACTTTTAATTGCATGCTTGCAAAGTGTTTGTCATAAGGGCTCAATGAGTGTAGGGTGCATGTCTGCAAAGTGTTTGTCAAAAGTCTTGAATGGTTGTAGCTTTTGTGCATATAAATTGTTAGTGTAAAATTATTAGTTACTGTTGTTTTTATGTTACTATAAATTATAAATAAACTATTTAATGGGTGTAGCTTCCTATGTCTACAAGTTTTTGGTATGAATGTGAAACTGAATTTAATAATTTGTTGAAGTATGAATAGAGAATAAGACATTTGTTTCTTGTATTATCTAAAGCTTTCATAAAAAAGGGCTTGTTGTTGGAAACAATTTTACAGTGACTAATTCTTTAGGATTTTGTGAAAATGAGTATTAGTGATTAATGTGACCTCTACTTCTCTATATTTTTTATGGTGGGTAAGGTGGGACCTTACATTATGCCTCATCTGTGATCTATGCACCCACTGCTCCACATGTCCTGCTACTGTCTTAAGGCTGCTATAGCTCGCTTGTGATCCAAGAGATGAGTTGCTCAAGGATCCCGCCTTACTTCCATGTAACTCCTCTACATGTCCATGTCACCCCACCTTTGTGGTTCATGAGCACTCATGGCTACATCATCTGCTGACCCATCATCTGCTACCGTTGATTTGGAAGAAGATGCTTCCTTGTCCTTCTTCTTTTCTAGACAATGGCTGGCAAAATGTCCCATTTCGTCACACTGGAAGCACTTGATCTTAGAAAGATCCTTCTTCTTCTTCGGCTGTTTCTTCGATGCCAAGGCTGCATCTTCCTCCTCTTCTTTCTTTACTTTGCTCAACGCAGGGTTGTGCTGCTTCTTGGTGAATCTGTGTAGTTCTTCTTGCCGCAGGGTCGACCACAAGTTGTCCCAATCTGGGAGGTCTACTCCACCCAAGATACTTTGGACAAAGGTTTCCCACTCATCCGTGACTGCATTGAGGGCAGTCCTGACTATCGTTGCATCATCTACGGTTGCACCCATTGCAGTCAGCTGATCCCTGATTGACTGCAATCTGAAGAGGAAATTCTCGATGTCTTCTCCCTTGGTCATCATGAATGACCTCATTTGGGCCTCCAACAACATCTTCCTTTGGACAGACTTTCCCTCATATAGGGAAGTCAAAGCCTTCCACATCTCATTAGTTGTCCTCTTCTCAGCTATGTGTGGCACAATATGATCCTTGATACTGTCCATTATCAGCCGCTTGGCATGCCCAGCAGCTTCTCTATGCTTCCTTAGGAGACCTGCATCTGTCGACGTGGCCAGGGTTTGCTCTACCTGATCTCTTAGACCATATGCCTCTAGGACAATCAGGATCCTAGCTTTCCATACCGAAAAGTTTGAGAGGCCCTCTAGCCTATCCTGATCACGCAGTCCATGAGGAGCCATCTGCTCAGAATGTGTCGGAGCTCCTCTTCTCTATGCTAGAGATCTTGGATCTAGGGTCCTTTTCGAACTGGGAACCCTCTGCTCCCTCTGACACTTACTTCCCTCCTTGGAAATCTACCCAATCAACTCTAATTCAGCGTCTTCTTTGATCCTCTGACCAAACTGCAAGTTTCCTTTGGCAAGAAACTCTCTGAGACGCTGATCTCTTCCCAAACTTGGCCACTTGTGGTAAGGTTAAAAATCTGAAAACTTCAGAAGTTTAACCCCACCAGTTCTTCTGAATTTCTACAACTTTTCTGCATACTTTTTCTGGATCTAACAGATTCAGATCTGAATTACACTGGCTGGCTTCAGACCCAACCAGCGTTGTTTCTGAGTTGCCTCTACGCAGTAATTGCATGGGCTTGCTAGGTCACAACGCTGGACAGCGTCACCCTTCCCTCTGCGTGATTCTGCACCTAAAAATTATGTTGTCCCTTCAAATCTTCTTCTTTGCTACTTTCTGCACCTAGATCCTATTACTAAGAATATTTCTGAATACACAACTCTGGGTTCCAGATTTGGAAAACCCTACAGAGAAAGCTCTAGATCTGCAGCACCTGGCTAATCTAAGACCAACAATTCAGACTGATCCACACCCTCAAACGGGATTCACAAAACTCAGCCAGATCTAGGCCTAGAAACCCCGGATCTACCCCTGAAAGACACTGTGTCAGCCTCTGAAAGCCTCCAAATGCTCAGCGCTGTCACTGGAAGGGACTGTGTTACCCCAGACTGGGTGACGCAGTCACTACGCTGCCCCTAAGGGTCTCTGTGTAACCCCTGAAGGGTTTCCTGAAAAGCACGTTGTCCTTGCTGCTGTTGTTGCTGCCGTCTGTCGTCTACTGCTGCTGCCTTCCTCTCTGTTGTCTTTCCTGATCTCTTCTCTGCTTCTTATGTATTCTAGACCCCGAGATCAGATCATCCCCTTGGTCTAAATTCCCCTCTCTGCAACTAAAACACTTAGAAAATTCTTAGCAACCCCACCCTAGAATCTCAGCTTAGCTTCAATGCTCTACCTCTATGTATCTTACAAATGGCCCCAAGCCTTTCCTTTATACTTTTCTCGTTGACAAATCAACGACCAAGATTAAATCTTTAATCAATGGCTAAAATTAAAAAAAAGCTTGATCCATGTGACGTAAGATAATTTCATCACATGTTTAATTAAATTCACTTTAATTATTTTAAATTCACTTTAATTATTTTATTTTCCCAAGTTTTAATGTAGGAAATATATTTAAATAAATAAATAATTAAATATATCTCCTAAACCAGATGAAATTTCCCAAATCCATTTCTGGGTCTTATAGGTCAGGTGAACTCTACTCCTTCCTCAAAATTTGGGACCTAGTGCACAACTGATGCTACCCCAAATACACAAAATTTCAACACCCATGGTCACTGTCAAGGCAGGAACATAACGAACGCACTGCATGGTCCTAGCTCCCGGCAGTAGCACAGAAAATCCCTCAAATCACTGTGTCTGGATGCCCCTCTTTGCACCATCTGGGCATCTATGAAGTTGTGCATGGCTCCACTGTCAACAAGCACTGAGACACGTTGTCCCTTCATTGTTCCCCTGGTCCTCAGGATCAAGTATTTGGGTATACCCTGCAAAAATGCAAGAACCCCTCAGGTCGGTGCAAACGTTGATCCTCCTGCTGCTGGTGGGGGTAGAGGTGGAGACCCTCCCCCTGAGATGATGTCTTGTCTTCACCTTCCATCTCAAATAGTGTCTCCTCTTCTCCCTCGCTGTCTAAGAAGACCTCGATGTAGTGTGTCTTCCCTCCTACACACTTGTGGCCTGGTTCCCATGGCTTCTGGCCTGTGAAGCAAAGTTTCTTCCTCCTTAGATCTCTCTTGTTGTCATCATCTAATGATCCCTGGCCCTAGTTCCCTTTCGGGGGTGGAGCTCTTGCATCCCTTCCTCTCTGC
This sequence comes from Pinus albicaulis, assembly GCA_034641835.2. Lineage (NCBI taxonomy): Eukaryota > Viridiplantae > Streptophyta > Pinopsida > Pinales > Pinaceae > Pinus > Pinus albicaulis. The sequence continues at coordinate 857,397,585 of CM076579.1, forward strand.
TGGAAGGCTGGTCTATTAGGGTTTCTTTCTCTTCTTCCTTAACTAGGGTTAAGGTTAAGGTTTCTTTGAAAAAACATTGAAAAGGTAATTTTATTTGGTGTCATTGCCCTCTAAGTAGGAATTAGTTTAATTGTTAAAAAGCAAAGTCTATGCATGCATTTATTACACGTTGAAACCTTATTTCTAAGGTTGAAATAATCAATATATTGTCGTTTTACACATGCTTCAATGTACTAATAGCTAGCTTAAAGTCAATGACTATCTATACTCCTTTGCAAGGTTCCCCAACCAAGCTTACTTCCTCTCTATGCAAGGAACAAGAAATACTACACTTACAAGCAACAATAACCATCTAGTTAGTTTTCACTCTCAATTCATAATCTGAGATATCTAATCCAAACCAATCCAATCTCTAAGGGAAGCTCCTACTAACCAACTAATATGTGGAAGATGGATCTAAATAATACCTACTACTCTCTATTCCGATCTATTCCGGTCTGTAATGCAAGTTAATCAAAGAATATCTCCTCTCTTCTCTCTTCTATTTGTTAACCCGGCCAACGAGAGCAAGAAAGGCCGACCATCGAGAGGAAAAGCCTACCTGGCGCTTGAGGATACTAGGGCAAGCATCAAGTTATGTAATCTCAAAGAGATAGAAAACATGATCTCTAATTCTTCTTCCTATATAAGATGGTTATTCTTTATCTAGCTACACATGCTTCAACGTAAAAACTCCATTACAAGACCTTAACTGTTGAATTTTTGGGTAGCATCGAATGTGCTCTAGTTGAAACTTTGTGGAGGGGCTAGAACACATGAGATCTTCGAGACCTAGAAATCGTTTGGGCAAATTCCACCCGGAGCCTAAGTTATTCAAATAATTAATTATTTTAAATGGAGCCTAAGTTGTGGAGGGGCTAGAACACATGAGATCTCCAAGATAGAAAACAAGGGCCTACCCGGCACTTGAGGATACAAGGGCAAGCATCAAGTTATGTAATCTCAAAGAGACAGAAAACATGATCTCTAATTCTTCTTCCTATATAAGATGGTTATTCTTTATCTAGCTACACATGCTTCAACGTAAACGATTTTTTGGGTAGCATTGAATGTGCTCTAGTTGAAACTTTGTGGAGAGGCTACAACACATGAGATCTCCAAGACCTAGAAATCATTTGGGCAAATTCCACCCGAAGCCTAAGTTATTCAAATAATTAATTATTTTAAATGGAGCCTAAGTTGTGGAGGGACTAGAACACGCTAGAAATCGTTTGGATAAATTCCACCTGGAGCCTAAGTTATTCAAATAATTAATTATTTTAAATGGAGCCTAAGTTAAAACTCAGGGAATTTAAATAATTAAAGTGAATTAATTTAACATGTGGGTGAGAAGCTTATAAATGAAGAAGATTAAGTCTAATTTAATCTTAGCCATCGATTAGAGAGATTAGATCACGGTCGTTGATTCATCAACGAGAAAAGTATAAAGGAAGGCTTCAGGGTCAGTTAGAGAACACACACACAGACACTGAATTTAGAGATCGAGTTCTTCTGATAGAGCAGTGCTCCGACGAAGATCAGATCTGAGTAATTCAGTGCAGTGAGGGGCATTTTGGCAGCGAGACTTCGTTCCAAGGCCAAGAATACAATTGCAGTGAGGAAAATTAGCACTAGGAGAGACAACACAGCCCTTGAGAGGGTGACGCAGAGCTAACAGGGCTCACGCAGAGCCAGAAGGGTGACGAAGAGCAAGAGGAGGTGGCAAAGTCACTTGAGCAACTGCATTGGGGTCGCTGCACTTGGGGCAGACCAGGTGCCATTCAACAAATCGATTTTTAAGTCGGGAAGGCTCACGATGAGAGTGACACAGCCACTAGAGGAGGTGGCACAGTCTCAATGCAGAGCTTGTTGCAACCATCATTGCGCAACACTGGGGAAAGCATAGTCACCTTGGGGTTTCTTCATTCTGCTGCTGGATCAACTGTAATATCCGTCTCCAGATAGTGGTACTTCTGCCAAGGATTTTATCTGTTGAGTTTGTCGGATTAGGCACCCTAGATTGTATTAATAAATCTGCATAATAATATAAACCCTCTGAACTGTTGCACTGGTTTTCCCGCATTGGGTTTTTCCAAGGACATTTGTCAGAAAATAAGTTCGTCCTTTGTTTGAATTCCTTATTCATTTTCAGTACTTGATATGTGTAGTTTTTTAGGCTAGAGTGTATTTACATTAATATTTTCTTGATGTATTCAAAAAATAACCTGTTAAATTAAAGAAAAACAACTAGGTAATGTAAATGAAATTTATGCAATAGGCTATTTGTAACTTAGATTTAGAAATTTTCACATGGTATCAGAGTTGTTGCATATCAAGTAGAGATGAAGCCATCTGCGAACAGACGGAAAAAAATTTGTTGCAGGAAGGCAGTTGTCCCAAGTGACAGCGCTAAACCAAAAAGAGGTAGAGGAAGGGTGACACAGTGACCAGAGGGGCTCACGCAAAGCCTGCATCAGCCAGCTAGGGTGACGTTATAGCTGCAGGAGGCAGCGCAGTGCTTGCTGGGCTAGCGCAGAGGTTTTCAGCCTCAATTTTTTCCGATTGACATCACTGGAGAAGAAGTTCGATTTTTAGTGAAGGAAATCAAGATTAGGAGGGAGCTTCTTCCTTAAAGGGTTTCTAGTGCGAAAGAAACCCAGATCAGAGTTTTGCTGGGGCAGCAGAGGGAGAAAGAACTAGTTCAACACTTAGTTGAGCAAAGATGGTCATGAATAGACTAAGGGATCGGGATAGGTTAGATGGAGCATCCAACTTTGTCATCTGGAAGGCTAGGATCCTGGCAGTTTTGGATGAACATTGCATCAAGTATCACGCCTTGAACACTATTGTTGTGCCGGTTGATGTTGATCCTTTCAAGAAGTACGAGGAGGCTCAAGCAAAAGGAAAACGCGTGATCATGGACGGAGTCAAGGATCATGTGATCCCACATATTGTTGAGAAGAACTCAACAAGAGAAATGTGGGAGGCCTTGACCACTATGTACCAGTGATCTTCCAGAGGAAGATGTTGCTTGAGAACTAGCTATAATTATTTCAGATGTAGAAGGGAGAAGAGATCGACCCCCCCTTCCTCATTAGATTGCAAGGGATCCAAGATAAGCTAGCTTCCGTAGGGGCCACACCAGATGTTGGGGCTTATGGTCAAGACTGCCCTAAATGCAATCACTGAACACTGGGAGACCTTTGTCCATGGCATTTTGGGTCGGGCAACTCTTCCAAGCTGGGAAGAGATATGCGCAGCGGTTCGAGAAGAAGAGCTCTAACGGTGGTCTAAGTCGGGAAGCAGCAGCAAAGGGATCAAAGTCAAGGAGGAGGAAGAGGAAGATGTGGTTGTCGCATCTAAGGGACAGCAAGGGTAGTAGAGAAGGAAAAATAAGGACCTTCCAAAGGTCAGATGCTTCAGATGTGGGGAATTAGGACATTTCGCCACGCAGTGCCCTCTAAAGAAGAAGGGCAAGTAAGAATCTGACTCGAAGGTTGCTCTAGCTCAGGCTGATGAGGATGATGATGATGGATGAGCCATGAGTGCTCATGCACCTAAGAAGTGGGGCGATGCGGAGTTGTAGATCAGCTACAAGAACACGGGCACGATCCTTGAGGTTCCTAGACTCTTGGATCACATACGGTTACGAGAGCCCTTAATGACAGTAGCAGAATGACGGGTGTCAGTTGATGCAAGGTATGATGGAGCAACAGTGGCAGAGCTAGAACGCCGAAGTCTAAAGTAGCATAGAGAAAAGGCAGCAGCAACGTAGCAACGCAATGCACAGTGGTGCAACGCAGTGCAGAGCATTACTTACGCAATGCAAAGCAACAACAGCACAATGGCATCAACGGGTCAGCACAGATTAGCAGCAGAGGTACGTCTAGCATCGAGGAGTATTCAAACTGACCGATATGTCAGTTTAAGGAGGTCTTTCAGTGGTTTAACTCTCAGCAACTCTGAGCAATTAACAGTGGCAATGCTATGGGCAGCAGTACAGATGTCAGATGTAGCAGTGACAGTGTTAGAGTCATGGGCAGTGGTACAAATAGCATCAACGCAGTGGATGAAGGGCAACAGGCCGAGCATCAGCAGTGCCAAGGACCAATGTCGTGGATGAGGGTGATGCTTCTAGTATGAAGTATTCCTTGACCACATTCCTCGCTAAGAGGGAGTGTGGATTTTTTGGGTAGCATAGGAGGTGCTCTAGCTCTGAAACTCTGTGGTTTGTGGAGGGGCTAAAACACATGAGATCTACAAGACCCAGAAATCGTTTGGAGAAATTCCACTCGGAGCTTAAGTTATTCAAATAATTAATTATTTTAAATGGAGCCTAAGTTAAAACTTAGGGAATTTTAATTTTTTAGTGAATTAATTTAACATGTGGGTGAGAAGCTTCTAAGTGACGAGGATCAAGTCTAATTTAATCTTAGTCGTTGATTAGATATTAGATCGCGATCGTTGATTCATCAACGAGAAAGGTATAAAAGAAGCCTTGGGGGTCAATTGGAGAACACACACAAAGAGACTAAATTTAGAGATCGAATTCTTCTGATAGAGTAGTGCTCAAACAAAGATCAGATTTGAGTAATTCAATGCAGTGAGGGGCAGTTCGATAGTGGGACTTTAGTCCAAGGCCGAGAATACAAGTGCATAGAGGCAGATCAACACCGGGAGAGACAGCACAGCCCTTGAGAGGGTGATGCAGAGCCAAAAGTGTGACACAAAGCCAGAGGAGGTGACGTAGTCAGTTGAGCAGCTGCGCTAAGGTGTCTGTGAGGCAAATCATGCAGCCATTCCGCATATCGATTTTTGAGCCGAGAAGGCTCACAAGGAGGGTTACATAGCCACTAGAGGAGGTGACGCAATCTCAACGCAGATCTTGTTGCAGCCATCGTTGTCCAACACTAGGGATAACGCAATCTTCATTCTGCCCCTGGATCAATCGTAATTTATGTGTCTGGATAGAGGTACTTCTGTCGAGGATTTTCTTTGTTGGGTGAGCAGGATTTGGCACCCTAGATTGTATTTAGAAATCTACATAATAATATAAACCCTCAGAACTGTTGCACCGGTTTTTCCCGCATTGGGTTTTTCCAGAGACATTTGTCCGAAATAACTGTGTCCTTTGTCTGAATGCCTTGTTTATTTTTCAAGGCTTGATTTGTATAGTTGTGTAGGTTGTAGTGTATTTACATTAATATTTTCTTGATGTATTCAGGAATAGCTTGTTAAATTAAAGAAAAACAAGTAGGTAACTTAGATTCAGAAATTTTCCCATAAACTTTACATATAAATGGAGGCACTACTCTAGGATGTGGTGATCAAACCACCTACATTTACTAATTTCTTTCTCTTCTTCCTTAACTAGGGTTAGGGTTAAGGTTTCTTTGAAATAACACTGAAAAGGTAATAATTTTATTTGGTTCCATTGCCCTCTAAGTAGGAATTAGATTAATGGTTAAAAACCAAAGTCTAGGATTTCTATAACATAGATTCAGAAATTTTCACATAAACTTTTTCATATAAATGGAGGCACTACTCTAGGAGGTGGTGATCAAACCACCTACATTTACTAATTTCTTTCTCTTCTTCCTTAACTAGGGTTAAGGTTAAGGTTTCTTTGAAATAATACCGAAAAGGTAATAATTTTATTTGGTGTCATTGTCCTCTAAGTAGGAATTAGATTAATTGTTAAAAACCAAAGTCTATGCATTTATTGCATGTTGAAACTCTATTTCTAAGGTTGGATTAATAAATATGTTGTTGTTAAGGTTAAGGTTTCTTTGAAATAATACCGAAAAGGTAATAATTTTATTTGGTGTCATTGTCCTCCAAGTAGGAATTAGATTAATTGTTAAAAACCAAAGTCTATGAATTTATTGCATGTTGAAACTCTATTTCTAAGGTTGGATTAATAAATATGTTGTTGTTTTACACATGCTTCAACGTAAAAACTCCATTACAAGACCTAAATTGCATATCTAATTGATAGTCTTAATACTTTTGTTGATGGATCATTGTAAGGCTATTTCTTTTCGTTGTTATGACATATATAATTGATAGACTTAATACTTTTGTTGATAGATCATTGTAATGCTATTTCTTTTGGTTGTTATAACATTGTAGGCCCTTTCATTCAAAATCTATCAAACCTTAAGGTTTCTTTGAAATAATACTAAAAAGGTATTTTTATGACATATCTATTTGATAAACTTAATACTTTGTTGATGGATCATTGCAAGGCTATTTCTTTTGGTTGTTATGACATTGCAAGCCTTTTCATTCAAAATCTATGAAACCTCAAGGTTTCTTTGAAATAATACTAAAAAGGTATTTTTATTTGGTGTTATTTCCCTTTAAGTACAAATTAAAATAATTGTTAAAAACCAAAATCTATGCATTTATTGCATGTTTAAACCCTATTTCTAGGGTTGACATCTTCATTATATTGTCATTTTATGCATGCTTCAGCGTAAAAACTCCATTAAATGCCTTAAACTTTGCACATCTAAATGATAGTCTTAATCATTTTATTGATGAATCATTGTAAGGCTATTTCTTTTGGTTGTTATGACATCGCAATCCCTTTCATTCAAAATCTATCAAACTCTATATTACAACAACCCTCTAATTTACTTAAGTGGTCTAGGGACGAAGTCTTTTTACTTTGGTAACGATTATCTTAGCCCTCTAAGTTCTACCAAGTTCCCTATCCAACCTATCCCAATCATTAGACCTCGCCCATCACCTGAAACCCTTCTTATTCAATATCGTTTAAGTAGTATTTAAAGGGAAGCATCTCTTGCATTCTAAGAGACACTAAATAGTTGGACAAAGGTTGTTGAGGTGACAATACTAGTCGATCTCTTGTTGCTACGAGGTCTGGATCTGCTTAGGCCTGCGATATTTAAACCCTTCTTATTGAATATTCTTTAAGTGATCTTTAAAGGGAAGCATCCCTCGCAGTTAAAACACCACTAGATTTAAACCCTTCGTATTGAATATTCTTTAAGTGATATTTAAAGGGAAGCATCCCTTGCGGTTTAAAGACCACTAAATAGTTGGAGAAAGGTCGTTGAGGTGACAATGGTAGTTGATCTCTTGTTGCTACAAGGTCTAGACCTGCTTAAGCACTAGTCCGACTAGATTTTGTGGTAAAGAGGCCATTCCCAACATTGAGGCCATTTAGAGACTCATTGATTATGTATTTTGTTGCTAATATGTATTACATTCATTTTGATATACTCACCCTACATTGGCATATACATGAGAAAACTTCACATATTGTGTGTCAAATGGTTTGAAATATTTCAAATATATTCTTTTCTTTAAAATTTAAATATTTTCCGTATTTTTAGTAGAAATGAGATGAAAGCCATAAGCACTATTTATGGTGACGATTTTGTGGTAAAGAGACCATTCCCAACATTGAGGCCATTTAGAGACTCATTGATTATGTATTTTGTTGCTAATATGTATTACATTCATTTTGATATACTCACCCCTACATTGGCATTTACATGAGAAGACTTCACATATTGTGTGTCAAATGGTTTGAAATATTTCAAATATATTCTTTTCTTTAAAATTTAAATATTTTCCGTATTTTTAGTAGAAATGAGATGAAAGCCATAAACACTATTTATGGTGACTAATGATACGTAGAAACTATGCCAACATTGAGGCCATTTTTATGGTCATTGACATGTAATTTGTCGCTAATATGCATTACATTCATTTTGATATGTTCACCCCTACATTATTACATCCATTATGATATATTCAACCCTACATAGCATATACATGAGTAGACTTTACATGAGATGAAAGCCATAAGCACTATTTATAGTGACTAATGTGACTAATGATACGTCATTGAGGCCATTTTAATGGTCATTGATATGTAATTTGTCGCTAATATGTATTACATTCATTTTGATATTTTCACCCCTAAATTATTACATCCATTATGATATATTCACCCCTACATGGCATATACACGAGTAGACTTTACATGAGATGAAAGCCATAAGCACTATTTATAGTGACTAATGTGACTAATGATACGTAAAACTATGGAATATTGAGGCCATTTTAATTGTCATTGATATGAATATTGAGGCCATTTTAATGGTTATTGATATGTAAAAACTATGGAAAACTGAGGCCATTTTAATTGTCATTGATATGTAATTTGTCGCTAATATGCATTACATTCATTTTGATATGTTCACTCCTAAATTATTACATCCATTATGATATATTCACCCCTACATGGCATATACATGAGTAGACTCTACATATTTTGTGAGGTTGAAATCTTTCAAATATATTATTTTCATTCATTAAAACTTAAATATTGTTATTTTTAGTACAAATGAGACAAAAGGCATAAGTACTATAGCACAAACTATTCCTTTAGTGAAATCTGATCTACTTATGGTTACTAATGATACCTACGTTGCAATAATGTGATGTTTTTTCTCACTATAAATGGGGAAACTTTCTATTACATAAGAAAATTCAATTCATACTTCAATTCAAAAATGCCATTTTTCAAATATGCAACTCAAATTAGATTTTTCTTAAAAATAAGTTGTCTACTTAGTTTTTTCTTAAAAATAAGTTGTCTACTTAGTTCATGTTAATAGCATACCAAATTAGTTTTTTCTTAAAAATAAGTTGTCTACTTACTTTACGTTAATAGCATACCTTCATGTTAATAGCATACCAAATTAGTTTTTTCTTAAAAATAAGTTATCTACTTCATGTTAATAGCATACATTCATGTTAATAGCATACCTTTTGCTGTGGTTTCCAACAAACTCGGATATATTATGTTGACCATGATATCTAAGATATCATCTTGATAGGATGAAGAACCACCAGAAACAATACCTTCTTCATTTCTCAAAGCAAAGTGTAAGCAAGGTGCTTCAAAAGCACCTTCTCCATATTTTTGTGCAACATTGCACGAATCGCTGTAAAATACAAAAGTCTAGCTCAATAATCTATCTATCATTATTAAAATAATACATGTTTACATTGCTATTCTCCCTAATAAAAAAAGTGCACAAACAAAAGCAGACAAGATAATGATATTTTACAATAGTCAGTGAGATATGAATAAGAAATAAATTGCAACTCTCATTAGGTGAACGACAAGACATACAAACATGAACAAACCATGAAGGAATAGAAAGATAGTGGGAAGCCAACGAGAGTAAGAAAAAAGAAACTGTTAGATATTACTAATAAAGTTTAAGAATTCCAATCTCCAATAGGTGAACACATAGTAGTTACAAATAGTGCATGCAGATTTGGAAGAGAGAGATCATAGTAGTGAAACACAACTATGAGTAAAACGGAGAACCAGAGTTTTAAAAATATCCCTATATCACAATTCTTGCAATATAAATACCTTTAATAATAAAGTTTAAGAATTCCAATATCCAAGTAGGTGAACACATAGTAGTTACAAATAGTGCATGCAAATATGGAAGAGAGAGATCATAGTAGTGAAACACAACTATGAGTAAAATGGAGAACCAGAGTTTTAAAAATATCCCTATATCACAATTCTTGCAATATAAATACCTTTAATAATAAAGTTTAAGAATTCCAATCTCCAAGTAGGTGAACACATAGTAGTTACAAATAGTGAATGCAGATATGGAAGAGAGAGATCATAGTAGTGAAACACAACTATGAGTAAAACGAAGAACCAGAGTTTTAAAAATATCCCTATATCACAATTCTTGCAATATAAATACCTTTAAACCGAAAATTATGCAAAGACATGCATGTAATATATTATCGCATTAGCCATGGTTATTTCAAAATACAATTAAATAAAAACACCTAAGGAATCAAACTTTTGATTAAAAGTAAGGAGGAATGTGCTCAATTAGCTATAAAAAAAAGACTAGTATCCTTATATTGGATTTAGGTTGGTCACATTGAATAGAGTTCATTTCAAATATAACGAACATGTTCACAGATTAAAACTAAGGAATGTCCTCAATTAGCTATAAAAAAAAAAAAACATAGTTCCACCATGTTTTCGGGACATGGGGACAAGGAAACGCGGGAGCAACTACGAAGGAATGTCCTCAATTAGCTATAAAAAAAAAAAAAAGGACTAGTAACCATATATTGGGTTTAGGTTGGTCACATTGAATATAGTTCATTTCAAATATAACGAACATTGTCACAAATTAAAACTAAGGAATGTCCTCAATTAGCTATAAAAAAAAAGCAAAGTTCAATCATGTTTTCGGGACATGGGGACAAGGGTAAAACTAAGGAATGTTTGCTATACAAAAAAACATAGTTCCACCAAGTTTTCGAGACGTGGGGACGAGGAAACGCGAGAGCGACTAAGAAGGAATGTCCTCAATTAGCTATAAAAAAAAAAAAGACTAGTAACCTTATATTAGGTTCAGGTTCAAGTTGGTCACATTGAATAGAGTCCATTTCAAATATAACGAACATGGTCACAAATTAAAACTAAGGGCTATAAAAAAAAAGTATAGTTCAACCAAGTTTCCAAGACGTGTGGACGAGGGAGCGGAGAAACGTGGGAGTGGCCTATGCAAAAGCTCCCCATCGATTTTTAAGAAACATGGGTGGGCATCACAGTCTATAACACAAGGGACACCAAGTTTCTAGGACGTGGGGACAAGGGAGCAGAGAAACATGGGAGTGGTCTATGCAAAAGCTCCCCACCAATTTTTAGGAAACGTGGGTGCTCGTCGAGGTCTTTAACATAAGGGACACCGACAAAAATAGTAAAATACTAAAAAATTATAAAATATCATTGAAATTTTATAATTTAACTGTGATTATCATTTTACAACACTTACATCATGAAGGATAAATCCATGAATCATATCACTGAAACAAATTTATAATTTATAATTCAACTGTGTTTATCATTTTAAAACCGTTACATCATGAAGGATAAATCGATGAACCATATAACTGGAACAAATTTAAAACAAAAAGCATGATACAATCAGACGTGTAATTAATTGTAACATTGTACAAAGAAAAAGAAAGTTTAAACCATATTGAAGATCCAACTGTAGATATTGAATATTGAAATAAAAGTTTGATACATCAAGATTCAAATTTATATAGAGTCAATACTAATATATCATATATCAAGGTTCAAAACAAACTAAAGTCTACAACTGAAGTCCAAAACAGAAAAGCAGATATCATAAGAACATATCAAATGACATATGAGCATAATTGTTCAAGGTAATGCCCCGCTAGTCTCTGCATCTAGTTGTTGCATGAATAAATAAAGATCAACCATGTCACCATCTGAATCTGAATCACTTGCATTCTCAAACATGCTAAGTGGCACACCAACCAAACCCATTTGTGTCTCATCAAGTTCCCCACCTCCATATCTGTACATGCATCATCTCTGGTCAACCCCCCATTGTGTTCTTTGGTCCCTTCAAATATGAAATAACCGAAAAAAACCCTTCCCCGATTCATAATATATTTATAATATTTTATAATAAAAAAATTACAGATTTGATTTTTTTTAATGATTTGAGCTTCATGTTTTTTTGGGAAACTCATAAGTATATTTATAATATTTTTTAAAAAATTAGGGATTTGATTTTTTTAATGATTTGAGCTTGATTTTTTTTGGGAAACGTCCCCCCTTCGAGTTTCCTCACGTTTCCATTTTTTGGGGATATGGGGAAACATCTCCTAAATGTCCCAATGTCCCGGGAATGCAAGGAAGCACGTGGATGTGTTTCCAAAGTGGGCGAACGCGTCTGGAACATTGAGAAAAAGACTAGTAACCTTATATTATTGGGTTTAGGTTGCTCACATTGAATAGAGTTAATTGCAAATATAACGAACATGTCAACACCTCCATTAATAGGCACAGGCACATTGGAAGCTTGGATAGGGATCAAAAATATTTTCGAACAAATAATTGCGTTGCATATATGCAACGACCAAGCATGAAATACTCACTAGATTTCTAATCCTTTTGACTTCCATTTCTCTTTTCTACATCTGGGACACTTTGTCTTATCAAATATTCAATCCCATGTGTACTACACTAAAACAAATGTGAAGTAGCAACAACTAATGACCATATTTCCTAGCCCTTTGACATAAATTTGGGCTTCTAAAGATTATTTTCCACCAATTTGATTACTTAAAAATATCTAGTAAACGTATCCACCCAAATAAGCCATAGCATCAACATAAGCACATTTGTAATTGTTTCTACTACCCTAAGTCTAACTTAGGAAAATTAAAAGATTAAAGTGAATTAAATTAAACATGTGATGAGAATGACTCAAGTGACATGAATCAACCAACTTCTAATCTTAGCCGTCGATTAGAGATCAGATCATGGTCGACGGTTTTCCAACGAGAAAAGCATAAGAGAAGGGCTTGGGGTCAGTTGGAGAACACACAAACTGGCAAAGCACTGAAGCTAAGATGAGATTCTACGGCGTGGTTTGCTAAGGATTTCAAAAGTGTTTCAGCAGTAGTGAGGGGCAGTATTGGCAAGTAGGATGGTTTGATCCCAGGCCAAGAGTACAACGAGGGCAAAGAAGAAGCATTCCAGAGCAACGCAGAGGCAACAGCTATGCAGTCCATCCAAGAGCCTAGTAGGGGCAACGCAGAGGCGGCGAGAGCCAAGCAAAGCTAACACAGGCCCAGTTAGGTCAGCAGAGGAGCAGCGTAACCACTTCAAGGGCGACACAAGCCCTTCCTTAGGAGCGCAAGGGCAGCGTAACCACTTCTAGGGTGACGCATGCCACTTCTAGGCATGAGCTAGAGCATCTTCTTTTGAGGGTTGAATTGTAGATCCTTTGATGTAGCCCATAACTTCGTCTTCAATTAGATTCAAATTTTTCCTCTTCTTCCATGCACTAAAGTTGATGACCCAACTAATTTCATTATCAGACATTACTTCTCCCAATTCCTACAATTGGTCTCTTATTTCAGAAATCCTCATAAAATATGAAGTGATTCCTTCCTCTCTTGATAATTTCATCTTGTATAGTTCTTGTCTCAGAGAGATTGCTTCTCCTGCAGTATTCACAGAGAATAGCTCCACCAGTTTCTCATATATTTCTTTTGCAGTTTTCAATTTTGATACATAGGGTATGAGAGAGTCCTTATCGGATTCTATGAGAATCCTTTGGGCTCTCATTTCTCCTTTCATGTGTTTGGCATGAGCTGGAGCATCCTCTTTTGAGGGTTGAATTGTAGATACTTCGATGTAGCCCGTAACTTCGTCTTCAATTAGATTCAAATTTGTCCTCTTCTTCCATGCACTAAAGTTGATGACCCAACCAATTTGTTGCTTTCTTTGCAATAAGCCATTTTGACAGATTTAGATACAATCATAGATACTTACTTGAGTAGGATGACTTCCTCCTTCTAGGAGCTTCTTTGATGATGATGAAGATAGGAACTCCTCCTTAGATTGAGTTCTCCAATGTAGGTGTTCTTGAATCCTTGATGATAAAGGATGTCTTCAGAATGCATGCTGATGTCTTCAAAGATGTTGGATAATGTTGGATGGAGCTTGATGACGTATCTTCCAACAATGTCTTTAATATCATAAATCTTTGATGGCAAAGATCATATCCTTGCTGAGTGGATCCTTTGAAGGTCTTCTTGAGATGACTTAATAATTTTCTTGCAAACTGATTTGACTTTCCAAACTTTGACCTTGACTTAGAGAAATTGATTCTTGTCCTTTAATCCTTGAGTGTCTCCATGTCAAGTAACCCTTGTCTTCAGCACCTTAGCTCTAATACCATGTTGAGAATTTGGAGCGGCGATGATTAATTCAAATTCTCTCCTTGATAATTACTTGTGAGCTTACGAGATTTACTTATGTCTTCTCTTCTTAGTTTATTTAGTCTTTCATCAAGTCAATTACCAAAATACAAGAGACACAAATTTAGGTTTTTCGAGCTAGGGAAAAACCTCTCCCTCTTGGAGAGGAAAACCCACGAGAAATTCTTCTTATAGACTTTCAAATGACAAGTACCATGACCATGACACAGACCCTTGACCTTTGTATGCCTCCAAGACCTTATCACTGCTTCTTCCTTGAATCCTTAAGTTGATCCTTCTTTTCTGCACTGTCCTGCACCTTTCTGCACCGAAACTAGAGAGCTCGGTCTCCACTCGTATTCTTAATTCTTTAAGATATCAAGACCTTGTCATAGATTGACTAGTGCACACCTTGCACTTCTACATAACCTTGTTGGTTGGTCTTCAATCCGTTCATTCATATTTATACGCCATGACTCCTTTTGTTGGATGGTTCACCCTTCTTTACATTATGTAGATACCCTTTACTTGTATTGTATCACTTGAGCAGACATACATTACTTTACACTTACTGTAATTATATCCCATCCTGAGATTACCTTCCTGAGATCTGCACCAAAAACGCAGTCCTACAACTTCATACATATTACAGCCCTTAATCCGAAATCTGAAATCCTTCTTTGTTGATATGTCCCTCTTTACACCAAGTACGCAATCCTATTCTCGCATTTACTTGTGTCCTGAAATTCCTGCAACTTAGTCTGAAAATCTCAGACAAGTCTGAATTTGTTCCTCTATTTTTCTGCGCAGAACTTATAGGGTATATATAGTTGTTGCCACCTGTAATTTAGCCGACCTGTCCATAGGTTATGAAGTCGATTTGTTATATGTTTATAGAGCCGACTTGTAGGGCATATATTCCATCTTGAAGGAGGTTGACTTGAGGGTTGTCTTGAGCCAATTCTCCATGGTTGAATGAGAAGGTCTTGAGGCATATTAATCTGACTAGACTTCTTCATATACATGAGTCCTAATAGACATTAAGAAGTCATGGAGAATGACTTCTACATAACCTTGTTGGTTGGTCTTCAATCCGTTCATTGATATTTACATGCCATGGCTCCTTTTGTTGGATTGTTCACCCTTATTTACATTATGTAGATACCCTTTACTTGTATTGTATCACTTGAGCAAACATACATTACTTTACACTTACTGTAATTCTATCCATTCCTGAAATTAGCTTCCTGACATCTGCACCAAAAACAGAGTCCTACAACTTCATATATATTACAAACCCTAATCCGAAATCTGAAATCCTTCTTTGTTGATATGTCCCTCTTAGTCTTATTCTCGCATTTACTTCTGTCCTAAAATTCCTGCAACTTAGTCTAAAAATCTCAGACAAGTCTGAATTTGTTCCTCTATTTTTCAGAGGAGAACTTATAGGGTATATATAGTTGTTGCCACTTGTAATTTAGCCGACCTGTCCAGAGGATATGAAGTCAACCTGTTATATGTTTATAGGGCATATATTCGGGCTTGAAGGAGGTTGAATTGAGGGTTGCCTTGAGCCAATTCTCCATGGTTGAATGAGAAGGTCTTGAGGCATATTAATCTGACTAGACTTATTCATATACATGACTCCTAATAGACATTTAGAAGAAGTCTATTGACATAAATACATGAAACCCATGAAGCAAGCATCACAAAAATACATTTTATTATCTTTGTCTTCTTCTTTACATAATTACATAATTATCTTTGTCCCTCTTTACACTAGTGCACAGTCCTATTCTCGCATTTACTTCTGTCCTGAAATTCCTACAACTTAGTCTGAAAATCTCAGACAAGTCTGAATTTGTTCCTCTATTTTCTGAGGAGAACTTATAGGGTATATATAGTTGTTGCCACCTGTAATTTAGCCGACCTGTCCATAGGTTATGAAGTCGACCTGTTATATGTTTATAGAGCCGACTTGTAGGGCATATATTCCAGCTTGAAGGAGGTTGACTTGAGGGTTGCCTTGAGCCAATTCTCCATGGTTGAATGAGGTGGTCTTGAGGCATATTAATCTGACTAGACTTCTTCATATACATGACTCCTAATAGACATTAAGAAGTTATGGAGAATGACAAGGTCTTGAGGCATATTAATCTGACTAGACTTCTTCATATACATGACTCCTAATAGACATTAAGAAGAAGTCTATTGAAATAAATACATGAAACCCATGAAGCAAGCATAATAAAAATACATTTTATTATCTTTGTTTTCTTCTTTACATAAATACATAATTACATAGTCAATATGAAGACCAATCCTAGTTACAATTTTCAACAAGACCAATCCTAGTTACAATTTTCAACAACCCTACGTGGCAAGAAGGTGGCAATGGTGACACTATCAAGAGTAAAGAAGACAATCTCATTATTGCACTTGATTAGGTTGCAACAAGAACAAAGTGGGCCATGAAAACCTGCATGGCATAAGAACAAGATACAAACCCAAAAATACCATATATTCAAGGTTCTAAAGAAAGTAATTAGAAAAAATATTTATTTCCAAATTCAAGGAAATAAGAATTACTCATCAAGCCAATATCTAATATCGAAAGGAAATCATTGAAAACCTACATGTCATGACATGCAAGTTGCTAAAATACCAATATGTGCACCAAACGAATATGTGCGATGTGTGATCCTTGTTTATGTAATTGTTTATCTATAAATCATTGTTTATGTATGAATTGTATGTCACCTAGAAATGGCTAATGAAAAGTAAGGGCCTCAATGGCTTCCCATTTGAATACTACAAAGCTACATGTGATTCCAAGAGACTAACTTGTTCCAATATACAATGAAAGATTTAAAAATCAATCACTTCGATATCTCTCAACAAAGGAAATATAAAGAAAATCTCTAAAGTTGGAGACCAAGATTGGAATTATGGTTGGAAATCAATAATGCTTTTAAGGTTTCATGTAGTTTCATACAAATTTCTGACTAAGATTATAGCTCTACATGTCAATTATATGCTTTCTCAAATCACAAAGAGGCTGAAACAAATTTTATTTAACATATATCCTAGACAACATGGACACGCTTGGAGCGAGAGAAGTATTAGGCCTTTATGGAAAAGGCATCCTATTGATAAAAAAATGTTTCGAAATGCAAATGCCATGGTAGAGTATTCTTTTATACTAGCAACACTGCTCTTTCACTTTCACTCTACGAATATTGCTGCATGCCTTGTTAGTTTTTGTAGCATCAAATGTGTTCTAGCCACGAAATTTGGCAGTGTTCTAGCCACGAAATTTGGCAGAGAGGCTAGAATACATACATGCTACAATACCCAGATTTAGTCTAAACTTAGGAAATATGATTAGTTAAACTAAATTCACTGAACTCCATGAACTAGCAATGGTTTTTTTTCCCTTTAAGTAGATTTGCTTGGTAGGAGGCCCCCCTCCCCTTTACTTTAGACTGAGGAAGAAAGGCTTTTTAGTCATCAATCGTCTAGTATTATCAGCGTTTTCTCTCGGCGAATTGACCTTCTTCCAACCCTCAACTGTGTGTTATTTCGTGGTAGAGCTGATCCTCTGACTCGATATCAAAGTTGTTCGAACTCATTGAGTAAGAAACCTAAGGACAAGCAAGAAATGACTATAAGTGATAGACTATAGCTGATAAATTCTACGCTTTGAACCGAGAAGTGACCAAGGAAACGAATATTGTTGCATGCCTTGTTAGTTTTTGTAGCATCAGATGTCTTCTAGCCACGAAATTTGGCAGTGTTCTAGACACGAAATTTGGCAAAGAGGCTAGAATACATATATTCTCCAAAACCCAGATTTCTGGAAATTCCACCTAGAGACGACTTAATTAAATTAATTAGTCACTTTTTAACATTTCCTAAGTCTAAACTTAGGAAATATGATTAGTTAAACAAAATTAATTAATTCATGGTGAGAATGTTAGACTTAGGAAATATCATTAGTTAAACAAAATTAATTAATTCATGGTGAGAATGTTCTAAAAAAGTGCGTGGAACGATTTCTAGTTAATGCTAGCCATCGATTAAGATCTAATCGTGGTCGTTGAAGCCTCAACGAGGGATTATAAAAAGAACTCGATGGGGCTTGGAGAAGACACAACAAATCAGTTGAGCATTTGATTTTGTTGGGAAATCGATCTCTAGAGTAACAGGATTCAGTTGTCGGAGGTGATGCAGTGAGGTTGAAGTAGTGAGAGAGGGGCAGAGACAGTGAGGTCGGAGGAAGCTTTTCCAGTTCCGATGAGTACATTGCAGAGAGGCAGTGATGGCCTCAGAGAGGTAGCGCAAAGTCAACGCAAAGCTTTCTTGGGGATATTCTGTTTTGCCGCGGAGGAGGAGAAATTCTGACCTAGAAATTGGGCAGAGGGTTCGAAAGCAAAGAGTATCAGCCTTCCAGACAGCAGCTGACGAGACAGTGAGAGGAAACACAGCTTCAAGCTTCAGGGATGTAATAACAGCGTAGGCTGACACAATGATTGTGCAGAGGGTGCAAGCAGTAGCTCAATTCGAGTAGAGGTTAGTGTCAAATCGGCTATGGAGTGAGAAATTTTCTTACTAGTTTTTATTGTCAGTCATTTCTCTATTTTGGATTGCTAGATTAAGCATCAATAGATTGCACTCAAATTTCACTATTGCATAATATCAAAAACTTAGTTGCTGCACCGATTTTCCCGAGTTGAGTTTTTTGGGGGACTTAGTCCAAAAATAATGGTGTGATATTGTGTGTGTGCATCTATTTCTTCCGCAGTATTTATTTTGTGAAGGTTGCAGTGTATTTGTTTCGATATTTTCTGTAGCACAAAAAAAATAATTTTTTTAATTAAATTAAACAGATAGAAGAAATAACATCAGTTGTTGCAATAAGATTTGTGTTTAATTGAATTTTCACATGGTATCAGAGCGAAGATTGTATGTCGGAGAGCTTAGTAGCAGAAGGGAAGAGGAATTTCGTAGCTCTGTGTAACCAGCAGTTCGAAACCCTCAAAGGCAGTGCAGTCCTTTGGCATATCTTGAGGAAAATATGATTTATCTGAGAGAGCGACAGAGATATCAGATTTCTCCAGTTCGAGGATTATCAGAGGCAGAGGGAAATTTTCCTCAGAAGACTTCTAGCTTCAGAAGTTCAATTTTCTCTTTCAGATCAAGAGTCGTTGTGAGCTGATTTATTCACTCCAACTGAGAATGCGTAGAGCCTAGCAACAGTTGAGCAAAAAAATAAGAGGAGGATTTCAACTTATTTTGTTGAGATGGCAACAGTCGGGTTGCGAGATCAAGATAGGTTGGACGCAGCATCCAACTATGTGATCTGGAAGGCAAGAATTTCCTTCCTTCTGGATGAGTACGATCTCAAAGCATACATCACTAACATGGTGGTCGTCCCCACAAAGCCAGATCAGCTGAAGACATACAAGAAAGAGATGGTGAAGGCTAAGAGATTGATTCTCAATGGAGTTCGAGATCATGTGGTTTCTCACATAGCAGGGTTGGGAACAACCAAGGAGATGTGGGACTCCCTTTTCCACGCTATTTCAGGGATCTTCAGAGCAGTGAAAGATGTATCTAGAGGAGAAGCCGAGATGTACCCATATGTAGAAGGGGGAGCAAATAGACCCCTTCCTCACCAGGCTTCAGGAGGTCTGAGACCATTTGTCAGCTTTAGGGTCAGTGCCTCAACCTACAGATATCATGTGAATAGCTCTCAATTCTATTTTCAAGAAGTGGAAAGTGTTTGTCCAAAGTATTTTGGGCAAAGAAACATTGCCAAGATGGGACAAAATGTAGTTAGATTTGCAGCAAGAGGAGTTGAGGTGAGATTTGGTGAAGAGCACCATCAGTGGCAGCAACAACAACAGTGGGTCGAAGACGATGAAAGAGGAGGAGAATGTGGCCTTCACATCAAAAGGGCAACATGAGCAGCGCAGGAAGAAAAGGGACCTATCGAAGTTCAAGTGCTTCAGGTGTGGCGAGTTAGGCCATTACATCACTCAGTGTCCTCTCGGAAAGAAGGACAACAAGGAGAAGCAAGACCAACAGGCAACTCCTGTCGAGATTGATAGGTTGTCCTGGCTACGAGGGCCCATAGTATGCAGTAGCAGGATGGACCAATTGTAGCTAGTGCAATCAGATGCCAGCGTGACAGATGCAGTGGCGAGTAGCAGTCAGTTACTAAGCAACACAGTGCAGAGTTGGCAACAGTGTAGTTGGCACAATGCAGAGTCAGCAGCAGTGCAAAGGCTTCAGTGATAGCGCAGAGACTGGTAACAGTCAAGACTCGGCTAACTAATGCATCATACTGCACACAGTTGATTCAGTATTTTTGATAGTTCTCAATTGAAAATCTTGCAATTGCAGCAGCGGCAAATGAGAGGGAGTCGCAGATGTTGCAGTAGCAGCAACAACAGAGTTGCAGTCCAAATGCAGTGTTGGCAGCAGTTTAACAGGGTCAAAAACAACACAGATGCAGTGCATATCAGAGTTGCGGGGTAGTTGGTGGGCAGCAATAGGTAGACATCTGCAGCGTGACAAGAGATGGTGCATAGGCAGTGTATTGTAGCAGACAGGAGATGGTGCAGAGGCAGTGTATTGTTGCAATAGTTGCAGTACTAGAACACTTTCCTCGATGAGAGGGAGTCGCAGATGTTGCAGTAGCGGCAACAACAGAGTTGCGGTGCAAATGCAGTGTTGGAAGCAGTTTAACAGGGTCAAAAACAACACAGATGCAACACATATCAAAGTTGTGTAGTAGTTGGTGCAGCATGACAAGAGATGGTGCAGAGGCAGTGTATTGTAGTAGACATGAGATGGTGCAGAGGCAATGTATTGTAGCAGCAGTTGCAGTACTAGAACACTTTCCTTGCTAAGAGGGAGTGTTAGTTTTTGTAGCATCAGATGTTCTCTAGCCACGAGATTTGGCAAAGGCTAGAATACATGTATTCTCCGATACCCATAAATCATTTCTGGAAATTCCACGTAGAGACGACTTAATTAAATTAATTAGTCAATTGCTAATATCTCCCAAGTCTAAACTTTTGAAATATGACTAATTAAACAGAATTAATTAAGTCATGTTGAGAATGTTCTAGAAAAGTGCATGAATCGATTTCTAGTTGATCCTAGCCATTGATTAAGATTTAATAGTGGTTGTTGAAGTCTCAACGAAGGATTATAAGAAGAAATCGATGGGGCTTGGACAAGACACACCAAATCAATTGAGCATTTGATTTTCTGGGAAATCGATCTCCAGAGTAGCAACATTAAGTTGTCGGAGGCAATTCAGTGAGGTCGAAATAGTGAGAGAGGGGCAGAGATAGTGAGTTCGATGGAAGCTTTTCCAATTCCAGTGAGTACATTGCAGAGAGGTAGTGATTGCCACAGAGAAACAGCGCAAACCTTTCTTGGGGAGATTCCATTTTGCTAGGAAGAAGGAGAAATTTTGAGCTAGAACTTGGGCAAAGGGTCTGGAGGCAAAGAGTATCAGTCTTCCATACAACAGTTGACGAGACAGTGAGAAGAGATGTAGTTCCAAGCTTGTGGGACGCAGTGACTTCGTATGCTGATGCAGTGACTGTGCAGAGGGAGCAAGGAGCAGCTCAATTCGAGTTGAGGTTAGTGTCGGATTGCGTGTGGAGTGAGAAATTTTCTCACTAGTTTTTATTGCCATTCATTCATTTCTCTATTTTGGATTGTTAGATTAAGCATCCATAGATTCTACTCAAAATTCACTACTGCATGATATCAAACCCTCAGTTGTTGCATTGGTTCAGTTTCTCTGAGTGCTTAGTCCAAAAATAATGGTGTCATATTGTGTGTGTGAATCTATTTCTTCCAAGGTTTTTATTTCTTCCGCAATATTTATTTTGTAAAGGTTGCAGTGTAATTATCCGATATTTGTCGTAGCACACAACAAATAATTTGTTTAATTAAATTAACAAATAGAAGAAATAACATCAGTTGTTGCCTCAACCTTGTAACTCATTCTCCTTGCCTTCCTATGGGAAACAAAGTAACGATCTTGCCAAATCCCGCATAATGTTGGCTAAAACGATAAGGATATATTCCCAACGAACTATCCTAAAGTTAGGAGTCAAATCGCCACAAAAATAGTGAAAGTTTTTGAACTAATAGTATGACAACACCTTTGGGATCTTGCCTAATATCGCATAGACTTGGCTCAAAGGATAAGGATATATTCTCGCATAGACTTGGCTCAAAGGACAAGGATATATTCTCAACGAACTCTCCTTATGTTGGGAGTCAAATCCCCAGAAAACTAGGGAAAGTTATTGAACGAATAGTATGAAAACACCTTTGGTAGATATAAGTTGATCGATCTAAATGTTAAAGGTTGCCTTATTATAATGATCATATAACAATGTATTGTTAGTATTTGTGTATTTATCATTTAATAATTTCAAGTCACATAAATTAACAAAAGTGTCATAAATAGTAAATATTATTAAGTCATAATTAGGTTAAGTCATACCCCAAATCTTAATTAAATAAGTTGGTTACACAATGATAAATATTCTGTAATCTTTCTCTTTTATCACTCAGTATATCTATAATATTGTTTATGTGTATTATCCACATGGTATCAAAGCAACACATTATAAGCCTCTGGGCAATATAGGGAAGGTCAAAGTAGACTCTAAGAGATTAGCACATGTTAAAGAGCAACAACAAAGAATAAAGCACCCACATCATCAATTTTAATTCAAAAGGTTAATGAAAATGTAAATAGAACAATAGTAACCACATACCACATGAGGATTGATGAAACCGCTTAGGTAGGAGTATAATGTATCGTGCAGGCACAAACGAGCTGCACAATGTACAAACCTTGGCCCATCATCATCATCATCATCATATTCGGAGTTGAGCGAGTGTTGCTGACCTAGATTCTTCTACTAGAGAATTTATGGTTTGTACATTTATATATGTTGTCCAAGTCAAAATTCATAACCTAAAACAAGAGCATATCCCTCTCACCTTTGATTATGTCACCCCTTCATTAATCGGTCATTGAAACATATATGGTTTGATAGAGTCAAACTTATTCAATGCAAGTATGCCATAAACTTGTATAAAAATTAATTCTTACATTCACATATGTTGTGTAGATCAAATATTATAGACATAACAAGCATGATTGATAGTTAGTTTCTGAGCCAGATTTTTGGAAATTATCGTCGTATGTTTAACAACCGCCCTACTAATGCATATCTTTGTTGTGAGAGTTATAGTTATTAACAAAAAATTGTCAGAGCCATAAGATGTGGGATATTGCTAGGTGACCCTGAGCATTGTCACTGTGACACAATCAAGATTATTGTTCAAGAGAGAAAACTTTTATCTATTGCAACTCTACTGTACATGTTACATGTTGTAGTTTTTTAGTTAAAAACAGTTGGGTTTTTGCACATTTCTTGTGAGTTACTTTTGTAATTGAATATTACTTAGATACACATCCTCTCACGTTCCTTGGAAATTGTGTGTTATCAGTGATCTTGTTAACTTTCTTGGGGAGTTATTCATGTTAAGGATCTATAGGATGTAGGATATTGTTAGGTGTCCCTGAGCATTGTTAATGTGGTGCAATCAAGATTATTGTTCAGGATGTTAAAGTTTCTGAATTTCCTAAACAGAAACCCTATTGTTAATTTTCTGATTTACTTCTCCTACTTACACTAAGTTATTAATCTGAAAATCTTCAGCATTAACATCGAAGTAAATACGTCAACAACCTACACATATAGATCTAAACTGAATACATGCACAATGACAAAGTGACACACAAGATTTTCTGGACAACTGTCCCCAGAAAAACCCAATGCAGAAAAACTGGTCTTCTGGTTGCTGGAGGGTTTTATTATTAAGTAGATTCTAAGTACAATAAATCTAGGTACCAACTGGTTAACCTGACAGAGAAATAAAATTGCAACTTTACCTATGTTCTGGAGACAGAAAAACTCACTGATTCACACCCTCAAACGAGATTTACAGAACTCAGCCTTTTTCAGTCTTCAGAAACCCCAGCGCTGCTTTGAAGCCCTCTGCGTCAGCTCTACGAGCCTGCGTCAGCCCCTGCGCTGCTCAAGAAGGGCCTGCATCACCCAAGACTGGGTTATACTACCCCTGCGCTACCCTGCTCGGGAAGGGCATGCATCACCCCAAACTGGGTTACGTCGCCCTAGTTGGGCCCGCGTCAGCCCTGCTAGCCTCTTGTTGCCTCTGTGTTGCCCTTTCTGGGCCTACGTAAGCCTTGTGTAGTCGTTGAAGCCTTAGCACTGCCTCTGTTGGGTTGTGGCTGTGCTGCGTAGCTGTTGCCCTCTCTGCGTTGCTCAACCTGCTGCTTCTCTGCCTCTTATTGCACTCTTGGCCTGGGATTAGATCATCCCTTCCGCCAATACTACCCCTCACTGCAGCCGAAACACTTATGGAAATTCTCAGCAAACCACGCCCTAGAATTTCAGCTTAGTCTCAGTGCTCTGCCACTATGTGTGTTCTCCAATTGACCCCAAGCCTTTCCTTATTCTTTTCTCGTTGGGAAACCAACAATCGTGATCTAATCTTGAATCAACAGTTACGATTAAAAGAAAGTTTGATCTGTGTGACATAAGTCATCTTCATCACATGTTTAATTTAATTAACTTTAATCTTTTAATTTTCCTAAGTTAGACTTGGGGTCCTTACTTAAAAGATTAATTAATGAAATATCTCTTAAACAGGATGGAATTTCTCAAATCCCTTTCTGGGTCTTGGAGATCTCATGTACTCTAGTCCCTCCACAAAGTTTGGGACCTAGAGCACATCTCAAGCTACCCCAACACTCCAAAAATCTCAACACTCCCTCTTAGCGAGGAATGTGCTCTAGCACAACACTTCACCCTAAAGTTCTGCACTGATCTCTGGTGTGGGTCTCTGCGCTGATGCTTGGCCTGCTGCCCTTAATCACTGCACTGCTGCTGCTCTCCCGTACTGCTTCCCATGATGCTGCCACTGCCACTACCACATGCATACTGCAGCTCCCTCTCAAAGTGTTTCATCGTGTTGCAAATTGTTGCACTACAACTCAGTTGCTAAGAGTAAGCAACTGAAAACTCCTACCCAATCTTTGACAGACAATTCAGTTGGGCTGGGTCCTCATCACTGAAGTTTCATAGGGTGTTGATCTGTGCTGTCATCTAGAGACTGCTACGCTGCTACAACTCTGCACTATGTAAGCAGACTGAAGTCCCCTACGTTGTTGTTGCGCTACGCGGTCCTCCTAAAGCCACTACGTTGTTGCTGCAACGCTGCTGCTGCATCTGCACTGCGCTGCTCCCTCTCAGCATCCAGCTCTACCTCTGTTGGATGCTCTACCTCTGCTCCATCTATGATTCTCTGCACCCACTACTCCACTTGTCCTGCTACTATCTTAAGGCTCCCGTAGCTTGTATGTGATCAAGAGTTGGGCTACTCAAGGATCCTGCCACTACTCTGTAGCTTCTCTACAAATCCATGTCGCCCCACTTTCGTGGTTCATGAGCACTCATGGCCACGTCATCTTCGGAGTCATCATCCGCCACAACAGCCTTGGAGCTAGAAACTTCCTAGTCCTTTTTCTTCCGAGGACAATTGCTGGCGAAATATCCTAGTTCGCCACACTAGAAACACTTGTTCTTTGACAGATCACGCTTCTTTCTCCCTTGCTACCAAGGTTGCATCTTCCTCTTTTTCCTTCTTCACTTTGCTCGAACCAATGTTGTACTGTCTCTTGGTGATCCGACAAATTTTTTCTTTTCGGAGGATAGCCCACATATTGTCCCAGTTGGGAAGGTCCGCTCTGCCCAAGAGACTTTGGAAAAAAGTTTCCCAATCCTCTGTGACAGCATTTAGAGTCGTCCTCACCATAGCAACGTCCTCCACCTTCACCCCCATGCTAGTCAGCTGATCCCGGATCGCTGCTTGTCTGGACAGAAAAGGATCGCTCTCCTCCCCCTTGGCCATCATGAATAACCTCAACTGGTTCTCCAAAAGCATCTTCCTCTCGACGGATCTTCCTTCATATAGTGTGGTTAGAGCTACCCACATATCATGAGTTGTTGCCTTCTCGGCTATGTGTCGAAACCACATGATCTTTAACCCCGTCCATAATGAAGCGCTTGGCATGTGTCGCTGCTTCTCCAAGAGTTTCACATTGATTGGTGTGGCCAGGACCTTCTCTGCATGCTCCCTCAAGCCGTATGCCTCCATGACTACTAGGATTTTGGCCTTACAGATTGCAAAGTTGGACAGATCGTCAACCTATCCTGATCACGTAGTCCATTCGGTGCCATTTGCTCAGAAAATGTGTCGGAACGAATCCTCCTCTCTATGCTAGAGACTTGGATCTAAGGTCCTTGGCGCGAAAGGCACCCTCTCTTGGAAATCTACCAAATCAAAACAAATCAAACTTCTTTAGCTGGAAATCTTCTGAGAAGTTGTTCTCCTCCCGCTCTTCGTCAACTTAGCTTAAGCTAAATTCCACGCCGACAGAATTTTAACCCCACCAACACGGCTTCCGGCACTCTGAATCAGCGAACAGTTTTAGGACTGCGTCACCCTAGTTGGCTTCTGTGTGAGCAGATAGTTTCAGCACAACTTCTACGCTGCCTATGCACAGTAAGTGCATGGGCCTCAGTGGATCTGCGTGGAGACTGCGTCACTCTGGACTCTGCATGGCTCTTCTTCATTCTGTTGCTACGCTACCCTCTCTTGTTCAGCTTTTTGCGGCTGCTGCTGCTTTCTGCAGCAAAGATTCTTCAGTATTCTTGCAGGCCATCCAGGCTAGATCTGCAATCGCTCGGATACCATGTGAAAGTTTCTGAATTTACTAAACAGAAACCCTACTGTTAATTTTCTGATTTTTTGATTAACATCGAAGTAAAAACATCAACAGCGTACACATATAGACCTAAACTGAATACATGCACAATGACAAAGAGACACAAGATTTTCTGGACAACTGTCCCCGGAAAAACCCGATGCGGGAAAACCAATCTTCTCGCTACTGGAGGGTTTTATTATTAAGTAGAATCTAAGTACAACAAATATGGACACCAACTGGTTAACCCGACAGAGAAATAAAACTGTAGCTTTAACTCTGTTCTGGAAACAGAAAAATTGACTGATTCACACCCTCAAACGGGATTTACAGAACTCACCCTTTTTTAGTCTTCAAAAACCCCAACGCTGCTCTGAAGCCCTCTGCGTCAGATCTGCTAGCCTACGTCAGCCCCTGCACTGCTCAAGAAGGGCCTGCGTCACCCAAGACTGGGTTACGTTGCCCCTGCGTCAGCCCTGTTGGCCTCCTATTGCCTCTGTGCTGCCCTTTCTGGGCCTGTGAATGCCCTGCGTAGCACCTAAAGCCTCTGCATTGCCTCTACTAGGTTGTGGTTGCGCTGCGTAGCTATTGCCCTCTCTGCGCTGCTCAGCCTGTTGCTTCTCTACCTCTTGTTCCACTCTTGGCCTGAGATCAGATCATCCCTTCTGCCAATACTACCCCTCGTTGCAGCTTAAACACTTCTGAAAATTCTTAGCAAACCACACCCTAGAATTCCAACTTAGTCTCATTGCTCTGTCACTGTGTGTGTTCTCCAACTGACCCCAAGCCTTTCCT
The DNA here is from genome assembly GCA_034641835.2 of Pinus albicaulis. NCBI lineage: Eukaryota > Viridiplantae > Streptophyta > Pinopsida > Pinales > Pinaceae > Pinus > Pinus albicaulis. The sequence continues at coordinate 857,425,165 of CM076579.1, forward strand.
TTATACTTTTCTCGTAGTCGTGATCTAATCTTGAATCGATGGCGAAGATTAAAAGAAAGCTTGATCTGTGTGACTTAAGTCATTTTCATCACATGTTTAATTTAATTAACTTTAATCTTTTAATTTTCCTAAGTCAGACTTAGGGTCCTTAATTAAAAAGATTAATTAATTAAATATCTCTTAAACAGGATGGAATTTCTCAAATCCCTTTCTAGGTCTTGGAGATCCCATGTACTGTAGTCCCTCCACAAAGTTTGGGAGGGAGAGCACATACGAAGCTACCCCAACACTCCAAAAATCTCCACTCCAAAAATCTCACAGGTGAGAGAGCTTTCAGCTATACATGTTACATGTCATGTTATTTTGGTTAAAAAGAGTTGGGTTTTCTACAAGTTTCTTGTGAGCTTTTAGCTATACATGTTACATGTGATGTTATTTTGGTTAAAAAGAGTTGGGTTTTCTACAAGTTTCTTGTGAGTTGTTTCTGTAATTGAATAGCACTTTGCTACACATCTTTTAAAGTTCCTTTGAAATTTATGTGTTATCATAAGAAAAATATTCAAATACGTTAACCAAGTTGCAGTGATCTTCTTAGCATTTCTTGGGTTGTTATTCATGAATCATCTTGGGCTAGTGCATTGATCCAATCTGTATCCTCTGCAAGAAGAAGATCAAATTGTTATAATTGGCAGAATTATAAGTACATCCATACACTATTGAAGGGATTGTGTATCTTGCAACATACCAGGGTAATAAAGTGAACGGTTCCATGTTTTTATGAGAACGTGGCTTATGTGATAAGCCTCTGCCCTGAAAGGTGTAGAGTTATGCAACAACAAACTAACCTGCACAAATTAAACTTTCCTCCCTTTTCCAACATTCTATCCTAACACTAGTTCTTTAATCCTAGAGATACTAATTCAGAACCATGTTATAGTTCTGACTGGGTAGAGTACTAAATTATCAGAACCATGATCAATTCTACTGATATTCGATGTCAGAATAGCAGTGGTTCTAATTCTGTAATGTTCTGTAGGTTCTGTGTGAATTTCAGGTTTTGTAGATATTCTTCAACGAAATCAAGCACTACCTTACCCAGCATCACTTTGTATGGTGGCAACTATTCCATTTCAAAATTTTGTATAAAGAATGATTTAGTGAAGCAAGGGTTGTTGAAGATCATAAAGGGCAAGTAGGTTTGCTCCTAATGTTGCTGATTTGGTGATCTTTGAGGCATGTAATGGCGATGCACGCTAGAACTTAAACTTTACAGTGATTCATCATATCATTCCTCATTCAAGAACTGGAAAAGCTAACATGCTATATGAATTACAATGTAGTATCTATAAAAGATTTCAAATAAATCCAGGTATCCTGTACGTGAATAGTGTATGGAGATGTTTTCGCACTCCCACTGTATATTACATTAGTTATAATTTTCGAATCCTGTTGACCAACATTGTGGACTTTTATAGCACGTTTGCCCATTAACAAAATTATCTTATTTTAGCTACTTCTGCAAACAATTGTAGGCTTTTGAAACCTAGTAATAATGAGACTGTTGTTAATTATATGACCGACATAAAAGACTTTGTAACCAACTTCTTATGGTTGTTGATACTGTGGACCTGAAGAGATTTGGGTGCTTTGACAATAAATTGATAGAGAGATCCAAAGGATTTGGTTGCATTGACTAGCGATTGGTTAATTGAGGTGCTTCAGCCATCAAGATAGATTTGCACGGTTTCACTTGAAAAGCTCGGTGATATGTTCCTTCAAAAAGAGCAGTGCCTTAATAAATTCAAAACAAATGTTCTGATCAGGTGCTTAATGTGAAGATAAGCAAGAAGAATGGTCAAGGAACAAAATTTAAACAATGGAATTCAAAAGTAGGAAATTCAGAGTCCAGAAAACTCTTGAAGGAAGAAACTCCTTTGTTACTACTATAACAAGGAGAGACATTATGCACAAACCAGCTACAAACACAAGTGCAAACAAAATAGGAAGAAGTAGAACTTCTCCAATGTCATTGAGAAGAAGTAAAATGAGCACACACAGAAAGAGGTGCATTGATAACTTCACTCGATGTGCCAGAAACAATGAAGGATGCTCTGTACAATGACTTTAACACAACCAGACACATTGATGCAGGGGCATTAGACACTAGCCAGCAATGTAGGAGGTTTTGTCCACATGTTGTGGCTAGGAGGGTTCAAAATCATTGAATTGTAACAGCTAGGTGTCAATACCTCAACTGAATGTTTCATTTAGATTAGTTAGAGTCCATAGAAGTCGAATAGTTAGGTTCAGTCCATCTTTCATGTTTCAGTTATTTGAGTAAATTGTAATTAGGCCTTTGATTTTCTAAACGGTCCTCACCGAGGAACCGAAGAGACACATTGTAATGTATATAACTGGTACCCCTCGGATGTATTGAGGGAGGAGGAGGTTTCTGCAATAAAATTTGTGTTTTAAGCAATTGCTTCCGGTTGAATGAATTTCAGTTCCTGTTGATTATCAAACTGTCTCGAATTGATATTTGTGAGGGAATTTGTTTAACTGTGAGGCGATTTAACTCTCGCGTATATAATTTCTAATTGAACTGTTGCACAGTTCCGCATCCCTCTGTCCATTGTCTATTCGAACAAACTCTGTGAATTAAATCCCAATCGCAGGGGAGGTCTGTGTAGAGAAGCCGTGGTCGTCGAACTCTGTTTAATGGGGGTGAAATCCCGCCTAAGAGAAGTATGTTTGTTTCTCTGTGAACTGAGAGTCTCTGTCCCGAGGTTAGACCAGAATTAAATGAATAAGAAGGATAGCGCAACCCCGAAGTAACCTTGGTTAATCGCTGTTCCAAAATCGCGAGTGGATTTGCTAAACCGGACTGCCCATATCGCACTGCTTCCGCGGAGTAAGCGGTATTCCTAAATTCGGAGCGATTCCATTGAGTGTTTGACACGTGGCAAAGGCGGGACCCCTAAAACCACTTTCATTGCACGCCATCGCACGTTAACGTTTGACATCGGAGCCCGCGCGATATTGATGCATATCGTCGATCTGGAGGAAAGCCAACTGAACAGTGATCGCGTTTAGTAATAGCTCGAAGGATAACCAAGGTACGGTGCGTGTATTTGATTGGACCATTGATTATATATGTGGGCCCAAGGCCTAAGGTTGTTTGTTTAAGAAAAAGCGCCGGGTATTAATATAAAGTACGGGAGATATAATTAATTTATCAAAGGTTGCGGAGTATATTTATTTGTCAATTTCTCCGAAATTGATAAATAATATTACAAGAAGTTGTGGAAGACCACGTGGCGAGGAATTGAGTCAACTGAAAGGAAAATGCTGACAGAGCTACGCAAAGAGACCAGCTCTCCTTAGGGGCCGACTTTCAGTCTTGTTGCTGTCACACATGACTAGGAGATTAGATTGGTTTGACAGTTTGCCCCATCTAGTATGGGAGATATAATGTTTGGAGATGACAACACTGCAGTTTATTAGTAAAGGTGACACACCTGTGTTACTTCATACAAGGAAGCACCAACCTTGGATAAGTGTTATACACATCTGGATTAAAGAAGAACCTCCTGTCTGTCAATCGATTGAAAAAGTTAAATCTCAACAATAAGATTAAGCGTACTATATGTCTCATAAAAGACATTACGAATGATGATGCACCCATAGCACAAGATTACGGGTAGGATGGTCTGTCTCTCGCTCCCAAGATTGATGCTGCGTGGTTGATGGATTGCTTTTCAGATTTTGATACTTTAATTTTTCTAGTATTTTTTTCCCACATCAGTGGAATATGGTGTGTGAATTACCACAATCACACAAGCATGCTAAGCTCTCTGAAACTTAAATTTCTCCAGTTTGTCATGTGTGTAGATTGAATATGTTGCATGAATTACCACAAATACATGCTAAGCTCTGTGGTGCATGTAATTGCGGCAAGCAAACATGCAACAGCTTTCCCACTGGGAAGACATGGCACACAACATCAGTATTTGAACTTGTACATACTACATACTAACCTGTGCAGACCCATAAATAGACCATCCGTACGAGATCAATCATACTTGATGACCTTCATAAATGATTATGTTATAATGCATGGATTTACTTCCCTGAGAAGAAATCGAGTGTATTTGAACATCTAAAGAGTTAAAGGCTTCTGCTTAAAAAAAAGTGATAAATATCTCAAGGCATTGAAATCTAATATTGGTGGAGAGCACAGCACTAATGAGATTGACTCATTTTGCAGAGAGCATGGTATCAAGTGGCAATTCACAATCCCCGCCGGAGCAGAATATAGAATATAATTGTGGAGGCATTACATCGATTTTGTTTATGTTTGTAATCAATGACCTGGGATAAGGATTTAATTTTTTAAATTACCCCAGATTTTGCAATGTGGGGCAAGCCTCAATAGCATGTCATTTCACATAAAAGTTGTAAACTATGCACACACTGTAACTTTGTGTGTGCACAAAAGATATGGAAACAAGAAAACCAAGTCCAATCAAAGAGAATGTGAAACATTCTATTGAAAATCTGGATGATACATGCAGAAAAGGAAAAATAGAAACCACCATCAATGACTTACAAATGCAACGTCTATCCTGTGATCCTATAATTGAGATTCCACGATCAAAACTTCTCAATCAAATAGCTTATTTGATTGACATCATCATGAACAAAACCTTAATAACTACATCCTGAATAGTTACTCAAATCCGACTTTCACTATACATTTAAGTTTTCCAGAATACATCTAACCATGTTACACTATATCTTGCTACAAATAAAGGGAATGCAAGCAGCAAATACCTTCTACTGATATAAGGGATAAAAAAGGGAGAAATCCCAAGAAAACCATTTGTATGCAATTAGAATAATATAACTTCCCAAGACCATCATTAAGTTTGTTTCAATTTGCAAAAGCCATGGAAAATGTGCCTACCAAACATGCAGCATAAGCTTTTCCCGCAATTCCTTTAGTGGATGTGCATCCTTGATTAGATGTGCATTCAAGTTACGATGCAATGTGCGCAATAACAACTTTTCTGCCCGCAATAATCTCTGCGGCACAAAAATCAATTACAATTTCACAAAAATCAATTACAATTTAACAAATACATAGAAACAAATTTTCTTCCTCTTGTAACATTTATAATACAAAGATCAAATACACTCAATTTCATAAAGAACCAATCTTTAGAATTGAATCAATACACATAATTAAAACAATAGCATTTAACTTAAACTCAAGCATGCATGGAACCCAAGTATTATCACCTTATCAAGTTGTATATGTCCTATTAGTGGAGCCCTGAGTAAAGATTCCTGCCATCTGCTTTGGTATCTACAACATTAATTATAATTAGAGAAGTTTGAAGAGGGTTCAACCGAGTATAAAAAAATTCTATAAATTGAAAACAACAAACAAGGCAACACATTGAGAATGAACATTAGGTAATAATTCTAACATGCTCTTATGATATATTATAAAGAAATTTTTCAGTAATATGTTAAATTTTCAATATAAGTATTGTTACAAATGTAGTTTTACTATATAATCATATTCCGGGTTCCCTCATCCCGGACTAGGGATATTACTTTGATCCCAAAATGTAAGATTGTTATTGCTAGCTAATTGAGACCTTTGGACCTAGTTCAAGTTCGTGTTCAAGATCAATGACAATGACGTTTGACAATATAATCATATACTTTGATCCCAAAATGTAAGATTGTTATTGCTAGCTAATTGAGACCTTTGGACCTAGTTCAAGTTCGTGTTCAAGATCAATGACAATGACGTTTGACAATATAATCATATTCCCTCATCCCGAATTAACTATAGTACTTGATCCCAAAATGTAAGATTGCTATTGCTAGCTCATTAAGACCTTTGGCACCTAGTGCAAGTTCACGTGCAAGTTCGGTAAGCAGTAACCATAAGGCTTGACAATGCAAAGATATATATATTATTTCAAACCATAATTAAAAATATATGATAAAAATGAAAATTGCATGCTAAAATGGAACATGTATTTCGAAAATATCACATCATTTTTAAAACTTTAGGGGTTTAGATTAGGTTTTCTAAATCAAGGTTTTATTCTCTATATATAATTCGATGCCTTCAATAAAAACATATAATAAAAATGAGAATTTCATGCCAACATTGACCATATATTTCTATATTCTTTTTTTTAGGCTAAGCAAGTGAGACCACCCACGGGGGACGAGGGATTTGAACTGGTGACCTATCACAAGGAATGTCTTAACAATACACCCATTCACCATCAAGCCAAAACCATAGGCACATTGAACATATATTTCAAAAATCTCACTATCACAAGCAATGTCTAAATAATACACCCATTCACCATGCACCCATTCACCATCAAGCTAAAACCATAGGCACATTGAACATATATTTCAAAAATCTCATCTTTTTAAATCCCTAATGGACAAAACACAGAAATACAAAGCCAAAGCACAAAAATATAAAGCCAACGTAAAAGTTGTTTTTGACAAAAGAGCAAAACAACAGCTATTTCAATAAAATGACTTGGTATTGCGCTGGGATGCAAGAAGAAAAGACCACGGAAAGCATGGTAAGTTTGACAACTTGTGGTTTGGGCCATTCAAAATTGCTCAAGCTCTGGAAAATAAAACATTCCTACTAAAGAATTTAGATCACTGGAGGTCTAGCCATTGGTCATTTTCTCAAAAAGTTTTTGTTTGATAAGTCGATCAGTCTTTCCATTGTAAATATCCGGAGTGATGTTTCAATAAAACTCCATGCCCAATGGTATTTGTGTCTGTAAATAGAGTCAATCTTGAGTTCAATCAATAAAAGTCAATTCCTGTCATTAGCTTCTAAAATTCAAAAGCCCTGAGAGTTTAAGGCACTGAATCTACAGTCCTTGAAGCCTCACATGGAGGACTTCATCCCCAATAGGAACCAATGTTAGCACTATAATTTTTCAAAGTTTGGTCATCATTTAAAAGATGTGTCTTTGATCCTCTCTCGTCTCCTAACCTATGGATGAAGGCCCTGAAGGGTTAAAATGTGTATTAGTTTTTATCATTTTTTAACAAACCCAAAAAAAATTGAGTCCAATAGTTTGTATGTGTCATAGAGTCATTAGGTTAAATTTTCTTTTAAACAAGTCTTTTAACTACTTTGAGCAGTTAAGGTCATGAATTTAGTTTGAGAAATCTTATTTATTCACAATGATATTTTCTATCAAAGGCCTGAGGACAAAATGTCAAAGCTATTAGTTATTTTAGGAATAACACAGAAATAGCTAACTTTTCTAAAAAGGTAGCTATTTTCTTCAGAAAATCTGGTTTCACAAGCAACACAGAAATAGCTACCTTTTTCAAAAAAAGGTAGTTAATTCCTACAAAATAGGTACAAGGAGGTAAAGAGGCATTACTTAGATGAAAAGACACTGCTCTTGGAATAATTGCAGGTCTGCTAAAACGAGAGGTATTACTCTTCTGAAAGGTGGCTATTTCTAATTGGAAGATTCAGTAAAGGAGTTGGCTATTTTATTCACTAAGGCTAGTCAAATCTAATGCTACTGATTGAAGGCGAAATATATGAAGGTTGAGGTACGAGTAGCTATTAGTTTATTATTCATTGGAATGAAATGTTCGGTGGAATGAGTTGGAACCATAATTTAAATCATTTGATTTCGTGTCACTCTCTCTTACCGTGATTTAGGGCATGCAGAGCTTTGTTTCCATTTAACGTCGAAAGCTACAACAAACAGTTTCTTATCCTTAAGCAAAATAGTTTGTTACCTTGTGCCAGCAGTTAGGGCTTCGTGGAGGGTTGGTGTTCCTTGTTTTAAAGGTGTGCATTAGTGGTTAAGTTAATTGCTAACAGAATGGGTAAGGGCAGTAAGATGAACCGTTCAAAACCAGCCAATACCTATTTCGTTGATCATCGTGCAAAGCCACAATTCCAAACAGCAAGGTGATATCATTTTTTAAAGAAGTTTTTAGGAGAAAATGTTGCAGTTGCTCTAGGGTCTCGGACCTTAAGGATCTCATAGACTATCATTACAAGAGCTACCTAAACATTAGCTACAGGTGAGTCCTGGTATCAGAGAAAAACCTTGCTTAAAGCAGATTTGAATCCATATCTTAAGACTGAGCATTAAAATATAGATTGGACCCCTACTGTTCACATTTCTTATTTTAGGCCTAAGTGGCAAGATGTTATTACCACTGTGCAACGTTATATTACCTATGAATGCAGGTTTTCCACTGTGCAACAATATCAGATGAGGTTTCTAGCTCACATCTTGGGCTCTAAACCTATGAACTTACCATTTTTCCTTTATAAATCTCTGTTGAGAATGTCTCAAAAAATACAGAGAACCCTAGACTATTCTCTTGACAATATTATCACAGGGGTTTAATCAAAATGTTGGTGGTTTATCATCTAAGAAAGAAGAGAACTGCATGGGAAAAGTTTTTAGCAGATGAAAGTTTCAGCAGTGTTAACTCGAGGAGAAAGGTAGGAAGGCCTTTATGGCAAAAGGCCAAGGGCAGCAATCAAGCCTTGCACCTACATTGACCCCTTCACAAACTGGTCAATCTTCTACACCATCTAGCAGACAGACAAGGAACTCAGCTAGGAGAGCTAGAGTTCAAACCACCACTCCTATAGGAGTTTTGTTGAGATGTGTAGAAGAAGTCGAGTCAAAAAAATTATGTCAGAGATACATGCAGAGGTGTGTGGTGGACATTTATATTGGAAATCTACCGCAAAAAAATTCTAAGAATTGGCTATAATTGGCCAACTCTTTTCTCTGATGTTTTTGCTAAAGTCAGCGCTTGCACTGAGTGTCAAAAGTTTGTTAGAAAGCGGAAGTTGCTCCCACTACCTCTCATTCCCATTTCAGCAAATGCTCCTTTCCAACAGTTGGGGCTAGACTTCATTGGTGAGATTCATCCGCCATCATCAGGATGGCGGCACAGGTGGATTCTTACTGTTGAAATTTGGTTACCGGACGACAAGTGGTTCCCTAAGGCTTTGATCTTTGGCCTAGGGAAAAGTGTCCAAAAGAATTTAATTTTTCTCCTAAAGTGGCTTTAAAAAGTAAAATCTAATTTAAAAGTGACTTTAAGTGAAAAATTTACTAAAGTCTAATTTTAAAGTGACTTTAATAAAGTTAATGTAAAATTAGAAAGGAAAAGAGACTTTGGAAATAAATGACTAAATGGGTTTTTATTAAAGTGGGGTGAATTAAAAAATAGAAAGTGAGATTTAAATGAACATTTAATCTCAGCCCTAGATCTAAAGCTATTTCAGCGATTGGATTTGGGGATAACCCAAAAGTCACTTAAAGTTCTATTAAAAGAGGAAAAGGAGAGAAAAGGTCATTCATTCATTAATTCTTTCATCTGCAGATTGAGAGAAGGAGAAAGCTGAAGAGAATTTTCTGAGCAGTGAGAAGAAGGAGGGTTCCAGCACTAACTTTCAACAAATCCGTACAGCAAGGCAAAGCACAAAGTTCGAGGCAAGTGGGCACGAATTTCGAGGAGAGAAAACTGCATATTTCGAGGGACATCGTACAGCCATTCCGGCACTGTTTTCGAGGTTGTTCGTACAGTTTTGAAGGTTGTAATTTCTGCTGTAATTTTTTTGTTTTGTGGGCACGGAAACCGAGGTGGAGTTTGGCATGGTTTTCAAGATAAGTTTTGTTTCGAAGTTGTTGTAATTTTTTTTGCTGTGTAAATTTCTGCATCACTGTAAAAGCAATATTCAAAAAATAAAGAGAAGCTTTCGAACTGGTTTTCCCCAAGAGTTGTAGGGGGGTTTTCTAGGGTCATGTTGACCAAAAATCACTGTGTTAAAATGTTTTGTGTGGCTGTTTTAGTCTGCTAATTTTTATTTCTGCAATTTCCAGCACTGTGAAAGTTTTCCAGAATGTGTTTTCAGAAAATATTTATTTTCCACCTTGTTGAATATAAGGCTATAGGAAAGGGCATTTAACTATTTGGAGAAATAAGGTGAAACTGAAAACCGGGGTGGGAAAATAGAAATTTCTACACGGTATCGGAGCTTGGGTGCTGAAAGTGCAGTTTGGGACAGCAAAGAGAAAAATTACGCTGATTTTTCTCACTCAGAAAATTTATCTTTACTACAGCAGTGCTATTTTCAGTTTTTAGGACAGCAAGCATGTCATTGGGATTGAGGGTGGAAGATAGGTTGGATGGGCATAATAATTACAGCGTTTGGAGAGAAAGAATGCAGAGCATCTTTGAGGAGGGAGAAGTCTAGGATATCATGGTTCATACCCAACAGCACCCTGTTAATGTGCCTACTGATGCTGTTCAGTTGGCAGCATTTAATAAAAAGAATAACAAGGGAAAAAGGCTAATTCTGGATGGTATTAAAGACCATGTGATTCCTCATGTGAGAGGAAAGAGACATGCTCATGAGATGTGGTCTGCCTTGACAAATCTCTACCAGAGTACCAATGAGAACAGAAAGATGGTCCTAAGGGAGAAGCTGAAGACCATTAAGATGGGGAAGAATGATAGTGCAACTAGTTATCTCACAAAGATAACTAATGTGAGAGATGCATTGGCAGCAGTTGGAGAGGTCATTCCAAACACTGAGTTGGTGCGGATTGCAGTGAATGGCCTTCCTACTTCATGGCTGAATTTTGTTGATGGGGTCTCATTCCAAACACTGAGTTGGTGCGGATTGCAGTGAATGGCCTTCCTACTTCATGGCTGAATTTTGCTGATGGGGTTTGTGCACGTGAGACCCTTCCCACATGGGAGAGGTTTTGGGATGATTGCATTCAGACAGAGATCAGAAAGAGTCAGCTTGAGGCAACCCAGCCAGTTGAGCAAGATAAGGATGTAGAATTGTTGGCTGGAGGCAAGAGAGGCAAAGGCAAGAAGCATGCTTCCACAAGTGGTGGTGGGGGCAAAGGCAAAGGTAAAGGTAAACAGGAGAACACGCAGAAGGACTACTCCAAAGTGAAGTGTTGGAGTTGTCAGAAGATGGGACACTATGCAGTTGTGTGTCCGGAGAAGAAGAAGAAGGGGAAGAACCAGACCATGGCAGCACCGACAGAGATTGAGGACATTTCAGATAGATTTGACTAAGAGTTTGGGTTCAGTGCTTGTGAGTCCACTAGTGCAGGATCACCTGCCACGGAGGTTCAGAGGGAGCATGCATTTCCATCGACTAGCGGAGCTTTTTCAGGTATCTGGTATGTGGACAGTGGGGCTTCACGTCATATGACAGGAGTCCGTGAGTACTTCTCAGAGCTTTCAGAGAGTCGCACTAATATAGAGGTAGTACTCGGTGATGACAGTGTTGTTAGAGCAGTCGGTGTAGGGACACTGACATTTGATAGGAAACCCAAACCTCCCTTGAAGGTGTCAGATGTCTTATGTGTGCCAGGGATGAGGAAGAACCTAATATCCATCTCAGCATTGGAGGACAGAGGGTATGAGATATTGTTCAAGAGAGGACAAGTGCTGATATATCCCAGGGGTACTCCAGCTGAGTCAACTAGAGTGATAGGTGTACGCCATGCAAAGGTGTACAAGTTTGCATTTCAGCCCCTTATGGCATTGAGCAGTAGCACCAACAGCAGAGCTAGCAGTTCTGAGCTGTGTGAGATTTGGCACCGCAGGATGGGGCACATGTATCATGAAGCCTTGAGGACATTGCGGGAGATCACTACAGGTGTGCCGGATTTCAGTACTGATCACATTGATACATGCAAAGGATGTGCGATAGGGAAGTTTGTCAAATCCCCTTTTCCCAGCAGTGACAGCAAAGCAACTGGGATACTTGATTTGATTCATTCTGATGTGAGCGGTCGGATGTCTCATGTTTCCTTGAGTGGATATGAGTATTATGAGTTATTCATTGATGATCACTCCAGGAGGACCTGGATTTATTTCTTGAAGACCAAGAGTGAGGTCTTCACGCGGTTTCAGGAGTTTAGAGCTCTTTTGGAGACACAGACAGGTCGAAAGATCAAGTCCCTGAGGTCGAATAATGGAGGTGAGTACACCCTTGGAGAGTTTGTTGAGTATTGTGTGGAGGCAGGCATTAGGAGGGAGTTCACAGTTCCTTACAACCCCAGCAGAACGGGGTTGCGAAGAGGAAGAACAGATCCATCATTGGGGCTGCCAAAGCCATGTTACATGATCAGCGGTTACCTTTGTTTTTATGGGCAGAGGCCCGCAATACTGTTGTGTACTTGCAGAACAGGAGTCCGCATCATGCCTTGGGGCATGTCACTCTAGAGGAGGCTTTTTCTGAGAAGAAGCCTGATGTTGGTCACTTCCGTATCTTTGGGTGTATTGCATACTCCTACATACCCAAGGAGAAGAGGACCAAGCTAGAGCCCACCGCAGAGAAGGATATCTTTGTGGGCTATAGTGAGACCTCGAAAGCCTTTCGGGTCTATATTCTTGCTTCGAGGAAAGTTGTTATCAGGCGGGATGTGAGATTCGAGGAGGATCGGGCTTTCAGGAGGTCACGGGAGTTAGAGTATCTGGATCAGCCAGACCCTCAACAGCAATTGAGTCAGTCACAGAGATCCAGTGGGCAAGGATCAGAAGGATCCAGAGGTACATCTATGACAATGTTTGTTCCGTCAGTGAACATTGGCTCGCAGAGTCAGAGGCGTGGTGCTTTGGGCAGCATGCAGAGCAGTCCACAGAGCATTTCACTAGGGAGTCCACTGATGGACAATTCACACGGTACTTCAGCATCTACATGTTTAGGTTCAGGCAGGAGGACAGCAGAAAAACAGTCAGGAGTTCAGACTTCTAATGAGGAGGGGGAGTTTCATTCTCCAGTGGGAGAGGTGTGCTCAGGGAAGAGGAAGCCCAAGTGGCTTCAAGATACCTTGAGAGAGGCCACATCTGTTGCTGCACCTAAGAGGTCGGTCAGAGAGAGCAGACCACCTGAGAGGTTTTGTAGCTATATGGCAATGTTTGCCAACATCATTGACTCTGAGCCTTCTAGCTATGAGGAGGCAGCTAGCCAGCAAGTGTGGAGAGAGGCCATGCAGGAGGAGTATTCTTCGATCATGAAGAATGATGTTTGGGAGGTGGTGTTGAGGCCTGAGGGCAAATCCGTGATGACTTCCAGATGGCTTTACAAGGTAAAGCATGTTGCAGATGGCTGCACTGAGAAATTCAAAGTGAGGTTTGTGGCTAAAGGGTTCTCCCAGGTAGAGGGAGTAGATTATGAGGAGACCTTCGCTCCTGTGGCTCGATATACTTCGATTCGCTCCATTATATCAATAGCAGCAGACATGGGTTGGAAGATCCACCAGATGGATGTGAAGACCGCATTTCTCAATGGCTTCATACAGGAGGAGGTGTACATTGAGCAGCCACAGGGCTTTGAGGTGCATGGGAAGGAGTCACATGTATGCAGACTGAAGAAGGCCCTTTATGGCCTGAAGCAAGCTCCCAGAGCTTGGTACTCCAGGATAGATACATACTTGCAGGAGATGGGTTTCACAAAGAGTGAAGCAGATCCGGACTTATACTTCATTGTGATAGGTGAGGAGCCTCTCATTCTGGTACTGTATGTGGATGACTTGATCATTACGGGTGCAGAGAGACTCATAGAGCACTGCAAGAGAGATCTTGCATTGGAGTTTGAGATGAAGGACATCGGCTTGATGCATTACTTTTTGGGTTTGGAGGTGTGGCAGGAGGAGGGGCATTTCTTTCTAGGGCAGGGGAAGTATATTGTGGACATCCTTGGCAGATTCCACATGGAGGATTGTAGACCCATGTCGACACTAATGATCACCAACTGGAAGAAGCTTCATGCTTCGGATTCCGAGTTGGTGGATCCCACATTGTACAGACAATTGATTGGTTCCTTGATGTATTTGGTCAACACCAGACCAGATATATGTTTTACAGTCAACACGATGAGTCAGTTTATGTGTGAGCCTAGGAAGGTTCACTGGTTTGCCACAAAACACATTTTGCGATACTTGCAGGGGACAGTGGAGTATGTTCTGGATTATAGGCAGGGGGATGGGGTGAGATTGGCAGGTTACACTGATCTTGATTGGGCAAGTTGTGCTTCTGATTAAGTTCAGCGGAAGCAGAGTAAATGGCAACCAGTCTAGCTAGTTGTGAGGCCATCTGGCTTCGCAAGATGCTGTTTGGCTTATTTGGTCAGCTGTTGAGACCTTCAGTGATTTACTGTGATAATCAAAGTTGCATTAAACTCACAGAGAATCCAATATTTCATGATCGGTCAAAGCATATCAACATTAGACATCACTTCATCAGAGACTATGTGCAGAAGGGAGCTGTGAAGCTCAAAAATATTCCCACTGATGAGCAGGTTGCAGATATTCTTACCAAAGCCTTACCACGGGGCAAGCATGTCTACTTAAGAGATAAGATGGGTGTGGTGAGGAACACCTTCCTCGGTAAGAGGAGTGTTGAAATTTGGTTACCGGAGGACAGGTGGTTCCCTAAGGCTTTTATCTTTGGCCTAGGGAAAAGTGTCCAAAAGAATTTAATTTTTCTCCTAAAGTGGCTTTATAAAGTTATAAAGTAAAATCTAATTTAAAAGTGACTTTAATTGAAAAAGTTACTAAAGTCTAATTTTAAAGTGACTTCAATAAAGTTAATGTAAGATTAGAAAGGAAAAGTGACTTTGGAAATAAATGACTAAGTGGGTCTTTATTAAAGTGGGGTGAATTAAAAAATAGAAAGTGAGATTTAAAAGAGCATTTAATCTCAGCCCTAGATCTAAAGCTATTTCAGCGATTGGATTCGGGGATAACCCAAAAGTCGCTTATAGTTCTATTAAAGGAGGACAAGGAGAGAAAAGGTCATTCATTCATTAATTCTTTCATAAGTAGATTGAGAGAAGGAGAAGGAGAAAGTTGAAGAGAATTTTCTGAGCAGTGAGAAGGAGGGCAGCAGTACTAACTTTTAGCAAATCCGTACAACAAGACAGAGCACGAAGTTCAAGGCAAGTGGGCACGAATTTCGAGGAGAGAAAACTATAGATTTCGGGGGAGGTCGTATAGCCATTCCGGCACTGTTTTCGAGGTTGTTCGTATAGTTTTGAAGGCTATAATTTCTACTGTAATTTTTCTGTATTGTGGGCACGAAAACCGAGGTGGAGTTTGGCACGGTTTTCTAGATAAGTTTTGTTTCGAAGTTGCTGTAATTCTTTTTGCTGTGTAAATTTCTGCATCACTGTAAAAGCAATATTCAGAAAATAAAGAGAAGCTTTCGAACTAGTTTTCAATATTCAGAAAATAAATAGAAGCTTTCGCACTGGTTTTCCCCAAGAGTTGTAGGGGGTTTTTCTAGGGTCATGTTGACCAAAAATCAATGTGTTAAAATGTTTTGTGTGGCTGTTTTAGTCTGCTGATTTTTATTTCTGCAATTTCCAGCACTGTGAAAATTTTCCAGAATTTGTGTTTTCAGAAAATATTTATTTTCTAGCTTGTTGAATTTAAGGCTATGGGAAAGGGCATTTAACTATTTGGACAAATATGGTGAAACTAAAAACCGGGGTGGGAAAATAGAAATTTCTACACTTACAGCCACAGAATATTTCACCAAGTGGATTGAGGCCATTCCAACTAGAAACGCCACTGATATGGTAATAATTAAATTTGTGTTGGAAAATATTATGTCTAGATTTGGTTGCCCTTAAAAGTTGTTGATTGACAATGCAATGGCTTTTAAATCTGCCAAGATGAACAATTTCTATCACAAGTATAATATTGATTTGACTCATTCTACACCTTATTACCCCCAAGGTAATGGATTATCTGAGTCATCGAACAAACAAAACCTTGGTAAGAATCATAAAGAAGATGATGCCAGAAAACAAAAGAAATTAGGATACTCGACTAGTTCATGCTCTTTGGGTAGATCTCGAGCTCTAACCCTATGAACTTACCATTTTTCCTTTATAAATCTCTATTGACAATGTCTCAAAAAATGCAGAACCCAGACTATTCTCTTCACAATCTTTATCACAGGCATTTAATCAAAATGTTGGTGGTTTATCATCTAAGAAAGAAGAGAACCACATGGGAAAAGTTTTTAGCATATGAAAGTTTCAACATTGTTAGCTAAGGGAAAAGGGTAGGAAGGCTTTCAAGGCAAAAGGACCCAAGAGCAGCAGTCAGGCCTTGCACCTACATTGACCCCTTCACAAACTCGTCAATCTTCTACACCATCTAGCAGATAGACAAGGAACTCAACTAGGATATTTGGAGTTCAAACCACCACTCCTATACCTACAGTGCAACTAGCCAAGGAAGTTTACACTTGAAGACTACCTAAGGAGCCACAGACCTTGTGGTCTTTCAAGCAGAAGCATGCAAGCAAACTTAAACAAAAGGCCACCCTACCTGACAAGAATGCTATTTCTAAAGGCAAGGAAGAGGTAGCTTCCTCTTCAAAGAGTAAACACAGGAGAACACTTATTTTGTTAGAGGGATCTTCAGTGGAAGTCAGCCCTGAAACCTTAACACCAAGCCCTGTTCTAGAGACTAGACAAGAGAATCAAGAAGACAATGCCACTCCAGCACCAAAGGAACCTACACTGGCAGAAGTATTTTCCTCTCTCAAAACATTGGCTAAGGGGAATAGTAAAGTTTCAAAGACTACAACAAAAGAACTAGCCCAGCTTTACTCATATCTCAGGTCATTAGCCAAAGGAAAGAAGAAAGCCATAATCCACTCATACTCATCTTTTGAGGAAGATAGCAGTGAAACAGAGTTTGAAGAAGGGAAATCAAGCAAAGTTATCCATGGAAGAAAGAGGCCTTCATACATTCCTAATCCATACATACAAAGGCCTCATACCAGACCAAAGAACAAGAACAAGCTCATGCTAGCAAGCAAATTGATAGTCAACCCTGCTCTCAGAGATGAGATAATAAATATAGACAAAAGTCAAGGAAGAAGACTCGAAAGAAAAAGCAAGTACCAAAGAGAAAACCAAACAAGAGGGTCACTCAGGTATAAGCTATTAGAATTTTTGCATCTTTACTAGATCTTTGATGATGGAATGTCTAAAACAATGAAAATTTGACCAATCATATCATTTTTGGCTTATCTACATAATTTTCAAAAATAGCTACCCTTTCCATAAAAGTAGCTATTATTTTCAAAATTTGTATAAGAAGGTGAAAAGGTTGCTTTTTGGTTCTGGTTTCGAAGAATGACACTAAGTGGTGATAAAATGAATGCAACCTCAATGGTAATGGTCTTTTACCCAAGTGTCATCCAGTCAAGCTATCTTTGAGATGTCATATTCAGTTGGTTACTCCTACACTTTTGTGGATAAAGGTCCAGGTGTCCTTTTCAGTGGGCAGTTGCACTATTTGTGGAGGCAGTTTTTCCAGAAAACGAGGAGCACCCAGCCACCTCAACTCGGCCATTTCGAGCTCCATACTGTCATGTTTTGTCTTCATTTGTATTTCAGACTACTTTTCTGTTATGTTTAAGATAAACTTTACTATATATAGAGGATTGTAAAAAAGTCTCTAAAACTTAATTGCACTTTTTGTAAAAGCTTCAACAAAACATCTTCTTGTATATATACTATGTAAAGCAATGAAGAAAGGGTTCGTTGGTTGTTCATCTTATTGTATACTGTGTTGTATATTTTTGAGTATATAATATATCCAGATGCACTCTTGAGGACTCACAAACTGTATGGTGTGTGTATTGTTTTCCATTATGTTTTTACATACCTTATCTATCTTTCAAGATTTATTCTAAAAGTTCTATCTCATGTTTTTATCAATCTTGTGAACCTCCAAGACATATTGATCTTTTTTTGTAAGTCTTGTTCCAAGCTTTCTTGATTCAGTATGAATTGGAGATTGTTCATAAGGTTGAATTAAATCTTGCCTTACGTTCTTGTAATTCTTTTGATCTAGCATGCATGTTGATATGTTTTTGTCAATCTTGTTCATCAAGCATTCCTGATTCGTAAGGTCATGTTAGACAGAAGTATTCCTTGTAATGGTATTTTTAAAATGTAAAGTGAAACTTTTGTAATTCTTTTAAAGCATTCTTTCACTATACATTTCAAATCTAGAATTTGTATCACCCTTTCTTCTTCGTGTGCTTTTGTTTTACATAACCACTGTTTGTCTTCCATTCTTCTAACCATCAACCTACAAACTCAACCTTGCTACCACATCATGCACCAATGCCCTCATATGTGAGAGAGATTCTTGTTGGCTCAAAACCCCTTTCAGTGTGTGTAAGTTCCAAACACTTTCCAAAAAAACATAATCCGATTATAAGAAAATCCCTTCAGCTTAAGATGTATTTGGTCAGGCGCTTGTTACAATCCAAGTGTTGATTCCAGCGCTAACAGGACTCCATGGATCCCCACCGATGTCCAGAGATAGAGATCCACATTTGGGACGAGGATGATGCACTTGGTACGCTATGCCCAGCAGGCCCCACAAGAGCACTACACACTTGGCAGGTATCCCAGGACTTGTAGGATGATGTGGCAGCGTTGATTCCATCATTTAAGCCCTTACAAATGATCTACAAGCATCTTCGACTCATATGGAGACCCATTGGGTCATTGGTGTGCCCACACACCCATTGGGAGCACCACAGGTCTACTACTTGGAGAACAAGGGGCCACACCCTTGTCCATCACATTTTGATGATTTTATTCTCATTAAGGCACCTCTGGACATTATCATGCCTCTTGGAGGGCCCCACGACACGCATATATTATTGATTTTATTCATCAATATGGCACTTTTGGACATTATCATGCCTCTTGGAGGTCCCCAAGACACGCATATATTATTATTTGACCCCCTGAGAGGTTTATTAATTCTTTTATGAGCTAGTTTGGTGGACTTGTCACCAAAAGTTGGTTTATTTGCACAGTATTTTATTTTTAGGGGCTAATGTAGGCTCATTGCCTAAATCGAACTCATAAGTGGTGTATAAATAGGATTAAATGGAACTCCTAAGTGGTGTATAAATAGGATTAGTTGGATTCATTTGTATCATCACTTGACTTGGGATCTCTCAATCTTCAGGGAACTTCGCATTTTTCCTTAGAGGACTTTTTTTGGATGATGGATGAATTTTGATGTATGGATTTGGGCTAGAAATAGCTTCTTATTTGCAAATGTGACGCTGGTTGGATATACTCTTTAACATTGTAAGTGCAAATTTAATGCTATTTTTCTTCTCTTTGCATACTATTGGATTTCACTATAATTAGGGTTGGATATACTCTTTAACATTGTAAGTGCAAATTTAATGCTATTTTTCTTCTCGTTGCATACTATTGGATTTCACTATAATTAGGGCTAATTGTTGCACGTATGAAATATGGAATTATGTGTCTAATTAGCTTATTCTATGTATGCTCCATTGTTAGATGAATGAAATGTCCTAGAGATCATGTATATCTTGATAAGCTTGCACCATTTGTATGAAGTATAAATGCATGAAAGTAACTTTTCTTCTCTTTCCTCTAACATTGGACGAAGTTGACTTTTTTGGGCTTCCTTAAACGAGAAACTGAATCCTTCTTCATTATTATCATTGACTCCATATCCCCAGAGAATCAGGCACTGGTCACTCAAAAAAGGTTGATCATTTTCTCTCTTTTTCATATTTTTCCCTTTTTCCCTAGGTTGATCATTTTCTCTCTTTTTCACATTTTTCCCTTTTTTCCTTAGGTTGATCATTTTCTCTCTTTTTCACATTTTTCCCTTTTTTCCTTAGGTCTAACCCCATTAGGTCACCTAGGGCATCAATTTCTTGGGAATTTAGCCACAGGAAAACTTTGATCTCTTGGATACAACTACGTTGGTGGTTCCCCTCACTCTCCTTCGAATTTGGAGCAATTCGGACGATGGAATCTTCGAATACCCCAAGCCCTAGCTCTAGGATTAAGTTTTTCCTAGTTGTTCCCAAGCCTAGAAACTAGTAGGATCAATTTGGCATCGTTGGAAGAAAATTCTTGTTTGATCCCTTCCCCACACCATGGCCAAGTTAAGAACATCACCTTGGCCAAGTTAAGAACGTCATTGGGTGCCAAAATCCATCCTCTAACCTAGGTTGGGTCCACTTGTCCTCGTGTTGTCCCATTCTTTATAAAAACTTATTTATCAAGGACTACTCGAGAATCCAAGTTCCTAAAGGATTTTAGGGATTGCGAACGTCCTTTGTAAATCTTATTCTTCTACCTCAACTCTCCAATCCTCATCCCTTCTCCCTAAACGATCAAGTCCCTTGCTTAAAAGGCAAGCAAGTCCCATTCTTCATTCTATCTTAGGAAAAGGGTTTCTAGGGTCACCTCACACCTATTCATTGATCTATACTTTAGAAGTGACTTCCTAAGCTACCGAGTCTCCTGCCATCGATAACAGTCTGTAAGAGTAGGGAGTCCTAGCTGTGGTGACAATGGGCTAAGTCTCCATTGTTGCCCTCGACCTAGTAGTTGCCCTCATAGGAACCCCTCTTAGGTCCCCTGCTGGTTTGAGTGGTAACATGTAGCCTCCCTGTTAAGCCCCTATATTAATAGTGTAGTCCCTTATTATGTTAGTCTAAACCCCCTTATTATTATTGTTGTACCCCTGTAACCCCCATATTGTTATTATTGTGCCCTTATATTATTATTCTTAGGTCGGCTAGGATTACATTGTGGCCCCATGGACTCCTATATATAGAAAGGAGGTTTTGTCATTTGTATCATCCAAGAATTTTTCATTCATGTAATGTATTAAAGGTTGCCCCCTCGAAGTGGCTTATTTCCAAGGCATTGATATCTCTTTTCTTCTCTTTTTGGAGCTGGTTTCACAACATTTGGTATCAGAGCTTTGAGATTCTAGGGTTTCGCTGCTCCAAACAGGTCATCGTGGCATTTTCGCTATAATTTTTTTCTACGAAGGTTCAGAATCTGAAATTTTTAGAATGCGAAGCCAAAATCCTGAGGAACATCGTCGCAAAATTTTAGAGCTTGGTTCGCAATATTTTTGGAGATATGATTTGTGCAAGTTAGGTCATTCTGCAGGCTCCTGAATTTAACCTAAACAGGTCATCGTGGTATTTTCGTAATAACTTTTTTTCTACGAAGGTTCAAAAGCTGAAATTTTTAGAGTGCGAAACCGCAATCCTGAGGAACAGCGTCGCAACATTTTAGATATTGGTTCGCAATATTTTCAAAGATATGATATCTTTTTGAGGCTTCTGAATTTCATCTCAAAGAGCTGATCGTGGGAAAATCTTCATAGCTCTCTCTCTGAGCATCGGATTGGAATGCTGTAAAAAGTGGTCGCAAATACACAGACTGTAGTTTTCAGTCTATCAATTTCAGAGCCAAAGGAGGAAACAGTGACACGTGGCCAGTCGTACAAGTTCGCTCTACTGAACCAGTCCAAAATTGGGTCATTGTGGGAGATTGGACATAACTTTGCCTTGAAGAATCCAAATCAGATCAGACCTATGGCATTTGAAAGAATATTCAGATGGCTACTACAGGGCTCAATTCAGATATTGAGGATCCGCAATTATAAAGATAATTCAATTTCAATATCGAGCTCCTCAAAAGCAAGAAAAAAGTGTGTATTTGGTTTTTAAAATTGCATAACGTTTGTTTGAAAAAGAAGTTTGAAGTGATTCCAAGGGCATATTGAAGAATTTTTATCATTAATGGGTTCTATAATGCCTCCAAAAAATAATTCCATACCCATTAAGCCCTCAAAAAGCTTTACTATGATGCATGAAGAAGAAGAATTGCAGTATGAGATATCAAAATTACAGTACCAAATGCAACAAATTTCGATCTTACGAAGAGCAACCGAAGATGACATAGATGGTTTAAAAGCAGAAATGGAGGCTAAGTTGGATGGTTTGAAGGATCAAATAATAGCCAATATGGATGATATATTAGTGGAAGATCACATCGAGCATCAACAACAAGTTCTCCAACTCTTGAAGGATAACCTAACTTTGGTACAGAATCTAATGAAACAAGAGGAAGATCAACATCACATCAAAACAAGTTCTGAAGCAATCACAGAAACAAGAACTCGACAAATACGATCAATTTCAGAGTATCTCACCAAGTGGAAGAACTTTCCTGTAGAAGATTCCACATGGGAGGATGAGAATTTTATACAGAAGCATCAAGAAATAATCAAGCGTTGAGGACAACACTTGTTTGAAGGAGAGGGGCATGTTAAGCCCTTATATTAATAGTGTAGTCCCTTGTTATGTTAGTCTAAACCCCCTTATTATTATTGTTGTACCCCTGTAACCCCCATATTGTTATTATTGTGCCCTTACATTATTATTGTTAGGTCGGCTAGGATTACATTGTGGCCTCATGGACTCCTATATATAGCAAGGAGGTTTTGTCATTTGTATCATCCAAGAATTGTTGATTCATGTAATGTATTGGAGGTTGCCCCCTCGAAGTGGCTTATTTCTAAGGCGTTGATATCTCTTTTCTTCTCTTTTTGGAGTTGGTTTCACAACACTCCCCCTCCCCTTTTCCACACTTTGGGATGGGCCTGGAACGATGCCCCGGAGGTTGATGCAGCTAAAAAAAAAGTTAAAAGCATAACTTGTTGAGATTTGTAGCTCGAGAGGTACTCCAAGCCCTAGGGTTCAAGGATTACAGGTTGGAGTGCCACAAATGCACTTGTGGGCATGAAACCCAAGTTTGTTGGCTTTGCACTGAAGAATGTGGGTGTGAATCCGTGAGGGTTATTAGACATATGATGGATGGAGATGATAGAGGACATTGAGAAGAATCATACACATCGAACATCATCGAAATTCAAGTAGTCTATGTAGAGAAATTAATTTTTCAATTTAACGAGTGGGTTTGGTAAAGTTCACATCGAAAATCATAGAAATTCGAGTTGTCTATGTGGAGAAATTAATTTTTTAAGTTAATGAGTGCGGGTTTGGTCAAGGTCGAGTAGGTGATTAGAGGCCTTGTTACAAGTTGTCAAGCCCAAATTTGTGTTTTGATGAAGCCCTCAATAAAGATTAAAATTGGGGTGAGTTTGAAGTCATTTTGTCACATCACATAAGCACCTAATCATCAAATACCCCTGTGATTGGACAACAATATTACGGAAGGACAAAAGCGACTAGGAGCACGAGTTTGGGCCTATTTTAGGTGTGCGTATTTATGAGGAACAGGACCGCGGGGTCTAAAGCATGTACAGGAGCAATTGGGACATGTCTTGGTTTGGTTGAAGCAGTCCATAAGTGCAGATCCTAAGATTGGGTTAGACGTGAGTTAGGGACTGTTTTGTGTGTGTTTTAAGTGTGTTTTTGCATGTCATTTGAGCCGCAAATCAGGGAAGTTACAGCAGCATTGAGGAGGGATATTTGAGTGGGCCAAGAGGCCTAGCAGATACCCTCTAGGCTCTAACCCAACCACATTTATCTCTTGAAGGCCACAGCCTAAACAGACCTATCCTCCATGAGTTTGGGCAGGTTCGTATTGTTGGAAGGTACAAGCATGTTGTAAGGTGGTGTGACGAAGATCCTCAAGCTCTACTCTTGTGCTTTGTTGCCCAAAATGAGCAACAAGTGGCGCAGCCTAGTTGGAGAAGGTGAACACAGAGATTGGGCACTGGTGTAGGCTTGTTGGTGTGCCCTGACCAGACCGATACATGCACAAACCCTAGGCAAGGACGCAGTAATAGTATGTTGTAGATGACTCCTTGGTGATGGATGGATGCTAGGTGGATGGTTTCCTAGGCGAGGACAGTTTATAGGAGACTGTCACCAACCAAGAGTTAGGGTGATCCAAGGTTTGGATGCCCTAACAAGGGTGCAAATGCTACAACAAGGATTGGTCACTTGTGGTGTGTTGGAGGGTAGTGAGAGAGAACCAAGTGTTGACAATTGATTGGGCATTTATGGTATGTTAGACGGCAGTTTGATAATGTCGGAGTTGGAGCCCAGTGTGTACCATCTTGATGACCTAAGGTGGTTGCTAGAGTGGTAGAGGAAGAGCTCAAGGTTCTAATTAGCGAGGAGCATTTTGAGCTCAAGGTTTTGATTAGCAAGGAGCATTTTGAGTAGCCCTAGGCGGACATCTACAACAGAAGATGGGCAGTCCTCCTCGCCCGCATTCATTGTGGGAAAAGGACATCTTGCAATAATAGGTGGCAGTCCTCCATGCCTTATGTTATTCTTCATCGGACCAACACAGGAAGACTATAGCGAGTTGAAGTCCCTAAGTAGCCGAGTAGCAACAGTGGGAAAATGAGAGTTATTCACAAACGGAGTTGTGAACAACGCGACAAGAGTCTCGACGTGTTGATGTGTTGATGTACAAACGAGCAACGAGAGAGAAAATTGGATAGTCGAGATTCAGCGGCCAAGATGTACTTGGAGTACTTATAGAGGCAGGTCCTGCAGATTGGGAGTCAAAGGACGGGGCAAATGTGTACAAGGTACGACCAAGGCAACGGTGAGGAGCTCTACATCAGATAAACGGTAAGAGTATCTTGTATTGGGAAGATTGGTGGTCATCACGACAGACACCAAGCCGTAGTTGTTGTATAGTCTTGTATTAATGGATGTAGGAGGGCCATTATCCCTGGTATGGTAACCCTAGACTGTTGTAGTATTCAGTTGGATTAATATAATGAAGTCCTAGACTGTTGTATTATTCAGTTGGATTAATATAATGAAGTTTGGGTATTGTACATATTTGTGTAAAAAGTTGTGTATATATTGTGCAATAGTAGATTTACTGTTGTTTATATTACGCTGTGGAAACTAGACTTGTTGTGATACTTGGTTTGGTAGTGTCTGTGATTTAAGATTCTATCCTAGACACTAAATATCGTGGCAAAACGCCATTTGATGAAAGCTACTTTGAAGGGCCACTGAATCAGAGTGCGCACAACAAAGTAGCTCACAGGCAGCTGGGATGTCTACATAATTGGAGCAGAGGGTTCATCTTAAGATATGGAGATGTGGTCTTGACTGGCTTGGCAGCGAGATTGGCTGAGAGTTTCGGTGGATTGGTAGAGAGCCTGGTGAACAACAATTTGTTGTAGTATAGGTTGTTGATCGTGGACTTCCCATGACTTGTCATGCATGTTTGGGATAACTCGAGGATTGCTTTGGCATGGATGAGATATGGATGATCGAGATCGCTTCATGTGATGGACTATAGATCAACAAGCTAGCTTCTTCATTGGATCGTCATGTTGCATATCTAAGATTGGAGGGATTTGCACGAGTGGTGCTTGATCCAAGAGGATGTAAGCTTGCAGGATTGGGATCGTATTCTATGTTCGACTGCAAACTCGGATTGACCTTATAGGACACGAGATCAGTGACAAGTTGAGCCAGTGGAGAATCGAGATCATGTATACTTAGAGGGAGTCTAGCTTCAGACGGAGCAACCTTATGGTGGTTTAGGATCTTCAAGTTCATATGTTATGAGGCAAACGCACTAACAAGATTGTAGGGTTCATTCTACAGAGTATGTTAGAGTGATGGACACCAGATGGGTTATTAGTGTCACCGGAATAATGATGGAGACTTCCTAGTGTTGGAAGTAACTCCCTCGCTAAGAGGGAGATTTGAGATTTGTAGCTTGGGATGTACTTCCAGCCATATGGTTCAAGGATTGGAGGTTGGAGAGCCACAAACGCACCTGTGGGTGTGAAACCAAAACCTATTGGCCTTGCACCCAAGAATGTTGATGTGAATCCGTGAGTATATTAGGACATACGATAGATGGAGATGATAGAGGACATCAAGACAAACCAAACGCATTGAAAATCATCGAATTTTGAGTTTTCTATGTGGAGAAATTAATATTTGAAGTTAAAGAGTTGGTTTTGTCAAGGTCGGCTAAGTGATTGGAGGCTTTGTGACAAGTTGTCAAGCCCATGTGTGTTTTGATGAAGCCCTCAATAAAGATATAAATTGGGGTGAGTTTGGAGTCTTTTTGTCACGAGGGAGTTTTGAGATTTGTAGCTTGGGATGTACTTCAAGCCATATGGTTCAAGGATTGGAGGTTGGAGCGCCACAAACGCGCTTGTGGGCGTGAAACACCAAAGCCAATTGGCCTTGCACCCAAGAATGTTGGTGTGAATCCGTGAGTATATTAGACATATGATGGATGGAGATGATAGAGGACATCGAGACGAACCAAATGCATTGAAAATCATCGAAATTTGAGTTTTCTATATGGAGAAATTAATATTTGAAGTTAAAGAGTTGGTTTGGTCAAGGTCGCTAGGTGATTGGAGGCCTTGTGACAAGTTGTCAAGCCCACGTGTGTTTTGATGAAGCCCTCAATAAAGATATAAATTGGGGTGAGTTTGGAGTGTCTTTTTGTGACATCACATAAGCATCTAATCATCAATAAATTGGGGTGAGTTTGGAGTTTTTTGTCACATCGCATAAGCATCTAATCATCAAATACCTCTGCGATTTGACAACAAGATTAAGGAAGGACAAAAGAGGCTAGGAAAACAAGTTTGGGCATGTTTTAGGAGTGTGGATTTATGAGGAATAACGTCGTAGGTTTGAAGCATGTACAGGAGCAATTGTCTTGGCTTGGTTGAACCAATCCATAAGTGCAGATCCTAAGTTGTTGGGTTAGAGGTTAGTTAGGGACTGTTTTTTGCATTGTTTAAGTGTATTTTTGCATGTTATTTGGGCCGCAGATCAAGGAAGTTGCAGCAATGTTAAGGAGGGAGATTTGAGTGGGCTGAGAGGCCTAGGAGAGACCCTTTAACCCAACCGCATTCATCTCTTGAAGGACACAACCTAAACAAACCCTTCCTCCATGAGTTTAGGCAAATTTATGTTGTTGGAAGGTGTAGGTATGTTGTAGGGCAGTGTGAGGAAGATCCTCAAGCTCTACTACTATGCTTTGGTGCTTACAAATGAACAACAAGTGAAGCAGCCGAGTTGGAGAAGGTGAACACAAAGATTGGACAAATAGTGTAGTGTTGTTGGTGTGCCTAACCATACTGGTACATGCATGAATCCTAGGCAAGGAGGCATCAATAATGCGTTGTAGATGACTCCTTGGTGATGGATGGATGCTAGGTGGATGGTGTCCTAGGAGAGGACAAATTATTGGAGATTGTTAGCAGCCAAGAGGTAGGGTGATCCTAGGTTTGGATGCCCTGACAAGAGTGTAAATGCTACAACAATGATTAGTCACTCATGGTCTCTTGGAGGGTTGTGTGACAGTCGACCAAGTCTGGATAGTGGATTGGGCACTTCTGGTCTATTGGAGAGCAGACTGATAGTGCCCAAGTTGGAGCCCGATGTGCACCATCTTGATAGACTAAGGTGGTTACTAGAGTGGCAGAAAAAGAGCTCAAGCGTTTGATCAACCAGGAGCATTTTGAGTATCCCTAGGCTTGCCATGTGCAGAAGGACATATACAACAGAATATGGGCAGTTCTCCTAACTCGTTTTCATTGTGGAAAATGGGCATCTTGCAGTGATAGGTGGAAGCCCTTCGGGCCATATGTTAGTCTTCATCGGAGCAGTACAAGAAGACTATAGTGGGATGAAGTCCCCAAGTAGCTGAGGAGCAGCAGTGGGCAGATGAGAGTTGTTCACAAACAAAGTTGTAAACAGCTCAACAGGAGTCGATGTGTTAATAGACAAATGATCAACAAGATAGCAGATTGGATAGTTGAGATTCAGTGGCCAGATGGACTTGGAACATTGATAGAGGCAGGCATTGCAGATAGGGAGGCAAAGGACCGAGCAGATGTGTATAGGGTACAACCAAGGCAGTTGTGAGGAGTTGTAAATCAGCAAGATGGTAAGAGTATCTTGTATAGGGTAGATTGGTGGCCATCACGACAGACACCAAGCCCTAGTTGTTATATAGTCTTGTACAAGTGGATGTATGAGGGCTATTATACCTAGTACGGGAGCCCTAGACTTTTGTATTATTCGGTTGGATTAATATAATGAAGTTGGGCTATTGTAATATTTGTCCAAAAAGTTGTGATATATTGTGCACTACTAGATTTACCGTTGTTTATATTATGTTGTGCAAAGTCGGCTTGTTGTGATACTTGGTTTGGTAGCGTCAATGGTTTAAGATTCTATCCTAAACACCAATATCATGGAAAAACATCATAATTTGGCCACTTACAAGAGGAAATGTAATATAAAATGTAAAAGATGTTCAAGACATTAAAATTTAGCATGTGGGTAAAATCCAAACATGAGCTCTACCACTATCAATATAGCCATCACCTTGGTTCCTAGGGCCCTTATGTGAGCCCCCGCATCATTAAGGAAACCATGATTGTCCCCACCCCTGATGGGCGATGAACTGCCCAATCTTAAAGGGGTATCCTCTACGATATCATTCACATCATGCTCTCATTCCCTAGAACCCCGCGAAGTTAAATAAAAAAAAATCAATAAAAAGCAAAAGGCATATGAAGAAGAGTGGACAAAGGTCAAGGTAACTCATGTACCACAATGGCTCCCTCCCACATCTATACACCCAAGTGTGGGCTTCCCTCAATATAGATACCCTTGTACCATGGCATGTGGCTTGGAGCCTTCCCCTGATACCCCAATCTGTTCCATCATTATATCACATGACACCGGCCATATGACGGATGTAGCATGGACTTGTCACAGCCAAAGAGGTTGAAACCACCTAATAGGTTCCTTGATTAACCTCCTCCTTGAACTTGGGGACACCTGTACATTCTAAAATCCCATTATTGAGGGGCAAGCGTGGGTCTTTATTTTGGGATTGTCTCCCTATACGGAGTCCAATCCCTCCAGAGGGTCTTCATGGCATTTGTAGGGTGTGTGTTGACTACCATGGGCTCCTCTACTATACATGCCATGGGATCCTCTGAACCCATTTTTTGCTCGCTCGTGTTTGACTTATTTAATGATGATGATGCACCTAGACCACCTTGCCCAAACGACTACACACTTGCACCACCCCAATCTGTTCCATCATTATATCACACGACACCTGCCATATGACAGATGTACCATGGACCTGTCACACCCATAGAGGTTGTAACCACCTAATAGGTTCCTCCTTGAACTTGGGGACACCTGAACATTCTAAAATCCCATTATTGAGGGGCATGCTGCTATGAAGTGTCCACTTGGTTCCATGATTTGTAAGCCCATTTTCTTAATTGCAATAATGAATTGTTGGACTGGAAGGTGAGGAGATGTATTGAATCTTATACAGGATTGCGGGTGGGTCTTTATTTTGGGGTTGTCTCCCTATACAGGGTCTAAGCCCTCCAGAGGGTCTTAATGGCATTTGTAGGGTATGTGTTGACTACCATGGGCCCCTCTGCTATACATGCCATGGGATCCTCCGACACCATTTTTTGCTCGCTCGTGTCCGACTTATTTAATGATGATGCACCTAGACCACCTTGCCCAACCGGCTAGACACTTGCACCACACACTTGGCAGTTGATCCAGGGCCGACATGTGCTTTTGTCTCACCATGGGATACAATGGAGGGCTTGCATCACTGTTCCAGCCTTTGGAGATGGGATACATTCTTGTTTGATTCAGTTGGAGACACATGAGGATGCTTTTGTGCCCCCACAGCCACTTGGGAGAACAACATGTTATTTGGTTGGTGATTAAAGGGACACCCCCTTCAGCACTGTTATTGGAGCCCTCTTATTAATTATGGCACATGAGGGACTTCATTTGGCCTTCCAACAAGCCCTTCTAGCTACTTTTCTATTGTTTCGGCACTCCTGAGAAGCTAATTATTCATGTTCTGAAGCTAGTTGGTGGGCTTGTCACCAAAAGTATTGTTATTTTGCACATCATATTATTATAGGAGCATCATTCGAATAAATTAGGCTATTTGACCCCCCTCAGAGGATTGTATAAATATCAGTGTTGCAAACATCTCGATAGCATCTCGATTTTACCTCAAAATCATGATTTTTTGGCCTAGCCGATGTTTGCCGATTTTTAAAAAAAATATTTATGGTCTCTTAATTTTGCCGATGTTTGCCTTTTTCTACCGATATTTTCCAATTTTTACGATTTTTTGGTTTTTCAGACCCTTGCCAATTTTATCCCGATGCCGATGTTCGCAACATTGATTAATATAAGAGCTATTCTCTCTCATTCATAATCACTTGGATTTGGGATATATCTTTCTAAAGATTTCGAAGTTGCTCATTCATCATCACTTGGATTTGGGATATATCTTTCTAAAGATTTCGGAGTTGCAATTTGAGGAATGATTTGGATGATTAAATGCATTCTGATGTGCGAAATATTTTTGTTATCTCTCTGGGAGCTTTTATTTGGCAAGTTTATGGATGGGTATAATCTTTTTATCATCCAAGTGCTCTTTTCATGCGAATTTCATAATGTTTCATGTGTAAGGTATCATTTTGTCATGTAAGTGCTCTTTTCATGCAAATTTCATAATGTTTCATGTCTAAGGTATGGAATGTTATGTCATGATTTTACTTGTGCCCTAAAAATTAATATGGATTCATGAAATATTTGTAATCTTGGCTCGTTGCATATGTTATTCATCTTGGCTAAGAAGAAGAAATTTCCTAGGGGTAGGTTTTGCACCTTTTACCTTGAAACTCCATCAAATATTGCATATCGAAGTATAAAAGTCTAAAGTTGTTGTGTCGTTGCATCGACAAAGAGCGTAGCTGCTTCTTTAGGCCTCTCCTTGAAGAGCAAAGTTCCTAAATCTTAATCATTTTGACTCCAATCTTCCTCTGCATCTATTGGCACCTCATCGATGGGTGGACCCAAATATGGATGCTCAACCACCACCACCACATCTCCAACTTGAGCCTTCAACTAGCTCTCCAAGGATGGCTCATCATGCATATCATCCTCCTCATGCCCACACACCTTTGTGTGATCTTCATGTTGATTCGTCAATGGTGTCTTGTCCCACAAGTCTCCCCAAGTGTTTTCCCTTTGACTCCGTTCTCCAATATGTTTCTCATCATGATCATCCATTAAACATCTCCCCATGACTATTCATGCTCCAAAAAAGGTATCCTCATGAAAATCAATGGACTCAACTATAGTAGAAGAATCCTCATCGGAAGACTCAAAAGGAATCTCCTCTTGATCTATCTCTGTCATCTCCTCTATATCACTCAAGCATGAGTGGTTATGCCCCCAAGGTCTCTGGAAGATAAAGCAAAGACCCTTCCTCCTTAGCTCATTCTTGTTGTCGTTTTGAATCTTTGTATCCTTGTCGTCTTCACTACGAACTTGCATCCTCCTTAGCTCCTCCTTGGTCAACTACCCTTTGAATAGACTCATATTTTGCTCAATCAACCTTTTTTTTAATTCATGAGCAACAAGTTGACAATGCGCTCCTTCCTCCAAATGGCTAACAATGTAGACTGCAACGACTTGTAGATGGCCCCATGATCACCCAAAACTATAACCATGTAATGGTCTTGAGCCCCTTTCTAAAGGTAGTGCTCACAATGTCATGCAATCCCTAAAAACTTTCTTCTATCAGCTAGAAAACATCCCTCACAATGTCATCATTGTAAGGGAGCATAGCTGAAGTTATTCTCACAATCTCACTGAGACAAGAGGTAATTGTAAGTCTTACCCCTTCAAAAGTGTGCTCCAAGAATCTCTATTGGATCAAGGCAAGCATTGTTGGTTTGAATGCCCAATTTAGAACCCTTAAATTTGATTGGCTCAACTTAGAATGTTGTGAATCCAATTTCTCTAGATGAAGGGTGGTTTTCGCGGTCATATTCATATTTTTCAAATTTGACCCAATTTCATAAAGCCAATTTTGTACCTTTAGTTCCTTCTGCATATCCCTTATTTGTTCCAGTTGTTGAAAAGGGTCTGGTGTTCTGTGTTTTCCTCTGGTCTATATTGCAATGTGCTAAGGTACTACTATGGTGACTTAGGAGGTGTTTTAAATGCTACATTTCATTGTACTACTACCCACTTACTGTGTAACATACAGCTGCAATATAAAGTTGTGACAATGTGCATAAAGCTACAGTAATGTAAAATACATCAACAATCTTTGCTCACCAATATCAACCTTTAGCAACAACATTGAAAAGTCACATTCGGCTTTATGTGGTTTTGGGATTAATACAAGAACATGTCATCAATATGCATTGACAAATGTTTATGCTAGTAGGCCCTCTCTCTGAAGAAGTTATGGCAGTAATGAACATATGTGCACAATGCCATGACAGTTATAGTGCTTAAATCCTAGCAGCTTTCCTCAACCAACGCACACACTTTGTCCTTGACCATACAAGACATTATCAGCAGTGTACAAGCACAAACTAAGACTCAACACCTTACAACATACACAATACTTTGCTCTTCAATGACATCATCAGACTCACAATCAGTGGCAGCAGCCACCTCTCATACAACCTCAACACAATATATCAATAGCACATAGCAACATTACATCAAGGGCATACTACACAGCCATACAAATAGTTACTCTTCATCAACAACATGACTATATAGACCCTAGCACATCAAAATAACTCAATTCAATATGTTAACAAAACATGACCCTAGTAATATAAACCCTTAGCTACCAACAACTCACTCCCTAGCTCAGCATACATATCTTAACATGTTAAGAACAATATGACTCTTAAAGGCAATGCAAAAGTCTAATGAGATTTCAAGCAACTCTCTACTACCAACAACTCACTCCTTGGCTCAGTATACATATCTTAACATGTTGAGAGCAATAAGACTCATAAAAGCAATGCAACACCCTAATGGCATTTCAAGCAACACTCTCTCTAAAAAATACAACCATTCAAAACTATCAACTTTTTCATTACAACTTTTAAAAGCTACCATTGATCCTCAAGCTCAGCTACAAGTACTCACACATTTTCTCAAATCACACCAAAATTGTCAAATCCCCACACACCTTTTCAAAAGCTTCTCATCAATTCAAAATATGAGCGTCCAAGGGTATAGCTTGGTCATCAATCACATTTCACACTATCTAACAAATCCCCTGCATTTGATCTCATTCACGCATAGGTAATTCCAGTCAATCTTCACAACATTCAATCACCATAATCGACGCACAACAAACACCACACACACAAGTTTGTCTCTGCACCCCTAATACCAACGAACCTCAATCATGCACACTGGAAAATGCGCAGGTACTCTTTATGCATTACTCTATCCTCACGACTTACACCAACATAGCACACATCGATCCAACACCACACTTGTCAATTGCTTTGCAGACAACTCTGCCACTCGGTCGAAGCATTCATATAATCGAACCACTAACCAATGGATAGCATGGGTAACTAAACTAAAGGCCCAAGCACTACAAATCGTACCAAACCAATGCACTGACAAAAGCTAACAACATTCAAACTCTATACGTAGTCCAAACTTGTGCCAACAGATTGGCTCTACACTCTTCCTGTAAACTTCACACATCAAGTTATTCATTCTAATGCAATTATGGTTCAGCGAGCAATCACATACATTGTAACTAAACTCTGCAACGATCATGTAGACCACATGCGAATTCGCAGCGACAACTGTTATGACTCGTCCTGTGCATACATAGCACTACAACTTGAAATGGTGGCTTAGCTTCACTGAAATGTTTATCTACTACGCTCTTGTCACCCCAATGCTTCCAATTGGTTACTTCAGCCTTCTCTAAAAATTACGATCACTACAGCACTTAAATCACGCCCTTCTGACTTTGTTACTCAATCAATTCTTAACAATAAGTGTGATCGACAAATGTGCAGTCAGACGACTGTAATATCCTGTAAACCTTAGATCAATCCACAGGCAGCCACGAACCAATGTTGACACCAAGAACACACGTACTTCCGCTTCTCTCCTTATGATCGTCTGTTGGTCCCTATTAGGCACTAAGCAACCACAATAGTACATGAGACTCATCCTTCCAAAATCTTTTCAATCCATAAGAATCATGTACCTCCATCGTTCATTGACAAATCAAAACTATCTCACGCCGAAGCACTCTGCAACACCAATTTGAGGACTGGGTTTAGCTTGGAGATTTAGCTCCTACAACTCCTTTAACAATTTCGACGTGATGCGTCTTTATCAATATAGTTGAACAAACAATTAAAATCACAAAAGTTCACAATTTCCAAGGTGACTACAACCATGCTATTGTTGCACTTCATTTAACCAAATCGATCAACACAAAACAATTCTCAAAACCAAATTCACATTAACTTCAAGTTTAATAAACATGCATTCACAAGGTTTCATTTCATAGCTTCCAACGCATTATTCCTTGAGTTTTATTGCTCATTTTACATAATTTCTCTATAAAACCTACCTCTAATCTAGAATTTATTCGGCTTGAATAAGGCAGCGATAACCCCTATGGGACTTTTTCCCAATTGATGGACTCGAACACTTGGGCACTCAATCTGGCCTACTGGAGATGGTAATTTTCCCCCAGGCAGGCCTACGCATCTACTGCACAGAGGCAATGCAGAGGGAGTTGGGGTTTCGCCACTTCGGATCTGGATCAGCGGGGACTTGCACTGTGAGGTAAAACTCACTATTTTATCTGTTTGTTGGGTGAGCCAGATTTGGCACCCTAGCTGTACTCAAAAAATTGTTGCTTAATAATAAAAACCCTCGGATCTGCTACACCGGTTTTCCCGCATTGGGTTTTTCTGGGGATGTTAGTCCAAAAATAAGTGTGTCCTTGTATATTGGTGTAGGCTGCATAGTATTTGCATTAATATCTACTAAATAATTCTATAAATAACTTGTTAATTAACAACAAGTACGAAATGCAAATCAGTTAATTGCAGTAGGATTTATGTCGGTTTAGATTCAGAAATTTTCACATTCCATGCCACTAGCCCAATTCAAATGCTCCTACATTAGAGGCACTAGTCTACACCGTCGTGTTAATACATGATAGAGGCACTAATCTACACCTTCATCCACAAAGATGTGTAAGCATTGTTGTTTCCCCATGAGATTTTCTTCATGAAGAAAAAAAATGTATCAAGGCATGTTCGGAAATGGACTGACTTGACATTGCATCAATAATGGATATAAAATGTATCAAGACATGTTTGGAAATGGACGAACTTGACATTGCATCAATAATGGATATTACTTCTTGTTGAACCCAAAACTAAACACTAGATCTCAAAGTGACTCACCTATATTAGTTGTTGAGCTAAAAGGACAATTATCAAAATGTTGTAGATTTTGCTAACATTATATAACTTCCACCCTATCCATGTACTTTTTGCCAATCATGAAAGGAATACAATGCAAATAGAGGAACGAACAATCTAATTTACATAAAAGGAAACCCATATTACTTGAATGTTTCAAGGAGCCTCAATGGTATCTTGGAGATAGTCTCATCCTTGAAGAGACTAACATCCTCTTCAATCCAAGACTCTCTCACTACAGCATAAATGAACTCCCCTGAAACAAGTGCAGCTGCACTACAAGGAATATCATCGAACTACAAGCAATATCATCGAAAAGCAGTTCCCTGCTACCATTACTAAAACATATTCTCTTCCATGCACTTTCCTATAACCATGAACATGATGTAAATGGACAGTTACTAAAACATATTCTCATACATGCACTTTCCTATAACCATGAACATGATGTAAATGGACAATTGACTGGAACTAACATAAAAGGGTACTGCACATTACTTGAATGTTTCAATAAGCCTCAATGGTATTTTGGAAATGCAAAGAGAGCAGATGTTAAACCAATGGAACAGATTCTTGTTTTAGCATCAAAGGAATCATGATTAGCAAAATCTATAATGAGCTTAAATTGATTTCCACCTAACCTCAGAATTGAAATCAAACTGCTTTCGGGCTGACAATACATTCTTGCACTAAACATCCGAAAACAAAAACAAATTTGCATCCTTGTACATAAGATGCAAAGGTACTTGTATCTAAAAGGGAGACTGGGTTGAGCAAATCAATTTCTTCTTAAAGAAGCATTCTCGATAGGTAGAAGGTAAAATGACTGTTTCTTATACCGGTGAATGCTATGTGAAAGAAGTCCATGTCTACCATTGATAAATCTTCCTTTTTTCTTATAGAAGATGAAAAATAGTTTATCGCATTTGCATTTTCTAATGCATTTGCTTTAAAATTTAAAATATATAAGCTCAGAGAATCAAAACAGAAACTCATGCATTTTTTTATCAAATATCTTTGATTCGGTATGGCGTAATCAAATTGGCTTCAGACAGACAATAGATTCTTGCACTAAACATTCAAAAATAATAATATATTTTCAGACTTGTACTTGAGATGCAAAGGTGTTTGTGACTTAAAGAGGGATGTGGTTGAGCAACTCAATTTTCTTAATGAAATATTCTCAGAAGGTCGAAGGTAAAATGATTGATTCTTACATCAGTGTGAATGCTGTGTGAAAGAAATCCATGTCTACCATGAAAAAATCTTCCTTTTGCATGTAGAAGATCAAAACTAGTTTATAGTGTAGACATTTTTATTGCATTTGCATTAAAATTTAAAACATAAATGCACAGAGACCATCAAAACAGAAACTAATGCAATTTCTTGTCAATTATCATGAACTGCGCAATTTTTACAGAGGTCCCATTAAACATGAGAACATAGAATATCCAAGCTTCTAGGGTGTAGTTTTCTTTAATATTAAAATTGAAGAGTCATCAAACTAGAAACCTTGAAACAACAAGCAGTTCATTCGCAAATTTTTATCAAGGTTAACCTTCACATACAAAAATGCATTCTGAATCAGACTGGTTAGAGGATTGACCTGGAGAGCAGGATACCTTTATGGTTATATGTAACAAAACTGAAACAAAAAGAGCAGCACAGAGATCCACTTACTCAACAACAATTTGGAGAGCAAAATCTTTCAAAGGAATCCTCTTCAAAGATTCTTGAATTCTTGCAGCTTTCTCCTCAAAATGTGTTTCATCAGCACAGCAACTTCTCATGTGAAGAATTACCCGGCGATCATTTGGTTGTAAGGCAGAATTATATCTACTCATTAATGTTTCCTGTTGTCACTCGCTTCAAATTCAGCCCTCCCATCTTACAAAAGGAAATCATACTGAAATAGAACACTAATGACAGAAAAGGAAGATGATCTCAACTACCTTAAGGATGTCCCAAGGGGAAATACTTTTTTGAAAGGAATCAACAAGTGCTTTGTAAGCCGGGTTTGCAATTGCTGTAGCAGCCAGTGTCCCTACAGGTTCTCCTGGAGATGAATGATCCAGGCTACTTCCAGACTCCCTCTTGTTTGATGAATTACATGCTACTGAAGAGTTTCTGTTCCCATATTCAAACTGAACTAGAAATTTTCCACAAGCATTTCTGACTGTCCCATCATAGCAGATCTTCAGATCACGTAGAAAGGCCATTAGATTCTTAAAAAGTATTCCTGGTTCTTTCATTCCCATCTTCTGACAGAAGAGTCCTTCTCTGGAAGAGACAGAATGAATAAATGCCTCGCACGGATTTAATCCAAAAACATAGGATGATTTAACGAGTCCACAAACTTCAGGCGAATCATCTTTATTGTGTGGATCCAAAGGAAGATAACCATTGAATGGAAGATGTGAAGAAAGCTTTTCAAGCCAATCTCTAGGAAAAGTTTTCCTCCCTTGAAACATTTGAAGCCCCAAGAATCCAAGCTGTTGGACCACTTTCTTAGCAGATCTTGCATTTCCACTGTCAACCATCAGAAAAAAGGAACTTGCAGAAGAAATAGCCTTGGTAACATTTTCCTGCACTCCATGTAGATGCTTCTCCACTTGCGAAATGATGGCATTCTCATATCTTCCTCCCCTCGCATGCTTCATAAGCCTAGAAATTTCAGTAAGCTCATTTCCTAGCTCTTCCATAAATATCTTTCTCCGAGAAACACAGTGAGCAAGAACCAAATCATCCAAACCTGCACTAAAACCATCTAAGGATAAAAATTCAATCAGAAAACGTTCAACTGAATTCAAGCACTTCACTGCTTCTCCTGGACCTTTGCACTTAACAATTGCATTAAAAATTTCAGTCAGAGAACTCAGAAATTGTGTTTTATCACCATTGGATAATAGTATTTCACTATTGCTTATGAGAAGCCCATTCTCCTCACTGTTCAATTCCGGAGGTAAAGCCATCTGAAGAAGCTGACTAGCTGTCCAAAATGGCCCCCTATCATGCACTTTAGTAACTGCTGGTTCAGGCAAGGTTCCAGATGTCCACATTGATAGCTGATTCAGTGTGGTTTTATCCAGCAAAGATTTGCTGGATAGAAGCTTGGCAGCTAGCAATGTATCAACACTCAGTGCTATGTTTGCCTCTCCACAATGGGAACTAAACATTTGTTGATCCACACTTAGAAGCTGAGAAAGTTCAGCTTGAGATTCTAAAGATTGGGGATAAAAAACATGAATGCAATCCCCATCAAAATCTGCACCAAGTGGCCCACAGATGAGAGGGTTAATAATCACTGTAGAGCCCGGATGTACGTATGCTTTTAATGCCTGTAATGAATGTTTGTGGACACTTGGAGGACGATTAATCAAAACAAAATCCCCATCATGAAGTCCACGGTTAATCACTTCACCAATTTCAACTTTTTTCATTGCTTTTCCAAATGCCTTTGAACAATAATTACCTCCTTTGTCAACATAGGTTCTACACTGTCCTTTGTCTACGATTTTCTGCAATTTCTCCCTATTGTAAACATTTACACGCTCCACAAATGTTACTCTCTTGGCTATCTCTATAGGTATACCAATTTCATTTATCCCTCTATATGCATCTCCAGTGACAACACATCGAGATGATAAATCACAACTCTTACTAATAAAAAAACTACGTATTTTGTCCAGCCACATATTTGAATCTAATTTTTTACTTTTTGCATTTCCAGGAAAGTTCGTAGTTGGCAATTTGCTTCCAGGTATCTGAAAACGATAGAGTAGCATGTCAGAATACAAAATATTGTAAAACATATCAAGATGTATATACATCCAAAAGACTCTTTCTACTACAAAGTTGTCTACTCCGTGTACCTTTCTCCCTGCCCTTACGCACAGATACTCTGTGAACAAGGATTGTAGATCCTTTGCTTCAGCTTCATGTGACATGAATTTAGCCTTGCCGGATCTTGACTCTTTAATCTCTTCAACAACATTAACAATTTTCTTCAGTGTGTGTGTGGCACGGTCCTAGGACAACAAGAGTAATATTGTCAATCAAAGCTTAATATTAGCATCTAGATCCAAATTCTAATAAAACAGTTTCTTATACTGCAATCACAAAAATGAACTAATAATAAAAGGCATGTTACTTACAGATGTCATTAAGGGTATTCCCCACATATCAGGAATTCGTACACAGTTAGGAGGGACCGGAAGACAGTCTAAAATAAGTGCACCTGGCTGTATTACTGAAGTCTCCACACCTAATTTCTTCAGTGTTTTTCGAGGTATTTGTTCCAAAATCTTCAGAGCCTGTGAACATGAAATTTTAGAAGAAATTATTACTAATTCTATTTAATATTCAAGCCAATATTGCTTTCAGCCCCAAAAAAAAATTCTTCTTAAGGTAATTTTTGAATGATACATATTACATACATTAGAAAAAGGTAATCACAATCACAGATTTCAAAATCAAACTATAAATTAAGGTTCATAAAATATATATATATATATATATATATATATCTGTGTGTGTGTGTGTGTTGATGATGACTTCTTAGATTTTATGAACCTTAATTTATAGTTTGATTTTTGAAATCCTTGATTTTGAATATATATATATATGGAAGAAAATCTCTTATGTTCACATGTTTTACCCTTCAAATAATGGTGCGCAATGTAAATGTAAGTGCTTCTACCTCGAGATACCTCGAGATCTCTTTGACAAATAAGTTAAGGATTCAGCTAAATCCCCCTTGCTGTAATGCATGAGAAGGAGAAACTAAATCTAACATAAAATCAATCTCTCTTCCTGCAATACATAAGTAGGTCAAACTAAAACTAACTTCAAATCAACCCCTCTTCCTATAGCACATGAATAGGTCAAACTAAATCAGTCCTTCAGCATGTTCAGTTCTTTGATCATGATCATTGGAATGAATCCAAACAGCAGATGCAAAATATCAGAGCTATCTGGCACAACTCACCCTTTGTACCTTTAACAATGGCTCACCTATTGAATAAAGGACCATCGTCTCAGCTAACAAAACACTCATAGTGAGATGATTTAAACACATCCTTATAGTTAAAAGGGCATAAAGAAGATGAGTGACTTTCAAAATTTCAAACATACCAATGTTGACCCCGGAAATACTTCATTAACAGAGTTACTATTAAATTTTTTCACTTAAATAACAATTTAAAACCATTGGAAATGTCATAAAAGAATCACCAACTGTCACCAGCCCTGCTTTGCTGCTTCTGCATCAGCAATTGTATAGATCATTACAGTAAAGAAATGATAGCCACCTACCAGTGATGATCCTTGTGTGTGTCACTGTATACTACATTTAAAACTGATCAACAATTGTGCACTTTTAACAGTAAAAGGCTGATACCTACCTAACAGTGGCAGCCTTTCCACTGTTGCAGGAAACATCCCCCCCACCCTCCCCCCCCCCCCCTGCAGCTCCAACCC
This sequence comes from Pinus albicaulis, assembly GCA_034641835.2. NCBI lineage: Eukaryota > Viridiplantae > Streptophyta > Pinopsida > Pinales > Pinaceae > Pinus > Pinus albicaulis. Next base: position 857,465,919 of record CM076579.1, read on the forward strand.
CCGAAACGCATACCGTATGGAACCATACGGGTTCTGCCATACGAAACGCGTTTCGGAATTTCTAAAATGTGTTTCGTAAAAAAATTTGCGATTCCTGGAATTTTGGATCTGTACGGCCGGATCCGCGTTTCGTACAGACGGATGGCTGTGCGGAAGCGGCGCGCTTCAGAGGTAGATCCATACGGCACCGTACGGATCAGACTAACGCAGCAAAAAAGTCAGACTTTTTTTCATTTATTTTTTTAATTTTTGACTTTAGTTGGGTTAGAGGGTGGGTTAGTGTTGAGTTAGGGATAGAATGAAAAAGATATAAGCTCTCTTTCACCTCTCATTTGCTCACTTGTGTTTTTGAAGAGCTTCACCTCTCATTTGCTCACTTGTGTTTTTGAAGAGCTTGGAGAAGAGAGGAAAAGAGAGCTTGGAGAAGAGAGAGTTGAGGAGAGCTTGGAAGAGTAGTAAAGAAGAGCTTTTATCTACAAGAGCTAAAGAACCCCAAACTTTCTCATTTTTTTGTCATTGTTTTTTGTATTTTCTCTCCTCCCTCTCCTACACTTTCCCATTCTTTCTTCTTGTTCATTTATTTGAAGGTTGTCCACCATCTATATTCATATTCAAAGATGATGTTTTTTTGGCTTCTATGTATCATTCCACTCTTGGTTTTGGGGAGTAGAAATAGAAGAAAATAACATGAAGATGAACAACATAGTGGTCCCCATATGAGTGACACAATGTATGATGAGGAGGAAGGGTTTCAAGAGGAAGGGGATGATTTTGATGAAAACATTGAAACATGAGGGGAAAGTTGCATTGTCACCCTTGTGGAACTATGTGACCAAACTTGAAGGGGGAAGAGGTGGTGGAAGCTACAAGTTTTTGTGCCCTCATGGTTGTCATGGAGGAAAACCATATAGTGGTTCATATTCCCATGTGAGAAGGCATCTTTGTGGCGTGATGGACAGTGATGAAAAAATGGGTGCCGTGGGGATAGCAATTTTCCTGAAGGTTCCCGCTGAACAAAGAAAAAAATACATCCAAATAGAGGAGGTTGCACAACAAAAAAACAAGAAACAAAAAACTCAATCTGAATCAAGTGCAACCTTTAGATTTGGTAGCTCATCTCATGCTACTTCTGCAAGCTCTGGAGAAAAAAAAAAACAATAGCAGATTTCCCTAATGTTGCTGGGAGGGATGATGTGGATGGAAAGATATTCCGATTTCTTTGTACTTGCGGTGTACCATTCAATGTGCTTCGCTCTCCCTATTGGCATGAAATGGTAAAGGCCATCAATGAAGCCCCAAAAGGATACAAGTCCCCCAACTATGAGAAAGCTAGAAAGAGATAAAGGAAACGTTCAAGTAGCTTTGACACGTTTTACAAATGAGTGGGTGGATGGATATTGGGGTATCCATTGTATCAGATGGGTGGACAAATATCAAAAACCAACATTTGATAAATGTTCTTGGTGTTTCTGCTAGTAGTGCAGTGTTTATTACATGTCATGCTTCCTCCTCTGTCAATGCAACTTCCCAAAACATTGGGATCTCCTATTGCAATCAATCAGAGATGTTGGTCCTAGTAAAGTGGTTCAAGTGATCACAGATAATGCAGCAAATTGTAAGGGAGCAAGAAGAATTATTGAGCGTACTTTTCCACACATATTTTGGTCTGGGTGCTTGGTGCACACATTGAACCTTTTGATGCATGATATTGTGAAGCATAAAGAATGTGGTTGGATTAATGAGCTTTATAAGAGAGGGAAGCAACTCATTAAATTTATCACAACGCATACAAGGGTAAACTACTTCTATGGCGCTTACTCCAAGTTGCGGTCAATTAAACTTGCAAAAACAAGATTTGCAGGTTATTACCTCACCTTTAGGCGGCTAGTGCAGGTGAGACAAGCTTTAACTAATATGGTCACCGCTGAATCATGGGAGGAAATTAACCCCGATAGAGATGGTGCTAATGCAGCCAAGGACACTATTCTTGACATGTTATTTTGGTCACGAGTTAAATATGTTTTGCAATTCAACAAACCAATTTATTACATGATCAAGTTTGCAGATTCAGATCAGCCAATAATTGGGGAAGTGTATGAGCAAATAGATAACATGTTGGGGCAGATTAAAGACATTGTTGAGCCTAGAGATATCACCTTGTACAATTATATTCTTGTAGAGGTGGTAAAACGATGGGATATGCTAAATGTTCCATTGCATGCATTAGCATATGTTTTGACACCTAAATACTATAGTCCAGCATGGCTTTCAACACTAGCACCTAGGGGGGAGTAGGAGAAAACCACGCCTCGATCCAGAGGTCCTAGAAAAATATATGATTGCATTGATTAGATTAGTCTCTGATGAGGAGGAGGCACACTTGGTATGAAAACAGTCGAACAGATATACGCTTTCCACCAGTCCGTTTGGGAGCATGCATGCTATTAGAGATCGAGAGAGTTTTTCTTCTATTGAGTGGTGGAACCTGCATGGAGGTGCTACTCCAATTCTACAAACTTGGCATTGTGGGTGCTATCACAGGAGGTAAACACTTCTTCTGCAGAGAGATGTTGGAACTCGAGTGCTATCACAGGTGGTAAACACTTCTTCTACAGAGAGGTGTTAGAGCTCTTATTCTTTCATCCATAGTGTTAAAAGGAACAGGTTGAGTTTAGACAAGGCAAAGAGCTTGGTTTATGTTCATTACAACTTGCGATTGTTGTCCCATTACTGTGATGATGCAAAGAATAATAAAGACCTTAAAGTTTTGGACAGCTATCCAAAGCAGGCCAATTTGGAGGATGGGGTGTTGCGATTACAGCATTTAGAGGCTGCTCTTATCCATGATGATGGTGATCGAGTTGAGATGCCACCCCCCACTGATCCCTTGCTTCCTAGGTTCCATGGTTCAACACCAACAACAGGGGCTTCGTCTTCATCAGTTGCAGTGCCAGTGCTACAACTTCCACAGCCACCATCTTCTTCATTGCCACCACGTGGAGGCCCACTGTCACGTACTCTTTATGCTGGAAGGAGGAGAGATTAGTAGATATTTTCACAATTTACTTCTTTTGTCATAGATTAGACTTGTAGGCTTGTTGTGAATTGGAACTTTTTTGTCTTGGTGGTGGCCAAGTGGCCTATTTTGTAAACATTATTATTTCAATTTTGGACATGAATAATGTTGACAGTTGCTCACTTGATAGATAATATGCTTTATGTTTTATAATATGGTTAAATGTTTTATGTTTTACAATATGTATTATGCAGCATGCTTAAATGTTTTATCATTTATGTTTTATAGTATGCTTAAATGTTTTAAATGTTTTACGTTTTATAGTATGCTTAAATGTTTTATCATGCTTAAAAATTTGATGTATGTTTGTAATTGCTAGGATCTAGAATCTAGATGATTGATGCTCGAATAATTAATTATTGATGTGCAATGGAATAACGGCTGTCATATCTATCTTGATTTATGTAAAAATATGCATGTTTTCATGTCTTCTACAACTAATATGGTATTTGGGAAGTTTGTTTTGAATATAAATGCAAAATATATAAATATATATATATATATATATACACACCAAACGCTTCCGAAATTTTTGGAAAATGACTCTATTGCATCCCTGCTTCCAAAAAAACGTCCCCTCTTCGTCCCTGCTTCGTGCAACATTGAGCCTTTTTGTCTATCACTCTATATTCACCTACAGTTGACAGTCATTCAATATGTTGATGTATACTCCATTTAAGACAGAATCAACAATTGCATAGCTCTTAAAGAAAAAAACTGAAACACACCTAAATGTGACAATCATTCCATCTGTCATTGTATATTCCATTTCATCATATAGTTATACATCAACTTATACATTCAATGTGTTCCCACATACAACTCTCCACTACAATTTATAGTATTCTTCATAAATAGTAGCCAATAAAAAAATCATCACATTACTTCATGCAACAAAGATCACAAGGATATCCCCATATCCTAGAAATACAAGATCACAAGGATATCCCCATATCCTAGAAATACCAAAAAGAGTGCATTTGAGCCTTTACTCCAATAGGAAGTGATCACAAAGATATGCCCATATCCTAGAAATACCAAAAAGAGGTCATTTGAGCTTGTACTCCAACATGAAGTGAGAAAATGAATCTGAATTTAGCAAACAAAATCAATTCTTGCTTAAAGAGCCTAGGTTAAGAGGAGATATTCCCTATGGGAAATAGCTCTACTGCAGTCGCTCCTAATCAACCAAGTATCCCTTAAGAGAGGACCTTTCAAAACAATAGCATGCAGTGACAAAAAATAGTTAAAGTTAGCCACAAACCACACCAAAATGTTATTGCAAGGCTAGGCTATTATCTCAACAAGACCTACTCGTCCATTTGATCCCTGCCACAAATCATGGATGAAACATTTGTCCCACTAAGAACCCCAATCTTGCTTAAAGACCCTAGGTTAAGAGGAGACATTCCCTATGGGAAATAGCTCTAGGTTAAGCAAGCGTTGTTCCTCGTGAAAATTAGTTTTACACTTGTTAACATCAATATCAAACAGCCAAACTTTGTGCCATAAATATCTGCAATCGCTCCTAGTCAACCAAGTATCCCTTAAGAGAGGACCTTTCAAAACAATAGCATGCAGTGACAAAAAATAGTTAAAGTCAGCCACAAACCACACCAAAATGTTATTGCAAGGCCAGGTTGTTATCTCAACAAGACCTACTCGTCCATTTGATCCCTACCACAAATCATGGATGAAACATTTGTCCCACTAAGAACCCCAATCTTCACAGCCAATTCTTGCCAATTCTTGATGAAGGATAAGTTACACACATTTTGTGTTTTAAAGAAGATTGAGACTTCCAAATAGACTGGCACCTTCTTAATAAAGGTGCTCCAATATCCCTGATGTTAGTTTTTGTAGCATCACATTTGTTCTAGCCTCTAGCCTCAAATTTTATGGAAAGGCTAGAATACATGAGATCTCCAAAACCCAGAAATCGTTTCTAGAAATTCCACCTATAATTGACTTAATTAGATTATTAGTTAGTTTTGAAAAATTTCCTAAGTCTAAGCCTAGGGAATATGATTAATTAATCAGAATTAATTAAGCCAAGGTGTGAATGCTCTAGAGACTCTAGAAATTCTACCTAGAACTGACTTAATTATATTATTAGTCAATTTTTAAATAATTCCTAAGTCTAAACTCAGGGAATATGATTAATTAATTAGAAATAATTAAGTCAAGGTGTGAATGTTCTAGAGCCTCACTCGGATCGACTTCAAGTTAATCCTAGCCATCGATTAAGATCTAATCTTGGCCGTTGAAATCTCAACAGAGGATTATAAGAATTCGATGGGGCTTGGAGAAATCACTTGAGCAGATCGATTTCACTAGGAAATCGTTTTCCAAAGTAGCAGTTGTGTGTTGTTGGAGAGATATTCAGTGCAATCCAATCAGTGAGAGACAGGCAGAGAATCAGAGACAATGAGTTGGAGGAAAGATTTTCCAAATTTGAGGAGGCAGCTAGAAGAGAGTAGCATTATCCCAGAGAGGCAATGTAGAGGGACTGCAATGTAGAGGCACTGCGCAATGCTTCAGTCAAGCAAATAGATTTGGAGAGGAGAAAATTTGTTCTCAGTTCCAAAGGCCAAGCAAGAGTCCCAAAACGCCGGAGAGACGATTCTTCTCAGCTTCGAGAGGCAGAACGACTTCATCAGGGGCCAGTTTCAGGCAAGTCGTCCAGCCATCTACGTGGAGCAGCGTAGAAGGTGACACAGTGCACCAGGAGGTCGAGTTTCTGATAGGGAAAGTCCAGCCAGTGATTGCCTGTGGGAGAAGGGTAATTCCCTTCAGTATTTTACTCAGTTTTTATTGTTGTTTGGATTGTGAGTTGGGCATCCATAGATGTACCCAAATTTCACTGTTCCATAATATTAAAACCCTACAGTTGTTGCACCGATTTTCCCAAGTTGGGTTTTTCTGGGGTGTTAAATTTAGAAAACCATGGTTTTCTATGCTTGATGCACTTTTGCTTCAATCTTTCTTAGGGCCAATACAAAATAGCAATCACATAAACTTGAAAGGGCCAATACAAAATAGCAACCACATAAACTTGAAAGGGCCAATACAAAATAGCAATCACATAAACTTGAAAGTAAAATGCTGATAGAACACAATAATAGATCAAGAGAAGACAAGCCAAATATAGATCAGATTTACAATTCATTTTGTCTAGCAAAGACATGAGATATTGCAGGGTTACGGCAGTCAACATGATGCTTCAACCAGCAAAGTCTTTCTCGATCAGCTAACACTTTCATGTGTCACACCCACAGCCCTCAAAGAGGGCTCATCACAAGTCAACGCAAGTCAAACCAAGGACAGCGCAAAAAAGTCAACGCAGGCAGCTTTAGAAAAGTCAACGCAACAAACTAGGGCTTCGGTCAAACAGCCCGTAATTCTTCAATTTTAGTGCCCAGTTGTATGGCCTCCTAAAATCAAAATTTTTGCAGAAAATTGAGGTCAAACGACCAAGGGTTGACCATGGTCAACGCTAGTCAACGCTGCAGCAGAAAAGCCCTAAATAGATTAGCGCAGAAAAAAGAAAGCCCTAAACAGTTCAGCCAAGAAAACAGAAACTTTGCTCCACACGTGTGAGGGAAAAAAGGCCTCACAAGGCTATCAAACCAATCAGATCACAATGAGAGAATGTGTGATGAGATGATGAGAAAATGACCTTCAAGTCTCTCCAATTTATATTCATCAATGAGGGTGTGTGACACATCTCTTAAGCATGTGGGATAAATCTGGACGACCTTGCACATGTGGAAAATAAATTTAAAATCAATGTTTTGTTGATCTGATCAAGATGATCTTTAAATCAATCTTGCACCTCTCCGAAAGAGGAATCCAACAAAAATATGACCATCGTCATATGAGCAATGCAACATGGAGTTTGGACCTAGTTTCCCAAAATTAACACTCCCTATCAACTAGGGAGAACTCCATCTGTCCACAGGTGCCATCCATCATGTACCAAACCAAACATCTGTGTCATCCCGTCGTAACTTGCTTTGTTGGCTCTTTATTTCAGAACAAAAGGTGAGTCGCAACAACATCAAACACAGCTGATCCGAAGTCAGCTTAGAGGTAAAAACCTCTCTCAGACTCAAAAGAGTCTCATACACCCGAAGTCAGTTTAGAGGATAAAACCTCATCAGACTTGATCCCAGAGCAAGGTGTTGGACAAGTCCCATCCTAGACATAAAGAGTACGGCAATCTCCGATGCATCCATCGGTCTTGCTATGGTCTTTGTCCACATTTCCCACCTCATTGGCCAAATGAGAGGTACTTCCTATGAGTCTGAAACTCCATGGGTAGGATGCGTGCGGGGCACAGATCAGAGAGACGCGAACCAACTCAATATCATAATGGTGGGGCAAAAGCACCACAAGGTTCGGCAAGCCTAGCCCTATGAGTGCTTATAGCTCCAAGAAGCTATCCCCAAGCCCCCTTGAGCTCCCAGAGCTCATAGTCCAACTCCAGCAGGACCCTCAGAATAGGGTCTTTCCATGATTCCAAGCTTCTCACGGAAGGTTAGGAACTTGACCTTCCCTAGGTGCTTTGTGAGAATATTCGCGACCTGCTCAGTTGTTCCTATATGATCGAGCCTTACGACGCCTCACTATACCATATCCCGACTAAAGTGGTACTTGATATCAATATGCTTGGATCGATCATGGAACACGGGATTTTCAGAAAGACGAATCCCACTCTGGTTATCACAAAGAATAACGGTGGTATCTAACACATGCCCGAACAACTCACTGAAGAGCTTTCGCAACCAAACAGCTTCACAACAGTCCATACTCACTGCAATGTATTCGGCCTCAGCGGTGCTCAAAGCCACTGACTTCTGCTTCCTGCTCATCCAAGATATCGAAGCAGAACCCAAGGTGAAGCAACATCCAGATGTGCTCTTGCGATCCACCACACTGCCAGCCCAATTGGCATCAGTATATCCATGGAGTCTCAAACTCCCGGCAGTGTATCTCCGCCCATGGTTGATTGTGCCTGAAGATATCTCAACAAATTCTTGGCACCAATCCAGTGAATGTGATGAGGTTCAACCATATGTTGATTCAAAGTGTTCACTGCAAAACATACATCAGAACGAGAGTTCACTAAGAACATCAGGGCCCTACGAATTGTCGATACTCGGTAGGATTTGCTAGCACGAGCCCAGCAGCGTTTCCACTCAACTTCTTAAAGTTGAGTTCCATCGGTGTCAACACAGACTCACAGTCCACATACCAAATCTCTCCAACAACTTCACGACATATTTTCCTTGAGAAATGAAAATCTCGCCTGGCCTCTGCCAAACCTCCAAGCCTAGGAAGTAGTGCATTAGTCCTAAGTCTTTCATCTCAAACTCGAAAGCTAGCTCCCTCTTACACTAATGAATGAGAGGGTCAACACCTGTCAGGAAGAGATCATCCACATAGAGAACCAAAATGAGAGGCCTTTCTCTATCAACCTTAAAATAAAGGTTTAGATCAGCATTACTTCAAGTGAAGCCCAGCTTCATTAAGTAGTTATCTATCCTCTCGTACCAAGCCCTAAAGGCTTGCTTCAACCCATAGAGGGCTTTCTTCAACCTGCATACATGGGTGTCTCTATCTCGGACTTCGAACCCCAGAGGTTGCTCCACATACACCTCTTCCTTTATAGATCCATGCAGAAAAGCAGTGTTCACATCCATCTGATGTAGACTCCATCCTTGCGTAGGAGCAAGGGAAATAATAGATCGGATGGTGGTATAGTGGGCCACAGATGCAAATATATCATCATAATCTATACCTTATTTTTGAGAGAAGCCTCGAGCAACGAATCTTGCCTTGTACTTTTCAACACTTCCATCAGATCCATGCTTGATCTTATAGAGCCATTTCGAGGTGACAACAGATTTGTCCTCCGGTGTTGGGACCACTTCCCAGACATCATTTTTCATAATGGACTCATTCTTCGTGCATAGCATCCTTCCAAACTTGATGCTTTACGACTTCTTCAAATGTTCCAGGGTCAGATTGTACTATCGTACTCATGGCTGCTAGATACCCTTGGTATCTCTTCGGCTTCTTGCTTTCACGGAATGTCCCCCTTGGGGCAATATGTCTCTCAGCATCTTCGAGAGTATCCCTAAGCCATGAGGGTCTTCTCTTATTTGAAGGAGGTGGATCAATGGGATCCATAGGTCCTTCAACATCAGGCATCAGGTCATCCTTCGGCTCTTCCAACTTCCCTGCTTCTTCATCTTCTTTGTCTTCCTTGGAGATAGGAAGATTTCTTACTTTCTTGAGGGCAGCATCTTCATTGAAGGTGACATCGTGGCATATCTCCACTTCTCTTTGACCAGGCACATAAATTCTATATGCCTTTGAAGTTTCACTATATCCCACAAACATTCCCTTCTTTCTAGAAGCATCCAGCTTGCTTCTCTTTTCTTTCGGCATCAAATGCTACCATAAATCAACACTCCCTTTTAGCGAGGAATGTGCTCTAGTAATGCAATCTGTTGAAGCATCACCCTGACTTTGTATCATCTCCCTCTGCGTTGTCGATGTCTCACATCACTTCCCACCAACTGATGCACAAATGTTGCCTCTGTGTTGTTTCCAACTGCATCTGCACTGCAACTCTGTTGTTGTTGCAACAGAAAAGCATCCAAAATACTGAACAAAATGTGGTCAACGTGATGTATTTGTCACTGGAGTTCTAACTGTTGGTAGTCTTTGCGTTGACACTCTAAACCCTCTACGTTGCTGCAGACTCTGCATTGTGCCAACTCTGGTTTGCTTTGTTGAGTCTCCGGCGCTCTTAGCCACTGCAACTGTCACTCCGGCACTTCTCTGCAACAACACTAGACCATCCTGCTACTTCTAATATGGGCTCCTGTAGCAAGGTATTGATCCGAGAGGTGGACTCCTCAAGGATCCTGCCCATCTCCAGCTCTCTGGAAATACAATACTAGATCACCCCACCTCTCCCCTAGAGGTATGTGGGCAATCATGGCAAACTCCTCCTCGATCTGTGTGTTTACAGCATGCTGATCATGTTTCTCTTCGCCTGCTAATCATGATTATCTTCCTTGTCCTTCTTTCTGAGAGGACACTGCGTAGCATAGTGACCAAGCTCGCCACACCTAAAACATATGATCTTCGAGACGTCCTTCTTCCGCCTTCGTTGCTCCTACTACCCCTTTGATGCAGGGGTTGCATTCTCCTCTTCCTCCTTGGGCTTCGTCCCACTGCTGCTGTTGCCATCCAGTTTTCACTTTACTAAGTCTTGCCTCATCTCTTCTTGTTGAAGAGTAGCCCACATCCCCTCCCAATCCGACAATCTTTCTCTGCCCAAAATACTCTGGACAAAGACTTGCCATTCTTCTTAGACAGAATTCAAGGCCAATCTCACCATCTTCGTAGCCTGAGGCACTGACCCTACAGCTGCCAAATGATACCGAACTTCCTGAAGCTTCGAAAGGAAAGGATCTATATGCTCTCCATCCTACATCCTCATGGATCTCATCTTCTCCTCCAAGTACATCTTCCGCTATTCCGAAGATCCCTGATACAATGTAGCCAATGCATCCCACATCTCTTTGGTTGTCCCTTTGCCAGATATGTGAGAAACAATGTGATCTCAAACTCCATCGAGTATCAGCCTCTTAGCCTTTTCCATATCCTTCTTGTAGACTTTCAAAGAATCTGGAACTATGGGGACAGCTACCACATTATCGATAAAGGCCTTGAGATCGTGCTCATCCAAAAGGAAGGAGATCCTTGCCTTCCCGATCACATAGGAGGTACCATCCAATCGATCCTGATCTCTAAGCCCGATTGCTCCCGTCACGCCCAACAAATGTTGAACTCTGCCTTTAACCCTCTAGGCAGTGGCTGACTAGATCTACACACAGCTTGTTGGAGTCAGCAAAACTGCTCTTGGCTACTATTCCTTCTGCTTGGGAAATTATAATTTCTCGGCAAGAAATTCTCTGAGGTCATAATTCCCTCAATATGCTCTTCTTCCCTTCTGACACTTTTTTGCACTAGAACTTTTGAGGTCATAATTCCCTCAATATGCTCTTCTTCCCTTCTAACACTTTTTTGCACTAGAACCTGCTACAAAAAATCTACGTAGAAGCTGAAGATCTACTCTGCGTTGACGTTGTTGCATTGCTCCCTCTGCCGCTGACAAATCTCGATCTGGAAAATCTTCCTCTGTGTCGGCTCACTGAAAGAGAGATTTTTCCTTGAGTATCTTGCCCTCCTGGCACTGGACTGCGTAAGCCTTCTAGGGATTTGATCTGTTGCCTAAGCAACTCTTCGAGTTCCCTCTTCAGCTCTGCTTTTGAGCTCTTTGTTGCTTCAAATGCACTCTAATACCATGTGAAAATTCCTAAATCTGGAATCCTATTGTAGCAACTAGAAAATATTCACCTAATTGTTGATCTTTACTTAACAATTTATTTGCAATTTTCTACGGCAAACACTGAATACATCACGCAGCAACCTACAAAAATATAAAAAAGTTGTGGAAACAAAATACGGTGCAGGAAATAAAAAAACACACAATTGACACCATTATTCTGGGACAATGTCCCCAGAAAAACCCAATGTGGGAAAACCGGTGCAGCAACTGAGGATTTGTATTATTATGTAGTAGCTTATGAATAAAATCCTGGATGCCTTATTGGCAATCCAATACAGAGAATATAACTGGCAGAAAGTTAGTGAGAAATAACCTCACACTATCACTGGCAATGTGGCACTGATCCCACTAATCCAGCCTCTGAAATGGTTAGCCACAAGCAATGACTGCGCCACTCCCTTGGTCGATTCATCTGTTGGCTGGATGCTCCAATCTTCGACCCTGCGGTCTCACACCCCGGCTCTTGACATTGGATCTAGATTGCTCCTCAACAAAACTAAGAATCTCCTCTCAGTCTTTGTGTTGCCTCAACGTGCCTCGGCATTGCCCAGCGTGGCTCTGCGCTTCCTCTTTAGATCTCTCTCTGCCTCCTCTGTGTTGTATTCACAAGATCAAGAAAACTTCCACTGGTCACTATCCCTGCCCCTCACTACAAGAAATCTCTCAATCACTTCTCCAGCAACTGCTGCGCTACTCTCTTCAGAAATCGATCTCTTGATATCCAATTCGATGCAATCTTCCAAATGCCCATCAAGCTTTTTCTTATAATCTTCTCGTTGAACATTCAATAGCCCAGATTAAGTCCTAATCAGTGGCTCAGATCATGTTGACTCTATCTTCGTCTTTTTCTAGAAGATTCATACCCAATTTAATTAATAACCTTTAATTATTTTAATTTTCTAAGTTTAGACTTACGCATCCATTAAAAATAATTAATTATTTTAATTAAACTGTCTGTGGAATTTCCCAAAACGATTTATGGGTATTGTGGAATGCATATGTCCTAGCCTCCCTACAAATTCTTGAGGCTAGAGCACATCCGATGCTATCAAAATCAACATTCCTTGTTCGATTACATCAATTTCCTTTTCTATCATAACAGGGGTGTGAGCCTCTTCGTAGGAGGCTTGTATGTCAGACATTTCGTAAGAACCCTAAGCATTAGTAGTTTCACCAATAGGAGTTGTCACTACGTCGTGAATTGGTTTGTGGTTTGGTGCCTCACCATCTCTAGTGGAGGTGATTGCTTCCATTGCGTCCTCTTCCTAGCTTTTGTCAACAATCCTTGAGAAATTTTCATTTAGAACTTGGATATTATTTACCTTGATTTTCTCCTCTTATGAACTACAGAACCTTTGGTATAACAGGCTTGGGCTTAGTTGAGGTTGCCTTTAATTCTACCTTCTTTTTCTCTTCTTCCTTTTCCAATTTCTCCTCTTACTCCTTTTCAGCGACTTCTTATTCCTCTAACCTCCTCCATTCTTCTAAAAGTTTGCTTGTTGTCTACATCTGCCCTCCTAAATCTCTTTTAAAATTTTCCTCTTGTTCTTCCCTCCTTTGTTCTATCAACTATTTCCTTCTTTGTTATGTTGCTTCTTGTAGTCGTTGTTGGGAACGACATTCTAGGGCCTCTTCCTCTTCTTACTTTCTTTTCAATTCTTCCTGAACCTTTCTTTCTTGTTCTTATTCTTGGACCTCACTTTCCTATATGCCTTTCAACTCTACTTCCTTTTCAGGTGAGCTATCTTAGCTTGCCTTTCTCCCTCAACTTTCATTTCCCTTGCCCCTAAATTGATGTTTTGCAGTTGTTCCTCTAGAGATAATGTACAAAAAAAATAAAAATATGTTGGCTCTTCTCCTTTCCACATCTTCCCAATCATAGGCATTTTCTGAGTATTTCTTCCTACTAGCTCTCATGAGCATATGGCCATGCGAGAGATACTTCTAAACGTTTTAGCATTAATCTTTTAGGATCATGTCTAAACCTACCAATTTGAAACCTATTCTAGTTGTGCTTGCCCTTCTTGCCTAGCATGCTTGGTGTCTCTCACCAAATAGTATCCCACTTTCTAAACGTTTTAGCATTAATCTTTTAGGATCATGTCTAAACCTACCAGTTTGAAACCTATTCTAGTTGTGCTTGCCCTTCTTGCCTAGCATGCTTAGTCTCTCACCAAATAGTATCCCACTTGAAAGTTGTATGGAACAAAAATTCCTTTCTTGCTTAGCATGCTTGGTGTCTCTCACCACATAGTATCCCACTTGAAAACTTCAAGCTTAATATGCTTGGTGTCTCTCACCACATAGTATCCCACTTGAAAATTGTACTGAACAAAAATTATTTTCTTATCCTTTCATTATGTAACATCAAATCCTCACATCACAGTCAACAAATTTCTCCCACAACCAACCTAAAACATTAAGGAACTATAGATATGGAGGGCCACTAGCTCCATAAATGGAGATATATGTGTGATCCTTTTCAAATTTCTCCCACAACCAACCTAAAACATTAAGGAACTATAGATATGGAGGGCCACTAGCTCCATAAATGGAGATATATGTGTGATCCTTTTCAAATTTCTCCCACAACCAACCTAAAACATTAAGGAACTATAGATAAGGAGGGCCACTAGCTCCATAAATGGAGATATATGTGTGATCCTTTTCAAAATACCAATTTGATGCATCCTAGGATCTTCTTGCCCTATTTTAATAGCTTAGGGTACCCTTGCCCAAAGATGAGTTGGTCCAAATGAGCTATAAATGTGTCCCATATGACTCACCTTATAAATGTGTCCCATATGACTCACCTAGGATAGTGGTAGGAAATCTTCCTCTTGCCCTATTTTAATAGCTTAGGGCACCCTTGCCCAAAGATGAATTGGTCCAAATGAGCTATAAATGTGTCACATATCAAGGAACTCACATGTATGACTCACCTAGGATAGTGGTAGGAAATCTTCCTCTTGCCCTATTTTAATAGCTTAGGGCACCCTTGCCCAAAAGATGAATTGGTCCAAATGAGCTATAAATGTGTCACATATCGAGGAACTCACAAGTATGACTCACCTAGGATAGTGGTAGGAAATCTTCCTCTTGCCCTATTTTAATAGTTTAGGGCACCCTTGCCCAAAGATGAATTGGTCCAAATGAGCTAGAAATGTGTCACATATCAAGGAACTCACATGTATTACTCACCTAGGATAGTGGTAGGAAATCTTACTCCAACCTTATTGGAGTACCTCTTGTCCTCTTTCCACAACCTAGACAAAATCTTTCTTGCATCATATTTTTCTCATAGAAACTCACAATGATTTTCTCATAGAAACTCACAATGACATCATTGTTTATCAAATCATCAGCATCTAGAAGTTGTAATCCCTGGTTACACCCTGAGGAAGGAAGTTGTCAATGCACTCTCCCTTCTCGCTAGTGATCAATGTCCTTGGCACAACTAAATGTAGAGAAGATCTTTTGATAAAAGAGAAATAGGGAATCATAAACCTTTCTCAATTTGTGGTCACTATGCAATGTGAAGTTTGGATACTCTTGGTTTTGAACATATTGTACATGTGACCAATAGGGGGATCCTCATGTCTATCCTTCTCATCGAGAACGAATTGACAATCTCAGGTTGCCTCATAGATTGTGCTTCTTCTTCCCGCGTCAACACGGGGCTAGATTCTTTGTCAAGTTCCTTCCCAGGGCTAGATTCTTTGACAATTTCCTTCCCCTTTGCCTAGGGCTTCTTCAAGGATTTCAAACTGGAGTTGTGACGTATCTTCGATTTACCCTACATCCAAAGTCGTTTAGCGAATGTTCAACTTACAAACAAAGAAAGAGTAACTTGGAATTATTTGCATACTAACACAAATAAGTACATAATAGAGATGATTTCACCTTGTGGCCAATGTAACGATCCTACCTTGAGTCGCCTATTTGTAAACTAGTAAGCACACCAAACAAACTCGGCAATCTCACTGTGTATGAAAACAACCATTGCTTGCTCACCTGCTTTTAGCTCTTGCATGAAATTTTTCAATGGAATGAGAAAGTACAAAAACAACTATTGCTTGCTCCCCTACTTGTAGCTCTTGCATGAAATTTTTCTTATGGAACGAGAAAGTACAAGGTTGTTGAATTTAAAACCCAAATTGAACACCAAATCTATGTTATTTATGACAAAATTCCTAGGATCGTCAAGTTTTACTAAGGTAATGAGGTAATGTATGCTCGAACCACCTTTGAGGGCCAATCTAATGTTCCCAAAAAAAAAAAAAAAAATGGGTATTTACATCAACAATCACCCATTGATATGTGATGTCATGAATTCACAATGGATGTCATATCATATCTTTCAAGTTTAGATAGTTTCCTCAAGGTGCATCGATACTATATTGAACAAATGTTGACTATTGGCCATCACTAGTATCCCTTGAGAGTGAAATCACATTGATGATGACATGGGATCTTATACAATTATGACATCATTGGGCTTAGTTGGCAGCAAGATCCAGCTGTTTGAATAAAACCTTGCATTTTAGATGAGATGTGTTATTGATACATAAATATCGGTTCAATCATTATCAGCAAAAACCATTGGGTGTTGATTTGATGTTAGCTAAATCTCGCCAAAACACCAGGGACCTTTCAGCGATCAACAATGTATGATATCAATGGTGTCATCTAGGTAGCAGACCTAGACAAACACCGTTGAGGTTTGTCAATTGTCGACAAAATATTTTGGGTGCACAACATGCAACTCATCAAATAGTGTTTAACAGTTGTAGAGACTTATTGGTCATATGTTAATTGGCTCCAATTCTACTTTTTACATATTGGATGAAAAACTTTCATCTACATGTGGCCCTCCTTCGTCAAGGAAGGAATTTCATTCCTTCCCCTCAATGGAGGGGAAACCTCTGTTTTGGAGATAATGAATTTTAGAAAAACTGGTAATCCTGGAATGCTATGGGATAACTTTCACTACCCCTCTCCCTCTCCAGCTAGAGGGAATGGAATTTGTTGGGTAGCACAACATAAAACTCATCAAATTCCATCAAACATCGATAGGATTATTGGCGATCAGTGAAATATGATATGATGGGTCGTGCATTATGCAACAAACCAACCAAATTTCACAGGTTGCAGATGAATTTGGGCGGATTTCAACAATTGTTAAGGTGGTTGAGAAGACAAAGTGGTACCCTGACATTTCTTCAAAGGAATTTTAAGAGGGAGTGTTCAGCAGTCCTGCTCAACAAGGAGTAGCACCAATACTTATTAGGTGAATCTAAACAGATTATGAAATTCTATGTCTAACACTAGAATGTAATTTTAACTCTAACCATTTTACTAAATGGAAGCCAAACTTTTGTTAATAAATGAAGCACAATAATATACACGAAATTGTTTGAATTTGTCAATATCCACACCCCCATGCCTGTATATGTACAAGGCAACAGTTCAAGTCTAAACAAAGATATTTGAATTGGGAAGATAGACATAACCACCAAATAAAAAACGTCCAAACATTAGCCAACATCCCCTTAAGTATATTTCACTTAAGAGTACAATATTGCTAAATGAGGACAGTATTCCGCAGTTAGCATTTTCGCTATGCTTCTTATTATGATATCAACCGTAATTCAATTCTGAAACTAGCAAATATATAGCATTTTTCTTACTCATAAATATGCACTCTAGCAAACAGAAAATTACAGGCCTGCAAAAAGTAATTGTAGAACAGAAAAGTTACCTCAAAAGGAAGCAGGCTCCTAGAAGAACTGTTAGTTGATTGATAACCATATCTTTCCAAAAAGGACCAAAAGTCAATAGGCACACCTTTCTTTGACGATGCTTCCAGCTCTAAAGTCTTAATACCCTCTGGCTTGCAAACCACCTTAACAATGATTGTAGGATATGGCTCTGCAGCTTCTTTATTGAATGTCTGCATGAAAAATGCAGAAAATTCAGCTCTTCCACAGCTGAAGACCAGTTGATATTGAAATTGAAAACTGACATGAAAATACCAACATCCTAAATTATCGATATCCATTGATATTGAAATTGAAAACTGACATGAAAATACCAACATCCTAAATTATCGATATCCATTAAAACAAAAGGCCTTGATATCCATTAAAACGAAAGGCCTTGTATAAGCAAACGTCTTTCAATAGGAATTTGTCTTGAAAGAACAATTTTTCAAAATTTCCGGGAATCCGAGAAAGAATAAAAATCAAACTTTGCTAAAATACAATAATAATGGTCTAACTAGGTATATGATGCTCTAACTGAACTTAAAGTCAACGAAATCCAACATTAATTTGTCTTATTTGAAATTGCACTGACAAGGAAGGAGAAAATCTTATATTTTACATAGTAACTGCAAATTCTCTCTAATGTTAAAACCTTAACCTTTAAAGTACATGTTGTCCATAATCAGAAACATAAAGGCATAGACCTGGCAATAGTAAATGCAAATTCTCTCTAATGTTAAAACCTTAACCTTTAAAGTACATGTTGTCCATAATCAGAAACATAAAGGCACAGACCTGGCAATATCGGCAACCGTTTCTGTTTTGAGACTCATTCACACTATTCTTTCGAAAAAATAAGTCACCGTGAATCACAGAAGATTGTTTTAGCTTCTGCTTTCCACGATCTGCAGCACCAAGCTTCTCCAGGGATTTTTCCTGAAAGCACCACCATCGTTTTTGCAAGATTCACAAATAAGAAATAGACTTAAAAATTAAGTACAAATGAAAGCACCTAATATTTCTGACTTTGAGTGCTACGTTAATGTTTGTTGAAACATATAAACTCGTAGATGTGAAAATATCAGATAAAACATGTGGAGCTCTTATTGGCAATTAATAGTAATCCTTCTAGCATGATACCTTTAATCCTAGCATGATACCTTTTATTTGACATACAAATAAAACAAGATACAATAAAATACAGCAGTCCAAGTATATACTTACACCCACACCTAAAGATACAGATTTGCAGTTTTTCCATTCCATTCATCTTGCATTTGGAACCAAAGCTACAGATACCTTTCAATACTTGGTAGAAGTTCAATGCAGGAAATATTTTTCTTAGAAAAAATTGTTTGAGCCGTTTTGACAGTTTTCTAAATAGTAAAAAGGTTTTGAAAAGCAAACAACTTACGTACCTCAGATAAAAAAACCTTGATATACAAATAAAACAAAATGCAATCAAATACAACAATGCAGGTATATACTTGTACAAACTATATGAAGATATAAAGATGTATTTTTGCAGTTTTTCCATTCCATTCACCTTATGTTTGGCACTCCATTGACGTAAATACAAAACAACATACGTTTCCGCTATGTGGTACAATCTGTACAAATCCTCATTGGTGCTATCACAAAGAATAGCAGGTAATCAATAATAAATTTGAAATAAGGTAATATCTTGCATGAATAACATGTTTTGGCCAAGGTACCTGGACTTTTACCGAAAACACTGATCTGCCATCCTTCCATTCGCCTTCAGTTTGGCACATCATTGATGTAAGTAGAAAATATTTACACCTTCAGTTTGGCACATCATTCATGTAAGTAGAAAATATAGTCTTATCAGTAAAAGGGCAAATTTTCCCACTATGATGCAGAACATGTACAAAACCTTTTTGGCGATGTAATCACTGACAGATCTGAAACAAAGGTATGTCTTCAATAACTTGTTTTTTGCCAAAGGTACCTGTACTTTCACTGAAAACACTGCCTAGTGTATGTATGTCATCCTGGACGTTCTGATCGGGGACCATGAACTCTAAGCAAGTTTACAATCCATCTTCGACCTCCACAAGTTCATCTTTGTTAGTTTTTGTAGCTCAAACAGGTGTTTTAGTCTCTGATGGTGTCTATGAGATTAAGGAACACAAGAGGATTAATTATCTCCAATACCCGGAAAAAAAATTCTTATTGAAATGTCTTAATTAGATTTAATTAACTAGCTTTAATTATATTCCTAACTTAGGAAAATGGATAAACTAATCAGGATTAATTGAGACAAGTCAATTTTACTCTATAGACTTCTAGAAAAGTAATTTTTAAAAGTCGATATGATCTTTATGATCTTTAGCCATCGATTAGAGTTAAATGGTGGTCATTGATGAATCAACGAGAGATTATAAGAGGAAATCGATAGGGCTTTTGGAGATCATTCGAGTAACAGCTTTGCAGTGACAGCAAGGTCACAGTGACAGTGTGGGAGACACCAGCAGTAGGGATCAGCAGTGATTGACATCGATTTGCGGGAGGAGAAGAATTGAGAAGAATGCAGTGACAGCAAGGTCGCAGTGACAGTGTGGGAGGAGAAGAATTGAGAAGAATCCCAGATCCAGTTGATTGCTGAGTGTAGCAGCAGTGGGAGGGAGAAGAGTCTGTGATCTGACAGATTGAGCAGAGATGGTTTCTCATGGACTGAGAGATCAGGATAGGTTGAACGGTGTGTCCAACATTGTTATCTGGAGGGCCAGGATCTTGATAGTCCTGGATGTGTACAGCATCAAGGACCATGCTGAAAATGTCCTAGTTGTGCCCAATGTTTTAAAAACCGGAACCGGTGACCGGACCGGTGGCCTAATGAACCGGGTTTCTAACCGGAACCGGTCTAACCGGGAGCGGTCAGATGCCAATGAACCGGTTTAAAAAAAATACATTAAATAATTATTTTTTTAATAAAAAAACTATTTTTAAGATTTGCAACCATAATTCCAAGCCAATAGAGACAAAATATGCAAAGTTTGCTCATTTATATACCATGCAAAGGTGAATATATCAAAATGGCACCGAGTGCAATACATATCATCGAAAAATACATAAGAAATGAGGCTCCAAATGGCCCATAAAGTCCAAAAACAATGCTACAAGCTATGAGGCCATTGGCCTAATACAAGACAGTGTGCCTACTGATGCAGATCCCCTGAAGAAATTCAACGAGAATCAGGGACGGTCTAAGCGCTTGATCATGGAAGTAGTCAAGAATCACGTGGTTCCACATATTGTCGGGAAGAACACAGCAAATGAAATGTGGACAGCTTTGAACACGATGTACCAAGGAAGCTCCGTCCAAAAGAAGATGCTTCTGGAGAATCAGATGCGGTCATTCCAGATGCAAAAGGGTGAGGAAATCGATCCCTTCCTCTTTAGACTTCAGACTATCCGGGACCAACTGATTTCCATGGGTATGACTAGAGATGAAGGGTTGTTGATGAGGAGTATCCTGAATGCAGTCAACAATGAATGGGAAACGTTTGTCCAACGCATCTTGGGCAAGGCGGCGTTACCATCCTGGGAAGACATGTGGGGCAATCCTCCGTCAGGAGGAAATCAGGAGATTTACCAAGAGACAAAGCAGCAGTGGTGGAGTCAAAGTAAAGAAAGAGGACGAGGAGGATGCAACCTTTGCATCAAAGGGACAGAGGTAGCAGGGGAAGAAGAAGAGGGACCTATCCAAGGTACGGTGCTTTAATTGTGGTGAACTTGGACACTTCGTCAACCCCTGTACTAAGAAGAAGGACAAGGGATATTCTGATTCCAAGGCATCAGCAAAAGGGGACGATGGTAGTGACGATGACCAAGCCATGAGTGCTCATGAACCAAGGAAGTGGGGCGATATTGATCTGTAAAGCAACTACATGGGAGGCAGGATCCTTGAGGTGCCCAAACTCTTGGATCACATACGAGCTACGACAGCCTTAAGACAGTAGCAAGATGATTGGAACAGTGGGTGCAGAAGATCACAGTGGAGTAGAGGCAGATCTGGGACAGCTCAGAGGATAGGCAGTAGCAACATGTTAGCAGTAGCGCAAAGGCTGATGGGATTTCAGCAGCTTTGTGGCTGTGCTTACGCAGTGCAGTGCAGAGCCTCAGAGGGAAAGTGTAGCGTAGCAACAGAGAAGGCTTCAGTGATGAGATGCAGCCCAACTGACTTATCTCTCCGTGATTGAGTGATGGTCCTTCAATTGCTTACTTCTCAGCAACTGAGTTGCAGTGCAACAGCTTACTTCTCAGCAATTGAGTTGCAGTGTAGCAGTTAGCAATGGCAGTGCTATGGGCAACATGATGTAGCAATTTGAGAGGGAGTTGTAGTACAGATGTAGCAGTGTCGGTGGCGGTGACATGGGCAGCAGGATAGAAAGCAGCAGCGCAGTGGATGGAGGGCAACATGCCAAGCATCAGCAGCGCAAAGATCGATGCCGAGATTAGATGATGCTTCAGTGTGGTAGTATTGCTAGAGCACACTCCTCACTTAGAGGGAGTGTTGAGATTTTGGGGTAGCATCGGGTGTGCTCTAGCTCCTAAATTTTGTGGAGGGGCTAAGACACACGAGATCTCCAAGACCCAAAAAGCGTTTGGAGAATTTTCCTCTGGTGTATGAGATACTCAAATAATTCTTTTTTTTAATGAGGACACTAAGTCTAACTTAGGGAAATAGAAAAATTAAAGTGAATTAATTAAACACATGTGATGAAATGTTCTGAGTGACGTGGATCAAGCGGTCTTTTAATCTGAGCCATCGATTAGAGATTAGATCATGGTCATTGGTTTTCCAACGAAAAATGTATAAGAGATGGGCTTGGGGTCAGTTGGAGAACACACACACATTGCAAAGCACTGAAGCTAAGTCGAATTTCTATAGCGAGGTTTGCTGAGGAATTCGAAGAGAATTTATAGTGCAGTGAGGGGCATTGATCGGCAAGGGATGATCTGATCCAAGGCCGAGAATACAACAGCAGAGAGGCAACATCATACCAAGGCAACGCAGAGCCCAGCGAGAGGGACGCAATCCAGCCGCCAGAGCGCTGACGTAGAGGCTGAAGAAGAATGCGCTGAGAGTTTCCAGTGGGCCAGAAAGGGCTCATGATCTATAAATCCCCATTGAGGGTGTGATACAGCCATATTTACTGTCTCTGAGTGAAAGGTACAACTGTCGTGTATTTTCTCTGTAGGGTAGACCATTTCTGGTGCCCATATTGTTGTATTCAGATTTTGCATAATAATAAAACCCTCTAGAGTTGTTGCACCAGTTTTCCCGCATTGGGTTTTTCCAGGGACATTTGTCCGAAAATCTGTGTAATTTTGTCACATGTGCGTTTTGTTCAGCAAATGATTTGTATATGTGTATGTTGCAACTTGCAGTTTGTATTTGCTTTAATGTTTTTCTGAATACTTTAGATTAATAACTTATTAATTAATCAAACAAGTAGGCGAAGTAGATCAAGACAACTACAATAGGTAGGGTTTATGTTTTGAAACTTTCACAACTTGCAACAGATCGGCTTCGTGAAAAGAGAGTTAGACTTGGCTTCGTGAAGAGTGAGGTAGAATTGAACCTCTACTATTTGATAGTAGGAGGTGAGCCTCTCATTCTCGTGTTATATGTGAATGATCTATTTCTGACGAAGGCCTTGGGTAAAGAAAAGTTTGTTTTGTTGGGAATAGTAGAGAACACCTTCCTCGCTAAGAGGCACTATCAGTTTTTGTAGCTAGGACAATTGTTCTAGTCTTTGATGGTGTTAGATGAAATTAAGGAACATAACAGGATTAATAATAATAAAACCCTCCCTTCCTCGCTAAGAGGCACTATCAGTTTTTGTAGCTAGGACAATTGTTCTAGTCTCTGATGGTGTTAGATGAAATTAAGGAACATAAGAGGATTAATAATAATAATACCCTCTAGAGTTATTGCACCATTTTTCCTATATTGGGTTTTTCCAGGGACATTTGTCCGAAAAATCTGTGTAATTTTGTCACATGTGCGTGTTGTTCAATAAATGATTTGTATATGTATTGGCTGCAATTTGTATTTGCTTTAATGTTTTTCTGAATACTTCAAATTAATAACTTTTTAATTAATCAAACAAGTAGGAAAAGTAGATCAAGACAACTGCAATAGGGTTTATGTTTTGAAACTTTCACAACTTGCAACAGATCGGCTTCATGAAGAGTGAGGTAGACTTGAACCTCTACTATTTGATGGTAGGAGGTGAGCCTCTCCTTCTCGTGTTATATGTGGATGATATATTTCTGACGAAGGCATTGGGTAAATAAAAGTTTGTTTTGTTGGGAATAGTAGAGAACACCTTCCTTGCTAAGAGGCACCATCAGTTTTTTTAGCTCGGACAAGTGTTCTAGTCTTTGATGGTGTTAGATGAAATTAAGGAACATAAGAGGATTAATTATGCCAATACCCAAAAAAGTTTCTAAGTAAATTGTCTTAATGAGATTTAATTAACCATTTTTGGTTATTTTCGTAAGTCTAACTTAGGGAAATGGGTTAATTAATCAGGATTAATTGAGACAAATCGATTTTACTCTAGAGACCTCCAGAAAAGTAATTTTTAGAAGTGAGTATGATCTTAGCCATCCATTAGAGTTAGATCATGGTCGTTGCTTCGTACGAGAGAGGAAATCGATGGGCAATTTGGAAATCTTTTGGGTTACAGCTTTGCATGGTTAGCAAGGGCATAGTGACAACATGGGAGACACCAGCAACAGAGATCAACATTGATTGAGATCGATTTTTTAGAGAAGAATTCTTCATAGCGATTTTGAGATTTCTCCAACCAATGCGAATTGTTTCAATGAGGCCAAGTTGTCAGGCCAAGAGCAAATTTTCCAGTGGGACATATTTGCACAAGACAAGTCAATTTTGTTAGTGAAGGATGAAATTCGAGTGTTGGACGAGTTATTTTTCAAATGGGTGTGAATTTCAAAAGAGGCCAAGTTATTTGCCGAAATGCACCAGTGACAGACGAAATTCGAGAGTTGGATGAGTTATTTTTCAAGTGGGTGCAAATTTCCAAAGAGGCCAAGTTATTTTCCGAAATGCACCAATTGGATCGATTTAGGGTCACAGAGGCTAAATTGATTTAGAGGAGCCGAGGTGCTTCCAAGAGTTTGAGCCAGTTTGCAGAAAGCAAAGAAATTAATTTTTCGGAGGTTGGTTGTTACACAACAAACAGTTGATGTAAATTTCAATTACAGAATTGCTGAAGGATAATATAAAATCCCTCATCTGCAGAATTGGTTTTCCCTTCAGGGTTTTTCCAAGGACAATTTGTCTAGAAATATTGGTGTCTAATTTTTATGTGTGTTATTTTCTCAGTTATGTGATTATTTATTTATGAAATTACAATTGTGTTATTTTCAGTAGTTGTCAATTTCTCTAGAAATATTGGTGTCAAATTTTTATGTGTTATTTTCTCAGTTATGTGATTATATTTATTTGTGAAATTACAATTGTGCTATTTTCAATATTTGTCAATTTGTCTAGAAATATTGGTGTCAAATTTTTATGTGTGTCATTTGCTCAGTTATGTGATTATTTATTTGTGAAATTACAATTTTTTTATTTTTTATATTTGTCAATTTGTCTAGAAATATTGGTGTCAAATTTTCATGTGTGTTATTTCTCAGTTATGTGATTATTTATTTGTGAAATGACAATTGTGTTATTTTCAGTCTTTGTCGTGAATTAATTATCCAAAAGATAAATAATATGTAAAGATAGAATATTAATAACCAGTAACTACGATAAATTTTTCACAATCTTATCCAAATTTGGATTTATGATCTTACCTTGGCCTCAAGAGATACCCATATGGATGTTTAGAAGAGATACCCATATGGATGTTTAGAGTCTAGATCAATGTGTTGGTTGTCCCATCAATTATCAATGATGTTCCAAATAGGTGCATACTTTGATTTTGTTATCCTTGTATGTTGGCCTTCTTTGCTCTTTGGCGTGAAGCATAGATTCATAAATATAACCCATGGCCAATTTATCACCATCCACCATCCACAAAGCCTTCACAAGGCCTTTGTAATTTAGCAACTATGTTGCTCTGGAGTCTAGACCAACCACTAGTGTCAAAACATTTCCTACATATTGCATGCCTATTACTGCCCAAGAAGGCTAGCAAATCATGATATCATGCACTTGGTGTGAGGTGATGAAGATCGTTCTGTCGAGACCAACCACTGGTGTCAAAACATTTCGTACATATGCCATGCCTATTACTGCCCAAGAAGGCTAGCAAATCGTGATATCATGCACTTGGTGTCAGGTGATGAAGATCCTTCTGTTTGCCTTATATTTCACAAGTTGAGGGATATTCACATATTTTGAGGCATGTATTATTGTTGAGCTCACAAATTTGGAGACATTCACCCTCTGGCACACTTATCTACATATTTCCACGCATATTTCTCCATTAGAAAGTGCACTTATCTACATATTTCCACGTATATTTCTCCATTGGAAGGTGCCTTTAGAGTGTCTTCACAATGTTCAGAGTAATAGACCCTCTAGCACACTTATCTACATATTTCCACACATATTTCTCCACTAGAAAGTGCACTTATCTACATATTTCCACACATATTTATCCATTGGAAGGTGCCTTTAGCGTGTCTTCACAATGTTCAGAGTAATAGAGTATATCCTTGCAATACATTTTTATTCATTCACAAGTACTAGGCTCACCCTATAATATTCCCAATTAGCCATGAGCTAGTTGGAATATTTATTTTTGCTTTTGCTTCTTAATTTGCTGAATAAGAGGGTATGGAGACCCATAAATCTCCTTAGTAGGAATGAAATCACTACTAATGTGAAAGTAGACCACTTTAGTGGCTTGATAAAGCACCCTTTGGTGTGAAAAGGCGTTGGAGCACATAGAGTGGGTCAACTTTGACCAAATCAACAGCATTGTCATGGAGGAGTGGCATTCATTATGGGACAGCGCAGTTTTGGAGGGAGACTCCATGCATGGAAGTAGTGGCTTTAATGAGTGGGGCCAAGAGTGAGGAAGCTCACCATTTATATAAGGAAGGGGATGGCAGCCATAGAGGATATGTTTTGTTATTATTTTTTCTATGGTCTGAATGACTATTTTCTCTATTCAGCTGTTTAGCTAAGATTGCAATGCTGTTTAACACAGGGTGTTCCCAAGTGGGAATCCCACCTTCATCCTCGGGGGACTTCGAGTGCCCACTCAAGAGAAGTATATGCACTATATTTCCACATTCCAACATCATGCCAAAGATTCATTCTTATGGTACAACGCAGTTCTTGTTGAAGATGTGTTGTGTTGCAGGGCAGAAGTTGTGGTCTGAATGACTATTTTCTCTATTCAGCTGTTTAGCTAAGATTGCAATGCTGTTTAACACAGGGTGTTCCCAAGTGGGAATCCCACCTTCATCCTCGGGGGACTTCGAGTGCCCACTCAAGAGAAGTATATGCACTATATTTCCACATTCCAACATCATGCCAAAGATTCATTCTTATGGTACAACGCAGTTCTTGTTGAAGATGTGTTGTGTTGCAGGGCAGAAGTTGTGGAGAGTTTATTTGGGTGATTTCTGAGCTAGATTTCGTTGGAGGAAGGTTTCCTTCCATTAGGAGGCTAGTAAGGAAGGCCCTTGAGCATCATTGATATAGTTGGCACCAGGCCACAGTTTTTTAATCCCCTACAGCGCAGTATCAATCTAGATCTGTTTTATTCTAGGGAGGAGTTGCAGGGGTAGTTGCAGTGGGTGATTTGGGGAGTGATTTCTTCAGTGAAGGGGTCAGCCTTTCACCCAGAGGATCCATTGGAGGAGAGCATACTCATTTGCATATCAGCTTCAGCCATAACTCTTCAGTTACTTTGTCGCAGTGTACTTTCAACCTAGGTTGCGGGGAAGCTTCAAACCCCCGGCGTTCCCGTTTCCGAAACGCGCTCCGTACGGGAGCGTTTCGGAAACGCTCGGAAACGCGCTCCCGAAAACGCTTCCTGAGGGGAGCGTTTTCGGGAGCGCGTTTCCGAACCTGTTAAAACGCTCCCTGTCTTTTCGGGAGCGTTTCAGGAAGCGCTCGGGAGCAAACGCTCCCTGAGCGCTTCCGACGTTTAAAAAACGCTTCGGGAGCATTTTTTAAACGCCGGAAGCGATCGGGGAGCGTTCGCTCCCGAACGCTCCCGGAAAAAAAAACGTTTCTTGCCGCGCGGAAATTCTTTTATGTGAAAAATCGAATTGTTTAAATGGGGGGGGGGGGTTCATTTTAATTTTTATTGTTTGTTCACTGTTGAGAGAGCGAGAGCAAGAGTTGAAGGAGAGCAAGTGCCAAGGAAGGAGAGCGAGGAGCAAGGCAACAAGAGAATTGCAAGAAAGAGGTAGGCCTTCTAATCCAATTTAGTATTTTCTAGGATGAATTTGTAGATTGTTAAATTGTTTAAAAATGAAAACTTGAATTTTTCTTGAATGTTGCATTTTATTGGATTTAAAACTAAAAAAATGATTTTTTTTTTTCCTATGTTGCATTTCCTATTCCCATTTGGCATTTTTCCATTTGTTTTGCAGGCTAGAAACTTGAAACTTGTTTCCATCATGGCTATATGGCTAGGGATTTTCCTCATGTTGGTTCCTTTCTTTGTGATAATGGTGTTGGAGAGTGCCAAAAGAAAGAGGCAAATCAGAGAAGAGGAGGATGAAGAGGAGGGTTATGGTGGATCTGAAGAAAATCCTGAAGAGGAGGAGGATTATGCTGAGGAGGAAGTGTGGACTGTAAAAACTCTGGTAAACTTGATAAATATATATATTATTGTGATAAAAGATGAGATATGAGATATTTTTACAATGGGGAATCACCGAGGCTTTAAATATAGCCTCATGGTGTCCCTTGGTGAAGAGGCATGATCTTTGATCAAGCCCTTTCACTTAATAAAACCTAATATAACTATATCTAACTAATAATTAATAAAATATACATAACATTGCCCCTCTCTTAAAGATGCTTTGTCCTCAAAGCATACGTAATGATGGACAATGCTGACGAACGCCTGGGTTTCTTGAGCGGCGGGCTCTTGCTTCCCACATTTTAAAAATATCGTGGAGCATATTCTCGAGTTCAATATTTTGTTGATGTGGATAGTGAAAAGATCTGATATCGACAGGGTCGAATCCTGCCTTGAGTTGTATTGGATGTTTGATTTTCCTATCTGCAGGCACTTTTATGGGTATATCTTGGAATACTTTTTCGTTTTTCCAAACTATTCCTTGTTCTTCTGGTGTCTCTTCATGGCTCCTTTTTGAAGATAACATTTCTAACTGATGACATTGTACTGTAGATGTTGGCGCTCCTGTTCGAATCATCTTCGTCATCAAAGATGAAGATACGACTTGATTCCCTGGGACTTGGAATCCATACAACCTGTGTTTCTGCCCTTTCCACTTAAAACTTATAAACTGCTTCTGATGGTTGGCAGAATAAGTACCTAAAGTTTGTAGCCATTGAATTCCTAAGACCACATCTACTCCTCGTAATGAAACGGTGTAGAATGGAGATTCTAAATGAAAGTTTTTTATCTGTAGTTTGACCTTATGGCATTTCCCTACTTTCTCAATCTTCTTACCATCGGCCACCATTACCTTCATATTAGGCATGGGAAAGGTAAATATGTTAAGTCTTTTTGCCATGGTTGAATCTAGAAAATTTTGGGTACTGCTAGTGTCGACGAGAACCATTACGTTGTTGTTCTTGATATGTCCTCTTAACCTTAGGGTTTGAGGTTGTGATATGCCTGTCATAGCTGATAATGACACTTGCGGAAAAGTTTCGCCATCCACTTCTGGAGAGAATTCTAAGTTGCTTTCTAATCCTTCTATATATGAATCCTTATTGTTAGCGTCATTAGTTGCTTCACAACTGTATAGATTTTTCGCTTTTCCATTAGCACATCTGTGCTTAGGGTCCCAGTTTTCACCGCAATGCTTACACTTGCCCTCTCTCATTCTTCGTTTTTCCACATTATATTTTTCTTCTTCACGAATATGGGGTGGGACATATTTTGTGTCATCTACATTTTCAGATTGAGGAAATCTTTGTCTCGAATATACTTTTCCTGGTTTTGATAACCTTTCAAATTTCTTTTCAGCAGCTTTTGCTTTTTGCCTTGCTACTTCTACGGATGTAATTTCATGCAGTTCGAGCTCTTCTTGTATATGGATTTTAAGTCCTGAGATGTAAGACTGAATTAGACGAGATTCTGACAATCCCAGTACTCGTGTTGCCAAGGTCTCCCATTCTCGAGTGTACTCATCCACATCTCCTTTTTGGCGTAATTTGATAAACGTTGAAAAAAACTTTTCTTCTTTTATGCCTTGAAACCTTTTGAAGAATGCATCCTTAAATTTCCTCCAACTGATAGCAAGCGTCGCCTTTTTCCACCACATATACCAATTATATGCTTCTCCTTCCATTTTCATGGAAGCATGCTTAATTTTTTCGTCATCACTAGTAATGTCATAAATCTCAAAATATTCTTCTGCTTTATTAAGCCATGCAAAGCTATTTTTTTCATTACCATCAAATTTGGGTAGCTCGATTTTGGCTCTTCGCTGATATGCTACTGGTGGAACAAGAAGGGGATATTGATTAGAAAATGCATTCCAGAGCTGCTTATTTTGAAAATCTGCATTACTATCTTCTTGATGATGTGGGGAATCGGTCTTTTCTTGATGCTCTTCTGAGTTTCCTGAATCTGCGGAATTGTTTTGTTGATTTTGTTCCATGTTAGGAAATATTGGGGATTGTGTCCGACTTAACTTATCTATCTTATCATTTAGCTTATTGAAGAGTTCTGTCATATTGTTCATTGCTTCGCTATGCTCTGTCATCTTATTCATTGCTTCGTTATGCTTTTTTGTGGCCTCGTGATGATTTAGCCACATTTGTCTTTCTATTCGATTTGTCATATCATGAATCTTTTTGATGTCGTTGGAGTGCCCTGCAACTGTACCTTCAAGATTGACTAATCTTTTTCCGAATTCTTCGGAATTATTATTGATTTGTTTCTCAAGATCTCCCAATTTCTTCTGGAATTCAGCCATCGACATCGATGAAGACATTAAACGTGTATGAGGTGGAGAATATTTTTCCCTTTTTTTTTAATTAATTAATGTAATTAATAATTTTTTTTAAAATAGATCATATAATTATTATATATATAATTTGTTAATTGAAATTATATAATATATAAATAATTATATAATTATCAATTTGAAAACTAAATAATATATAAATAAAATATATAATTATAATATATATTTATATAATGATCAATTTGAAAACTATATAATATATATTTATATCTTGATACGATTATTAATAATCGAAAGGTTACGAATGGAGTGTAACAATGTTATAGGGAAGCACGTGATGGTTCAGGTCGACTTCACACAACTACACAACCCGCAAAACGGTGGGAAGAGCCGGCAGCCGTGGAGACTAGTGGGAAGAGCCGACAGCCGTCGACTTATCTTTTACATATTGTACACAGTTTTCCAGGAGTCATTCAAGTCGAGTTCTTCCACCAACACAACCTCGAGCATTGTGAACACAATCAGATAGTAGTTACTCGTATTGGGCACTAAATGTTCAAATAAATTTGTATTCAATCACCCTCTCAATCTGAATTATGAATCTAATCTCTCTACAAATACGAAAGAGTTTGTAGAACCTATTGAGAAGGGAATGCCTTCTAACTTTCAAGATAATATCATTAACAAGAAATATCAGAAAGAAATACTGTCATAGATATAGTTCTTTGTCTCCTGAAAATAGTTACACTTCGATTTCCTAGACCTAAACTACATTCTGCTCATGTCTAGGTCCAATAATGGAACATCACTCAACACTTTCCTGAGTTGCCCAAGATTTTTCAAAACTGGCAAGTGAAAGCCGTCCTCATATAGTTCTTTGTCTCCTGAAAATAGTTACACTTCGATTTCCTAGACCTAAACTACATTCTGCTCATGTCTAGGTCCAATAATGGAACATCACTCAACACTTTCCAAGTTGCCAAGCTTTTTCAAAATCGCGTGAAAGTCATTCCTCATATATATATATATATATATATATATATATATATATATATATATATATATATATATATATATATATATATATATATATATAATGATGGTGATTTATAAATTTGCAGGTGTGTTCTAGCCATCCTGCTGACCCGTCCCCCCATCCCCACTTTTCTCGTCTCAAAAACGAGTACAACATAGATGTTCACAAATTTGGCTTCTGAAAAATGCCCGCATTGAGAAATGGGCTATTATACCAAGTAAGACACCTTATTTAAGATATTTTTCTTTCTATCAATATTATTGTTCATGAATCTTGGTAAAGAGGTCTAAAATTATAGTCATAACTAGCAAGTGAAAGTAGTCCTAATATATATATATATATAGACACCTTATCTAAGACATTTTTTTTCTATCAATATTATTGTTCATAAATCTTGGTAAACAGGTCTAAAATTATAACCAGAACTGGCAAGTGAAAGCTGTCCTAATATATATATATATATATATATATATATATATATATAGGATAGATACTGATGGTGATTTCTAAATTTGCAGGTGTGTTCTAGCCATCCTGCTCACACGTCCCCCCATCCCCATTGTTCTCGTCTCAAAAACCAGTACAATATAGTTGTTCACAAACTTGACTTCTGAAAATGCCCGCAGTGAGAGATGGGCTATTATACCAAGAGTAAGACACCCTATTTAAGACATTTTTTTCTATCAATATTATTGTTCATGAATCTTGGTAAAGAGATCTAAAATTATAATCCTGTCGGAAAAATTTTCCTCTGATGTCAGTTGAAGCCTATTATTCCTGGTTCTAAAATGGTTTTCTCATAGTGAAAAGTATTGCGTGTGCTCTTCAATTTAAAAAGAAACCATGTGTGAAAGACATAGTGACAATGGAAATCAACGAGAGTAATGGATATCCAAATTCAGATTCAAAAAGAGCAACAGATTCCATCTTCAAGATCGTTCCTAATTTCTGCAAGCTGAAACATATATTTACTGTTAAAAATCAGTCCAGTCTCTTAGTGAAAGAGACAACTAAGGATACTGTTCACAATAGAGTTCTACATAATCCAAACAAGTGTCACCTTTGAAACACAGTAACTGTAGATAAACTAAGATGGATCAGAGAATTTACATTTTTAATTCATACCTCTAAGAAAGCCATGCCTATATAGCAATTAATGGGTAGCCTAGGGAAACCATAGGCATCGTATGTCATGTTTTTATTTCTCACATCTCACTGGATGACCCCTAGTTTCAACTTTTAATAGCCTAAAATAAGCGATATCCAGAAAAATTTGACAGATTTGCACTGAAGGTTACTTCAGGTAAATCTTTTAATGTCTTCTATTAAATCCCAGTACTAATTCAATTACCAATTTATCAAAACATAGAAAACGGTGTGTACTTTGGGACGAATATATAGTTTGTAATTAGCTGACCCATATCATCTCCATATGAACCCCCAAATACAATTGAAGGAATTTGAATGTAATGTATATCCAGCCCAATGTTGACTGGATTTACTTGGAAATGAAAATCACCTTGGCCTTCTTTGTAGTCATTGTCACCTTGGCAGCCTTTGTATTCACTGAATTTTCACCCCTGCTTTGTTTGTCAAAAGCTGCAGGTTCCTGCTATTGTTGACAACAATTAAGTCAAATTTGCCAATCATACTACTGCAGTCATTATATGCTTCCATATTTAATGAACAAACAATGAGATGCTCAGAAGAACACTCTTAAATATATGTACTGTTAAGTATCTCTGTACACTTCTAATGAGCAACTTAATGATTGTTCATGTAAGAAATCTACATAAGCCAAACAAGAGTCATGTTGGAGGCACCTTTAACTGGGTGTAGATAAAACTCAGATAGATCAGAGACAGAGAACCATTTAAAGACATACTCAGAAGGCTCATCTTGGCTTCCTCTAAGGTAGCCAGGGCTATAAAATAATTCATGGGTAACCTAAGAAAACAATAGACATTGCATGCAAAAGCCACTTATCACTGCATGATTTTAACAAGCATTGTTGAAGTGATGTCCAAATTAAAAAAAACGGCAAGTTTGCGCTCAATGTTAGTTCAGGTAAATTTGAAAACATCCTCTATTAAAGCACACTACCAATTCAACTATGAATTAATAAAAAATCAGACGGCAATATGTACTCTGTGATGACTATATAACTATTTGGAGTTTGTAATTAGCTAACTGATATCTTTTCCAAATGAATCGATGCCATAGCATACAATTTAATTAATTTAACTGTAATCACCTTGCCAGTCTTTGTTTTCTTTGAAGTTTCACCCCTGCTTTCTTTGTCAAAAGCCACATAACCAGCCATTGATGGAATGGAACTAGGAAAACCTGCAGACTCCTGCTGTTGTTTAGAACAATTAAGTCAAATTTGCCCATCATACTTCTGTCTGTCAATATATGCTTCAACGTTTACTCAATAAGCAAAGACACAATGAAAAGACTGCTGTTAAATGCATCTTACTGCTAAATATCACTAAATTCCTCTAATAAACAAGACAACCAAGGATACTGTTCATATTAGACTTCTACATAATCCAAACAAGTGTCACCTTGGAAACACAGTTAACTAACTGAATTCTTCTAATAAACAAGACAACTAACTGAACTCTTCTAATAAACAAGACACTTAACTGACTGTCAGATTTAGGGACAACTCATATGGCCCAGCTTGGCTTCCTCTAAGGCGACCATGTGGCTAATTAATGGGTAGCCTGAACAAACTACAGGAATCATATGCAAGCATCATAGCTCATTCGAAGAACCTAGTTTTAATAGCCTTCAAGAAGTCATGTCTAAAGAAAAACGGTATGTTTGCACTGAATGTTAATTCAGCTACTTCAAAAATATCTCCCAGTACAGATTCAACTATCAATGAATCAAAAAACAGACGTCGATCAAAAAACAGACATCAATCTGTAGTTTGGGATGATATCACATGAATACTTATTTCTAATTAGCTGATCAATATCTTCTCCAAATGAATCCACAACATAGCAGATAACTAAGTATTACAACCGAAATATTTGTCTGCATATTCATTGTTGAACATATTTACTCGGAAGTGTATGTTACCTTGGCAGTCTTTGATAATTTTGAAGTTTCACCCCTGCATTTTTTGTCAAAAGTCTCATACTTATCTGCTAATGATGGGAAGGGACTAGCTGCATGTGAAGGTCCCTGCCATTTTTTAGAAGGATTCGATCAAATTTGTCCATCGTACTTACGTGTTAATATATGCTTCAATACTTTCTCAACAAACAAAGATACATAAACAATGTCTCCATCACTGGAACATGCAACTGACCTTCATCTTTGGATTATTTGTAACTTTAATCTGCTTCTGTTTCTGGAAATCTTTGTTATTACCACCGAAAGGGAACTCTGGACTCACAAAATTGCAAGAATCCTGCAGCTTTCAAGGTCGAAAATTGAGAACAATGCTACATTCACTTATCTACCTCATACTAACTGCAATAATGGAAAATATCACACCTCAGCAGCTTTCAAATTTTTTGAGACTCTACTATCCTTGGGTATTTTGAAGGTCACACCATTGCATTCAACTTCTACGACTGGATTGCCTGCATCTTGATGTTCCTGCATGCCAAGGTCAAGACAAATTTATGCCACATTTATCTTTAAGAAAATTCTGTCTATATTACACACACAGTAATATGCACAAGAGTAGCAAAGAATAAACAATCATATTGCAGATAAAGCTGCAATAATCTGAATATGTAGAAACAAAAACATTTTTGGCATTTATAATAGGCAAACTCATGCCAACAATTACTCATGATATTTTATAAGTATCATCAGGAACAAATAGCAGACAAGGCATAAATACTAGCACCATGGGGAAATTTAGCAAAAGAATTTATGATAACAAGTCTTGTAATAGCTCTACTGGGAAAATATAACACGGAATTTCATAAAAACAAGTTTTATTCTAAACACTGCAAGCCTTATTCCAAATTTTTAAAGTTCATTTTCCTCCCTAGGATGAATTCATAATTGAAAGATAAATTAATTAATCAAATTTGAGGCAAGTACTTCATTACTAAACAAAACACATGTTATCTTTGCAAAGAACAATAAGAAAAAAATAAAGGAGGATAGCATCGTAAAGAAATATAACATTCTTCAGTTTAGAATAGAAATTAATTTTGGATCATTCAGCAACCAAAATCTGTTCCATAAAGATATTACTGCCTTTATTTGTACAAGTTTTTCTTGGATTGATAATAAACAAATATCTCAAACAAATTTTATTATTAGAAACAATGCCAAGCTCAAACTGCTATAATCTGTTTTTCTGGTCTCCAGTATCCATCATCCCAGTATTGTGACTGCCAGCTGAAAAACTGGCTGTTCCCCCTCTCCAGCCATCTATTTTGAATATCCATTTCCCATTTTGGCCAGAGCATGGGAAAATGACATTGCTTTCCCCTCGGATGTGGTCATAGTCTTCAAGTCGGGCTGCTGCAGTTTGATGTACAACTTCTCGGAAATATCTGCTTTACTTCTTTCAAATAAATACTGGAAAACATAATATTGGCCAACATCCGCACAATGCTTCCATATTTGGTCCACCTCATTTTTGAAATGGAGCTTATCAATTCTGAATAATTGGCATCTTAATTGTTATTATTATCAATTTTTGCCTTGGGATAACTATACTGTAGGTTATCCTGCATATAGGTTCTTTACTGTTATAGAAACTAGGAACATTTTTAATGTTCCAAAATAGGAAAAACAGTGCCAATACAGAAAATCATAATTTTACACCATGGAAATTCAAAACATTGCAGTAAATAATCAGAACAATTTGAGACACGGAAGCAGCTGAGCCATTTTATTATGGAGATGGGCAAGAGTACAAATATATAGAAGAAATGCACCTAAGCTTGTCTTTTTGGCAAGCGGAACAAATTCCAGGTAAGACAAATAAACCCAGAAAGCTGCCCAACTGATGCTTTGCGCTGTACCAGTGAATCTGCACTAGTTGCTGTAATGGAATGGCTGAAAACCCCACCTCCGGTGCTCAGAAAATTCTACAAAATTATCCCTGGACTCCTCGAGCTATCCCAACCAAAACCCAGAAATGGTTTGGCCTGGTCATGACCCTCCAAGATTGACCTCCAATAGGCCCCCTATGCTCCCAGTGACTTCTGAAGTATCCAGTCTGAAGAATCACCAGCTAAATCCTCCACAACTCCCCAAAAATGCAACAAGCCACTCCTCCAACACTTCCCTTATTTCTCCCGTCAAGCAATGGCCTAAATGACTAAAGCACTATCTCACACATGTGCCCAGCTTTCCTCCTCTTGCCTGGCCCCAGCTACTGCCAACAATCTCCTGAATAATGCTATCAATCCCAGCCTACAGGCTCACCCAATACCTTAGGAAGCTACTGAGCCTCCTCCTCCAAATAATATCCCAGCAATAAACCTCTGGAAAAGAGCTGCAATAGTCCCACAAGAAATACCACTGCGTCCTCCAGAAATATGCACTGCTGGGGCACAAACTAAATGCAAATGTTGAAGATAACGCGCTGACACTCCCTCGTATGATAATGGAAAAACCAGTCTAGGGTGGCACTCGAAGTCCCCTGAAGAATGGGTGAGTTCTCCGCTCGGAAAACTCGTGCTAAACAGCAAGTGACCCAACTAAGCAGCTCGAGCAACTGAGATAAAATCGATAAGCCAAGAATGCCCAATGAAGTGAACTTTTTTCCTTTTATAGCCTTCGTTGAGCCTTCTTCCTGCCTTTTTCCGCCATCATGGGTCCTCAACAAGCCTACGTTGTTCCCACTCATGCTTTTCGAACCAATTATTAAGGGTGTGTGTATTTCATATGTGGTTAGCCCCCACATACATTACCAACAAAATAACATAACATAATTTAACTAACTTCTAACTCCCAAGTCTTCTAATGAAAATCAAATTGGCCCCCACAACATAAAAATAAATCTGGCACCAAAATAATTTAGGAAGGGGCACTACAGCCCTCCCTCCCAAATGTTGTTTGTCCCCAAGCAACTTCAGTGTTGGATAGTCCAATATGCGTTCACCCTCCCGAGTGGCATCCTCATCCAACGCACCAAATATTCTATAATTGTTCTGCTCCGGAGCTTCCTTTCTCTAGTCTCTAGAATGGCTTCCAGTTCTAAAACCAGATGCCCCTCATCAAGGGGAAGAAACTCCACAACTGTTGTTATCTGTTGTCCCAACACCTTAAGATGAAACAAAAAAAATATCGTGGATCTTGTTTCCCTGTGGCAGCTCCAACTCATAAGCTACCTCTCTGACCCTCCTGATCGCCCTGTAGGGTCCATAAAACCGTGGTTGAAACTTCTCGACCCCCTTTTGTTTCAAAGTGGATTGTCAATATGGCTGCAGGCATAGGAATCTCTTGGATACAATCTTTGGCCTTTGGGGCCCGATTATCTCCAAAAACAATGTCAACAAAAGACAAAGCATCATAACCATATAGAGCAAAGGGAGTCATAATGATGGATATATGATGTGTAGTGTTGTAGCATTACTCTCCCAAATGCAACCAACGAATCCATGTCTTTTGTTGCTCGATCACATAGTTCTTGACATACCCTTCTAGCCATTTGCTCACCCTCTCTGTCTGGTCGTCTGTCTGTGGATAGTAACTAGTGCTCAATGTAAGCTCTGTGTCCACTAGCCTGAAAATCTCCTGCCAAAATCCTCCCCCATAAATCTGTTGTCTCTATCATTGACTATAGTCATAGGGAGTCTGTGCCGGAGGAAAACCTCCGTAAAGAACAACTCTGCTACCTGAGAAGTTGAGTATCGAGTAGAAATAGAAAAGAAATGTGCATATTTGGTCAGTCGGTCGACCACGACATAAATGAAATCCTTCCCTTGCACAGTGTGAAGTCCTATGATAAAATCCATAGAAATGCTCTCCCATTTTCCCTTAGGAATGGGAAGAGGCTGCAATAATCCTGTTAGATGATTCAACTCTCCCTTATTCCTCTGACAGGCCTCGCACTCTTGTACATATCTGAATACATCTCCCTTAATTCCCTTCAAGGTGAAGCACTCTCTCACAGCCATATATGTCTTCCTGATGCCCCGACAGTGAAGAATCGTGAGCTACATTAAGTACTCGCTCTCTCAACTGCGAGCCTGGAACCAGAAATATGCACCTTGTTATCACACCCTGTTATCGCTTGCCGCCTACACCTACCTACAAGTTAGTGAGAAAAGCCTTTAACCCCACAAGGTGTGGTTGGTGGCAAGGAACTCAAAGAAGGGGTTGTCACACTAATCCCGACTCTCTTTGATTAAGCTATCTCCTAGGTTAGCTATGGGGGGTGGTCCCTAAAAAAAAACTAAGTTAAAGATGTGAGTTTTCTAGGAGAGTTGTTAGAGTTAAATAAATTACTTCTTCAGATTTATAAGCAAAAACATGATATGAGCAATAACCATCAATTTATAAGATAAGCATGAAACATATGAGAAACCAGTGCCTTCAGAGTATTGCTCTTAAAATGAAATTGTTTTTGCTTAAATGAAGTGAAATGCTTTCAAATGGAAAGCAAAAGTAATCCTGAAAAATGAAACAAGACACTGTCCACACAAGATATTATAAATGCAAGATATAAGAATGCATTTAAGATAAATAAATTGGTGAATCAAAATATGTGAAGATATCTTGCCAAAATACAAACAATTAGTAATCCTGAAAAATGAAATAAGAAATTGTTCGCACAAGATATTATAAATGCAAGATACAAGGATGTGTTTAAGATAAATAAATTGGTGAATCAAAATATCTTGTCCACGCAAGAAATTATAAATGCAAGATATAACATTTCAGATAAATAAATTAGTGAATCAAAATATGTGAAGATATCTTGCCAAAATACAAACAATTAGTAATCTACATATTATAAATGCATGATACATTTATGTGTTTAAGATAAATAAATTGGTGAATCAAAATATGTGAAGATATATTGCCAAAATACAAACTATTAGTAATCTACTTTAGCGAATGTAAATTAAGTATAGAAAAACTCAAATGTTAGACCAAGATAACAACATGCAATTAAATTTACAACACCAAATAAGAGTACTTACCAATGAAACAAGATATATCCATTATCCATAAGCATAATGACCATTAAAATGACAACATGCAATGGAGTTGCAAAAGTAAGCAAATTTCCAAGTACCATAGAATTAAACTTGTTGAAAAATTTAAGATATTAAAA
The DNA here is from genome assembly GCA_034641835.2 of Pinus albicaulis. Classification (NCBI taxonomy): domain Eukaryota; kingdom Viridiplantae; phylum Streptophyta; class Pinopsida; order Pinales; family Pinaceae; genus Pinus; species Pinus albicaulis. The sequence goes on from CM076579.1 coordinate 857,505,642, forward strand.
TGCTTGCATCCAAAGTGCTTCTTGAAATAATATTTGCATGTGAAACTTTAAACCATGTAGATAGCAAAAAATTTGAGAAAATTGAAGTAAATGTGATGAAATCGTGCTCTTGGTTTACTTCTTGAAATAACATTTGCTTGTGAAACTTTAAACCATGCAGATAGCAAAAAAAATGAAAAATTTTAAGTAAATGTGATGAAATCGTGCTCTTGGTTTATTTTATTAGTTAGCTCTAAAGCAAGATTACAACTGAACTCTAATCCTCAGACCTCACCCTCGCCCAAAGGTTTGAATCTCACAGTGAGGAGTCCATAGAGGCAAAGGGTCCCTAAAATGTCTATTCAACCAACTTAAGTTGGAGGTAAATTTTAGTGATGCTTGGGGCATGTAAGATCTAAAAGTAAATTAACAAGAAAATGAAAATTCAACTTTGAAATATATTTGTTTGTCATGAAATAAAAAGTAGCTTTACTTGATGCATCAAACTTAAGATTGTCGAGTGTGCTCAATGGTGAAGCATAAGCAAATTTGAAGTATGATTTCAAGCTATATAAACTCAAGTAAAGACTCAATGGTAAAGCATAAGAAAATTTGAAGTATGATTTCAAGCTAAATAAACTCCAAGTAAAGATGCTTGCATATGAATTTTCTATGAAAGTAAATGTTCTTGAAACTTGTAGCAAATCAAAATGAATAGCTAGTGAAATGAATGAAATGCATGGTTGTGTTAATTGACCAATTAGATGAGATGCATGCAATTTAAAGAGATAAACATATCACACCACAAGTCTTCTCCAAAAAATGGAGATTGGGATGCCAATGGGTAAAACCCATGCTCCCAAAATCAAAAATTTTATTGGTTGTTAAAGGTAAGAGACTATGAAGCCTCCTACAAGCTCAAGGAAAATATTTACAAAGGAAAATTGGGGTCTTAGACTTATCCCTGATGAGAAAGTTTTGCGATATGAAGAGTCAATAGAAATCAGATTTTTACAAGTGAAGAAGAGAGACTAAGCCTCCTCAATGCTCACAGTCAAGAGAGAGAGGAATCCACAAAAGGAACTCAGCCTTCCTCAAGGAATCTCCTTAACTGCCCACGACCAAAGGAAAAAGAGAGTCCTCGTTTGACATTAGAGCTCAAAGGTATTGCAACAATTTGTTACTAGCTTCTTGAAGGTGAATCCCACAAATTGCTACAAGAAAACAAGTTAGAAAAAGATAGACTTATCCCTGATGAAAAAGTTTTGCAATATAAAGAGTCAATAGAAATCAGATTTTTACAAATGAAGAAGAGAGTCTAAACCTCCTCAATGCTCACGGCCAAGAGAGAGAGAGAAATCCACAAAAGGAACTCAGCCTTCCTCAAGGAAACGCCTTAACTGCCCACAACCAAAGGAAAAAGAGAGTCGTCCTCATTTGACATTAGAGCTCAAAAGTACTGCAACAATTTGTTAGTAGTTTCTTTATGCTGAATCCCACAAATTGTGTGGGAAAACAAGTTATAAAAAGAAGGCTACAAAAGACCAACCAAGTATTAAACAAAGAAAATCACAAAATATTGCACAATTATCCACAAAGGGCTAATCCAAAGAGGATGAGTAAACTCTCATCTTTGTCTAGGTATGCTTAATCTCTTTAAATAGCAAAATATGATCCAATGAAGCACAATGAAAAGTAAAATATTTTTAAATGATTGCATGCATATAAACTATGTCCAAACGAATCCCTGCAAAACACTTTTCCGTAAGATGAACTATTAAAATCCAAATAACAAATGAGAGTTCCTTTGAAAGTGCTACAAGAGTGGATTGGTCTCCCAAAGACTTCCCCTCGCGCTTGATCCGAAAAGAATTCTTCTACAATACTCAAGTCACACATTAGTCCATGTAGATTTAGATAAACAAACAATGAATTGAAACTTCTAGAAATTTATTTGAAAATGAACAAGAACTTTCAACCTCTAGAGCCTACTTTCAAATCAAATGCTAATACAAGATAGTTGTACACTAGCAAATTCACAAGAAAACATGGAAAATGAAATAACTCAAAACATACAAAAAAAAGATACCAATAACTCATAATGCACCATGCTCCAAAGGAAGAACACCCATGAAAAAGTCTTTTTATTGATATTCTTGAAAAGTGTACAAAATAGCAATGCTTCCACAAGCACAATAGCTAGTAAACCAATTCTACAATATGAGAGCCCATGGCTCCATTATATAGAAAGTTGGGAGCAAATCCCAATGAAGAACCAAATACCAAGTGGTGAGAGGGAGGAGATCTCAAAGAAAATTCGAAATTGATAAGTGGAGCTCCATTGCCAAGTGTAAAAATCAGATTATGTCAAGTGGACATCATTTTCTTCTTCCCTTATGTGCCAAAAATTGGATTCTGGCAAGTGGACATCATTTTCTTCTTCCTTTGTGTGCCAAATTCGAATCTTATGATGGAATGACAAGCGTATATTGATGGTAACCCATATGGAGACAATTTCCCACAAAGATCTCCACCAAATATTCTCTCAAATCCTCCCAAATGTGCATTAACTTCACAAATTCGAATTTCCAAGTAAGCACCTCTCATTTAATGCCAAAAATTCGATTTTATTTGAGCAGGTGTCCTTTCCTTGATTTTAGGAGTCCACATCAGCTTGCGACCTCACTTTAACTCCTCCATAATTTTCCACCTCATTTAGCACGTGTGGATATTTATTTTTCTCCATTTATTTATTTTCTAGCTTAATTAATTGTCAGATTTCCCACTAAACCTAGGAAAAGTGGGTTTTGAAGGTTCAAAACACATTTTTAACCCCTAAAGGTGTCATAGTAGAATGTTGAGGGTGAGAGCTGTAATTTTGATTACTCATACCCCATACAACTTCTCTAAGAAACACTTATTACATTTCAATTACAAATTTTATTGCAATTTTTAACCTGCGGAAAATCTAAAAAATTAAAAAATGACTACCTAAACCTAACCAAATTCCACGAAAAATTTTGTGTGATCTAGTATGGTAATATACATTGACTCTAGACACTAGGAGTCACTCAAGGCTTCATCACCATCAAGCCGTACTCTGGCTTTGAGGTAAAATTGAAGGAAAAAACTCAATTATTATTAAGTCTTGATAGGGAGATAACAATTAACCGAGTGAAAAAAAACCTCCTCGAGTAATACTCACTTGTTGGCAAGGTCCTAACCTGTTACAGACTCAGTACTAACTCAAATTCATCATTACTAGCATCACTTATTACAATTCCCCATAGGTCGTGGAATATGGGTATAAGAGAAAATGATAAGAAGTAGAAGTAGATTTTAAAAACTTTGTTGAATTGATGATATCTGATGGTACAAGTGTCCTTTGGTTCATCCTTGGGCATGGAGTCTACATATAATCATCAAGTGCCACTTTAGTGGTCAACACGCCCCTTATAGTAAATAACCTTTGCCATCACCCAATAGCGCTCATCTGCGTGAATTCCCTCCAGAATCTCACATGCTCGACGATCCTTGGAGTACTCCACTAATAACTGTGCCTTCCAATCATGGCTAATGCTCATGAGTGAAAGCCCTGCAAGTCTCCTAGATAGTGCATCAACTACCACATTGTGCTTTCCCCACACATACTCAATATCAAAATCATAGGTCTGCACCTCTCTGACCCATCTCTGTTGTCTGCCATTGAGGCCCTGCTGCCCCATGAAGTGGTGAAGACTGTTATGATCTGTCTTCACCCTGAATATGTTACCCACCAAATACTGTCTGAACTTGGCCAATGCATGCATAATGGCAACCATCTCCTTGTCGTATATAAAATACGACCTCTCATGTGGTAAGAGCTTCCTGCTCTCGAAAGCAATGGGTTGCCCCTCTTGGGACAAGAGGGCTCTGATCCCCTCACCTGATGCATCACACTCCAAGGTGAAAGACTACGTGATATCTAGATGTGCCAAAACTAGGAAACTACTCATCACCTCCTTGACGCGATCAAAAGTTTCCTGAGCTCCATCTGTCCATGCAAAAGCCCCCTTCTTGGTCAAATCTGTGAGGGGTACTACCAACTGTGAGAAGAGCCCTTGACTAGCTTCCTGTAGTAAGTGCAAATGCCCAAAAATCCCATCAACGTTGTCACATCTCTAGGCTCCGGCCAATCTCGAATGGCCCTGATCTTCTCCTCATCTACCTTAACCCCATCTGCGCCAATAATGTGTCCCAAGTACAACATCTTTGTCAGCCCAAAATTCACACTAGGACAATTTGTCGTTGAACTTTTGCTCCTCCAGAATACGCAACATCGTCTCTAAGTGTTGCAAGTGCTCCTCCCACGTCCTGTTGTAGATCTGGATGCCATCAAAGAAAACCAATACAAACCTCCTCAATTGCCCCTTGAACACATGGTTACTGCATGATTGGAACATGGCCAAGCCATTGGTCAATCCAAAAGACATAACTAGGAACTCGAAATTCCCATAGTGACATCCGAAAATAGTCTTCGGGATGTCTTGATCCATCACCCGGATCTGATGATAACCTGACCACAAATCTATCTTAGAGAAGAACTTGGCTCCTCTAAGCTCATCCATCAACTCATCAATGCACAATATTGGATATCGATTCTTCAATATCTTCCTGTTGAGCTCCTTATAGTCAATAGAAATGCGCAGAGTCTCGTCCTTCTTCTTCACCAACATGACTAAAGAATCGAAGGGACTGGAACTCGGCCTAATATGGCCCAATGCAAACAGCGCTCTAATGGCCCACTCAATATCATCCCTATAAGATTTGGGATGCCTATAGGGAGTAGTAATGACTGCTTGACAACCAGGCTCCATTTCTATGGTATGCTCGAATCCTCTATCTAGTGGTCGTCCGGGTGGTATATCTCCAAAAACTCTTGCATATCTATCCAACACAGCCTGTATGTCCGTTGGTGGAGGCTTGCTCTGCCCCCCGGCCTCTGAAACCCTCAGCTCCAGTGCCCACACGATGTCCCCATGCCTCGAGCCTGCCTCCATCCAATGAGCTGAAACTATCTGTGGAGGATATGAGTGCATACCTCGAAGAACTACTAGCTTACCATCTGGCCCAGTAAACTCCATCACAAGTTGCCTCCAATCGGTGGTAACTCTGCCAAGGTAATACAACCATTGGACACCCAACACCACATTGGTGTATGGCACATCCACTACAAAAAAAGTGATATGTCATCAAAAAGTTCCCCATGGCCACAATCAAAGCGGGAACATATCAGTTGCACTGCATAGTCCTATCCCCCGAAACTAGTACTGAAAAGCCCTCAAACTCCACAATGGTAATGCCTCTCCTCTGGACCAACTGAGCATCAATAAAATTGTGGGTGGCGCCCACTATCTACTAACACTGAGACATGATGCCCCTGATCCTCATGGTCAGAAATTTGGATACCCCGCAAAAGATGCAAGGACTCCCCCAGATTGTGTAAACTATGGTCCTCCTATTGGAGGTGGTGGCGGTGGAGCCCTTTCAAATGGTCGTTTGCAATCTCCTCCATCAAACTCCAACTCCAACTCCAACTCATCCCCCTGATCATTGTTTGAGAAAACCTCGATATTGTGGGCTTTTCTTGCTATGCCCTGATGGCTTGGTGCCCATGGCTCCCGACATGTAAAACATAGTTTCCTCCTCCCAAGGTCTTTCCTAGTCTCATCATCCAACTGTCCTCTCCCTAGAGCTGCTCTTTGCACTGGTGGTGGCCTAGTGTCACACCCTTTCTGAGGGTAGGGAGTGAGTGATGGAAAAGGTGCCCGGGTCTTGGGGATGGCCCCCTGGAAATTCTTCGTGCAAGTCACAGCTTCCAGTAAAGTGGAAGGTCTGCATGACTTCACCAGTCCACGTAATGGCTCTGTCAATTCGTCTACAAATATGTACACCCTCCTAGCATCTCACAAATCAGGGACCATGACTGAAACTCGCAAGAACTCCAAAATACAATCATCAATATGTCCTGTCTGCCTGAGTTGGGTCAGCTCCCTAAAGTAAGCCTCTAGATCCCCTCAATCAAAACACTCCACTACTCTTCATGTGAAGTCCTCATAGGCAGTGACGTTAGCATACACCAAAGTAGACAAGCCATGAAACCACCAATCATGTGCTTCTCCCTTCAAATGCAAAGTGGCCATTTTAATGTCCTCCGTCTTTGTCATCCTGTTGAGCTAGGAATATATATCTAGCTTCTCCACCCAAGCACGAATTGTGCACTTGGCATCCTGTTCAGCTAGAAATATGTATCCAGCTTCTCCACCCAAGCACGAGTTGTGCACTAGGCAATGCCATCATATGTGGGGAAAAACACTAGTAATAATCTCTGAAAGGTAGTGTTATGTGAAAATTTATGAATATTACTTATGCAAAAACCCTACTGTTAAATCTGGTTATACTTCTCCTACTTAAACAAGTTATTAATCTGAAATATTCAGCATTAACATCAAAGTAAAAACATTAACAGTCTACACAGATACAGATCTAAACTAAATAAATGCACAATGACAAAGTGACACAGGATTTTCTGGACAACTGTCCCCGAAAAAACCCAATTCGGGAAAACCGGTCTTCTGGCTGCTGGAGGGTTTATGTTATTAAGTATAGTCTAAGTACAGCAAATCTGGGCACCTTACTTGATAACTCAACAGAGAAATACAAAATCTACAGCAATACCTCTATTTCGGAGACAGAAAACTGCACTGATTCACACCCTCAAACGGGATTTACAAAACTCAGTCCTTTTCAGTCTTCAAAAACCCCAGCGTTGCTCTGAAGCCCTCTGCGTCAACTTTGCTAGGTTGTGATTGCCCCAGCGCTGCTCAAGAAGGACCTACGTCACCCCGGACTAGGTTATGTTGCCCCTATGCTGCCCTGTTTGGGCCTCCGTCAGCCCTACTGCCTCTGTGCTGCCCTTTCTAGACTTGCATAGCACCTGAAGCTCTCTGCGTTGCGCAGCTACTGCGTAGTTGTTGCTCCCTCTGCGCTACTCTGGCTACTGCTTCTCTGCCTCTTGCTAACTCTTGGCCTCGGATCAGATCATCCCTCTCGCTAATACTACCCCTCGCTACAGTTGAAACACTTTTGGAAATTCTTAGCAAACCATGCCCTAGAATTCCAGCTTTAGTCTCAGTGCTCTACCACTGTGTGTGTCCTCGAACTGCACCGAAGCCTTTCCTTTATACTTTTCTCGTTGGGAAACGAACGGTCATGATCTAATCTTATCTAATCTTGATTCGACGGCTAAGATTAAAAGAAAGCTTGATCCGTGTGACTTAAGTCATTTCCATCACATGTTTAAATTAATTACCTTTAATCTTTTAATTTTCCTAAGTTAGACTTAGGGTCCTTAATTAAAAAGATTAATTAATTAATTTTCTCTCAAACAGGATGGAATTTCTCAAAACCCTTTTTGGGTCTTGGAGATATCATGTACTCTAGTCCCTCCAAAAAGTTTGGGAGGGAGAGCACATCCGATGCTACCCTAACACTCGAAAATCTCAACAGTGTTGCTATGAATTCTTCCCCCATGGACTGCCACGCTCTGAAATATTCTTCTTCATGAAGTCCCACTTGTTCCATCGGTACCAAGGGTATGAAAGAAGGTAGCATAGCTCTAGTTGGCCCACTAGAAGATGGTGGTTGCGCAGTAGGTAAAAGTTGATCATACTACTAAGAGGCTCTAGAAGTCTCTCCAAATAGAAAATTTTGGTGAGTGCTTCACTCCCGGTGAATGCTTCGCGCTCCTAGTTCTGCTTCTTGATCTCATTAAGCATGTATTTATGTGCCTTGGCTAAATCATTTATGGCCTTCAAAAGACTGTCAAAGACCATTTCTTCCTTTTCCTTAGGCTCTCCCATGTCTTCTACTAACACCACCCTTCCCCGATCTTCAGTGTCTAGAGTGATCTCCAACTCCCCTTCCTTGCTTCAGTACCTTTGCTTTCTACAAGTAACATACTACATATCCTCCTCTTTCATATGAGATTCCTCCCATGGTTGAGCCAAGATCTAAGCTCTAATACCATTGTAAGGTTCCAAAACAAGAAAAACAGTTCTAAAATAGAAAATCATAATTTTACACCATGAAAATTCAAAACATGCAGTAAATACTCTGAACAATTTGAAACACGAAAGCGACTGAGCCATTTAATATGGAAATGGGAAAGAGTACAAATATATAGCAAAAATGCACCTGGGTTTGCCTTTTTGGAAAGGGGAGCAAAATATAGGTAAGACAAATAAACCCAAAAAGTTACCCCACTGATGCTTTGCGCTGTCCCAGTCAATCTGCACTAGCCACTGAAATGGAATGGCTGAAAACCCCACCTCCGGTGCTTAGAAAACTCTATAAAATTAACCCCGGACTCCTCAAGCTATCTCGACCAAAACCCAGAAATGGTTTGGCCTGATTATGATCCTCCAAAATTGATCTGCAATAGGCCCTACGCTGCCAATGACTGTTGTCAATGATTGATCGGCCTTGAAGAAAAGAATGTCTATAGGAGTGGCATATGTAAGCCAAGATTTTCAATCCTATGGCGTTGGGAATTCCCTTGTCTTTTCCCCCATAATTCGTGCCTCCAGCAGCAGAAGAAGCAGTTGATCGGCCTTGAAGAAAAGAATGTCTATAGGAGTGGCATATGTAAGCCAAGATTTTCAATCCTATGGCGTTGGGAATTCCCTTGTCTTTTCCCCCATAATTCGTGCCTCCAGCAGCAGAAGAAGCAGTTCGAGATCGATAACTAGCATCAGTCTTTGATGATAAGGACCCTATGGAAATGTGGTATATGATGAGACTAGCTCTTGGCTTTACCAGCGAGCAACTAGCGAGAATGGCGATGAGAGAAGTAAGCGAAAATGAACTAGGATCAAAGGAGATGTTAGTCAATAACTCAAAATACAAGGTAAAGAACTGGTGGACAAAGGTCAGTGGGCCCCGCAGACGCAAAGGCAAATTGAGTAGCACCACCGCCAGCAGGGGTAAAGACACCAGAGACCGGAGCGTAGGAAAAGGCCGCAAAAGAGGGCTCGTAGCGCCTATTGACTAACCAATTGATGGTCGCAACAGTAACCTCCTCTCCATATGGGATGGGGATGGGGACTGCTCTTATCGGATGGCAAGCTAGACCTGGTAGTCCTAGACCACTTGACTCATTCATGCTTGCACTAGACTTAGATTCTCGGGACGCTTAGGGCTACTATCAGACAATTGACTTCACCCTAACAGACTATAGCTTCATGAACCGACTCTTCCCTGACCAGAGCATTATAAATGAACCAACTAGAGCTTCTAGGGTCAATGAGTATCCAGCCCAGTATCCCCATCCCAAGTATGCAGTCTGCAGAATAACCAGCAAAATCCTCCACAACTCTCCAAAAATGCAACAAACCACTCCTCTAGCACTTCCCTTATTTCCCCCAGAAAACAATGGCCTAAATGACTAGGGCAATAACTCACACATGTGCCCAACTTTTTTCCTTTGCACTGGCCTCAGTGACTGCGCAGAAGCTCCTGAATAATGCTATCAATCTGAGCCTCTAGACTCACCCAATAGCTTCGCAAGCTACTAAGCCTGCTACTCCAAATAATATTCTGACAATAAACCTTCGGAAAAGTGTTGCAATAGTCCCACAAGAAATGCCATTGCATCCTTCAGAAATATGCACTGTTAACGCAAACTAAATGCAAATGTTGAAGATAACTCGTTGAAACTCCCTCGCACTGCTGACGCAAACTGAATGCAAATGCCGAAGATAACTCGTTGAAACTCCCTCGGATGATAATGGAAAAACCAATCTAGGGTCGCACTCGAAGTGTCCCCCAAAGAAAGGGTGAGTTCTCCACTCGAAAAACCCGTGTTAAACAGTGAGTGACCCAGCTAAGCAGCTCAAGCAACTAAGATAAAATCGATAAGCCAATAATTCCCAAGGAAGTGAGCTTCCTTCCTTTTATAACCTTCATTGAGCCTTTTTCCCGCCTTTTTCTTCCATCGTGGGCCCCTCACCAAGCCTACGTTGTTCCCACTCATGCTTTTCGAGCTAGTTACTAAGGGTGTGTGTATTTCATGTGTGGTCAGCCCCCATACATCACCAACATAACATAATGTTAAGTAACTTCTAACTCCTAAGTCTTCTAATGAAAATCAAATGGGCCCTGACATCCCCAGAATTGACCCCCATAACATATAAATAAATCTGGTACCAATAATTTAGGAATGGACATTACAAACTTACACATTCGAATATTTGGTTTCTAATAAAATTCAAAATATGTTAGTAAATGTCTTTGAGCATCATGTGACATCATGTGACATGAAAGGTTTGGCAACCACAAAGTTTTGTATTTAAATTTAAGGCATCTCAATGTAACAAAATCATCATCCTTGCACTCTATATTTCCATGGGAATGATGTACGCATTTCTACCCCTGTAGCAACCATTAAGTTTTGTAATTTACTTTAAAGGCATCTCAATGCAATAAAATCATCATCCTTGCACTCTATATTTCCATGGGAATGATGTACGCATTTCTACCAATGTAGCAAACATAAAGTTTTGTATTTACTTTTAAGGCATCTCAATGCAATAAAATCATCATCCTTGCACTCTATATTTCCATGGGAATGATGTACACATTTCTACCACTATAGCATGTCCTGCATATAGACTCATAAAGACTCATATTACTGTACATAAACTGATTTTAACCATGACTCTTTTACTTCAGAAACAAAATTTTCACCACAAGCATGTTAGGATACTAATTTTCTTCTTATAGAGTTTCTAATACTATAAATGTGACCTAAAAAGCTTAGCAACCATGTAGTTTTTAGTATTTAATTTCTAAGCATCTTAATTCAATAAATCATCATATTTGCACTCTACTTTCATGAGAAAGACATGCACATTTTTATTTCCCCTCCAAAGAAATGAGATGTGCCAAATGTTCAGATGAAGAGAAAAGAGGAGATGAAACCTTTTCCATGACCTAATTAACAAAACGATGGGGAAAAAGTGTTCAGAAAGGTCCTTCTGAAGGCCACACTTTGTATAAAGAGAAAAGACAATGAAACTTTTTCCATGACCTAATTAACAAATCGATGGTGAAAAACTATTCAAAAAGGTCCTTCTGAATATTTCATCCTTGCACTCTATATTTCCATGGGAATCATGTACGCATTTCTACCACTGTAGCAACCATAAAGTTTTGTATTTACTTTAAAGGCATCTCAATGCAATAAAATCATCATCCTTGCACTCTATATTTCCATGGGAATGATGTACACATTTCTACCACTGTAGCATGTCCTGCATATAGACTCATATAGACTCCTATTACTGTATACAAACTTAAAAGTTTCACATTAGGATCATTTCTAATACAATTTAGAAACTAATATTAACCATGACTCTTTTACTTCAGAGACAACATTTTCACCACAACCATGTTAGTATACTAATTTTCTTCTTATAGAGTTTATAGTAGCATGTCCTACATATAGACTCATATAGACTCCTATTACTTTACACAAACTTAAAAGTTTCACATTAGGATCATTTCTGATACAATTTAAAAACTCATATTAAGCATCCACAAGCATGTTAGGATACTAATTTTCTTCTTATAGAGTTTATAATACTGTAAATGTGACCTAAAATGCTTAGCAACCATGTAGTTTTTAGTATTTAATTTCTAAGCATCCTAATTCAATAAATCATCATATTTGCACTCTACTTCCATGAGAAAGACACGAACATTTTTATTTCCCCTCCAAAGAAATGAGATGTGCCAAACGTTCAGATGAAGAGAAAAGAGGAGATGAAACTTTTTCCATGACCTAATTAACAAATCGATGGGGAAAAAGGGTTCAGAAAGGTCCTTCCGAATGGCCACACTTTGTATAAAGAGAAAAGAGGATGAACCTTTTTCCATGACCTAATTAACAAATCAATGGGGAAAAAGTGTTCAAAAAGGTCCTTCTGAATGGCCACACTTTGTATAGCCCAATTTGGGAATTTAAGTTAGGCATACATTATGCTACTGAATTACTTTATGTTGTAATATAGTCCTTGTACTATGTTAGTTTTTGTAGCATTGGACAGGTGTCCTAGTCTCGACTTTGCTCAGAGAGGGAGAGGAACACAAAATCTCACAGAATCTCCAATACCCATAATTATAAGGCTAGGTGAATAAATTAAGAGCTCGCTATAAGGAAAATAAATCATAGATGAATCATTCCCACAAAGTGGTCAATCATATAATAAGGATATGACGGAATCTCGCTCTTGCAACGACTCGAAATTCTTGATCAAATATGAGAAATTCTGAGATTGCATAATTACATATATAATAGCAAGAAGAATTACTGCTATAATGAATGGTGTAATTACGTATATAATTTATGCATTGTCCGCTAAAGTGTAATTACATATATAATTCATAACAAATCAGACACACATATCTCATTCATGATTGGATCATTCAGGAAATCGCAGGGTATGAAAGTTAGTTTCGGACGATTCTCCCTCTCAAAATTGTCCACCCGCCCAACTCGACGGGGGTTAAGCCCCTCATGTGCGCGCCCCTGGGTTGAAATCGAGTGGGAACTCGGCGTTCTTCGGTTTTTAGCACTCTCGACCTGAACTCCCATAAAAGATCCGCAAGATGCAAATGAGAGGCTTGAAGCTCTACAAGTCAGGCGCGAGGAGTTGATCTACGCTTGGTTGCTCTATGTATAGTTCTTTGAACTGCATCTTCCAAACGACCTAGAGCTAATCTAAATTGATTCTATAATAAATCTGCTACAGAAAGAAAGAATACGTCTATTTCTAAGGTGATCTATATCATCGAGTGTACCCATTCCAAATTTTACCCCGATAAGGTAATCCACAATAGCCAATAATCTCGTTCTCAGGTATATCAAGGTTCAGTTTTTGGTTCATATTTCGTCAACCAATCTTTCCAAATTCACATCTTTGTCGGAAAAATTTGATTGCCACATCCTAGTCGAAAGCCACTCTGTGTCATTAGGCGTGGATTTCGTGGCACAACACCCTTTAGGTGTGGAACTGTTACCTCTTCCTTACTTGACGTATCTGCATCCTTCGAAACCGAATTCCTACCCTTATGGGATGAGAAGTTCTTCTTGTCACGATGATTCCTTTCCATCCTTTTGCATCATGTTGTATACTTCCATTATGTATTCCCTTCTTAGCTTTGTTAATGGTCCATCTTTGGGTTGAATCAAGGGGGGTGCTTCCCTATTTGAAGGAGTGGTCCTTTGTTCAATTTACTGTGGAATAGAGTGCAATCTTACATGCCTGCGTGTAAGGGGAAAGTGTAGTGTGTGAGGGGAAGACTACATCTTATGTGCCTGCGTGTGAGGGGAAAGTGTAGTGTGTGAGGGGAATGTGTAGTCTTGCCAAAAAAAATTGTTATACAAATTTATTTTTAATTTTAAAATTCATTTTATGCCATAAGGTGATTCAAAAACAAATTTGGATATAATCAACATTTTTTTAAGATAATCTTGTCAAGGTTACAAAAAAAAATGTTTTGGATTTTTGTACGTTTTTTTTTTTATTGATTTCGCTTATCGTGTGAAAAGTGAACCAAAGCTCAATTAAGTTAATTGGTCAATAATTAAATATTTCTTAAATCTAACTTAAGAAAAGTGATTAATTAACAACAATTAATTGAGTGACAGATCAAGTTCGAGATGATCTTAGTCGTTAATAAGGATCTGATCATGGCCATTGGTTCACCAACGAGAGATTATAAGAGCAACTCGATGGATAGAGATGAAGAACACACCAATAGTGTGAGTTCCTTGGCAGATCGAGCTACCGACTTGCAGAGATCGAGCAAGGGAGAGAAGTTCGAGCCAAAAGGGATGCAGCAGAGACTCTGGAGGAGCTTTCTAGTTCAGAAAGAGGCAGAGAGGTCACTTTATTCGAAAGGAGGTTTTGCAAGGGCTTGCGCAGAGCCTCAAAGAGGCACAATTCGATTAAGCTAAGTAGGACATCGATTTGTAGAAATTTCTGAATCCTTAACACTTTATGCAAAAATTATCACTATTAATCTAGTTATGCTCCTCCTACTTAGTCAAGTTATTAACTGAATAAATTCAAGTTAAAATCGAAGCAAAACACATAAAAGAACTCTACCAATCCAGATCTAAAACAAGTTCATGCACATATAGACAAAGTGACACTTTTATTTCTGGACAAACAGTCCCCGTAAAAACCCAATGCGGGAAAACCGATCTCTGGCTGCTGGAAGGTTTTATTATTAAGAATTTTCTGAATACACAAATCTGGGTTCCAGATCTGGAAATCCCGACAGAGAATATACTAGATCTACAGCTCACTGGCTGATCTAGGGCCAAAATAATGATTGATCCACACCCTCAAACGGGATTTACAAAACTCAGCCAAGATTAGGGCCTAGAAACCCCAGCGCTGCCCCTGAAAGCCTTTGCGTCGGCCTCTAAAGCCCCTCAAACCCTCAGCGCTGCTCCGAAAGAGACTATGTTACCCCAGACTGGGTGACGCAATCACTACGCTGCCCCTTAGAGTCTCTGCGAAACTCTCTGAGGGTTTCTTGTTGAAAATACGCTGTCCTTGGAGGGACTGCGCTGTCCTTGCTACTGCTACTGCTCTCTTCTTCTGCACTATCCTTGAGCTGATCTTTGCCTGTTGTGTATTCTAAACCCCAGGTTCAGATCATCCCCTTGGACTAAATTCCCCTCTTCGCAGCTAAACACTTCTAAGTGTTCTTAGCAAACCCTGCCCTAGAATCTCAGCTTGGCTTTAGTGCTCTACCACTGTGTGTCTTCACAAATGACCCCAAGCCTTTCCTTTATACTTTTCTCGTTGACAAATCAACGGCCATGATCAGATCTTGAATCAATGGCTAAGATCAAAAGAAAGTTTGATCCGTGTGACTTAAGACAATTTCATTACATGTTTAATTAAATTCACTTTAATTATTTAAGTTCCCTAAGTTTTAACTTAGGAAATACATTAAAATAATTAATTACTTTAATATCTCCTAAACCAGATGAAATTTCCCAAATCGATTTCTAGGTCTTGTAGATCAATTGTACACAAATCCTTCCTCAAAATTTGGGAGCTAAAGCACAACTGATGCTACCCAAAATACACAAAATCTCAACACTCCCTCTTAGCATCAAGGGTGTGCTCTAGCAATACATCACACTATGCATTACATGACTTTGAGTATTGGTTCTGTGCTGCTGAAGCTTGGCCTGCTGCCACTCAACTCTGCACTGCTGCTGCCATTCTGTACTACTACCGCCATTCTATACTGCTGCCCATGACTCTGCCACTGCCACTGCCACTGCCACTACAACCTCTGTACTGCAGCTTCCTGTCAATATGCTGCATCTATGTTGCTCATAGCACTGCCACTACTTGATCGATGCACTGCAACTTCAATTGTTGAGAGAAACAATTGAATCGCATGCCCAATCTTTGCCAAACAAGTCTGATGGGCTGCATCCACTGAAGCTCCATAGGCTACAGATCTGTGCTGGTATCTAAAGAACGATGCAAAGCTACAGCTCTGCCTGCGTAACCAGACTCCCTCTGCACCACTTAAGTCACATCAGCCCTTTGTGCTGAAATCTATCACATTGCTGCTGCACTGCGTTGTCCCTCTGAAGCCTTCTGCATTGTTGCAGCACTGCATTGCGTAAGCAACTCTGCTCCACACTGCTGAAGTCACATCAACCTCTACGCTGCTATTGCTTCTACGCTTCTGCTGCTCTGCTCTGCGCTGCTCCTCCCATCCTTCAAATTTGCCTCTACTTCTGCTTCGTCTGTGATCTATGCACCCACTGCTCCACTTGTTCTGCTACTGTCTTAAGGCTGTCGTAGCTCACTTGTGATAAAAGAGATGAGCTGCTCAAGGATCTCGCCTTACTTTTATGTAGCTCCTCTACATATCCATGTCACCCCACCTCCGTGATTCATGAGCACTCGTGACTGCATCATCTCCTGACCCATCATCTGCCACAACTACTTTGGAAGAAGATGCTTCCTTGTCCCTTTTCTTCTCAGGACAATGTTGGAAAAATGTCTCATTTCACCACACTGGAAGCACTTGATCTTTGAAAGATCCTTTTTCTTCTTTAGCTGCATCTTCCTCATCTTCCTTATTCACTTTCCTCAATGCAGGGTTGTGCTACCTCTTGGTGAATCTGCAGAGTTCTTCTTGACACAGAATTGACCACAAGCTGTCCGAATCTGGGAGGTCTGCTCTGCCCAAGATACCTTGGACAAAGGTTTCCCATTCATCCGTGACTGCATTGAGGGCAGTCCTGACTATCACATCATCATCCACCGTTGTACTCGTTGCAGTCAGTTGATCTCTGATTGACTGCAATCTGAAGAGAAAATGCTCCATGTCTTCTCCCTTCATCTGAGTCTCCAATAGCATCTTTCTTTGGACAGACTTTCCTCATATAGGGAAGTCAAGGCCTTCCACATCTCGTTAGTTGTCTTCTTCTCAGCTACGTGTGGTACAATATGGTGCTTGATACCATCCATAATTAGCCGCTTGGCATGCCCAGCAGCCTCCTTATGCTTCCGAAGGAGATCCGGATCTGTCGGTGTCGCCAAAGTTTTCTCTGCATGGTCTCTAAGATTGTATGCCCCAAGGACTATCAGGATCCTTACCTTCCAAACTGAAAATTTTGAGAGGCCATCCAGCCTATCCTAATCACGCAGTCCATGAGGAGCCATCTGCTCAGAAAGTGTCGAAACTTCCTTTTCTCTTTGCTAGAGAAATGGATCTAAGGCCCTTGGTGAAACAGGCACCTTCTACTTCATCTGACAGCTGATTTCCCTCCTTTGAAATCTACCAAATCAACTATGATTCAGCTTCTTCTTTGATCCTCTGATCAACCTGCAAGTTTCCTTTGGCAAGAAACTCTCTGAGAAGTTGATATCCTCCAGCTCTTTGTCACTTGTGCTAAGGCTAAAAATCTGAAAACTTCATAATTTTAACCCCACTAGCTCCTTCTAAATTTCTGCAGCTTTTTTGCAGTCTTTTCTGGATCTGACATATTCAAATCTGAACCACACTGGCTGGCTTCAAACCAAACCAGCGTTGTTTCTGTGCTGCCTTTGCACAGTAATTGTGTGGGCTTGCTAGGAGACAGTGTTAGTCAGCGTCACCCTTCCCTTTGCATGAATCTGCCTCTGAAAACTCCGTTGTCCCTTTAGATCTGCGTTTCTGTTGCTTTCTGTAGCTAGAACCTTCAGTGTCTTCTGCTGGTGACCCTCCTAGATCTGCAACTGCTCCGATACCATGTAGAAATTTATGAATCCTTACACTTTATGCAGAAATTATTACTGTTAATCTGGTTATGCTCCTCCTACTTAGACAAGTTATTAACTGAATAAATTCAAGTTAAAATCGAAGCAAAACACATAACAGATCTCTACCAATTCAAATCTAGAACAAGTTCATGCACATATAGACAAAGTGACACAGTTATTTCTCTGGCTGCTAGAGGGTTTTATTATTAAGAATTTTCTGAATACACAAATCTAGGTTCCAGATCTAGAAATCCTAACAGAGAATATACTAGATCTACAGCTCACTGGCTGATCTAGGGCCAAAATAATCACTGATCCACACCCTCAAACGGGATTTACAAAACTCAACCAAGATTAGGGCCTAGAAACCCTAGCGCTGCCCCTGAAAGCCTTTGTGTCAGCCTCTGAAGCCCCTCAAACCCTCAGCATTGCTCTGGAAGACACTGTGTTACCCCAAATTAGGTGACGGGGTCACTACGCTGCCCCTTAAGGTCTCTTTATAACCCTCTGAGGGTTTCTTGCTAAAAAACACGCTGTCCTTAGAGCGACTGCGTTGTCCTTGCTGCTGCTGCTGCTCTCTTTTTCTGCATTGTCCTTGAGTTGATCTCTACCTCTTGTGTATTCTAGACCCTGAGATCAGATCATCCCCTTGGCCTAAATTCCCCTCTCTGCATCTGAAACACTTCTGAATATTCTTAGAAAACCCTACCCTAGAATCTCAGCTTAGCTTCAGTGTTTTGCCTCTGTGTGTCTTCACAAATGACCCCAAGCCTTTTCTTTATACTTTTCTCGTTGACAAATCAACGGCCATGATCAAATCTTGAATCAATGGCTAAGATTAAAAGAAAGCTTGATCCATGTGACTTAAGACAATTTCATCACATGTTTAATTAAATTCACTTTAATTATTTAGGTTCCCTAAGTTTTAACTAAGGAAATACATTAAAATAATTAATTAATTTAATATCTCCTAAACCAAATGAAATTTCCCAAATCAATTTTTGGGTCTTGTAGATAAGTGTACTCTAGTCCTTCCTCAAAATTTGGGACCTAGAGCACAACTGATGCTACCCCAAATACACAAAATCTCAACACGATTCAGGTGCTAATGGTCAGGGTTTTCACAAAAAAGCCCAAGCTAGCAACAAGCAAGACATCTGATTCATCGGAAGTTTCGAGCAGTGCAAATTACAGGCTGCGCACTTGTATTCTAAGGCCAGTTTCAATGGGTAGTTCATTTTTAGATTGCTTGTTGAGAAGGGAAAAATTCCCTTAATAATTTTGCCAGTATTTTCTCAGGAGAGAATTGCCACTCGGCATCCAGATTTGTATTTCAAGCAGTGTGAGTTATAGGCTGCGCAGAAGTATTTCGAGGCCAATTTCAATGGCCAGTTTGTTGTCTATTGTCATATTGCTTGTTGAGAAGGGGAAAATTCCCTTAATAATTTTTCCAGTATTTTCTCAGGATAGAATTGCCAGTTTGGCATCCAAATTTGTACTCAAAATTTTTGAGTTGCAAAATAATAATAATAAAACCCTCATCTGTTGCACCAGTTTTCCCATATTGATCCAAATTTGTACTCAAAATTTTTGAGTTGCAAAATAATAATATAAAACCCTCATTTGTTGCACCAGTTTTCCCCATATTGATTTGTACTTAGAATTTTTGTTGTGGCATAATAATAATAAAAGTTTTTGTTGTGGCATAATAATAATAATAATAAAAGTCTCGTCTGTTGCACCGGTTGCACCAGTTTTCCCACATTCCCTGAAGACTTTTATCCAAAAACAAAAATAAAAGTGTGCATGCAACTATTTTATTATGTGCGTGCAACTATTTTCTCAATTCCAATTTATTTTCCGCAACGTTTTTATTTGTAAAGAATTGAAGTGTGATTAATTCGATATTTTTCGATAACAAAATAAACTACATAATTTATCAATTACCAATTTTCCCATATTGATTTGTACTCTAAATTTTTGTTGTTGCATAATAATAATAATAGAAGTCTCGTCTGTTGCACCGATTTTCCCACATTGGGTTCCCCTAAGACTTTTATCCAAAAATATAAGTGTCAATTTTATTATGTGCATGCAACTATTTTCTCAATTCCAGTTTATTTTCCGCAATGTTTTTCTTTGTAAAGAATCGGAATGTGAATAATTTGATATTTTGCCATAACAAAATAAACTGCATAATTTATCAATTACCAGTTTCCCCATATTGATTTGTACTCGGAATTTTTGTTGTTGCATAATAATAATAAAGGTCTCGTCTGCTGCATCGATTTTCCCACATTGGGTTTCCTTAAAGACTTTTGTCCAAAAATAAAAGTGTCGATTTTATTGTGTGTATGCATCTATTTTCTCAATTCCAGTTTATTTTCCGCAACATTTTTATTTGTAAAGAATTGAAGTGTGATTAATTTGATATTTTGCGGTAACAAAATAAACTGCATAATTCATGAGTTAGAACTTAGAAGACAAAATAAACTGCATAATTTATGAGTTAGAACTTAGAAGAATTAATTGTAGTTGATGCAATTTAAGGAAAATTTCCAAGTTAGAACTTCGAAGAATTAATTTTAGTTGATGCAATTTAAGGAAAATTTCCAAGTTAGAACTTCGAAGAATTAATTCTAGTTGATGCAATTTAAGGAAAATTTCTAAACTGCATAATTTATGAGTTAGAACTTAGAAGAATTAATTCTAGTTGATGCAATTTAAGGAAAATTTCTAAGTTAGAACTTCGAAGAATTAATTCTAGTTGATGCAATTTAAGGAAAATGCCTTAATGATGTAATTAAAGTTAGAACTTAGAAGAATTAATTCTAGTTGATGCAATTTAAGGAAAATGCCTTAATGATGTAATTAAAGTTAGAACTTAGAAGAATTAATTCTAGTTGATGCAATTTAAGGAAAATGCCTTAATGATGTAATTAAGTTAAGTTACAGTGACTTCAAATTCACTAAGTTGTATATCAAATTCACTAAGTTGTATATCAATGATCGAAGAATTAATTCTAGTTGATGCAATTTAAGGAAAATGCCTTAATGATGTAATAAAGTTAAGTTGCAGTGACTTCAAATTCACTAAGTTGTATATCAATGATCAGTTGTTGTAGCATTTACAAAAGTTACACGTCTTCCTAACTGAGACTCTGCTATGTAATTTTTTTCTTATATCTTGTAATTAATCACTGATATGAACCTTTCCATCTCCCTACATGGTTTTGTCAGTACTTAGAAGAACTAATTCTAGTTGATGCAATTTAAGGAAAATGCCTTAATGATGTAATAAAGTTACGCTGCAGTGACTTCAAATTCACTAAGTTGTATATCAATGATCGGTTGTTGTAGCATTTACAAAACTTACACGTCTTCCTAACCAAGACTCTGTTATGTAATTTTTTTCTTATATCTTGTAATTAATGACTGATATGAACGTTTCCATATCCCTACATGGGTTTATTGTCAATCTGTAGTTGTGCGTGAATGTGATTCTTATATGGTATCAGGGATACAAAGTAGGAGCAATAGAGATGGCATATAGGAGACACCATTAAGTACCAAAAAAGTGGCGTTTCGGTATACGTATGTATAACACTAACTTGGGCCAGTGTGATTGGCAAAGGTTGGACCAAATTGCATCATAGGCATGGAAAGATGTAGCCAACGTGCATAATTTTTGATGGAGCGTGTGCAACAAGTCTCACAAACTCAATGATGTTTCAATGGTGCCAAGTTGGAGTCCTAATAGCTTAGTTTTCCTGATGGAGAATGTGTAACAAATCTCAACAACCTCGATGATGTTTTAATGGTGCCAAGCAGGAGCCCTAATAGCTTGGCAAATCCAACATAGTAGGAAGGCCACCCACAATGATCTTTTTCAAACAAGTTTTTGCTAGCATAGTGATCTGACAAACTTACCACATTTTTCAAACTTCAACTTGTAGACAATGTTCTCAAAACCAAAACTGGTTGCTCTAATAGTGATCTGACAAACCACTTTTTCCAAACTTGAGACGCATGTAGACAATATTTTCAAAATTAAAACTGCCCTAGTGTTAAATTTGGATCAACCAAAAAACCAAGTAAAATAATTGGTAACAACTAGTTGATGACAACCAAATGAGATCAAGGACAAATCAAAACCGAACCAACCTGGTTCAACCTTTCCATACGAACCGATCTGGCCAATCAAGATTAGACTATGGTTTATACCAAGCAAGCGTAGAAGGATATGTTACGAAAGTATATTCCTCCACAAAGAAACCAAAACTATGCTCTAATAGTCAAGATTAGACTATGGTTTATACCAATCAAGAGTAGAAGGATATGTTATTAAAGTATATTCCTCCACAACTGGTTGCTTGCTCTAATAGTGATCTGACAAACCACTTTTTTCTAACTTGAGACACGTGTAGACAATATTCTCAAAACTAAAACTGGCCTAGTGTTAATGTTGGATCAATAAATAAATAAAAAGTAAAATAATTGGTAACAACTAGTTGATGACCACCGAATGAGATCAAGGACAAATCAAAACTGACCGGGTTCAACCTTTCCATACAAACCGATCTGGCCAGTCAAGATTAGACTATGGTTTATACCAACCAAGCGTAGAAGGATATGTTATTAAAGTATATTCCTCCACAAAGAAAAGAGGGGAATTTCAAGAAGAGAGGACTTATTTTTGTATACTTGTTGTGATAAAGTCTTATGACCACTAGCATGGGGAAAAAGTTGACCTGGGGAGTGTTAAGATAAAAGTTGTTTGTACAGAAAAGCAAGATAAGATAATGCTACCCATGGGAGTTCAATTGCAAGATAAGATAATGCTACCCATGGGAGTTCAATTTGGCCACTGGAGTTAAAATTAAAAAAATATTATTAAAATGATTCCAACTAAACAAAAAATGAACATATATATATAAAAGAATAAAGAGTGGTGAGGTCCAGTAGACAAGTCAGAAGTCGAGATCTTTAGAAGCCGTGAAATGATCAAACTCCTCATGTTTTAGCATAAGCTTATTATGCTTCCAAATGTAGAAAATGTGTTTCCAAAAATATTATTAAAATGATTCCAACTAAACAAAATAAGAACATATATATATAAAAGAATCAAGAGTGGTGAGGTCCAGTAGACAAGTCACAAGTCGAGATCTTTAGAAGCCATGAAACGATCAAACTCCTCGTGTTTTAGCATAATTTTATTATGCTTCCAAGATGTAGAATATGTGTTTTTATTGGACAACACATATTTTATATCAATGGTAGTGGAGTTTGATTTTTCGAGCATCATTGACTCTAATTCGACTAGCAATTCCATCCACAATGAATTGATTAATAGCATGGCAGCTTAAAATCAACCACGTTGGATACAAGTTGTCTTACAATGAACTTCATCACCCATATAGTGGTAATATCGAACAGACGTATGCACCTATGTGGAGCATAGAGAGAAAAATGGGGAGTTGTGAACCTTACTCTGTTGTCGATTGGTTATGACACTCGAAGGAAAGCTGCAAATAATTTCTACAACATATTTGGTCTAGATAAGATGGCTACGTGTTAATACAAACAACTATGTTTGGTATGGCCATTAAAGTAAAGTTTAAGAATCTAGATAATTTCTAGTGCTCTACATCTTGCGTTGACCCTTCTAGCCTCAAGAACCCCTGGTGTAGCACTCCATTAATAATGGTAATAAGGAACCCCTGGTGTAGCACTCCATTAATAATGGTAATAAGGAGACCCTGATTCCCTCTGGAAGAGTGGATATGAACTACGTTCTTGCTTAGTTGACTATCGATGTACTAAAAACTACATTCTTACTTAGTTGACTATCAATGTACTAAAATCCAAATGAGCACAAAGTAGTACAAATTATTACTTCTCATCCAATAGAAACATGCATTGGATGAAGACAATGTAAAAACCAATTTGGCCATGAACCACCACGATCCAGATCCAACCATGCATGCATATATTACCAATCACAACAAGGATGTTGCTTCATGATGTGAAACTTGATCCTCCACTATCTGATCAATAGGTCCTTGAGCCATCAACTATACGTGATCTATGAATATCTCAAACGGCCATAGAGATTTTCCAGCTTCGAAGAGTGAACATGAACTATGTTCTCGCTTAGTTGAGTATCGATACACTAAATGCCAATGAAGACAGTTTGATCTATGAATATCTCAAACAGCCATAGAGATTTTCTAGCTTCGAAGAGTGGACATGAACTATGTTCTCGCTTAGTTGAGTATCGATACACTAAATTCCAATGAAGACAGTTTAAAAGTATTACTTGTCATCCAATAGAAACATGCATTGGATGAAAACAATGCAACAACCAATGTGGCCACGAACCACCAGGATCCAGAACCAACCATGCATGCATGTATTACCAATCCCAACAAGGAAGTTACTTCAAAAATTGAAGCTTGATCCTTCACTCTCTGATCCATAGGTCTTTGAGCCATCAACCATACATGGTCTACGTAATATATCAAATGGCCATATAAATTATTCATCTTCAAATAATGGAACTCTCAATTTTGATTTCCATTAACCATACATGGTCTACGTAATATCTCAAATGGCCATATAAATTATTCATCTTCAAATATTGGAACTCTCAATTTTGATTTCAACTACTTCTTGAAGAGAGGCAGAGTACGAGGAAGGATGACAAAACCGAGGTCAACAAGGGGTGGGCTATCAAGATCTTTCCATGAAAAATCCCTAATGAAATTCCTTCAACAAATTGCGTGTTCTATGCTTGGAATATAAAGGAAGATTGATGGATTCATATTGGCACCTTGGATCCATTATTTTGTGTTTATTATTTAAGAGTGGAAAAAGTCGCCAAAAAGTCTCGATTAAATCAACAAAGTCCAATTTTTTGGACTAGCCAATTTAATCGGTAGACTTTTTGGTGATTTTTTCCCAGTTGAAAAAGTCGGGATTAAATTGGGAGTTCTTCCAAAAAAATTCGTAAGTTAGCTAGTTTCTTTAACAACTTTTAAAAAGTCGGGATTAAATTGGGAGTTTTTCCAAAAAAAATCGTGAGGGAGGTAGTTTCTTTAACAACTTTTTAATTTTTTTTGGAAAAAAATCGGGATAAAATCAACAGCTTTTCCAAAGTGAGTGTGGTAGTTTTTTTAATGACTTTCTTAACTCAAAGGCTAATGCTCACTATGTTCTACGGGATTAAATTGGGAGTTCTTCCAAAAAAATTCGTGAGTGAGGTAGTTTTTTTAACAACTTTTTAATTTTTTTTTGAAAAAAAATCGGGATAAAATTAGGGGTTTTTCCAAAGTGAGTGTGGTAGTTTTTTTTAATGACTTTCTTAACTCAAAGGCTAATGCTCACTATGTTCTACAATATGGAGCGTTGAACGTTGCAAGTTATTTAGCTTATGTACAATCATGGACCGTATTCTACGGCGGGAGTATAAAGGAATACCAAAAAAATTGGGAGTTCTTCCAAAAAAATTCGTGAGTGAGGTAGTTTTTTTAACAACTTTTTAATTTTTTTTTGAAAAAAAATCGGGATAAAATTAGGGGTTTTTCCAAAGTGAGTGTGGTAGTTTTTTTTAATGACTTTCTTAACTCAAAGGCTAATGCTCACTATGTTCTACAATATGGAGCGTTTAACGTTGCAAGTTATTTAGCTTATGTACAATCATGGACCGTATTCTACGGCGGGAGTATAAAGGAATACCAGTGATTCATATTGGGGCCTCATATCCCGTTATTTGTGTTTATTGTTTAACTTAGATTAATGATTGCTATGTTTTGCAATATGGAACCTAGAACATTGCTAGTTCTTTAGCTTATGTACAAGCATAGAGATCAAATTTTAACGAAGATAACAACAGTTAAGCAAGCTAACCTATATAGATAAAATTCCATTGCAATATGGAACCTAGAACATTGCTAGTTCTTTAGCTTATGTACAAGCATAGAGATCAAATTTTAACAAAGATAACAACAGTTAAGCAAGCTAACCTATATAGATAAAATTCCGTACCCTGTAAGTGGATTCTAGTCCTTTTGTTATGCTTTCGCAATCTATTAGAGAGAAAGAGTTTTGTAATGCTTTCGCAATCTCTTAGAGAGAAAGAGTAGAGAAATTCTTTCATAGGTGACTTGCCTATCTCCATTGAAGTTTATTTAAAAACAAAGTTGCCTCCACATTCCTTGTCCCAACTAAAAAAATTGGGTCCTTATGTTGGTATGTTTGCACAACACTTCGGTAATCTCTTAATCCCTTTGGTAATCTCTTAATCCTGAAGGCTAGAAGATATTCTTTGACGGCTATCCCACTTGTCTGTGCAAAATTTATCTAGACAATGATTTGCCTCAACATAGTTGAGTGTTCACTACGAAAGTAGTTCATCAATAACAGATATTCTTTTTTACTCTACCTAATGCATGTCAAGTAGAGGATCGCCTTGTTTGTGATTTCCTTCACATAGAACCTGGAGCAAATCCAAAACAATAGAAAGACCCAATTCAGAGAGTGGAGCAAATTCCTCTGAATTCAAGTCAGAAAAACCATAAATAGTAAACTGGACACAAGGTTTCTCAACCATAGTTTTGAAAATCTCTGAGAACCAAGTATAAGGAGGCCTTTAGACTTTTACTTTAACCACCTAGAAAGTTGATACTACCGACTCAAGTGTCTAGACTTATAAGAAGGATGGTAGATAAGAATATAAGATGAAACAAATCTTTCAGGTTTTGGTCAAATAGATCTCACAAGGAGGAAGAGCCTTAGCAGGCATCCTAAATCTTATAAAAACACTACCAAGAGGCCTCCTGGTTTGAAAAACTATGCTAGGTGACTTTGTCTCAGACAAAGTTGATACTACCGACTCAAGTGTCTAGACTTATAAGAAGGATGGTAGATAAGAATATAAGATGAAACAAATCTTTCAGGTTTTGGTCAAATAGATCTCACAAGGAGGAAGAGCCTTAGCAGGCATCCTAAATCTTATAAAAACACTACCAAGAGGCCTCCTGGTTTGAAAAACTATGCTAGGTGACTTTGTCTCAGACAAGATTTTGTCTGAGACGGGAGACACCCCTAAATGAAGGTTTCCTTCAGGTTTTGGTCAAATAGATCTCATAAGGAGGAAGAGCCTTAGCAGGCATCCTAAATCTTATAAAGACACTACTAAGAGGCCTCTTGGTTTGAAAAACTATGCTAGGTGACTTTGTCTTAAACAAGATATTTTGTAGTTCAATGCGGGAGACACCCCTAAATGAAGGTTATTCTTATGGAATGTGAGATGAATGTTTCTTATATTTGAAGAACATATAATCACAAATCCAGTAGGGAATCAATTCAACTCAATAAAATAAAACTAAGGCTTGAAATAGGATAAAATCATAGGGTATCAATTCAACTCAATAAAATAAAACTAAGGCTTGAAATAGGAAAAAATTAAAACAAAGGCTTGAAATAGGAGAAAATTAAAACAAAGGCTTGAAATAGGAGAAAATTAAAACAAAGGCTTGAAATAGGAGAAAATTAAAACAAAGGCTTGAAATAGGAGAAAATTAAAACAAAGGCTTGAAATAGGAGAAGATCATAGGGTACCAATTCAACTCAATAAAACTAAGGCTTGAAATAGGAAAAAATTAAAACTAAGGCTTGAAATAGGAGGAGAAAATTAAAACAAAGGCTTGAAATAGGAGGAGAAAATTAAAACAAAGGCTTGAAATAGGAGAAAATTAAAACAAAGGCTTGAAATAGGAGAAGATCATAGGGTACCAATTCAACTCAATAAAACTAAGGCTTGAAATAGGAGAAAATTAAAACTAAGGCTTGTAATAGGATAAAATTAAAACTAAGGCTTGTAATAGGATAAAATTTGAAAATATATATATATATATATATATATATATCCATGGAAAGCATAAAAATTTCTTTCGAAAATGCTATTTACATTAAGAGTAATGTGCAAACCGACACACCTACCAGTAGGCCAAAACAAAGGACCTCCAAATCAAACCTTTGCCTCAATAGAACATCCATGCACATCTATCACAAAATGGGGTTTTGTGAAATGATGCTTGCCCACATTGTGGCAAGGGAAACCATTAGATATTTACTTTTGGAGATTCATATCATAGGGTATCAATTCAACTCAATAAAACTAAGGCTTGAAATAGGAGAAAATCATATTGAGAGAGAAAATTTAAAAATAAATTTAAACACACACACACACACACACACACACACACACACACACACATATATATATATCCATGGAAAACATAAAATTTTCCTTCGAAAATGCTATTTACATTAAGAGAATGAAGTAAAATATAATGTGCAAACCAGCACACCTACTATTAGGCCAAAACAAAGGACCTCCAAATCAAACCTTTGCCTCAATAGAACATCCATGCACATCTATCACATAATGGGGTTGAGAAATGATGCTTGCCCACATTGTGGCAAGGGAAACCATTAGATATTTACTTTGGCAAGGGAAACCATTAGATATTTACTTTTGGAGATTCATATCTGGAGGTTCATTCAAGGTACCTAGAAAAGTTGTCTTCCATAAGATCCACCGGAAAGTGTCCTTCAATGATTACAATTCAAATGGGGTTCCGAAATGATGCTTGCTACCTAGAAAAGTTGTCTTCCATAAGATCCACCGGAAAGTGTCCTTGCTCAATGATTACAATTCAAATGGGGTTCCGAAATGATGCTTGCCCACATTGTGGCAAGGGAAACCATTAGATATTCAAATGGGGTTTAGAAATTATGCTTGCCCACATTGTAGCAAGGGAAACCATTAAATATTTACTTTTGGAGATTCATATCTGGAGGTTCATTCAGGATACCTAGAAAAGTTATCTTCCATAAGATCCACCGGAAAGTGTCCTTGCTCGATGATTACAATTCCTATTTACTTTTGGAGATTCATATCTGGAGGTTCATTCAGGATACCTAGAAAAGTTATCTTCCATAAGATCCACCGGAAAGTGTCCTTGCTCGATGATTACAATTCCTTTTGACCTTTTTGGATTTGGCAATTCTAATTCTGTTTTTAGAAGTAGTGTCCTCTCTTCTCTCTCTTGTTTATTTTAAAGAGAGATCAATATAAGAGTCTAAAAACATAGAGCTGAAAAGACATTAAAAATCACTTTAATTTTAGAAGAAATCATCTATCAACCTCTATAATCACCATCACTTCTTAAAAATTAAAAGTAGTGTCCTCTCTTCTCTCTCTTGTTTATTTTAAAGAGAGATCAATATAAGAGTCTAAAAACATAGAGCTGAAAAGACATTAAAAATCACTTTAATTTTAGAAGAAATCATTTATCAACCTCTATAATCACCATCACTTCTTAAAAATTAAATCGCATGTGCCTTTATAAAATAAATGTCATCTTACTTAGACCAGCATGATCTAGAGCATTACCTGCAAACCTTAAAAAACAATATATTATCAAGTTGTGTAAACATTCAGAAGCATAAAAGGACTCATTTTAAATTACATAGTTGAGCTTTAAATCAGTCCACACTAATAAAACATATATATATATATATATATAATTTATTTGCCCTCCTCCCAATAAAACAAAATATTTTTAAAAATCTAGAAAAAAACAGTGGAAATGACAAAAAAAGAATGATAGAAATCGGCATCTCATTCTTTTCATATCTACTCTAGTCAAATGATTATCTTTTGCTCCTTCAACCAAAAACATTTTAGACATATTTTTGCTAAGATTTCGTTTAAGCTCCTCCACAAATCATTATAAATTACATAGTTTAACTTTAAATTCATCCATAACAATTAAATGCATATAAATTTACCCTTCTTCCAATAAAACAAAAAACATCAAAACTTTTATAGAAAATAAAAGTGGAAATAACAAAACAAGAATGACAGAAATTAAATGCATATAAATTTACCCTTCTTCCAATAAAACAAAAAACATCAAAACTTTTACAGAAAATAAAAGTGGAAATAACAAAACAAGAATGACAGAAATCGTCATGTCCTCTTTTCATATCTGCTTTAGTCAAATGATTACCTTTTGCCCCTTCAAACGAAGACAGTTTAGACATATTTTGCTAAGAATTCGTTTAAGCTCCTCCACATGAGAAGGATGATAAATCGGCGTTGGAAGTCTGACGTGTCCAAAGTGACCTGCAAAACAGTTTCATCTTTCAACTTTTAGGAATAGTAAATCAAACTGCATTTATAGCAAAGGTTTCTGCCAATTACTATAAACATATTTGATAAAATGCTCTATTGATTGAGAATCTTGCAATCATATCACATACCATCACATTCGTCAGGCTTCTCAGTTCCACATGTTTCACATTTACCAGACTTAACTGGGAGTCCCAATCGAGCATTCACAAGCTGAGTTGAATGTTGAATAGAAGACATTCCATATACTGACACCTTACTCTGCAACAAAAACAATAAAAGCGGGACTCAAGTAAGTAAATATTGATTATTATATGAAATTCCAGAATAAAGTTGCTCAGCCACATTTTTTCATTATATTTACAAATATTTAACAATTCTGATAAATTACACCCTACACTTTTATCAATTCATTTAGATTTCCCCATAGATTTTCTTCTTCTAAATATTTTGGAACCATTATTGGAACGTAAAAGCGACACCCCAATATGTACAAAGGTTGTAAATATTGATTATCATATGAAATTCCAGAATAAAGTTGCTCAGCCACATTTTTTTATTATATTTACAAATATTTTCACAATTTCTGATAAATTACACCCTACACCTGATCAATTAAATTAGATTTCCCCATAGCTTTTCTTCTTCTAAATATCTTAGAACCATTATTGGAACGTAAAAGCGACACCCCAATAGGTACAAAGGTTGTAACAACGAGTCACATGCAAACACAAGTTCTTCAATAACAGTCACATAAAAAAATTATAGAATTTAATTATAAAAAAATTAAAAATTAAAATATATATATATATAATAATTATAAAGAAAAATAAAGAAAAATAAATAAAAATTGCACTTGCATATTAACATTTTTTTTCACCTGTCCCCGGGGTGTAGATCACTTGGCAAAGCATGTTATGTAAAGATATAACAGGTCCTCAGTTCAAACCCCACCTAGGTGCAGGCATGGTGCATCTAGTGATTATAGTGGTAGAGGTAGAGGACAAAATCAACCCCATGTCACTTAGCAGTTATCACCACCTAGTAGTTATAGTGGTAAAGGACGTAATCAACCCCATGTCATGAGTATGGGGATTGCCCCAGTTGTGCATTCCACTAGTCACAAGAACAGTTTTTTTTCACCTAAAAGTAATCCAGACTCTTTAAGAAAAAAGATTCGAAAAAGACCAAGATTGTTTTCTTGAGTATGAGTAAACTATTGAAAGAACAGAAGCAGATCATCTTTGGCAGTGATTACTCCAAAAGATCCTAAGAGTGAATTTTAGCAAATTATATAAAAGCCTTCATCACCAAATAATTTTGGGTTATGTGAGGTGGATACTTTAATAAATGACTTTCTTTATGGATTACAAAAAGATAAGTATCCTATTATCATCCACTTAAACATATTTGGCTTGTCGGATGTGTTAAATCTCTTTGATGATAAAAAGAAACCAACTCCAAGAGGCCAAACACCTACCTTCACACACACAAGGGCTCTACACCTGCCAAACACCTTCCTTCACATATGCAAGGACTATGCACCTGCAAACACCTTCACACACACAAGGGCTCTACACCTGCTTGGGTTTGAACATGACCTATTTGCATGATGGCACCCCATCCCAAAAGATCTTAAGAAAATGAATTTTACAAAATTATATAAAAGCCTCTATTACCAATCAATCATTTGAGTTAGCTCACTTAGCAAAGCATTTGAATATGTTAAGTAAAATATTATGAGGTCCTTGGTTGAATCCAACATGAACCTGTGTCCATGTTAGGGGCAGGCATGGTGCACCTAGTGGTTATAGTGGTAGTGGACAGAATCTACCCATGTCATGCAAGTACAAGACCATAGGCATCGTGCACCTAGTGGTACCAAGTGGTTATAGTGGTAGTGGACAGAATCTACCTGCATCACACAAGTACAAAACCATATGATGAGGTCCTTGGTTGAATCCAACATTAACCTGTGTCCATGTTAGGGGCAGGCGTGGTGCACCTAGTGGTTATAGTGGTAGTGGACAGAATCTATCCATGTCGTGCAAGTACAAGACCATAGGTGTGGTGCACCTAGTGGTACCAAGTGGTTAGAGTGGTAGTGGACAGAATCTACCTGTATCACCTAGTGGTATCATGTGGTTATAGTGTTAGTGGACAGAATCTACCTGTATCACCTAGCGGTACCATGTGGTTATAGTGGTAGTGGACACAATCTACCTGTATCAGATAAGTACAAGACCACCCGGTTGCTGATTTCACTAGTTCTATATAAAAAAAAAAATTCAAAAATAAAAAAATAAAAATAAAATAAAAAAATAAAATAAAAAAATAAAATAAATCATTTGAGTTATCTCAGGAAGTTGCTTCTAAAACGACTTACTTTATGCACTATATAAGGATAAAGTATACTATTATTGTCCCCTTAAACCAGCTTGGCTTGTCAAACATGTGTTAACCAACTCCAAAAGGTCAAACACTTCCTTCACACACGAGCATTCTACACCCACACTTATAAATGTTTACATGGCAACAGCACATCCAAACCACTAATATACAGTGTCATACCTATGACACCATCATTATGATGGTGGTAACTTGAAAACTCCAAAGGAAAATTGTTATCCATGTCTACAATAAAACTAATCTATTTGATCCACTGGACTATTTATACAGGAATGAATTCATATTAGTCCCAAGGTTCTATAATAAAACTAATCTCTTTAATCAACTGAACTATTTATACAGGAATGAGTTCATATTAGTCCCAAGGTTTAGCTTAATCAGCTGAACCATCTTCTCAAGGCATCTTGTCAAGGAGACCATAGGCCATAAGTTCAAATCTAGTCAAGTCCCTCAAGGTTAATGAGGGTGGATGGTGGTTAAGCCAACCTCAATCCACATATTTTAGAAATGAGCAACCTCCATCCACATATTTTAGAAATGAGCAAGGGAGGATATTCCAAGGTTTTCCTGTGAAAAAAAATAATAATAATTTGATTTAAAATCAAATCAAGTATTGATTATTTTATGTTACCCTAATTCCCAATGTGTTTTCAAGCACTCAGTTCGATTGACTTTTTGAAGGAACTAACCACCATCCACATATTTTAGAAATGAGCAACCTCCATCCACATATTTTAGAAATGAGCAAGGGAGGATATTCCAAGGTTTTCCTGTGAAAAAAATAATAATAATTTGATTTACAATCAAATCAAGTATTGATTATTTTTATGTTACACTAATTCCCAATGTGTTTTCAAGCACTCAAATCGATTTAACCTTTGAAGGAACGATGTTTTTTCAAGCACTCAGATCGATCGATTGAATTTTTGAATTTTTGAAGGAACTCGGTGCACATCATTAATTTCGCAATTTTTCCAAACATATGTATCTTAACTTTCTAATGTTAAGATGTAACTATCTACATAAGAATGTAATTGTTAAACAAAATTTTAACAAGGACAAATTGATTGATTGTTTTGAAATGCCCATCTTCTCCCCCCGCCCCCACCTAGACTATTTGATCCAATGAAAATCCCTTGTTTTTGAAAAAAATCGCTAACATTAACAAAAACATATGTTAACCACCATAATATGCAAACAAGTACAAGAGAAACACCTAGAGAAAAACGAACAGATCAAACAGTGCCTCAATTGAACAAACGGTCACATTTCTTTGTAAAATAGTGCTTTTTGTTGGAAATTGTAACTAGTTAGGTATTAACAAAAACATATGTTAACCACCATAATAGCAAACAAGTACAAGAGTACCTAAACACCTAGAGAAACGAACAGATCAAACAGTGCCTCAATTGAACAAACGGTCACATTTCTTTGTAAAATAGTGCTTTTTGTTGGAAATTATAACTAGTTCGGTCTTAACAAAAACATATGTTAACCACCATAATATGCAAACAAGTACAAGAGTACCTAAACGCCTAGAGAAAAACGAATAGATCAAACAGTGCCTCGATTGAACAAACGGTCACATTTCTTTGTAAAATAGTGCTTTTTGTTGGAAATTGTAGCTAGTTCGGTCTTAAAAAAAACATATGTTAACCACCATAATATGCAAACAAGTACAAGAGTACCTAAACGCCTAGAGAAAAACGAATAGATCAAACAGTGCCTCAATTGAACAAACGGTCACATTTCTTTGTAAAATAGTGCTTTTTGTTGGAAATTGTAACTAGTTCGGTCTTCATAATTGTCATTTGTTTTGTGTCATGTCATGATGTAATTCTTTTGTATTGGCAAAAGCAAAAATTGACTTATTAAAGTATGGGTTACATGCTTGGGTCATTGGTCAATAGGTCAAAGCACCCATTGTGTGCTCTAGGGGTTTTGTCTTGAGTCAAAGTCAATTCATAATGAAAAGACCCCATTGAAAATATATTTTGTACTTGAAAAGTGTCTAGAATGCTCAAAAGAATAGGTCGGCCAGCCATCCAAAGTCAACCTATAGTGGGATCAAGACAGCCATCCAAAGTCAGCCTAGAGTGGAATCAAGAGCCACTTGGAAAGGCTATATATAAAGAGACTTCGACCTCCATTGTAACATACATCAAGCAATCACATATTGGATTTGTTCCGAAGTCTGAAAGGGATGTGAAGGTCTAAGAGAGCTGGAATAGTCTAAGCGAAGAAGAAGATGAGCCTCAAAAGTCTGTAATTTTCTGTCTACAATGCACACATGCAAAGATCCTAGTTCCTGCTAGGGTTTCCACATGTTCTGAAGTTGCAGAAATGAAGAAGACAAAGTTCAGAAATAAAGAAGACATGTATGAATGGCTGGTTGACCTATCTCTAGAAAAAAGCTATAGGTCTTGTGTTTGGTCTTGGAGATCTCCTTTGAAAGTTGATAAGGAAAAGAAGTTCATGGGTTTTCCACTGTTGGAGGGGTTTTCACTGGCGTGGAGCCTATATCTTGTGTTAATGTGACCTCTAAAATAATAATCTATATCTTGTGTTCATGTGATCTCTAAAATGATAATCTAAAAAGAACATAATCACAAATAACTGTCATGAATGGAAGCATAAGGCAGCTAGAATATTGCATTTTTCTTTGTTCCAGGTTGTGTCTACAGTACAGAAAGAAGGGTATTTTCTGGGCTTTTATTATAAGATCAGATCCCAGTAATTAGGCCGCAGACCTGTTCAAGAAGACAGAAGGCCTGTGCATGAGTCCATGGGACATAAAGCTTATTCCAGGCATCCATCTTATTACTTTAGAGCCTATATCTTGTGTTAATGTGATCTCTAAAATAATAATCTATATCTTGTGTTCATGTGATATATCTTGTGTTCATGTGATCTCTAAAATAATAATCTAAAAAGAACATAATCACAAATAACTGTCATGAATGGAAGCACAAGGCAGATAGAATATTGCATTTTTCTTTGTTCCAGGTTGTGTCTACAGTACAGATAGAAGGGTATTTTCTGGGCTTTTATTATAAGATCAGACCTCAGTAATTAGGCCGCAGACCTGTTCAAGAAGACAGAAGGCCTGTGCATGAGTCCATGGGACATAAAGCTTATTCCAGGCATCCATCTTATTACCTTAGAGATCCGCTATCTTGAAAGACGAAGAAACTACAGTCATCACATCCAAGAAACATGAAGGTATCTATTAAGCCGAAAATCTCTTGAATTGACTAAACCATGTGTACGGATGGAAGGAATGTAGATCCCTGTGGAAGAGGCAATGGTAGACTAGGCCAGATCCAAAGTTCTGGGCCCAAATATCAGTAGTATATATAAGGCCGAGCAAACATCTCTATCTTCAGAAGGATGGCTACAAGTTTAAGTTATGTGCATCCAAAGAAAAGCAAGTTAAGGTTGTATAGACTATATCAGTCATCCTTTCCAGCAAAGAAGAATACTAAGTAAGCGGATGGAAGTTTGAAGACCTTAGTAGCACTGTAAAACTTAATAAAAAAAAAAAGGGGGACCAAACAGAGAGGCCGAGACCTCTGAGAGAGCAAACAGAACAAGAGGACACAAAAAGAGACAATAAACAGAACAAAAGGACACAAAAGAAATCCGAGAAGCAAAATAAGAGGCTTAGTAACAACAAATAATCATTCTAACCAGAAAACGCATAGTAGACGAACTAGGCCAACCTATGGAAGGCTTTATAGAAAAAGCACATACAGTAAAAATGAGAAGCCAAGCTTTAAAGGCTTCAGAAGTTTCAGTCCAGAAATAAGCTATAAACTTTGTAGCAGAAGTTTAGAATATTGGTACAGGAACCATGCTTGAAACAACAGAGCAGTCTTTTGTTTGACATTCTAAGGATCATTGGAAGTCAAAGACAACAGAGCAGTCTTTTGTTTGACATTCTAAGGATCATTGGAAGTCAAAGTTTCGCTTTGGCATCTTGAAATCAATAGAAAGATCATGACAAAAGTAGAAGTGACAAAGGCTTGGACTATGAAACCTAGAAGACGACTTTGTAGCAGCTTCAAGCAATCAAGGTTGACTAAGGTAAGTAGTCATAAGGAATTTGCATTTGCATAGTTGAATAAAAGGTCTGTTTTAATAGTGTTGGGGTTTTCTATGTATGTCTTGATCATAGGGTTTGTAGACATTATATTTGAATCTAGGGATTACAAACCCTAGATGGTGCTTGAAGTAGAAAATGTTAGTTGTTTTACTATCGGATGGTATTCTAGTCTCAACAGTTGTTGGAGAGGCTAAGAAACATTAGGACTCCATAACCCAGAAAATGTTTCAGAAAATCCACCTAGAAATAAATTATTAATCAGTAATTACATTTTTCCCAAGTCTAACTTAGAAAACGATTAAATAACAAGAATTAATTGAAGAAGGTGAGATTTCTCCAATATTCTCAGCTATTGATTAAGTTTTAATCTAGGAAATAATCTCAGCTATTGATTAAGTTTTAATCTTGGCCGTCGGAATCCAAATTGGAGATTATCAGAAGAAATAATCTCAGCTATTGATTAAGTTTTAATCTTGGCTGTCAGAATCCAAACTGGAGATTATCAAAAGAGGTGGATGGATAGATGGAGGAAGACACTTCAGATAAATTTCCTTGGGCAGTTCGATTTTCCAGAGAGCAACAGCATTCTATTGAAAGAGTTTGAGCCAGAGAAAGGAAGCAGAGATAGAGAGGGGCAGATAGATGGAGGAAGACACTTCAGATAAATTTCCTTGGGCAGTTCAGTTTTTCAGAGAGCAACAGCATTCTATTGGAAGAGTTTGAGCCAGAGAAGGGAAGCAGAGATAGAGAGGGGCAGATAGATGGAGGAAGACACTTCAGATAAATTTCCTAGGGCAGTTCAGTTTTCCAGAGAGCAACAGCATTCTATTGGGAGAGTTTGAGCGAGATAAGGGAAGCAGAGATAGGGAGGGACAGATAGATGGAGGAAGACACTTGAGATAAATTTCCTTGGGCAGTTCAATTTTCCAGAGAGCAACAGCACTCTATTGGAAGAGTTTGAGCCAGAGAAGGGAAGCGGAGATAGAGAGGGGCCAGATAGATGGAGGAAGACACTTCAGATAAATTTCCTTGGGCAGTTCGATTTTCCAGAGAGCAACAGCATTCTGTTGGAAGAGTTTGAGCCATAGAAGGGAAGCAGAGATAGAGAGGGGCAGAGACAGTGAGTCCAGAGGAAGTTTTCTAGTTCCCGAGAGTCAGAAAGAGAGCAGAGATAGAGAGGGGCAGACACTGTGAGTCCAGAGGAAGTTTTCTAGCTCCGGAGAGTCAGAAAGAGGCAGCCGAGATTTTCTAAAGAAGCAGTGCAACGACTACACAATTGCTTCAAAAGAGTAGTTCGATCCAACTGAAGGGGAAGACGTTTTCAGTTCCAAATGCCGGGAAGAGTTTCCAAAGGGCCGGAGAAGCATTTTCCCACTCATTCACAAGCGGGATGGCTATACTGGCAGTTGATTCAGGCACTGAGTGTGGCAAGCAGCACTAGGGTGATGCAGAGACTGCGCAGACCACTTGGATGGCTAGCTTTTCAGAGGTCAAGCAGTGCCGAGATTGCTATATCGGCAGTTGATTCAGGCAATGAGTGTGGCAAGCAGCACTAGGGTGATGCAGAGCCTGCGCAGACCACTTGGACGGCTAGCTTTTCAGAGGTCAGGCAGTGCTGATATATTTTCTCAGTTTCCAGTTTATCTTCCACAATATTTTTATTTGTGAATATTGCAGTGTGATTAATTCATTGTTGTCGTAGTAATAAATTGCTAAATTAATTAAGAATTAGAAGAATTAATTCTAGTTGTTGCAATAGAATTCAATGCTGAAATTTTCACATGGTATCACAGAGCAATTTTGATAAAACAGGGAAGCTCAGAAGCTGAAGAAGAAATTAGTTGTTCAAAGGGAGCATCAGGACCAATTTCTGGGGGTTGCATGGTGACCTAAGCCAGGCAGTACGAATTGTTGGGTAGTTCGATTTTTCAGTGCAGGTTGGCAAAAAAAAATTGACTTGCTAGTTCAAGTGATTCGAGTAGGCAAAGGGGCAGTTGTAGTTCAGATTTTCGCTGAGCAGATTCCTTGCCTGGGGGCAAAAGGGTTTTGCCATAGTTGCTAGAGCATAACTAGTGGTGGGTAGAAGAGAAATTAAACACACAGAGAAATTTCTGTCAGAGGATTTCTAGTTGCACTCGGCAGTAGCTACAAGTATATGGTCTCACTCCAGAAGGGAGTGAGAGTAGCAGATTCAGCAACCAAATAGGTGAAAGGAGGAGTTTTTTGTTTCAGTTTCAAAGATGGCAACAGTTAGGCTTAGAGATCAGGATAGTTTCGAAGGAGCCTCCAACTATGTCATCTGGAAGGCTAGGATGTCCTTCCTACTAGCTGAATTTGGCCTGAAAACCTAAGCGGAGAATGTTGTGGCAGTGGATGATCAGTTGAAGGAATATAGGAAAGAGATGGAAAAGGAAAAGTGGATGATCTTGGATGGAGTGTGAGACCATATAGTGTCGTCTATAACGGCCAAGGAGATGTGGGATGCTCTCACTCAACTATATTAAAATCCTTCCAACCAGCGGAAGATGTTCCTCAAGGAAAAGCTGAGAAACCTCAGGATATACAAGGGTGAAGGCATTGATCCCTTTCTCACCAAAAATTCAAGAAATTTGGGATCAGCTTGCAGCAGTTGGGGAGGCGACTCGGGACACAGAGCTTGTAAGTTTGGCGATGAACAGTGTCTCAAAGGACTAGGAGATCTTAATCCAAGGCATTTTGGGATGAGATACTCTATCTAGGTGGGACAAGATGTGGTCAGACTTGATGAGGCAAGCGCTTGTGAAGACCTCCATTAGCAGTAAGGATTCGAAGGGTGAGGAGGAAGAAAATGTAGCCCTTACATCAAAGGGTCCCAGTCAGGGACGGGGAAGAAGAAGAAGGACCTATCTAAGGTCAAGTGCTTCAAGTGTGGCGAGTTTGGCCACTACAGTACTCAGTGTACTTAAAGGAAAAAGGACCAGGCGGCAACATCTATAGAGATAGACATATTGTAGAGATAGACATATTGTCCTCTAGGATGGAGGAAGACTTAGCCATGTTTGCAATTATACAAGAGTGAGGTGGGATGATATGGAGCTATAATCCCAAAGCAATGCAGAGGTATGTGGAGGGTCCATTGAGGTGTCTTCCTCATGGATCATTACCTTTCTACGAGGGCCCACATATTAAATAGCAAGATGGATAAGTGTTAGTCG
This sequence comes from Pinus albicaulis, assembly GCA_034641835.2. Classification (NCBI taxonomy): domain Eukaryota; kingdom Viridiplantae; phylum Streptophyta; class Pinopsida; order Pinales; family Pinaceae; genus Pinus; species Pinus albicaulis. Next base: position 857,544,921 of record CM076579.1, read on the forward strand.
ATGCAATTAGATTCCAGAGTGACAGTTGCAGTCAGGTACTAAGGAGTGCACCACAGTGCTCACAGAAAAGCAGGAGGCTCAATAGCAGAGTCAGCAACAACGCAAATTCCCCAATGGACAATGCAAAAGCTAGTAGCAGTCAATGCTCTAGAGACAAATGGAGCACAGAGATAGTTGATTCAGTATTTCGAATGCTTCCTAGTTGCAATAGTTGTAGTAGCAGTAGCAGCAGCACCAATAGATGAGAGGGAGTTGAGGGAGTTGCAGTGCAGCTGCGGAGTTGGCAGTAGTATAGCAGTATCAGCAGCAGAGATGCAGTATCAGAGTTAGCGTAGTGGTTCATGGACGGTGGCAGGCAACTACAATTGTCAAACATTAGCAGTGTATATTGAGGATCATGTAGAGACAGGGTGTTAGAGCAGTTCAGCACTAGAACACCTTCCTCGCTAAGAGGGAGTGTCTAAGAGGGACTGTAAGTTGTTTTAGCTTTGGATGTTGTTCTAGTCTCGACAATTGTCAAAGAGGCTAAGAAACACTGGGACTCCATAACCCAAAAAAGGTTTCAGGAAAATCCACCTAGAAATGTCGTTATTAAGTTAATTAACTAGTAATTAAATTTTCCTAAGTCTAACTAGGGAAAACAATTAACAAAAAATAATTAAGGACGGTGATATTTCTCTAAAAACTCACACAACTCGACTAAGAGATAATTACAGCCATTGATTAAGTTTTATTCTTGGTCGTTGGAGTCCTAACTAGAGATTATAAGAGGTCGATGGGTAAGTGGAGTAACATACTTCAAATTGATTTCCTTGGGCAATTCGATTTTCCAAAGAGCTGCTGGAAGAGTTTGATTCAAAGAAGGAAAGAAGAGATAGAGAGGGGCAGAGACAATGGACATTGTGTCCAGAGGAAGTTTTCCAATTCTGTAGAATCAGAAAAAGCAAGCCGATATTTTCTCCAAGAAGCAGCTCAAGGATTATGCAGGAGATTCAAAAGAGTAGTTTGATCCAGCAAAAGGGAAAGACATTGTCAATTCCAGACGCTGGGAAGACTTTCCAAAGGGCCAGAGAAGCATTTTCCTAGTCAGTAGCAAGCAAGACGGCTAGATTGGTAGTCTATTCGGGCAGTGCATGTGACAGACGATGCTAGGGTGACACAGAGCCTACGCAAACCACTTGGACGACTAGCTTTTCAGAGGTCAGACAGTGCCGAGATTGCACGGAGAGAGGTTAAAATCCCTCAGAAAAATTTCGGCGCTAGGGTGACACAGAGCCTACACAGACCACTTGGACGACTAGCTTTTCAGAGGTCAGACAGTGTCAAGATTGCTCAAAGAGAGGGTAAAATCACTTAGAAATATGTAGAAATTTGATAACCCAACCCCAGTTTTCAGTTTCTCCTTGTTTCTCCCGTAAAGTTAAATGCCCATTCCCATAGCCATACATTCAACACGCTGGAAAAATAAATATTTTCTGAAAACACAAATTTTGGAAATTTCACAACACCGAAATGCAGAAATAAAAACTCAGAAAAATAAATTAGCCACACACAGAAAATAGACACTGATTTTTGGTCAACTTGACCCTGGAAAAACCCCCTACAACTCTTGGGGAAAACCAGTTCGAAAGCTTCTTCTTATTTCTGATGCTTTTAGAGTGAGAGAGAACTACTCGGAAAAATTTCAGCAAGTAATAAATACACCTTATCTCTTTTTCCGAGCTTAACCACCACCTCGGAAAATGTGTACACAACAAAACAGAAACATCAATAAATGTTGTACTTTCTCCCTTGTTTGTCGTGCCTAGATATACAACAATAAATGCTACTGTACGGCCTCCTCTTTTTGTGTGAAAAAGAGCAATAAATGTTGCTATACGAAATCCTTGGAAAGCGTGCAGAATGTAATAAATGTACTAAAACTGCCTCAATTTCTATGCATAGCAACAACAGCAAGTTGTATGGCTTGCCTCGAAATTCGTGCCACAAAAACTACTACTTTCCTCTCTCGAAATCTGTGCCAAAAAGTGTACGACTGCCTAAGAATGCATACCCAAAGCTGCTGTACGAAATCTGCCTTGAAAAATGTGCCAAATCTACCTTGAACTATGTGCCAACCCTGTTGTAGGGACTTGCGGAAGCGCTATCTCGGTATGCGTCCCAAGGTTTTGTTCTCCTTCTCACTGCTCAAAAATCTCCTTTGCTCTCCTCTTCTCCTTCTCTCAATCTGCTCATGAAAGAATGAATGATTGTTCCCCTCCATTAACCTAACCCTAAGTGACTTTTGGGGAATCCCTCGATATGCGTGCCAAGGTTATGTTCTCCTCCTTCTCACTGCTCAGAAATCTCCTTTGCTCTCTCTTCTTCTCCTTCTCTCAATCTACTCATGAAATAATGAATGACCTTTTCCCCCCTTTTCCTCCTTTAACCTGACCCTAAGTGACTTTTGGGGAATCCCTAAATCCAATGGCTGAGATAGCTTTAGATCTAGCGCTGAGATTAAATGCTCATTTAAATCTCACCTTGTATTTTTTAATTCACCCCACTTTAATAAAGACCCACTTTGTCATTTATTTCTAAAGTCACTTTTCCCTTTTTAATTTCACATTGACTTCATTAAAGTCACTTTAAAATTAGACTTGGTGACTTTATCAAGTAAAGTCACTTTTAAATTAGATTTGACTTTATAACTTTATAAAGTCACTTTAGGAGAAAAATTTATAACTTTAAGTGATAAAGTCACTTTTAAATTAAATTTGACTTTATAAAATCACTTTAGGAGAAAAATTTATAACTTTATAAAGTCACTTTAGGAGAAAAATTAAATTCTTTTGGACACTTTTCCCTAGGCCAAAGATCAAAGCCTTAGGGAACCACCAGTCCTCCGGTAACAAAATTTCAACAAAAAATTTTGCCGCTGCTTAATAATAAAAAACCCTCAACTTTGCTACATCGGTTTAGATATATTCATAAATTTGGCGATATTTATTATACTCGAAATTTCTCATTGTTGCTTAATAATAAAAAACCCTCGGCCCTCAACTTTGCTACATCGGTTTAGATATATTCATAAATTTGGCGATATTTATTATACTCGAAATTTCTCATTGTTGCTTAATAATAAAAAACCCTCGGCTTTGCTACATCGGTTTTCCCAAGCTAGATTTTTCTGGGGACTTTTGAACAAAAATAACAATGTTATATTTTTGTGTGTGTCCATATTTTCTCCAATTCTAATTTATCTTCCGCAATATTTTTATTTGTGAAGGTTGCAGTGTAATTACTTCGTTTTTGTCATAGCAATAAATTGCTAAATTGCCAGTTATAAATTAATTCAGGAGAATCAGAAAGAGCGGGATGAGATTTTCTCAGAGAAGCAGCTCAAGGATTGTGCAGGTGCTTCAAAAGAGTAGTTCGATCCAGTAGAAGGGAAAGACATTTTCAATTCCAGAGGCTCGAAAGACTTTCCAAAGGGCCAAAGAAGCATTTTCCTAGTCAGTAGCAAGCAAGACGGCTAGATTGGCAGTCGATTCAGGCAGTGTGTGTGGCAGGGAGTGCTAGGGTGACACAGAGCCTACGCAGAGCACTTGGGACGGCTAGCTTTTCAGAGGTCAGACAATGCCAGGATTGCTCGGAGAGAGGGTAAAATCCCTCAAAAAAAAAATTGCCAATATTTCTCTTATAGATATATTCATCAATTTGGCGATATTTATTGTACTCATAATTTCTCATTGTTGCTTAATAATTAAAAAACCCTTAGTTGTTACATCGGTCTGGGTTTTTCCAGGGACTTTTGACCAAAAATACCAATGTTATACCAATGTTATATTTTTGTGTGTGTGCCTATATTTTCTCCAATTCCAGCTTATCTTCCGCAAAATATTTATTTGTGAAGATTTCAATGTGATTAATTTGTTTTTGTCATAGCAATAAATTGCTAAATTAATTTATAGTTATAAGAAACCCTTGTCAAGTGAGAAAGCCCTCACCCCAATTTGATAGAATCATAGAAATCACAGTCCTTGTCTTCTAGTGTTTGTAGTCTCCATATTGTTGAAGGTATTTGATTTTGTCTTCTAGTGTTTGTAGTCTCCATATTGTTGAAGGTATTTGATTTTGTAAAACCCTTGGTGATACTTGTAAACCCTAGTCTATTTGTTCCCTCATTTTAACCCTAGCATTTGGTTTTTAGGGTTTGTAGTAAGTCTAAGATGAATGTCAAATCCTAGTAAGGGTAAGAATTGGGTTGATGTTTTATCAAGAGACTTCGGTTTTTATCTGAAAATCCGAGGAGTTCTCCCTCTCTAAGATTCCATGAAATACCTAGAGTGACAAACAAATATGTCTTCATGCACTTGCATATTTTGCTTGGTTTTACTTGCTATTAAAGATTGAAAGTAAAAGCAAGATGACGAGGATGAAGAAGCAAAACAACTATTGTGCAACATATCTACTAATGATCAAACATTAAGTAGAGCCTCTGGAAGCAAATGAAAACTTGGTAATCAAGTTCGATCCTTGGGCACTCTGATGCAAGAAGGAATACTCGTGTAGAGATGGACCATGAGGATGTTGAGGATGAGAAAGAGGTCATGATGAGGTAAGTCTGATTTTGATATTTGTTATAACATATCTACTAATGATCAAACATTAAGTACAACATATGGAAGCAAATGAAAACTTGGTAATCAAATTCGATCCTTGGGCAGTCTGATGCAAGAAGGAATACTCGTGTGGAGATGGACCATGAGGGTGTGGAGATGGACCATGAGGATGTGGAGGATGAGAGAGAGGTCACGATGAGGTAAGTCTGATTTTGATATTTGTTATAACATATCTACTAATGATCAAACATTAAGTACAACCTATGGAAGCAAATGAAAACTTGGTAAAGTTCGCTCCTTGGGCACTCTGATGCAAGAAGAAATAATCGTGTGGAGATGGACCATGAGGATGTTGAGGATGAGAAAGAGGTCATGATGAGGTAAGTCTGATTTTGATATTTGTTATTGGTTATCATGTTAATATATTGTTTTGCTACCAAGAAATATGTTGTAGGGGGTACATGATGACAATTAAGACAAGTATGTATATGTTGTCCTATGGAATGCCTCCCAACATTGCGCTACAAGTATGTATATGGTGTCCTATGGAATGCCTCCCAACATTGCGCTTTGATCTTGTGAAAGATAAAGTGTACCTATCAAGGCCTTGGGTAATTTGACAATGTTGGCTATGATGAATGATGCTTATCAATCTGTCTCTCTTCTTATAAAGAATTTCAAAATTGTATTGTCTGTCCTTGTACCGGTTGGACAATTATGAATACCTCCCTAGTTAAGAGGGAGAACTAATTTCAGTCTTCATAATTGTCATTTGTGTCATCTCATGATGTAAAATTATGAATACCTCCCTAGTTATTCATAATTGTCATTTGTGTCATCTCGTGATGTAAAATTATGAATACCTCCCTAGTTAAGAGGGAGAACTAGTTTCGGTCATCTCGTGATGTAATATGTCAAATTATGAATTCCTCCCTAGTTATTCAGAATTGTCATTTGTGTCATCTCATGATGTAAAATTATGAATACCTCCCTAGTTAAGAGGGAGAACTAGTTTTGGTCATCTCATGATGTAATTCTTATGTATTGATAAAAGAAAAGAAAAGAAAATTGACTTAATAAAAGCTTGGGTCATTGGTCAATAGGTCAAAGAACCCATTATGTGCTCTAGGGTTTAGTTTCGGTCTTCATAATTTTCATTTGTGTCATCTCATGTTGTAATTCTTATGTATTGATAAAAGAAAAGAAAAGAAAATTGACTTAATAAAAGCTTGGGTCATTGGTCAATAGGTCAAAGCACCCATTGTGTGCTCTAGGGTTTTTGTCGAGAGTCAAAGTCAATATCATAATGAAAAAGACCCCATTGGGCACCTTATATCAAAGAAAGAAAATATATTTTATACTTGAAAAGTGGCTAGAAGGCTCAAAAGAACAAGTCAACCAGGCCATCCAAAGTCAGCTTATAGTGGGCTCAAGAGCCACTTGGAAAGTCTATGTATAAAGAGAGCCACTTGGAAAGTCTATGTATAAAGAGACTTCAACCTCCATTGTAACATACATCAAGCAATCACATATTGTCACATATTGGATTCGTTCGGAAGTCTTTTCTATGAAATCTAGCTTTTCTATGAAATATATCTTTTTTGAAATGTAGCTTTCCTAAATCTATCTTTTTTGAAATCTAGCTTTTCTATTATTTCTATGAAATCTAGCTTTTTTGAAATGAAATCTGGCTTTTCTAGCTTTTCTATCTTTTTTGAAATCTAGCTTTTCTATTTCTATCTTTTTTGAAATCTAGCTTTTCTAGCTTTCTTTTATTTCTGAAATCTATCTTTTCTATGAAATCTAGCTTTTCTTTGAAATCTAGCTTTTCTTTGAAATCACATACATCAAGCAATCACATATTGTCACATATTGGATTCGTTTTGAAGTCTAAACGGATGTGACCTCAATATCATAATGAAAAAGACTCCATTGGGCACTTATATCAAAGAAAGAAAATATATTTTGTACTTGAAAAGTGGCTAGAAGGCTCAAAAGAACAAGTCGGATGTGACCTCAATATTATAATGAAAAAGACTCCATTGGGCACTTATATCAAAGAAAGAAAATATATTTTGTACTTGAAAAGTGGCTAGAAGGCTCAAAAGAACAAGTCTAGCTTTTCTATTAAATCTATCTTTTTTGAAATCTAGCTTTTCTATGAAATCTATCTTTTCTATTATTTCCATGAAATCTAGCTTTTCTATGAAATCACATAGAAAAGCAATCACATATTGTATTCGTTTTGAAGTCTAAAAGGGAAAAGGGATGTGACCTCAATATCATAATGAAAAAGACCCCATTGGGCACTTATATCAAAGAAAGAAAATATATTTTGTACTTGAAAAGTGGCTAGAAGGCTCTAAAGAACAAGTCAACCACAAGTCAACCCGCCGTTATTGTCACATATTGGATTCGATTTGAAGTCTAAAATGGATGTGACCTCAATATCATAATGAAAAAGACCCCATTGGGCACTTATATCAAAGAAAGAAAATATATTTTGTACTTGAAAAGTGGCTAGAAGGCTCAAAAGAACAAGTCAACCACAAGTCAACGAGCCATCAAAAGTCAGCCTAGAGTGGGCTCAAGTCAACTAGCCATCCAAAGTTAGCCTAGACTGGGCTCAAGAGCCACTTGGAATGTCTATAAATAACAAGTCAACCACAAGTCAACCCGCTGTTATTGTCACATATTGGATTCGCTTTGAAGTCTAAAAGGGATGTGACCTCAATATCATAATGAAAAAGACCCCATTTGGCACACTTATATCAAGAAAGAAAATATAATTTGTACTTGAAAAGTGGCTAGAAGGCTCAAAAGAACAAGTCAACGAGCCATCAAAAGTCAGCCTATAGTGGGCTCAAGTCAATTAGCCTAGAGTGGGCTCAAGAGCCACTTGGAATGTCTATGTTTAAAGAGACTTCGACCTCCAATTTAACATACATCAAGCAATCACATATTGGATTTGTTCTTAAGTCTAAAAGGGATGTGACCTCAATATCATAATGAAAAAGACCCCATATTTTCACATATTGGATTTGTTCTGAAGTCTAAAAGGGATGTGACCTCAATATCATAATGAAAAAGACCCCATTTTTTCACATATTGGATTTGTGCTGAAGTCTAAAAGGGATGTGACCTCAATATCATAATGAAAAAGACCCCATATTTTCACATATTGTATTTGTTTTGAAGTCTAAAAGGGATGTGACCTCAATATTATCATGAAAAAGACCCCGTATTTTCACATATTGGAGGGATGTGACCTCAATATCATAATGAAAAAGACCCCATATTTTCACATATTGGATTTGTTCTAAAGTCTAAAAGGGATGTGACCTCAATATCATAATGAAAAAGACCCCATTGGGCACTTATATCAAAGAAAGAACATATATTTTGTACTTGAAAAGTGACCTCAATATCATAATGACCTAAAAGGGACTTCAGAAGTCTAAAAGGGATGTGACCTCAATATCATAATGAAAAAGACCCCATTGGGCACTTATATCAAAGAAAGAAAATATATTTTGTACTTGAAAAGTGGCTAGAAGGCTCAAAAGAACAAGTCAACCAACCATCCAAAGTTAGCCTAGAGTGGGCTCAAGATAAGACCACTTGGATAGTCTATGTATAAAGAGACTTCGACCTCCATTGTAACATACATAAAGAAATCACATATTGTCACATATTGGATTCGTTCAGTTGGATAGTCTATATATAAAGAGACTTCGACCTCCATTGTAACATACATAAAGAAATCATATATTGTCACATATTGGATTCGTTCACTTGAATAGTCTATATATAAAGAGACTTCGACCTCCATTGTAACATACATCAAGAAATCACATATTGTCACATATTGCATTCGTTCTGAAGTCTAAAACGGATGTGACCTGGAACAGTCTAAAACGGATGTGACCTGGAACAGTCCAGGTGAAGAAGAAGATAAGTCTCAAAAGTTTGTAATTAGAAGAAGATAAGTCTCAAAAGTCTGTAATTAGCTATCTAGATTCTACACTTCACACATGTAAGGATCCTAGGTTTTGCTAGGGTTTCCACAAGTTCTGAAGTTATAGAAATGAAGAAGACAAATTTCAGAAATAAAGAAAACATGTATGGATGGTTGGTTGACTTTTATCTTAAAGAAAGATAAATTAGCTATCTACAATGCACACATGTAAGGATCTGAGAGGTTCTGCTAGGGTTTCCACAAGTTGAAGTAAGAGAAATGAAGAAGACAAATTTCAAAAATAAAGAAAACATGTATGGATGGTTGGTGCAAGGATCCTAGGTTCTGCAAGGGTTTCCACAACTTCTGAAGTTATAGAAATGAAGACAAATTTCAGAAATAAAGAAAACATGTATGGATGGTTGGTGCAAGGATGCTAGGGTTTCCACAACTTCTGAAGTTATAGACATGAAGACAAATTTCAGAAATAAAGAAAACATGTATGGATGGTTGGTGCAAGGTTCTGCTAGGGTTTCCACTTATAGAAATGAAGACAAATTTCAAAAATAAAGAAAACATGTATGGATGGTTGGTGCAAGGATCCTAGGTTCTGCTAGGGTTTCCACAAGTTATACTAATGAAGAAGACAAGTTTCAAAAATAAAGAAAACATATATGAATGGTTGACTTGTATCAAGTTCTGAAGTTATAGAAATGAAGACAAATTTCAAAAATAAAGAAAACATGTATTGATGGTTGACTTGTATCTTGAAGAAAGTTATAGGCCTTGTGTTTGGTCTTGGAAGTCTCCTTTGAAAATCAATTAGAAAGAGTTCTTATAGGTTTTCCCTGATTGGACGGGTTTTGCCCTAGTGTGGAGCCTATATCTTGTGTGCATGTGATCTCTATTGCTTGGCATTAGAGTGGAGCCTATATGTTGTGTGCATGTGATCTCTATTGTTTGGCATTTATTTGATGATGAAAAATACATACATAATAATAATATAAGAAGAAAAACATAATCACAAATAACTATCATGAATGGAAAATGTAATTACAGATGTTGCCCTAATCTCATTTTCCAACACTTTTAGCCCTAAAATCTAGACATACCCACCAAAGAAGCTACCTAAATTCAAACTATATCAAGGGGGTGCTACCTAAAAGAAGTGGAAAACACAATATATAACATAACCACTCGTATACGATGCCAAGCACATATGAAATTTAAAGGCGCGACGAAATTGGTATCATCTAACAATGTTGATTTCCAAGAAATCTTACTGAAGAAGAGATGATGCAAGGTGTCAAAAACAAAGTTCCCACAATACCGGACACACGTGTAGCTCCAAAATAAGTGACTCACTGTCTCAACCTCGCCACAATGGCGACACATTGTTCCAAATTAATTTCCTAACTTCATGCAACAAGCAAGGATGACAAAGAAGGATCATTGAAATCTTACTAAAGAGATGATGCAAGGTGTCAAAAACAAAGTTCCCACAATACCCGACACACGTGTAGCTCCAAAATAAGTGTCCAACTGTCTCAACCTCTAGATGACAAAGAAGGATCATTGTTCTTTCAACTACCTCTAGGTGAAAAAGATACATTGAATGCTCTAAAAGCCATGATGGAGTTGTATGATCCTGTTAGGTAAACTTGACTCGAAGCCATGATGGAGTTGTCTGATCCTGTTAGGTAAACTTGACTCGAGAATAGAGTTAAAGTTGACCAAGTCTAACAATGGAGGCTTTGGGCACATGGTATTGTGTACACATGGTTTTTTACCCATGGTATTGCATGCAGTGGAGCCTATAAAAGGCTGGGAAGACTTCATTGTAATGCAAGGCCAAGGAGGTCAGTGGTGAAGGCTCACTTGACCAAGGTTTTGGCGGCTAATGAAATTTCAATGGTTTATACATTGAATGCTCTAAAATCCATGATGGAGTTGTATGATCCTGTTAGGTAAACTTGACTCCAAGCCATGATGGAGTTGCATTATCCTGTTAGGTAAACTTGACTCGGGAATAGAGTTAAAGTTGACTGAGTTAGGTAAACTTGACTGGAGAATAGAGTTAAAGTTGACCGAGTTAGGTAAACTTGACTCGGGAATAGAGTTAAAGTTGACCAAGTTAGGTAAACTTGACTTGGGAATAGAGTTAAAGTTGACCAAGTTAGGTAAACTTGACTCGGGAATAGAGTTAAAGTTGACCAAGCGTAACAGTGGAGGCTTTGGGCAAATGACATTGTGTGCACATGGTTTTTTGCCCATGGTATTGCATGCAATGGAGCATGCAAAAGGCTGGGAAGACTTCATTGTAATGTAAGGCCATGGAGGTCAGTGGTGAAGGCTCACTTGGCTGAATTGTATTGTGTACACATGGTTTTTTGCCCATGGTATTGCATGTAATGGAGCCTATAAAAGGTTGGGAAGACGTCATTGTAATCTAAGGCCAAGGAGGTCAGTGGTGAAGGCTCACTTGGCCGGATTGTATTGTGTACACATGGTTTTTTGCCCATGGTATTGCATGCAATGGAGCCTATAAAAGGCTGGGAAGACTTGATTGTAATGTAAGGCCAAGGAGGTCAGTGGTGAAGGCTCACTTGGCTGGATTGGCCGGGGTTTTGTCCAATGCTAATGAAATTTCAATGGATTGGTCGGGGTTTTGGCCAATGCTAATGAAATTTCAATGGGTTATACATTGAATGCTCTAAAATCCATGATGGAGTTGTATGATCCTGTTACGTAAACTTGACTCTAGAATATAGTTAAAGTTGACCAAGTCTAACAGCGGAGATTTTGGGCACATGGTTTTTTGCCCATGGTATTGCATGCAATGTAGGCTGGGAAGACTTCACTGTAATGTAAGGCCAAGGAGGTCAGTGATGAGCGGAGATTTTGGGCACATGGTTTTTTGCCCATGGTATTGCATGCAATGTAGGCTGGGAAGACTTCACTGTAATGTAAGGCCAAGGAGGTCAGTGATGAAGGCTCACTTAGCCGAATGGGCCAAGGTTTTGGCCTAGGCCAATGAAATTTCAATGGGTTGGGTTTAATTGTCCAATTGTCTCAACCTCACAACAATGGAGACACATTGTTGCAAATTAATTTCCTAACTTCATGCAAAAAGCAAGGATGCCAAAGAAGGATCATTGCTCTTTCTTTGTCATCCTTGCTCTTTCGACTACCTCTAGGTGAAAAAGATACATTGAATGCTCTAAAATCCATGATGGAGTTGTATGATCTTGTTGTAGGTAAACTTGACTCGGGAATAGAGTTAAGTTAAAGTTGACCAAGTCTAACAATGTAACAATGTAGGCTTTGGGCACATGGTATTGTGTACACATGGTTTTTTGCCCATGGTATTGCATGACTTAGGAATAGAGTTAAAGTTGACCAAGTCTAACAATGTAACAATGTAGGCTTTGGGCACATGGTATTGTGTACACATGGTTTTTTGCCCATGGTATTGCATGCAAGACTTCATTGTAATGTAAGGCCAAGGAGGTTAGTGGTGAAGGCTCACTTGGCCGGATTGCCCAAGGTTTTGGCCAAGGCTAATGAAATTTCAATGGGTTATACATTGAATGCTCTAAAATCTATGATGGAGTTGTATGATCCTGTTAGGTAAACTTGACTCAAGAATATAGTTAAAGTTGACCCAGTCTAACAGTTGAGGTTTTGGGCACGAGGTTTTTTGCCCATGGTATTGCATGCAATGGGAGCCTATAAAAGGTTGGGAAGACTTCATTGTCATGTAAGGCCAAGGGGGTCAACGATGAAGGCTCACCCCCGAAGTTGGGGTTTTCCCGGGGAAAATTGTGTGCATATTTTAATATATCATTGTGCTGGTTTATTTTTATTATTCCCTCGGTAAATATGTTTTGCCTCTCCAGTTAATTTTCTTCATCTAGTATCGAAGCCAAAGTTGGATCAGGCGTAGTTTTTGGCTTTAGAGGAATGCCCTTATAGCCAATGTTAACACAGGTGTTTTGTGAGAGTGGGATGATTGTCTCTCCAGTTAATTTTCTTCATCTAGTATCGGAGCCAAAGGTGGATCAAGCAAAGTTTTTGGCTTTAGAGGGACGCCTTTATAGCCAAGGTTAACACAGTGTTTTGTGAGAGTGGGATGATGGCTCTTAGGTTGAAATTTTGCGAGAGTGAGATGATGGCTCTGAGGTTGAAATTTTGCGAGAGTGGGATGATGGCTCTGAGGTTGAAATTTTGTGAGAGTGGGATAATAGCTCTAAGGTTGAATTTGTGGATCTACAGATCAAATTGAAGATACTTGTGGTTGTCCAACTGTATGTGTAAAGTTGCGTAGAAGAGTATGAGATCCACGATAGTGTGAAGTTGTCACTTCTCGTGTAAACTAAGCACACGAGGCGTTGATCTAATGTAACTGGTGAGCATCTTGTAAAATCCTGCATGAAAATGACGTAGGGCGTCCTCAACTGGACCCCGGAAATGCTAAAGCGATAGGTCTGTGTGAATACGTTGAGGAGGAGCCTGCAATCACTAAGCGTGCATTTGTTAAGGACTGCTCCACCTACCAGAGATAAAGATGCTCCGACTAACGCAAATCCGAATAACTAAGGAGATCATTTCATGGATGGCAAAGCACTAGGCATGCGGCAACGACAAGCCTTTTTGTTTGAGATTGAGACTGCAGAGGTAATGTTGGTTTGACAAAAGGCTACAAGCTGCTCTGCGTCAAGGGAAAACCTCAAGTGGTCTTGTTGGGAGCAGTGATAGATTCAGAGGAACATTAGGACCGAAGAAAACCAACATGCCCATCGTGTGTGTTGAATCATAGGTGGGCAACGATCTATGCTAGGCCTGATGCCTGCGTCTTCCACTCGTACACTTGTGAGCGAGGAGGCGTTGGCACTTGGCAGAAGAAAAATGTGTGGGCATGGATGCGGGATACACGAGCAAATACAGCGGGAAACTGCTGAGGAGATTCTGGAAATAGGTCACTGGGATTGCTAATGCACTATGTAATGCATGAGGTAGCCAGAGTTGAAGGATAGATAAATCACAAAGAGAGAGGATGAAAGCCAACATAGCAACGATGAAAAAAAAAATATTATGATGGAGTCAAATTTTTTCATGTAAATAGGCATATAGTAAGGCATGCATACTCTTGGGTAATCACTGGTAAAGTCTGAGTTAGACCTAGGTGACAGGGGGATGTCGAGTTAACGCATACCTGAGTATAAATTTTGAGGGGGATAAGGGTCAAAGTGAGAGGGACTAACACACTTGGCAAGGTTGGCTGGATTTAGTCAAGTAAACCCCCAAGTCAAGGTTTAAGGGGGAAATGTTAGGTACACTTGACTCGAGAATAAAGTCAAGTCTAACAATGGAGGTTTTGGGCACATGGTATTGTGTACACATGGTTTTTTGCCCATGGTATTGCATGTAATGGAGCCTATCAAAAGTTGGGAAGACTTCATTGTAATGTAAGGCCAAGGAGGTGAGTGTTGAAGGCTCACTTGGCCAAGTTGGACAAGGTTTTACCCGAGGCTTATGAAATTTCATTGGGTTGGGTTTTTCCCTGGAGTTGGTGTTTTGGGGTTTTCCGAGGGGAAATTGTGTGCATATTTTAATATGTGCTTGTTGCTAGTTTATTTTTATTATTCTTTCGGTAAATATGCTTGTCTCTCCGTTTAGTTTAATTTTCTTCAAAAGTAAAGATTTTAAAGAGTTGTAGTTTACCTAGTCCAATTTTCAAAAGAGCTCGAAACGAGGCCTTAAAACACAAGCCCTAACTATGTTGACTAAACAAAAGACCTTTTATTTTGATTTCACTGGAGGTAGGCATATTTAAGTGTTGAGGGAGACCACTCTCGCTTAACCTATTTTCGATTTGTAGGCATATTTAAGTGTTGAGGGAGGCCACTCTCGCTTAACCTATTTTCGATTTGTTCTCCTACCGATCGAAAAACCAAGGATTCACAAAACCATGTTCACTTTGAACGTGTGGTGTCCAAAACATAGAGTTGTATCAATTGTCTTAGAATCATTTAGAATCCTCTCTAAAAAGAGGGGGAGAAGAGGGGAAAATTCCCTTGTGGAAGAATGCCATTGCATGTTCAACGGCTTCCTCGCATGGGTGAGATCATTAGACCAACACTATGCATCCTAAGTATCGTAAGGGTATCAAAAATGTACTTGGATATAACCCATATAATAAGGACAAACTTTGTCACCCACTATCAGGGTATCAAAAATATACATGGTATATTCTCCAATTGCTCCAATCTAATGATCATTAGACCAACACTATGCACCCTAAGTATCGTAAGGGTATCAAAAATGTACTAGGATCTAACCCATATGACAAGGACAAACTTTGTCACACACCATCAGGGTATCAAAAATATACATCGTATATTCTCCAATTGCTCCCCAATCTAATCCATAGGGTAAGGTCAAACTCTATCACCCACTAACCAAAAATATACATGGTATATTCTCCAATTGCTCCAATCTAACCCATAGGGCAAGGTCAAACTCTATCACCCACTAACCGTTAATGACAATTATGAGCCAAAGAGACTCAACTCAATTCAAGGCCAACTTGCATTGGATCAAAACTAGGGATAAGCCAATATAGGACAAACATCAAATTCATGCCTACTAAAGTAGTTAGGGAGTTCTACAAATAAGGTTGCTCTACGAATAAGGTTGTTGTCAGTGAAGAAGAGTTTGTGTTTTTTTTAAATATTTCACCAATTAAATGAGCCTATAATGTAATGTGGAATAGCTATGCAAACACATCTTAATATAATCCCATGGTGCCTCTTAGATCAATAGTGTGAGAGAATACATTAACCCACAAATATTTTCACAACAAATCTTATGAGTATGATTGATGACATGTCATTGGGATTGGGCAGATTCCCCTACAAATTCTACAAGAGCAAAATGAGTGTTTATTGAGTTGGATCTTCTCCAAGGTGTATAAGGAAGTCATCAAAATGCAAACCTTAAGCACTAATATCTACAAGGGCTTTAACAAATTCATCCAAAAATCAAGTTACCCTAGGTAGATTCCCCTACAAATTCTACAAGAGCAAAATGAGTGTTTATTGAGTTGGATCTTCTCAAGGGTGTATAAGGAAGTCATCAAAAGGCAAACCTTAAGCACTAATATCTACAAGGGCTTTAACAAATTCATCGAAAAATCAAGTTACCCTAAGACAATACCAAATTAGACACCAAGAACCCTTGCATTCCACATAAAACATATTCCACCTAAGATAGTCCAACTTGGCTTCAACAAATTCATCCAAAATTCAAGTTACCCTAAGACAATACCAAATTGAACACCAATAACCCTTGCATTCCACATAAAACATATTCTACCTAAGATAGTCCAACCCAAGTTGGTAAAGGCCATTAAAGGATAATTGACATTGGACTTGGGTTGGTAAAGGTCATTAAAGGATAATTGATATTGGACAATTTCTTTGAATAAGCCATGTTACCTCTTGCGAGATACCCTATGGATTTTCATGACAACAACATTGTGCAACCAATGAGATGTACGTCCCTCAGCGTTGTAGGCCATGTTAAGATTATGCCCATGGCCTCTTATGGTCGAGTCTCGACCATGCCCAATGTCTTTAGTCTCCACTCTCAATTCCTTTCATCATGGATAGGATTGGAAGCCTAGAGATATATTTATCGAGATACATGGTTTATAGAACCCACTAGTTTACTCTCAATTCCTTCATCATGGATAGGATTAGGAGCCTTGAGATAGATTTATTGGGATTCATGGTTTACAAAACTGACTAGTATACTCTCAAATCCTTTCATCATGGATAGGATTGGGAGACTTGAGATAGATTTATTGGGATACATGGTTTATAGAACCGACTAGTATACTCTCAATTCCTTTCATCATGGATAGGATTGGAAGCATTGAGATAGATTTATGGGGATACATGGTTTATAGAACCCACTAGTTTTATAGGAGTGACCACAGTATCTAGGTCTTGTCCACCCATGGTCCAGTGCACCTATGTCTTTCTCAAATGGTCATGTGCCATAGAGTCTACATGTATATCTTTGGTTGTAGTATAGCACATGCATCTTCTTGATCGTGTGATAATTATGCATATGTTGGCCATGTGATGATTATGCATATGTTGTCCTAGGCCTCTTATGTTGATTTTTGGTAGCATCAAATGTGCTCTAAGTCTCAAAATTTGTTGGAAGGCTTGGACACATGTATTCTAGAATACCCAAATATCATTTTGGAAAATTCCACCCGAAGGATGTTTTATTAAAATAATTAATTATTTTTAATGGATGCCTAAATCTAGTGAAAATTCTTGAATTTTATTAAAATAATTAATTATTTTTAATGGATGCCTAAGTCTTGTGAAAATTCTTGAATCTACTTAAGAGAAATTTCTACTGCAGAAATCTAGTTTACTTCTCCTACTTGTGTTTCTACAATTACAAGTTATTTTCAGAAATATCCAGAAAACAGCGAAGTAAACACACTGCAGATCGACACATACATACAGATCAAGTACTGAAGAATTAAGCACACACGACAAAGGACACACAATATTTTTGGACAAATGTCCCCGGAATAACCCAATGTGGGAAAACTGTTGCAACAGCTCTTGAGGGTTTTATTATTATGCAGAATTATGAATACAAACAAGGGCACCAATAGTGGTTTGCCCAACAGAGAAATCCCGGCAGATGTACCTCTATCTCCAGAGACAAAAAAATATGGTGAATTCAGCTGAGGATGAGGAACCCCACAGGTGCCTATGCAATCACTGCATCACCCTTCAGTGTGGTTGCATCACCCCTTTTGGATCTATTGAATACGAGCCCTTTCTGGCCCACTGTAACCCCAGCGTTGTAGCCTTTGGCTCTGCATCAACTCCTCCTGGCCTGCATCACCCTTATGTGACTGTGTCAGCCTCTGTGCTGGCTCTACATGAGCCTGGCTGGGTCTACGTCACTCCTGCTAGGCCTACGCTGCCTCTGTGTCACCCTCCCTGGACTGCCCTGCCTCGCTGGTACTGATCTACCTGTCTACAATTTTATTCTTGGCCTCAAAGCTGAAATCCCTCTGCCGATCTGCCCCTCGCTACACTGCAAGCTCACTTGAAAATTCTCAGCAAACTGCGCCCCAGAATTTTGACTTAGCTCACGTGCTACCGCTCTGTGTCTTTTCTCCAACTGACCCCAAGCCTTCCTTTAATACTTTTCTCGTTGAACAATCAACGGTCGTGATCTAATCTCTAATCGACGACTAAGATTAGAAAATACTTGATCCTCGTCACTTAAAACACTCTCACCCACATGTTTAAATTAATTCCCTTTAATTATTTAATTTCCCTAAGTTAGACTTAGGGTCTTCATTAAAATAATTAATTATTGAGACTTAGGGTCTTCATTAAAATAATTAATTATTGGAATAACCTAGGCTCCGGGTGGAATTTCTCCAAACGATTTCAAGGTCTTGGTGATCTCAAGTGTTCTAGCCCCTCCACAAAGTTTCGGAGCTAGAGCACATCCGATTGCTACCCAAAAATCAACACTCCCTCTTAGCGAGGAATGTGCTCTAGCAACACTTCACTCTAGAAGCGTTACTATGATCCATGGCATCGGTCCCCTGCGTTGTTGATTCTCAGCTTGTTGCCCCTCATCATCTGCGTTGTTGCTTTGTATAGTACTGCCTATGACTCTGCGACAGTCACTGCCTCATCTATACTACAACACCCTCTCAAACGTTGCATCATGTTGCCCATAGCACTGTGACGACTAATTGTTGCACTGCAACTTGGTTGCTAAGAAGTACACAATTAAAGGACATCACCCAAAAATCCTGACAGACAAGTCAGTCTGGCTACATATCGATACTGAAGCACCCTTTGTTGTTGAACTGCGCTGACCCTTTGAAGCTCTACGTTGTTGCTGCTCTACACTGCGTAAGCACTGCCCCTCTGTGTTGCTGAAGTCCCATCAGCCTCTACGTTGTTGTTGCATCTGCACTGCGTTGCTCCAGTCCTCAGCGTCCTCACTGCCACCGTGTGCCTCCATAATCCTCTGCACCAACTGACTCCAATCACCCTGCTACTGCCATTAAGGGCTCTCGTAGCTCGTATGTGATCCAAGAGTTTGGCACCTCTAGGATCCTGCCCCCTTATCGCTATCTGCAGTTCAATCTACAGATCTATGTCACCCCACCTCTTCTCTCAAGGCACATCATCATCGCTGCCATCATCCCCATTGGCTATCACAGCCTTAGAAGCTGAATCTTCCTTGCCCTTCTTCTTCTCAGGACAAGTATTGGCAAAATGTCCCAATTCGCCACATTTGAAACACTAGACCTTTGAGAGGTCCTTTTTCTTCTTCCCTTGTTGTTGTTGTTGTCCCTTAGATGCGAGAGTTGCATCTTCCTCCTCCTCCTTCTTGATCTCGACTCCTCCGCTACTTCCCATCTTGGAAATTCTCTTGATCTCCGCTTGACGAAGAGTTGCCCATATGTCCTCCCAATTTGGAAGTTGTGCTCGGCCCAAAATACTTTGGACAAAGGTCTCCCAATCATCGGTGACTGCATTCAGGTGAATCATCACCAAGAGACCATCATTAGGAGTTGTCCCATAGCAACTAGTTGATCTCGAATTGCCTTCAATCTAATAAGGAAGGGGTCAATTTCCTCTCCCTTGTGCATCTGAAATAGTCGCAGTTGATTCTCCAGAATCTTCCTCTGGACGAAAGTGAATTGCCTTCAATCTAATGAGGAAGGGGTCAATTTCCTCTCCCTTTTGCATCTGAAATAGTCGCAGTTGATTCTCCAGAATCTTCCTCTGGACGAAGGTGCCTTGATACAACTTGATCAACGTTGTCCACATGTTATTTGTCGTGTTCTTCTCGACAATATGTGGGACCACATGATCCTTCACTCCATCCATAATCAAGCGCTTAGCCCATGCTTGATTTTCCTCATACTTCTTTAATGGATCAACATCGACTAGAACGGCTACAACCCTCTCGACGTGATCTTTGATACGATATTCGTCAAAGACTAACAGGATTCTAGCTTTCCAGGTGGCAAAGTTAGATGCACCATCTAACCTATCATGATCCCTCAATCCATGCGAGGCCATCTCTACTCAAAATGTCGAAACATATGCTCTTCCCCCTTCTTCTGTTGCTGCTCAAAGCAAGAGACTGGATCTGGGTTTCTTGGCAATAGAAACCCTCTAGAGAATACGCTCCCTTTGACCAGTGATTTCCTTCCCGGAAATCCTCCACCAATTCTGTCGAATTGGTCCTCTCCTCCAATCACTTCGCTGAGCAACTCTCAAATTTCTTGGCTAGAAAGTTTGTTGAGGAACGATTTCTTTAATTATTTAATTTCCCTAAGTTAGACTTAGGGTCTCCATTAAAATAATTAATTATTAGAATAAATTAGGCTCCGGTGGAATTTATGGGTTTGGGAGACCTCATGTGTTTCTTTCCCCTCCACAAGGTTTCAGAGTTAGAGCACATCTAATGCTGCCCAAAAATCACTAAGTATAGACTTAAGGAATTAAAACAATTAAAGTGCATTAATGGAACTGGGTGTTAATCTTCTAGAAAAAGGCGGAGATCGAGTCCATATGATATGAGCCATTGATTAGAATCTAATCTAGGTCGTTGATTTCTCCACGAGAAGATTATAAGGAAGACATCGATGGGCATTTGGAAAGACACATCGAGTGACATCAAGAGATCGATTTCTCAAGTGAGCAACGCAACATTTGTTGCACATATCAATCAAGGAGATTTCTTGCAGTGAGGGGCAAAGATAGTTTTTGGTTGAAGATTTCCTGAGCTGAGAATACAACACAGAGAACGAAGAGAAAGATTCGGAAGAGGCAACGTAAGGGCCACGCTAGGCAGCATTGTGCCTGTGAGGAGACCCGCAAATTTGTTGAGGGTCAAATCAGTTCCAGTGCTGGGAGACGAGGTGTGAGACCAGAGGGCCAGATGATCGAGCATCTATTTATCAGTCGGGGGGAGTTACACAAACCCTATTACTTGTGACACAAATTTGCGGAGTGACTACGCAAAGACAATGCAGAGGCAGCTTGGGGCTAGCCACTCGAGGTTGGGTCAGTACCGGATGGCCAGTATCGGATCGCTAGTGATAGTGTGAGGTATTTCTCACTAATTTTTCTGCCAGTCAAATTCTCTATATTGGTTGCTAGTCATCAGTATTTTTCACTATTTGTAGATGACTATAGGATGGTTCTAGTTTTCTGAATACAACATTCCTTGAATATTGTGAGTTTCAGAAAATCTCACTGCCTTCATTATCCTTATAAAACTTTTTTCACTATTCCTTAGTTTGCCATCTCAAGGTCACCCTATTGCTCCTAAAAGACTCCTTATGGGCTTATGCCTCTCATCTTCATCCTTTACCCTATTGCTCCTAAAAGACTCCTTATGGGCTTATACCTCTCCTCTTCATCCTTTTTTTCCTGCCTATGACCTCATTACCCTGTTTTCCTCTTGTCAAATAGACTCCATCCTCCCTCTAGGGTTTCCTAGGGATGACTCATTCTAATGTCCCTTTGGGCATAATAAGCTGTAACAATACTCTGTTTTCACCTGAAGATCTCCAAGTCAAATTTCAGTCAAGATCAAGTCAAAGAACACCCCCACTAGGTCATTAGGGTTTTTGCATTGTTTAAGGTCATCCTTTGATGTTTCAGGCACAGCTTTTCCTTTGCTAGAATCTGGCTCAGATGTAATAGAATGTCAAGACATGGTTATTCAAGAAGGGCCTAAAAGATTTATCTTTTCAAGTTCAGAGTTTGCACATGAGGGAAAAGGACAAACTTTAGCACTTCTGCAGGAGTGTTTAACGTTCTATCAGCAGAAGGCACTGATGAGGTAGACTGTCTACTCCTGAATGAAAACAACTTAAAGCAAGGAAAGGAGGAAAGACTTGTTCTTATAGATGACTAGGGTTATGAGCTGATTAGTCCAATTGAGTGCCAAAACAGTGATCACTTGTAGAAAATAACATGGAGGAAGCACACAAGGCCAAACATGAAGAAAGTCTATCAGATTTGATTGATGGAATATGGAAAAGGTGAGGTGAACTGGACAGAACTTGAAAGGGCTATAGAGAACTTAGAAGACAACATTGATTATTGTTGTAAAGAACTGTAGACACCTAGGGTTTGCTATAAAAAAGAGGCATAGGAGCAGAGGAACCATATGGTAGGTCATATCAGCAAGTATGAAGCCATACCAACTCATAAACATCATGCCTCCATCAATTTCCAAGGATTCATCCCAAGAGTCGAGCCATTTGTCACTCATAGGGATGGTTTTGCTTCAAACTATGTTTCTGACCAAACAAAGATGAAATTAACAAAAGTGAGAGAGGTTTTTGTCCCATAAGTCAACGAAGAAAAACCTCCTTCAGTTTTTACACAGGTATCATGATTTCAAAGAAATGCCAAATTTACAGGTGCTACAAGTGGTTTGCTGCACTTCTAGAGTGACCTTGGGAAAATCAACTTTTCTCATAGTTGGAGTGTCCAAATGACTTGCTTGATGAGTCAAATGACAACTAGACTGGAAGAGCTTTCCAATGAGCTATCATGAGCTCAATTTGGAGCTGAGGAAGGCCTCCAAAAGTTGTCTGCACCAGCACTCTGCATTTCTGCACCATCATTCAGCACTTTGACCAGTGTTGGGAGAATCAACTTTTGACAGGTCAAATCAACTCCAATCAGCAAACAAAAGGTAGATTTGGAAAGTAGACAGAATAAGCTTTCCAACGAGCTATCATGGGCCCAATTTGGACACCGGGAAGGCCTCCAAATTCCCTATGCAAAAAGGCATTGTGCGCTTAGGAATTGGCGTTGTGCCCTCAACACTGGTGCTGCGCCCTTGGACAGAGAGGCTTTCCAAGATCCAATCACCCAAATCAAGTCAAATTGCTTCCAAATCTTGGCTCAAGTCTTCTACGGCATTGATAAGAGATAAGTGCATGACATAACCCACTTTGAAGCTATTTTTGATCATCATTAAATGAATGGAGTGAAACCCTAAAACAAACCCTGGTATTCAAGCATGAAATCACTGTTTTGCCATTACTTCACCCTCCTCAAAGAAATTCAGTGATAGACAAGGTTATTACAATGCTCAAGGGTTGTCATTCATCTAAGCTTGCCCTTACACCCATTTCCTTCATTCACTCTTTTCCTTCACTTGCAAGGCTGCCATCCCATTACCCTCCTTTCATCTCATTTCCACATCAGTCCTAGGGTTTCCAAAACAGAGTTTTCACAATGTGAGAAGCGGGAGACAGTGGCAATGGTAGTGGGGCACAAATGCCAAAGAGACATGCAGAGTGAAAGTGATGAGTTTGCATCCATGTGAAGGTAAATGTCATTATCTTAATCAGTGTTCCAAGATCAAATCCACTCAAGGATAAGGCAAAACAAGTTTAAAGGCACAAACTCAAAAAGATTAAAGACAAATCAAAAGAAAGAGATGAAGATAAAGAGATAAACCAAATTATAAGGGTTTTTTAAGGCAAATCCAAGTTAATGCCTAAAATAGAGGTTAAAAGGCAAATCAAGTTTAGAGGCCTAAAACAGAGATTAAAGGGAAATTCAAAAGAAGATTAGCACAAAGACCAATTCAAATAATTCAAACCAGAGCATTTACTTCTTCAAAGAACACATTTGGACTCCTACAACATGTTTTCTTTAAAAAAAAAACATCAGCATTTAGTAAGACACTTTGACATGTAGAAATTGGGCCAAATGCACAGCACCACTAGCACTGCACTCTTTTTTGGGGCACTCAATTGAGGAAAGGTTTACATTTTCATGATCCTCATGCTTAGGACATTACCCTCAGAAAGTTTCAGGTCATTTGGAGCAGAATTGGTCCCTCAAAAGGGCAAAAAACAAGCTAAAAAATACCTTTATGCCCTTTTTTTCAGCACTGGTGCTGCGCCCTTAGCAGTGTTGGCAAAAGTGGTTTTTGACTAAGCAAATAAGCACCAATCTGGAAACCAAAGGCAAATTTGGAAACTAGACAGGACAGGATTTCCAATGAGCTATCATGGAGCTCATTTGGACACCGTGAAGGCCTCCAAAACTCAGCTACAACTCAAGCTATTTTCCCAGTTTTGGCGCTGCGCCCTTGAACCTTGGCACTGCGCCCTTACCTGAAAGTCAACAAAAGACACTTGGAGATATTTTGAAAGTTATTGAGAGGCCTTAAAGGTCAAATGATTCCCAAATTAGCTCAGAGGTTAGTTTATAAGTTATTTTTGCATTTATGAGTTTGGGATATTTGTGCCTTGGGCATTGCATGGTCTCATAGGACAAAAATGACTTAAATGTGTAATTAATGACATTTTGGAACCATAGCTAGGGATTTTCTCCTCCTTTGCAAGTTAAATACTGCACGGAGGCCTCATATTGGTAGTTGGTTGTTTATTGAGATGAATACATAGACTTGGAGTTGTGAATAAATTGGCTTTGGAGTTGTGTGATTGTTTTTGACTAAGCATCAATGGAGCAAGCACCTTCATAGGATTCATGAACCTGTTTAATGGTGACGTTGCTCTAATCTAGTTATTGTTTCCTTATATTCTCATATTGTTCCATCTTTTCTCTTGCATTAGAACAGAAATTTTAGGCTAAGATATGTTGTTAGAGGCATCTTAGGTCTGTCTGCTTCTATTGCTCAAATGTTTTCCTTTGCTAGGTTTGATTAAAGAATTCTTCATCGCTCTTTAATTCCACTTATTAGCTTGTTTGTCTTCAAAATGATTAAATAGAGTCAAGCCAAAGAAGTTTATGGTATGCCCTGTCCTTTAGTCTATCTTGAAATGGTTACTTTGAAGGTCTTTACAGTTTGATTTAGGAATTTAGGAGTTCCCTGCTCTTTAATCATCACTTATGTGCTATCTTTGAATGTTTTCTTTCTCTGAAGGTAGATAGCTAGAGAAGTTAGGAGTTCCCTGCTCTCTAGGGTTTGTTGGATAGTTGTTTTAAAGTTTACTTGATAGAGCTAGGTCAAAGATGTTTATGGTGCGCCCTGTCCTTTGATTCTTTCTTGATGCATAGTACTCTTATGGATTTTTCTTGTTATAGTTTATGTTAAAGGATTCTTAACTGCCCTTTAAACCTACTACATTCACAACTTAATGTTCATTTTACACTCACTAAACCTATTTAGATCCATTTGGCCTTGTTAACTTGCCCTACGAAACACCCTTGACCTATTGTTGTACTTTTCAAGACCTTTTCCAGACTCCATATCCCAATGGTTTTAAGTTTCTCTTACTCTATTGCTCTTCTTGACAACCAACCCAACCAAACAAAACAAAACAAACAAACCCTATCAATCTAACTAGCCTAAAATCAGCATCCTAAAACAAACAAGTTACATCTTTTACACAAATATAGAGAGAGCCCTCTCTAAGTCTAGGAAGGCTAGGTCCTAGGACTCCAAAGTTGGTTTGATGTTACCCTTGTACATTTGGTAAGGCATCCTAAATTGTTCTTTATATTGGATGGCCAATAAGGCATCCTAAATTGTATTTAGAATTACTGCTTAATAATACAAACCCTCTGTATTGGATGGCCAGTAAGGCATCCTAAATTGTATTTAGAACTACTGCTTAATAATACAAACCCTCAGTTGCTGCACTATTTTTCCTGCATTGGTTTTTTCCGAGGACATTAGTCCAAAAAAAACAGTGTCATGTGTGTGTGTTAATTTCTTCTTTCTCAGTTCTTGTTTCCACATATAATTTAAAATGGTGAAGGTTGCAGTTGTATTTACTTCGATATTTACAGTTTAACACAGTAAATATGAGTAATATCAGTTTGTTTCAGTAGGGATTCAAGTTTATTGAATTTTCACATGGTATTGGAGAGCAAGTGAAGCAAGAGAGCAGAGTCGGAAGAGCCAGCGTTGAGCAGAAGAGGGAGATCGAAGAGCTGCATATTCAGCAAATCGAATCCCCAGAGGGATTGCGCAGTCCAGTTCAAGAGGGAAATATTTTCGTGGAAAATGTCTCTGAGTGAGACGACAAAGAAAAAGATTTCCTGATCAAAATTTGCCAGTGACAGAGGGACCAACACAAAGTAGTCTTCAAATGGGATGCATTTTTTGTTGTAGCATTCACTGGTGCAGAAAAGCGTCAAAAGAAGGAAGGAGGAGCATACTCTCGGGGAATTTTGACCTCGGAGAATTTCTTGCCCAAGAAATTATGATTTCCCACGCAAAAGAGCATACTTAGGGAATTCTAACCTCGGAGAATTTCTTGCCCAAGAAATTTTGATCTCCCACGCAGAAAAAAGCAGAAATCAAGATTTGTTTTACTCACTCCAGCAAGGAGTGCGTAGAGCCAGCGGCGCAGAGGGTTAGAGGCAGCATTCGACATTTGGTTGGGTGAGATGGCAGCAACCAGGTTGAGAGATCAAGATCGTTTGGAGGGTGCCTCCAACTATGTGATCTGGAAGGCAAGGATGTCCTTCCTTCTTGACGAGCATGATCTCAAAACCATCATCGATAGTGTGGTAGTTGTCCCCGCAGATCCAGATCCATTGAAGGCCTACAAGAAGGATATGGCCAAAGCCAAGAGACTAATCCTCGACGGAGTGAGGGATCACATTGTTTTGCACATTTCTGCCAAAGGGACTACCAAGGAGATGTGGGATGCATTGGCTATGATGTATGAGGGATCTTCCGAGCATTGTTTTACTCACGCAATGCGTAGAGCCAGTTGCGCAAAGGGTTAGAAGCAGCATTCGACATTTGGTTGGGTAAGATGGCAGCAACCGCGTTGGGAGATCAAGATCGTTTGGAGGGTGCCTCCAACTATGTGATCTGGAAGGCAAGGATGTCCTTCCTTCCAGATGAGCATGATCTCAAAACCTTCATCGACAGTGTGGTAGCTCTCCCCGCATATTTGGATCCATTGAAGGCCTACAAGAAGGATATGGCCAAAGCCAAGAGACTGCTCCCCGACAGTCTCCCCGACGGAATGAGGGATCACTTTGTTTCGCACATTTCTAGCAAAGGGACTGCGAAGGATATGTGGGATGCATTGGCTATGTTGTATGAGGGATCTTCCGAGAAGCGGAAGATGTTCTTGGAGAAGATGAGATCTACAAGGATGCAAAAGGGGGAGCACATGGATTCCTTCTTGTCAAAACTTCAGAAAGTCCGAGATCACTTGTTGGATGTGGGATCAACACCTCAAGCCACAGAGATGGTAAGATTGGCCCTGAATTCAGTCTCAGAAGAATGGCAAGTCTTTGTCCATAGTATCCTAGGCAGAAAGAAGTTGTCGGATTGGGAAGGGATATGGGTTGCTCTTCAACAGGAAGAGATGAGGCGAGATTTAGTCAAGTGCAAACTTCATGGCAGCAGTAGCAGTGAGACAAAGCCCAAAGAGGAGGAGAATGCAACCCTTGCATGAAAGGGGCAACAGGAGCAGCGAAGGCGAAAGGAGGACGTCTCAAATATCAAGTGTTTTCGGTGTGGTGAGTTTGGTCACTAAGCTACGCAGTGTCCTCTAAAGAAGAAGGGCAAGGATGAGAAGCATGATCTGTAGGTTGCTACTGCGAGGATCGAGGAGGAGGAGTTTGTTATGATTGCCCACATATCTCCAAGGGACAATTAGGGTGATATAGAACCGTAGTTCAAAAGAACTACAGTTGGGCGGGATCTTTGAGGAGTCCACCTCTTGGATCAATACCTTGCTACACGAGCCCATATCAGAAGTAGCAATATGGACCAGTGTTAGTTGGTGCGGAGGACTGTCGAAGTCACGGTGCAATGGATAGAGAGCGCCACAGGATAAGCAATGCAGAGCAGAGTTGGCAGCAGTTCAGTTGACACAGTGCAGAATCAGCAGTAGGGCAGAAGCTTCAGAGGGTTAGCCCAGAGACTAGCAGCAGTTAGATCTCTAGTATCAAAAGCATCATGTTGAACACTTAGTTCATTATTTTGGATGTTTTTCTGCAGTAACACCAACAGAGTTGCAGTGCAGATGCAATCCGCGGTAGTATGGAGGGTCCGCAGTAGCACAGATGCAACATTTGCGCAGTAGTTCGCAATCAATGATGTTAGACATTAGCAACGCAGAGGGAGATGTTACAAAATCAGGGTGATGCTTCAACAGGTTGCATTACTAGAGCACATTCCTCCCTAAGAGGGAGTGTTGATTCTAGTAGCATCAAATGTGCTTTAAGTCTCAAAATTTGCAAGGAGGCTTGGACACATGTATTCTAATATACCCAAAAATCGTTTTGGGAAATTCCACACAGAGGATGTTTTATTAAAATAATTAATTATTTTTTATGGATGGCTTAAGTCTAAACCTAGGGAATTAAAATAATTAAACTGTATTAATAGAAATGGGTGTGAATCTTCTAGAAAAAGACGAAGATAGAGTCAATATGATCTAAGCCATTGATTAGAATATAATCTGGGTCGTTGATTTCTCAACGAAAAGATTATAAGAAGGACGTCGATGGGCATTTGGAAAGACACATCAAGTGAGATCAAGAGATCGATTTCTCAAGTGAGCAATACAGCAATTTCCGGAGAGATCAATCGAGGATATTTCTTGCAGCGAGGGGCAGAGAAAGTTTCCAAATGGAGATTTCCTGAGCCGGGAATACAACACAGAGAAGGCAAAGAGAGATCCAGAAGAGGCAGCGTAAGGGCCACGCAGAGGCAGCACTGAGCCTGTGAGGAGATCTGCAAATTTGTTGAGGGTACGGAGAGGCAGTGCTGAGCCTATGAGGAGATCTACAAATTTGTTGAGGGTCAGATCAATTCCAGTGTCGGTAGTCAGGGTGTGAGACTGGAGGGCCAGAGGATCAAGTATTCATCCAGCAGATTGTTCAGCCAAAGGGAGTGACGCAGTCCTTATCAGTTGTCACACAAAGCTGCACAGAGACAACATGCTAGCCATTTCGGGGTTGGGTCAATACCGGATATCCAATGATAGTGTAAGGTATTTCTCACTAATTTTTCTACCAATCAAATTCTCTATATTCGATGGCCAGTTAAGCATCCTAGATTGTATTCAGAACCACTGCTTACTAATACAAACCCTTATTTGTTGCACTGGTTTTCCAGCATTGGGTTTTTTCCAGGCACATTAGTCCAAAAAGAACGACGTCATGTGTGTGTGTTAATTTCTTCTTGCTCAGTTCTTGTTTCCGCATATAATTTTAATTAGTGAAGGTTGTAGTTGTATTTACTTTGATATTTACAGTCTAACACAGAAAATAACTTGTATGGAATTAACAAGTACGAGGAGTAATATCAGTTAGTTGCAGTAAGGATTCGAGTTTGTCGAATTTTCACATATTATGGTAGAGTCGCGACCATGCCCAATCCCTTTGGTCCCCACTCTCAAGGATTCGGGTTTTTATTGAATTTTCACATATTATGGTAGAGTCGTGACCATGCCCAATCCCTTTGGTCCCCACTCTCAAGGATAAGGGCTTATTGAATTTTCACATATTATGGTAGAGTCGCGCCTTGAGATGGATCTATTGGGGTACATGGTTTTGTAGAACCCACTAGTTTTTTTTTATAAGTGATTGAAATATGTAGGTCATGCCCACCCATGGTCAAGTGCGCCTATGGAGTCTTTCCCATATGGTCATGTGCCATAGAGTCTACATGCATCTCTTTGGCCATGTGACGATTATGCACATGTTGGCCATGTGACGATTATGCACATGTTGGCCATGTGATGATTATGCATATGTTGTCCTAGGCCTCTTATGGTGGGGTAAGCCTCTTATGGTGGGGTCTTGACCATGCCCAATCCCTATGGTCCCTAACATCATTAGCATCGTTAGTTTTCTATTTGGGTACATGGTGCTACAAAGAAGTTTTGTATTGCTCTACATATGGTTGTATTTATAATCAAAGAAGCCAATAATTTTGATTTTATTAACACATTTGTGATGTAAAGGTTGTGATTCCCTCTTCCATGTATTTACACGCTTGAAAAATACAGACCATTATCAACATATGACGAAAAGGCATCATCCCTCATAAGATATCATTATTCCAATGACACCTTTCATTTGTAATTGAAAGGGAAGAGATATCATTGGGCTGATAAGTATTTATACATATATGGCTTCACAAAGGACCATTATCGAGCATATGACGAAAAGGCATCATCCCTCGTGAGATATCATTATTCCAATCACACCTTTCATTTGTAATTGAAAGGGAAGAGATATCATTAGGCTAATAAGTACTTATACATATATGGCTTCACAAAGGACCATTATCAGCATATGATGAAAAGGCATCATCCCTCGTGAGATATCATTATTGAAAGGGAAGAGATAACATTGGGCTGATAATTATTTATACATGTGTTATCTCTACATATTTATACTTCACAAAGGACCATTATCAAGCATATGACGAAAAGGCATCATCCCTCATGAGATATCATTATTCCAATCACACCTTTCATTTTTAATTGAAAGGGAAGAGATATCATTGGGCTGATAAGTATTTATACATATATGGCTTCACAAAAAAGCATTATCAGCATATGACGAAAAGGCATCATCTCTCATAAGATATCATTATTCCAATGACGCCTTTCATTTGTAATTGAAAGGGAAGAGATAACATTGGGCTGATAATTATTCATACATATATGGCTTCACAAAAAAGGTATTGATCATAAGAAACATAAGTGGAAGGCTTATATGGTGAAGCCTTACGCCCCCCTCAACATATATATAACACATATATAATACATTAGACTATGGATAGAAAGTTTGATTATATGCATATGCACGACATCAACACAAATGATATGGTTTTATAATATTCCAAGTTGACACATGCGGTATGATTACCCGCACAACACATAAAATTCAAATTGTCAGGCTCGATGTTAAAAACCACCACTCTCTTTACGTTCTTGAGCCCCGAGACCACCCGTGACTCTCATCCTCGATTCACGCAATGTTTATATGTATGTTGCATTGGCATGGCAGCACGACTAAGCTCGCTTAGGTGACCCTCCCTTCTCATGTTTTAGATGCTTAATGCACATGTTGTAGCTTGACCACAATGTGGTTTTTACAGCCATAATTAACTATAGTCATGCCTCTAGAGTCTATGGTGACTTTCCATTAAGTCTTGAGAGCAATGGGAGTTAACTCCCAAAAAAATAGATCATGCGGATGGTGACTTTCCATTAAGTCTTGAGAGCAATGGGAGTTACTCCCAAAAAATATAGGTAGGAGAAACAAATAGACTCGGAAACAAGTCTGTTAGCCCTTGTTAATTTTAAATAACAATGGTATGTTCTATGCTTGCAACAATTACTTCAATGTCCTTTTATTAGCGCAATGATGTTAGCCCTTGTTAATTTTAAATAACAATGGCATGTTCTATGCTTGCAACAATTACTTCAATGTCCTTTTATTAGCGCAATGATTGTTTCCGGTTAATTTGCAATAACAATCACATAAACCATTAATCACTTCAATGTCCTTTTATTAGCGCAATGATTGTTTCCGGTTAATTTGCAATAACAATCACATAAACCATTAATCACATTGACAGTAACTGTAGATAGATCATAAACAATAAATGCAAAAGACAAGCCAAGACAAAAGAACACCAGTATTTATTTGGCGAATGCCAAGGAGAAACCCCAAGATGAGGAAAACCCTTTGATCAATTCTTCTTATTATTATATGAAATGTTCAACAAAGAGAGAGTACAATAAAGTCAAAATTGTCTTGGAAATAAATGATCAAAACCATTGTCCAAAACAGCCCAGTCAAATCTGTGATTTTGCCCTTAGTCAACAGTAGTCAAACAATAGCAGTGTGTGCCCTAAACAGTCAACGATCTAGGTCAAAACATTCCTTAGGAACTCGATCAAAAGAGGGAGGAACTCAACCTCTTGCTAGTCAAAATAAGCCCAAAACAGTCAACAAATCTGCAGTCAAAGTTGGTCAACCTGAAGTCAACCTTGTGGTCAAATAGGCATGTGGTCAACACAGGTCAAAATGCCCATAAATTCTTGGTTTTTGTGCCAATCACTACAACCTGCCCAAACAGAAAATTCCCCACAAAAATCGCAGTCAAAGGAGGCCAAATAGTCCTTGGTCAACGCCCTGAAACAATCTTGCAATTCGACCCAATCAAAAAGTCAATTTTGCCCTTCGCACATGTGAGAGAGATCCTGCAATTCTGAGTTGTACGAACCAATATGAGGAGAAAGAAGATAGGTTGTGTGATGATGAGATGCCAAAAGAGGTTTGAGGTCATCCTTATTTATACAAGTCGTTGAGGGAATAGACATGTCACTTGGGCTTCATGAGCCTACATGATGGTGTGGTCGACCTTAACAATTTACACGTGCGAGTTTGACCTCAAAAACATACTTCTCCTTGTCCCAAATTTAGTGATCTTTAGGTTGATTTTGGTCCTCTCGAAAGGAGGAATTTAATACAATAAATATCTCCATCAAATGAGTTGTCCGAAGTGGAATTTGGCCCTAGTTGCCAACTTTAACACTCCCTCTCAACTAGGGAGAATTCCACCTGCCAATATTTGACCATCGATCATCATGCCATCCTGTCATCATGTACCATCCCTGCATCTCGTCTCAACTCTGTTGAACATTAATATAGATAATGAAGAAGGATTGATTGAGAGTGAGTCAGACGACCTTGCCACTCTCCACCGATTAAAATCAGTCTACATAACCAGGGGTAGAACCCCTATCTTACTTGATCCTGAATGATCAAGTTGTTGAACATCATGCACCCTAGACATAGGGAGTACGACAATACAGGGTGTGTCCATCTATAGTGTTATTGTCCCTATCCTCTTTTCCCAACTCATTGACCAAATGAAAGGTGCTTCCCAAGAGTCCCAAACTACATGGGTAGGATGTATGATGGGGCATCCACAAGAGAAGGTGAACCACTCATCCTATGCATATATGTTCAAATATAGAGGAAGGTGAGCCACTCACAATATGCTCTTGTATATCATCATGGGGCATCACAAGGGAAGGTGAACCACTCACCCTGTACATAACGTACCTATAGGGGAAGGTGAACCACTCACCCTATGCTCTCGTATATCAACCTGGCGTATCACAGGGGAAGGTGAACCACTCACCCTGTACACAGCGTACCTATAGGGGAAGGTGAACCACGCACATAGTGCCGAGAAGTACCCCAAGTGCCCGAGAGCTCCCAGAGCTCAATGTCCAACTCAAGCGAGACCCTCATGGGAGGGTCCTTCCGTGACTCCAAGTCTCTCTCGGAAGGTTAAGAACTTGACCTTCCCCAAGGGCTTTGTGAGGATGTCAACAATCTGCTTATCAGTGTTGATGTGTTGGAGCCTTATTGCTCCCCATTGTACCATATCCCAGATAAAGTGGTACCTGATATCAATATGCTTGTATCAGTCGTGGAACACGAGATTCTCTGAAAGGCGAATCCCACTCTAGTTATCGCAATAGATAACGACGGTATCCAACACGTGCTCAAATAACTCACTGAATTTGCTTATCAGTCCTAATGTGTTGGAGCCTTATTGCTCCCCAGTGTACCATATCCCAGATAAAGTGGTACCTGATATCAATATGCTTGTAGCAATCGTGGAACACGGGATTCTCTAAAAGGCAAATCCCACTCTGGTTATCGCAATAGATAATGGTTGTATCCAACACGTGCTCAAATAGCTCACTGAATAGCTTCCTCAACTAAACAACTTTCACAACAAGCCATACTAGCTGCAATATATTCAGCCTCGACGGTGCTTAGACCAACCAAATTATGCTTCCTGCTCATCCAATAAATCGAAGCAGATCCCAATGAGAAGCAACATCCTGACGTGCTCTTTCTATCTACCACATTGCCAGCCCTGTCAACATCTGAATATCCACGTAGCCTCAAATTCCTAGCAGTGTATCTCAGCCCATAGTTGAATGTGGCACGAGGATATCTCAAGAGATTCTTAGCAGCAATCTAATATATGTGATGAGGCTTAACCATAAATTGATTCAAAGTATTTATAGCAAAGCATATGTCCAATCGAGAGTTTACCAAGAACATCAAGGCCCCTATAAGTTGTCTATATTCAAAAGAGTTAGCCAATTCATGCCCAACAACCCTTCCACATAGTTTCTTGAAGTTGAGTTCCATCAGAGTAGATTCATACTTGCATTCCACCATCTCACATCTCTTTAGCAGTTTCACAATGTATTTTCCTTGAGAAAGGAAAATCTCTCCTAGCTTTTAATAGACCTCCAAGCCTAGGAAGTAATGCTTCAGTCATAGGTCCTCCACCTCGAACTCGGAGTCAACTCCCCATTGCATTAATAAATTAGAGGGTATGTGTCAGTCACAAAAAGATCATCAACATAAAGGACCAAAATAAGAGGCATGTCATTTTCAACCTTGAAGTATAGGTTTGGATCAGCATAGCTCCTTGTAAATCCCAGCTTCACAAGATAGCTATCAATTCTCTCATACCATGCCCTAGGGTCTTGCTTCAACCCATAGAGGGCTTTCTTCAACCGGCAGACATGTGTCCTTCTATCTTGTACTTCAAACCCTTGAAGTTGTTCCAAGTGAACTTACTCCTTAATCGAGCCATGCAAGAAGGCAGTCTTGACGTCCATTTTATGTAAGCTCCAACCTTTGTTGGCAACGAGAGCAATGATAGATCGAATAATGGTGTATCAAGCAACCAGAACCTCCTCCTTAATCGAGCCATGCAAGAAGGCAGTCTTGATGTCCATTTGATGTAGCCTCCAACCTTGGTTAGCAACGAGAGCAATGATAGATCGAATAATGGTGTATCGAGCAACCAATGCAAATATTTCATTGTAGTCTACTCCTTCCTTTTGAGAGACGCCACAAACTACGAACCTGGCCTCATATTTTTTAACACTCCCATTAGCTCCATGTTTAATTTTGTAAAGCCATTTTTTCAATGCATTTGAAAGAGTCTCCACCACTTTTCCCTGCACATAGTTCAATACTTCATACTTCTCCAAAGTTAGGTGCAAAGTCATATTCCATCGTAGTCCACTCCTTCCTTTTGAGAGAAGCCACGAACTATGAACCTGGCCTTGTATTTTTTCAGCACTCCCATTAGCTCCATGTTTAATTTTGGAAAGCCATTTTTTCGATGCATTTGAAGGAGTCTCCACCAGTTTTCCCTGCACATAGTCCAATACTTCATGCTCCTCCAAAGTCATCTTCCATGCATAATAGTGAGATATGTCATTGAGTTGTCCTCAATCTGAAGTAAGATGTAGAGGCATGATAGTCAGATATGTCATTGAGTTGTTCTCAATCTTGAAGTAAGATGTAGAGGCCATTAAGACTTGTTTAATAATCTTTCACCAACAAATCTCGTAGTGATTGCTTTTCTCTCTTGATTAGGATTTTTCTTCACTTGGGCTCTAATACCATGTTTAATTTTAGATAACAATGGTATGTTCTATGCTTGCAACAATTACTTCAATGTCCTTTTATTAGCCCAATGATAGTTTCCAGTTAATTTGTATTAGCATTTTTCTTCACTTGGGCTCTAATATCATGTTAATTTTAGATAACAATGGTATGTTCTATGCTTGCAACAATGTTATGTATAATTTATTAATTATTATTTAAATATAGTTGTATTAGGTTTATCAACGATCATGCCTCTTTGCCAAGGGGCACCTTAAGGCTGTATTTAAAGCCTTGGTGATTCCCAATTGTAATCATCTCATCTTTTATCAATAATAATATATAGTTATTCAAGTTTACCAGAGTTTTTACACTCCATTGGTATCAGAGCAGCTCACTCCTCGAATTCTGTTGCTGTTATCCAGTTGAATTTTTCCAAATCAACTCCACATTTTTTCCACAAATTGATTTCAAAAAAAAAAAAAAAAAACCACCGTTTACACCCCTCCTCCACTATTCTCGTGTTCATCTCTCACACTCTGCCACTGCCCCCCTCCTCTGCCACTTCGTCGTTCCCCGTTTCCCACCTCTACGCCAACTCTTCACACCCCTTCCCCATCTTCCCACCCTTTCCGTCGTCCCCGCGTCTTTCCCACCCTCCTTCCCGCTCCCCTTTCCGCCGTCTTTCCGGCCCACTCCTCGCCGTCCTGTTGTCCCCGTCCCTGCCGTCCTCCCTGCCGCCCGTAGCTTCCCTCCCCCGCCGTCTTCCCCACCCCTTTCGGTCGTCTTCCCCGCGTCTTTCCGCTCCCCTTTCCGCCGTCTTTTCGGCCCACTCCCCGCCGTCCTGCTGTCCCCGTCCCTGCAGTCTTCCCCGCCGCAGTAGCCTCCCTCCCCTGCCGTCTTCCCCGCCCCTTTTGTCATCTTCCCCGCGTCTTCCCGCCCCCCTTTCCGTCGTCTTTCCGGCCCCCTCCCCCGCCGTCCTGCTGTCCTCGTCCCAGGTCTGCGTCTGTTGTCCCCACCTCAGCCCGCAAACAAGTATGTTGTCCCCACAACAGAGCAGCAAAAAAAAAAAAAAAGTGCTTTTTTTTTTTTTTGGGAACCATCATGTCCGTAGGGTGTGGTCGTTCAAAAATTAAAAATTCGATTTTATATATATATATATATATATATATATATATATATATAACTATATAAATAGATTCAATTTTTATATAAACTTTAATTTTAAATTAATTTTTATATAAAAATTAGTTAAAAAAATATAAAATATAAAATAAAAACAAACAATAAAAACCAAAAACAAAAAACAAAAACAAAAAAAAAACTGGCAGATCTTGAGACTAATAAAAATAACTTCGACGACGTCTCCAAAAGATTAGTCGATCTCGAGGGTATAGTTACAGGACATTCCAACGACATCAAAGAGCTTCGAGATACGACAAAGCGAATAGAAAGGCAAATTTGGTTAAATCATAGCAAGGCCACTGAAAATCATATCCAAGTAATGCAAAAGATGACAGACATTTCTGACAAGATAAATCAGACACAAGGACCAATATTCCCGAATATGGAACATAATCAACAAAACAATTCAGCAAATTCAGGGAATTCAGAAGAGCATCATGAAAAAACCGAATCCCCACACCATCGCGAAGATAGTAATGCAAATTCTCAAAATAAGCAGCTTTGGAATGCATTCATTAATCAATACCCCCTTCTTGCTCCACCGTTAGCATATACCAAAGAAGAGCTAAAATCAAGCTACCCAAGTTCGACAGTAATGAAAAAAATAGCATTGCGTGGCTTAATAAAGCTGAAGAATATTTTGAGATTTATGAGATTTACGACATTGATAGTGACAAAGAAAAAATTAAGCATGCTTCCATGAAAATGGAAGGAGAAGCATATAATTGGTATATGTGGTGGAAAAAGACGATGCTTGCTATTAGTTGGAGAAAATTTAAAGATGCGTTCTTTAAAAGATTCCAAGGTATAAAGGAAGAAGAGTTTTTTTCAACGTGGATGAGTACACTCGAGAATGGGAGACCTTAGCAACACGAGTACCTGGATTGTCAAAATCTCATTTAGTACAATCTTACATTTCGGGACTTAAAACTCATAAACAAGTAAAGCTCGAGCTTCACGACATTACAATAGTAGAACTAGCAAGACAAAAAGCAAAAGTTGCCGAAAAGAAATTTGAAAAGTTATATTGGGCAAAACCGAAAAGAGTATATTCTAGACGA
The DNA here is from genome assembly GCA_034641835.2 of Pinus albicaulis. NCBI lineage: Eukaryota > Viridiplantae > Streptophyta > Pinopsida > Pinales > Pinaceae > Pinus > Pinus albicaulis. The sequence goes on from CM076579.1 coordinate 857,582,245, forward strand.
AGGTTTCCTCAATCTGCAAATGTAGATAACACAAAATATGTCCCACCACATCTTCATGAAGGAGACAAATCTAACATGGAAATACAAAGGATGAGAGAGGGCAACTGCAAACGTTGTGGCGAAAAATGGGACCCTAAGCACAGGTGTGCAAATGGAAAAGAAAACAAAAATCTGTATAATTGTGAAGCAACTAATGACTCTAACAATGATGATTCAAATGTAGAAGGAATGGAAGACACCCCAGAGTTCTCTCTAGAAGTAGATAACGAAAGCACTCCACAAGTGTCATTATCAACTATGACAAGTATATCACAACCTCAGACCCTAAAATTAAGAGGACATATCAAGAGAAACAATGTAATGGTTCTCATTGACACTGGCAGTACCCACAATTTTCTAGATTCAACCATGGCCAAAAGACTCAACATCTTTACCTACCCCATGCCTAATATGAGGTAATGGTGGTCGATTGTAAAAAGATTGAGCAAGTAGGGAAATGCCATAAGGTCAAACTACGGATAAAAGACTTTAGTTTAGAATCTCCATTTTATACCGTACCACTAGGAGGAGTAGATGTGGTCTTAGGAATTCAATGGCTACAAACCTTAGGTACTTATTCAACCAACCATCAGAAGCATTTTATAAGCTTTAAGTGGAAAGGGCAGAAGCACAAGTTATATGGATTCCAAGCACCAGGAAATCAAATCGTATCGTCATCCCAGATGATGAAAATGATTCGAAAAGGAGCGCCAGCCTATATAGTACAATGTCATCAGTTAGAAATGTTGTCTACAAAAACAATCAGCGAAGGGTCACCAGAAGTACAAGAACTAGTTCAGAAACACGAAAAAGTATTCCAAGACTTGCCAATGAAAATGCCTCCTAATAGGGAAATCGAACATACAATAGAAGTCAAGGCAGGATCAGACCCTGTCAACATCAAACCTTATCGCTACCCGCATCACCAAAAGACTGATATTGAGAAGATAATCCAAGACCTTTTAAAATGTGGGGTCATCTCAAAAAGCAAGAGTTTATATGCCGCCCTAGTTATATTGGTAAGAAAGAAGGATGGATCGTTCCGGCTATGCATTGACTACATAGGATTAAATAAGATAACAACTAAAAATAAGTTTCCAATCCCCTTTATCGATGAAATGCTAGATGAGCTACATGGTGCAAAATGCTTCTCTAAGTTAGACTTAAGGTCAAGCTATTACCAGATTAGAATCAGATTGGAAGATATACCAAAAACTGTGTTCAAACACATGAAGGTCATTACGAGTTTAAGGTAATGCCCTTTGGATTGACAAATGCACCATCTACGTTCCAAGCTACAATGAACGAATTATTTCATCCATATCTTAGGAAATTTGTACTAGTATTTTTTGATGATATTTTGATTCATAGTAAAACTTAGAAAGAGCACTTGCAACACTTGGATAAAGTTCTCACGTTATTAGAAGATCATCAGTTTTATGCTAAGAAATCCAAATGCACCTTTGGAAAAGAAGAAGTCGAATATCTAGGACACATAATATCCCATGAAGGGGTAAAAGTAGATCCTTCTAAAATCAAGGCTATAAGGGAATGGAATAAACCAGTGAATATATCCAAGCTAAGAGGATTCTTAGGATTAACGAAATATTATCGACGATTTATTAAAGACTATGCACATAGAACTGCACCTCTTACAAATCTTTTAAAGAAAAATTCGTTTCAATGGAATGAAGAAGCAGGAAAGTGTTTTGAAGGTTTGAAGGAAGTAATGTCTAATGCACCAGTATTGGCAACTCCCAATTTCTCTAAACCATTTATCATCGAATGTGACGCCTTTGGATTCGGTATAGGTACAGTATTAATGCAAGAAGGGCACCCTATCGCTTTTGAAAGCAGGAAGCTAAATAAACAAGAGTGTCTCAAGTCCACATACAACAAGGAAATGCTCGCAATTATGCACGCATTGGCCAAATGGAGACAATATCTGTTAGGAAGTAAATTTTCCATCTGAACGAATCATAACAGTGTTCAGTATCTCCTTCAACAAAAAAACACTCTCTGAAGAACATCAAAAATGGATCGAGAAAATTGCCGCCTTCGACATGGAGATATTACATAAGAATGGAAAAGACAATGTAGTAGCAAATGCCCTGTCTAGGAAAGATGAAGAACCAACACTCCTTGCAGTCACGGTTGTTGTTCCTGAATGGCTTAATGAGATTCGAAGTGAGTACGCCAAAGATCCAGAAATGTCGGCTACAATCAATAATCTCCCAGGAAGCTCAAAATTTGAGTGGAAGAACGATAACTTATGGTACAAAGGAAGAATTTATCTAAACTCCAAATCCAAGTTTATACCAAAAATACTCAAGGAATCACATGATTCCATGTCATCCGAGCATGTAGGATATTTTAAAACCTACTACAATGCACATCAATCATTTTTTTGGAAAGGTATGAGTCACGATATTCAAAAATATGTAGCAGAATGTGACAAGTGTCAAAGAAATAAAAATGAAAATATTATGACACCTGGGTTACTTCATCCCTTGAATATTCCAAATCAGAAATGGGAAGAGATATTGATGGATTTTATTGAAGGGTTACCTGTATCTGATTTAAAGGATAAGATCTTCGTAGTAGTAGATAGATTCACTAAATATGCTCACTTTATTGCTATAAAGAAAACAGACTCTGCAAAGCAAATTGCTGAGATATTCTGCAAACATATTTATAAACTACACATCTTCCCGAAAGTCATTCTCAGCGACAGGGATGCCAAATTTAAAGGAAATTTTTGGAAGGAATTGTTCAACCATATAGGAACCTACCTAAACATGAGCTCAGCTTACCACCCCCAAACATGATGGACAAATAGAGGTTGTCAATAAATGTTTGGAAGCTTACCTACAGTGTTAAGCTACGGAAAAACAAAATAAGTGGGTTCAATGGTTGCATCTCGCTGAATGGTGGTATAATTCCACTTACCATACATCGACAAAAATGACTCCATTCCAAGCTTTATATGGATACGAGCCCCCGAAGTGGAAAGATTTTGCTTCAGTCCAATCAAATCTGCCAATAGTCAAAAACCAGCGAGAAGAACACCAAAAGGTCGTCCAAGTTCTAAAAGAAAATCTGAATATTGCACAAAATCGTATGAAGCAATAGGCTGACCATAATCGAACTCAGAGATCATTTGAAGTTGGAGACTAGGTGTTTGTCAAGCTCCAACCGTACAAACAGTTGTCCCTGAAACAAAAAGGGAAAAGTAAATTAGCTCCAAAGTTCTATGGTCCGTATCAAATTATCAAAAAGATCAGTCAAGTCGCTTATGGGTTGAGCCTTCCCTATACAAGTCGTGTTCACAACGTCTTCCATGTGTCATGCTTAAAAAAAAGCACTAAGTGACCATCAGTCATCCCAAACGACACTCCCAATTTTGGATTACGAAGGAAGGATCATTTTGGAGCTCGAAAGTGTCCTATCTGCCCGAGACAAGAAGCTACGCTCTCGTGTTATTACGGAATATTTAATCAAATGGAAGGATTTACCCTTAGAAGCAGCCTCTTGGGAATCTAAAGCATTTCGTCAACAACACCCGTCGTTACGTATGCTTTGAGGACAAAGCATCTTAAGAGAGGGGCAATGTTATGTATAATTTATTAATTATTAGTTAAATATAGTTGTATTAGGTTTATTAAGTGGAAGGGCATGATCAACGATCATGCCTCTTCGCCAAGGGACACCGTAAGGCTGTATTTAAAGCCTTGGTGATTCTCAATTGTAATCATCTCATCTTTTATCAATAATAATATATACTTATTCAAGTTTACCAGAGTTTTTACACTCCAAACAATTACTTCAATGTCCTTTTATTAGCCCAACGATAGTTTCCAGTTAATTTGTAATAGCAATCACATAAACCATTAATCACATTGACAGTTACTGTAGATAGAACATAAACAATAAATGCAGAAGACAAGCCAAGACAAGAGAACACCGGTATTTGGCGAATGCCAAGGAAAAAAACCCAAGATGGGGAAAACCCTTTAATCAATTCTTCTTATTATTATATCAAATGTTTAGAAAATATAGAGAGTACAATTAAGTCAAAATTGACTTGCCAATAGATGATCAAAACCATGGTCCAAACAAGCCCAGTCAAATCTATGATTTTCCCTCATTCAACAACGATCAAACAACAGTAGTGTGTGCCCTAACCAATCAACAGTCTAGGTCAAAACAATTCATACCAACTCAGTCAAAGGAGAGAGGAACTCATCCTCTCTTGTTGGTCGAAATCAGACCAAAATAGTCAACAAATCTACAATCAAAGTTGGTCAACCTAAGTCCACCCTATGGTCAACGCTAGTGAAAGTGCCTAGAAATTCTTGGTTTTTGTGCCAGTCTTACGACCTACCCAAACAGAAAATTTCCCACAAAAATCGCAATCAAAGGAGGCCAAATATTCCTTGGTCAAAGACTAGAAACAGTCCTACAATTCGACCCACGAACCAATAGGAGGAGATGGAAGATGTGTTGTGTGATGATGAAATGCCAAATGAGCTTTGAGGTCATCCTTATTTATACAAGTCGTTGAAGGTCAAAAAACATGTCACTTGGGCTTCATGAGCCTCAATGATGATGTCACAGACCTTAATTTACATGTGTGGGCTTGACCTCAAAAACATATTTCTCCTTGTCCAAATTTAGTGATCTTTATGTCGATTTTCGTCCTCTTGAAAAGAGGAATTCGATGCCATAAATATGCCCATCAAATGAGTTATCCAAAGTGGAATTTAGCCCTAATTTCCGACTTTAACAGCCCTCTCCTAAAAACATCATTCCAAAAAAAGTCAAACTCAGTATTGAAAGGCCAATCTTGCGCTGCAAGAGCAGAGGAAACCACCTTCAACTAATTCAATTAATACAAGTGTGATTTATATTTGCAACCTACATGTATGATATACAGCGGTTTCCTCTCTATGTTTAACAGTTTAAAGTGAAAAGTTCTAACTTCTATGTTTTGTTAGTTTGAAGTAGTGAAATGAGTTAATCCTACTCATCATTTTTCCTCCCAACATTCCTTCACTGTTACACCTGCTTGCATGCACCGGACTCGCCCTTATCACTTCCCTTCTCTTAATATATGCTCTCTCCTTATTTCTTCTTGCAACATGGTTCCCTTGCCATTCAATACCTCAAATTTGTTTATTGATGCATGACCATTTCAAGCCACAAGGGCCTATCCCCAAAGCACGCCACTAGGTAATATCAAGAATATCATGGCCAAATTGCAGTCAGCAACTGAGAAAATAATAATAGTCTCATTATTGTTCCACGACATGACCTAGGCACTAACAAGCTAAAAACAAAGTCATACTCCAACTAGTTCGTGACTACATATGTACTTCTCTATCCTCTTGTCATGGTAAAATAAGCAACTGGCAACAGCTTTCCTTTCTTAAGGAGCATGAAATTAACTCTTGGCCTCCTAACAAAACCCACCCAGGTCTTATCCCCCAACAAGAGGTAAGCCATAGACTTGGTAACAATTTATTGTTTTGTTGCCTTTTGACTGGGTCACGCCACAAAAAGGAAAAAAAATGTTTTCTTTAAACAATACATTAATTATACACATGAAAGAGTGTCCTACATGCAAATTAAAATACCCTCCCTTGTGCCAGAACAACTCAACCGACAATCAAAGTTTCGGTGGGTTGTTTGCTATGTATGACTATGAAAACCTCATAAATCTAGAAGAATTATTGCTCCCTGCTCAAGCCGCACCCATGTTATATCGAAAGTTCAATGTATTATGAAAAAACAATGTTTTATTCAACCCCCCAGGCCCAAGTCCGCATGCTTATTTATGTTGTGTATATATATAACAAATCAGGGTTCCTTGACATGACCTGAGCCCTTTCATCTCATGCCTCAGATAATTCATTCCCCCCATAAATGATTATATATACGACCCAATTCAGCGTATATACCGACAAAACCATCCCCTCCATAGCATAACATTTTTCGTCCTTGGAGCCACAATAGTGTTCTCTATCCCAACCATGCTCGTCAAAAGTAAAGAAGCCAAGTATTGGTCTCATATAAGTAGTTATTGTTTTCCACCTATCTGCTGATTTTTTCATAATATATATTTACTTGTTAATACTTTATTAGACACTCTCTAAAAACATGTGTGATACATGCCATGCCATTTACACTTAATCAATGACTAGGGTTCTTATAGATTCATAGACTCATGGTCTTTCATAATATATATTTACTTGTTAATACTTTATTAGACACTCTCTAAAAACATGTGTGATACATGCCATGCCATTTACACTTAATCAATGACTAGGGTTCTTATAGATTCATAGACTCATGGTCTCAACATGCAATTCCTAAAGGCACTACCATTTTCCTTTTTTTCATGATGTTGCCACTCCTACACAAATGTCCAAATGACATTTGTTGCAAGCATGCAGTCCCCTTCCTTATTACTATATGTTCCCTTGGTATGTGTATGCATTGTCACTCCTACACAAATGTCCAAATGTCCTAATTGCCACTCCTACACAAATGTCCAAATGACATTTGTTGCAAGCATGCAGTCCCCTTCCTTATTACTATATGTTCCCTTGGTATGTGTATGCATTTCCACTCCAACACAAATGTCCAAATGTCCTAATTATGCTTGCCCTGTTGCAAGCATGCAGTCCCCTTCCTTATTACTATATGTTCCCTTGGTATGTGTATGGAAGGACTCGAACATTACGAAAAACACGACTCCAAATAGTTTTTATTTTGTTATTTCTTTTTATAGTTGGAAATGTGATGGTTGCACAAATAATTTTGATTAAAGGCAGCATGAGCTTTTTTAGCAAAAGTACAAGAGGAAATAGAAGGGAGCAAAAGAAGAAGACTAATATGACATGGAGTCAGTGAAAATAAAAAGATCAAGTTTTCAATCAAGTTTTCTATCCATTTCGATGCAAATACAAGAGTTTAACTAGTTAACTCAAATTGGTCATTTGTATCTTGGAGCTCCCCCTCCTCCCACACCACATGCATCTTAAATAATGCCTTTGCCTTACCCAAGCATAGTAGAATTTACTAAACCTCAAGCTCCTCAGCAACAACCACTCCATAACGACAGATGGGAGGTCAATCTCGTCAAGTTAGCCTCAAGATTTGCTCATTGGCCCACCTTTTCTGATCACTCTGCACGTCTTAACATTGCTACTCTATCTCTCGTCAAATTAGCCTCAAGATTTTCCCATTGGCCCAACTTTTCTCATCACTCTGCACATCTTAACATTGTTGCTCTATCTCATGCTATGTCACTTCGTGCATAGCAGCCTCTTGACTTTCCTGCATAGTTGGTAGTAGGCCACCTCCTCTCATACCCATTCTAATATCCCTACAATTGAAAGAGTAGAGAAGAGGGAAATTTCCTTTACAAATATGCATTCAAGGACACGAGAGGAAAAGAAAAAAGAAATGAAATCTTACTAAATTGGTCCATGTAGAGATCCTAAGTGATTTTGAGTTTTTCTATGTTAGACACCATTCTTTTTTATTTTACTTTGTAGATTTTCAAACTTCGACATCAACACATTTTGGGACAACACTTCACCCTGATTATGGTACATATTTTTTTATGATGATATCATATGGGAGACACAAGATAGTTTTATATGCTTCATTATTTATATGTTTATTTTTGTTGGCTCACTTTATGCACATGATTATTAAGATGGTAATGGTACATATTTTTTATGATGATATCGTATGGGAGACACAAGATGGTTTTATATGCTTCATTGTTCATATGTTTATCGTTGTTGGCTCACTCTAAGCACATGATTATTATGATGGTAGTGTTAGTGATAATGTCATATTTATATTATAGATTTACAAGGTTAATGTGAATTCTTCATGGACATAGTCGGGGACCCCACCTACTTTATAAAATTAAATTAATTTAAAAACAATTTTGCCCTCCAACTACCTAACGAAGGTATAAAACTAGATTAAAACGCATGAAAGGAAAGTGAGGAGAGGTATGGCATAAAATTTAGAAGTCTGTCATTTCTTCCTTTGATTTATTCATTTCTTCCTTTGATTTATTCTTCCAAAAGTACTAGAGCTTTTACCTGTTTTCTGTTTTGTGGCAACAAAAATCCTTTCAGTGATGAAAAGAGTGTAGTGAGCACACCTATTTTCTAATCTTTTCCTTATGGTTGTTATTATTTCTTGCATTAATTATTGTTGTTAGGTCTAGTATTTCTTTATATCAGTGCTAATTAGTATGATTTTTGCAAAAACATTGTTGTCCATTCTAATAAAAAAAAGCCCATGCTGTCCAACACTATATTTTACTTTATTGTTTGACATTCTGGTGTCTTTTTTATAAATCCTATTACATCGTAGACATTTTAAGCGATTTATGGTCCTCATTTTGTTGAGAATTAGGGATGAATAGGTTTAATTCAAATTCTCTTCTTGATAATTACTTGTGAGCTTACTTCCTTCTACTTATGTCTTCTTCTTAGCTTATTATGTCTTTCATCAAGTCAATTACCAAAAACATAAGAGACACAAAATTAGGCTCTTCAAGCCAGGGCCAAAACCTCTCTCTCTTGGAGAGGAAACCCACCAGAAAATCTTCTTATAGACGTTCAGATGACAAGTACCATAACCATGACACAGACCATTGATCCTTGTATGCTTCTGACACCTTGTCACTGCTTCTTCATTGACTCCTTGGGCTAATCCTCCTTCTCTACACCGTCTTGCACCATTCTACACCAAAACTAGATAACTTAGTTTATCCACTGAATGATCCTTCTTTCTTCTCAACTCTAGGAAACCTCGGTTCCTAGATCTCCCTTTTATACTTTGTTGTTTTTATAGTATGCCTCTACGATTGCCTTTCCATTTTGTAATATATCTCTTCTTTATATTCCAAAAGAGAGATGCATAATACATAACAATGAGTTGATTCCTCCTCTTCGATGTGGGACAGAGATCCGAGGTAGGTTTCCATTCTTTGTTGTGATATCTATCATATCGGAATCATTCCTATTTACTTCTCACTAGTTTTGCAATTCTGCACTAGCATAGTCCTACAACTTAGCACTTATCACAGTGCTGCAATTTCACACTCGTCAACACTTATCACAGCCCCTTCTTTGCTCTAAACGCAGTCCTTACTTCACAGTAAAACCAGATCTGTTCTCGCACTTATTGTAGTCTTATTCACGCTCTTAATTCAAAGATATATGACAGAAGTTTTACTCAGACTTATCCGCAAATCTGTTCTCAAATGAGCTGCAAACCTTACCTTATATAGTATACTCCTTCCTGTGATTTAGGTCGACTTTACAAACTAAGGGTAGGTCGACATGTTCACTGCTTCTAGGCCGAATTGAGGAGGCATTTCAACATTGATCTTGAGCAGTGTCTTCAAGACTTATGTAGGCTTATGTGGCAAGGTCTTGAGGCATACTTCTTTGACTTACTCTTCATATACATGATTCTTAATTAGTACATTTATGACAAGATGATAAATCCATAAAAGACATCGACCTATAATAAAAGCCTTGCTCATGAAACCCATGAACCAAGCATAACAAAAAAATGCATTTTATTATCTTCGTCTTCTTCATTACATAAATACATAATTACATAGTCAATATGAAGACCGAACCTAGTTACACTTTCCAACACTCCCCCTTAACTAGGGAGGTATTCATACAGATACATGGTCACTTTCAATCTCAAAAATCTTATAAGAAGAATCGGATTGGTAATTGCATCTGTACAGCATCATATCAACCAACATTGTCCTAGTGCGGCCTTGAGTAACATCCACATATCTCAACGAGACAATGGACTACAATGTTGGTGAGATACATGACTTATAGACACCATAGTCATTGTCCCTCCAAGGTACATACTCCACCTAGGTGTTCCCGGAGTATGACCTTCTTGGATTATTCTTCTCATGGGTAGCCAGCCCTCAAAGGATATTGGTCCCTGACTACTCTTATCTTGAATGCCCTATCTCATTCTCAAAGAGTATGAGATGCCAGATGATTAACCAATCCTCCATTCTGTCTTCCTAGGTGAAGACCAGAGTGATGTCTCTATCCATTCTCTCCTCATGGCCTTCACTAAGACTTACGACTGTTAGTTCTAGTCTAGTGCATGACACATGAATTAGAGAATCATATACGTCACTATCTCTTAAATTATGGACTTCAAGTTTCTTCTAAGTAAGAAACTTACCACCAGGCTCCCTCTCAACCAGGGACCTACAACAACAATGGTGAGACACCCAACTGCTCGTGAAGAATTCCTCCCCTCGATGTCATGGATTTCTATATTGAGAAATCTTCAACCTTTTGGCTTCATAGGGCACAAGATCATCCATCACGTTCATCCACGTGTCATGTCATTCTTCAAAAAATCCGTGGAATTGGGAAAGAGACACGAATCAAGCTTTCTTTTAATCTTAGCCATTGATTCAAGATTTGATCATGGTCGTTGATTTGTCAACAAGAAAAGTATAAAGGAAAGGCTTGGGGTCATTTGTAAAGACACACAGAGGCAAAGAACTGAAGCTAAGTTGAGATTCTAGGGCAGGGTTCGCTAAGAATACTCAGAAGTGTTTCAGCTGCAGAGAAGGGAATTTAGACCAAGGGGATGATCTGATCCCAGGGTCTAGAATACACAAGAGGCAGAGACCAGCTCAAGGACAGCACAGAGGAAGGCAGCAACAGCAGCAGCAAGGATAGGGCAGTCTCTCCAAGGACAGCGTGATTTTCAGCAAGAAACCCTCATGGGTTACGCAGAGACCCTTCAAGGACAACGTAGTGACTACGTCACCCAGTCTGGGGTAACGCAGTCCCTTCCAGAGCAGCACTAAGGGTTTGGAACATGTCCAAGGTTGACGCAAAGGCTTTCAGGGGCTTCAGAGTCTGACGCAGAGCCTTTCAAGGACAGCACTGGGGTTTCTAGGCCCTAATCTTCGCTGAGTTTTGTAAATCCCGTTTGAGGGTGTGGATCAGTCATTATTTTGGCCCTAGATCAGCCAGTGAGCTGTAGATCTAGTATTTTCTCTGTCGAGATTTCCAGATCTGGAACCCAGATTTGTGTATTCAGAAATATTCTTAATAATAAGACCCTCCAACAGCCAGACACTAGTTTTCTCGCATTGTGTTTTTCCGGGGACTATTTGTCCAGAACTAACTGTGTCACTTTGTCAATGTGTGCATGTGCTTATTCTAGATCTGGATTGGTAGAGATCTGTTATGTGTTTTGCTTCGATGTTAACTTGAATTTATTCAGTTGATAACTTGATAACTTATCTAAGTAGGAGGAGCTTAACCGGATTAATAGTAATAATTTATGCATAAGATATAAGATTCAGAAATTTCTACATGGTATCAGGGCAATTGCAGATCTAGGAGGGACACCATTTGAAGAGACTAAAGGTTCTAGCTGCAGAAAGCAGCTTGAAAAGCAACAGAAACACAGATCTTAAGGGACAACGCAATTTTCAGGAGAAAATTGATCCAGATTTATGCAAGAACGCGACAGAATAAACATATAACCATAAATACAGAGATGCAACAGAAATAACACTTCATTTCATTAACATCAAAGAACTGAAATTTGCTTACAGACAGAATGGAAATAAAACTAGCTAGGGTGCTGGTAGCTATCTCTGAGAAGAGATGTGGCAGCTACAGGCCTCTAAACTGAGTTACAATGAGGCTCGAGGGCCTATTTATTATGTAGAAACAATGGGAAATCCTAAACAGCCAAAACCCTAACACTAGGAGATGAAGCGCCAAAACTATGGGCCCCGTTTGGGTAAATTGGTGTTTCAACTTCTCGAGGATGTAACTTTGGCATACAATCTTCGTTTGACGCGTACCATACCTCGTTAGAAAGATCTATTCAAGGACTACAAATTTCGAGTGAGCAACATCGGTCCATAGACCCATGTTGCTCGTCGTTTTCCCAAAAAAAAACGTCGTTTAGGGCCTCAAAACGATTCCGGAAGTTCAAGACCCGAAAAACTGCTAAAAATAGTAAGTTGTGCCGAAACTGAAAAACTGAAAGAGACAATGGTGGGGCCCCAAGTGGAATAGGTGGGTGACCACCAATATCCACTTGGATCATTCCTCCCCCCTTAGGAAGTAATGGTCCCCATTGCGTTAAGTTCCTCCATGAGATGAGGAAATTTCTGCTGAACTTGGTCCCTGGTGAACCACTTTCCTTGGTGCAGGAGTTGGCCAGCTTTGACAACCCGATATATTTGGATCTGTTGTTGGTGAGTGTTCTTGATTTGCATATCCATGATACAATATGTGGTGGCCTATTCCATGCAGTCTGGATTTAACTCTATTGGTGTGAGTTGTTCTGCAATGTCCGAGGTGTCCAGTAGAGGTGGGAAGTAAGGACAAAGGCGATCCACATTGAAGACTGGGTGCAGACCAAGGAATGGTGGAATACTGAGCTCGAAGGCATTGTTCCCTACAGCCTTGGTGATGGTGTACGGCCCGTATCGGAGCGGGCGAAGCTTGCGGTGGGGTCCAGTGAGGCGCTCCTTCTGCAAATGTAGCCATACTTTGTCACCCACCTGGAAGTTGTGTGGCACCCGTTGTTGATCATGGCGTTGCTTGTACTTGGCATTGGCTCTGTCCAATATATCATGAACCTGTTGGCGGATGTGTTGAATGCGCTCGATGAAGCTACTGGCTTTGTCAACTTCAGACTGGACATGAGCTGAATTGGCCTGAGCAGCTGCAAATGGCATGGCTACGTCAATGGGACATAGTGGCTGGAATCCCAAGCCCACCCGAAAGGGGCTATGGCCGATTGAACTGTGGAGAGCCCGATTATAACTATGTTGTACATAAGGGAGGCTCTCGTCCCATGTGCGTGGATGCTTTGAATTGTACATGCGCAGAATGTGTACAATCATTCTGTTGACGACCTCTGTCTGGCCATCTGTTTGGGGATGGAAAGCCGTGGACTTGGTGAGCTTGGTATCCAACATCGACCAGAGGCTGGACCAAAATGTGCTGAGGAACCTGCTATCCCGATCTGATATGATAGACTGTGGGATCCCAAAGTGCACCCCCACTCGTTCAAAGAAGAGTTTAGCAGTGGCTTCTGCTGTGATATTCTTCTTGCAGGCCGCCATAATGGCCATCTTCGAGAATCTGTCGACGACCACAAAAACACAGTCATTTCCCTGCTTAGTAGAAGGCAGGCCCGACATGTAATCCATTGAGATGGATTCCCAAGGTCGAATAGGGGTAGGTAGATGAGTATATAGGCCTTGCTTCTTGATGGTCGGTTTGGCAATGGCACAAGCAGTGCAGGATCTGATGTGCTTCTCGACATCCTTTCGAAGGTTCGGCCAATAGAAATACTTCTGCAGGATTGCTATTGTTTTCTCGACCCCGAAATGCCCAGCGACTCGACTGTAGTGTGCTTCCCATATCATCTTGGCACGCTCGCTTGAAGGAACACAAAGGTGTCCCAGGTGACATAAAAATGCATCTTGGAGGTGAAAATTTGGAACTTGCGTGCCCCCCAAGAGTGCCTTGTAAGTGTGGCCGAATTCTGGGTCACTCTCATAGAGAAGCGGCCAATCAGAAGTCTCGTGCCCACAAGAGTTGAGCACGGTGGTGAGCGCCACGATCGTTGGTCGGCTGAGGCAGTCTGCAACATTATTGGTGCTACCCTTCTTGTACTTGATGTTCAAATGAAACTGTTGCAGATATGTGGACCACTTCTGATGGCGATCATTCTGCAACTTCCCTTGTGTCTGTATGAACTGTAGGGGCCGGTGGTCTGTGTGGATGATTGTTTTCTTCCCCAAAATGTAATGCTTCCATTGTCGATAGGCTTGCACAATGGAATACATTTCTTTGTCATAGGTGGGATACTTGCGAACTGTCTCAGACAATGTCTCACTGTGATATGCCACTGGATGTCCCTGTTGAGTAAGAACTGCCCCAATAGCATAGTCAGAGGCATCTTTCTCGATCTCAAATGGCTGCTGCAAGTCTGGTAAGGTGAGCACTGGGGCAGAACAGAGGCGATTTTTCAATTCTTTGAACGCCTTCTGTTGAGGTTCCGACCAAAAGAATTTTTCTCTCGCTCCTCCTTTGGTGACTTGACTCAAGGGCCAAGTGATATGAGAGAATCCTAACACGAATCTACGGTAGAAATTAGCAAGACCCAGAAAGCTGCGAAGCTCTGTTATAGTAGTCGGGGCTGGCCAATCCCGAATGACTTGGATCTTGGCTGGATCCACATGCACCCCCCTTTCATCAATAATGTATCCCAGATATTGAACCCGGGTCATGCCAAAAGTGCACTTCTCCAAATTGGCACACAACTTGTGTTGCCGCAGTGTTTGGAGGACTTGTCGGATGTGGTGAAGGTGCTCTTCCCAAGTCTGGCTGAAGATCAGAATGTCATCCAAGTACACCACTACAAATGAGTTGGTGAATGGCCGCAAGATGTCGTCCATCATCCTCATGAAGGTTGCGGGAGCATTCGTTAACCCGAAAGGCATGACCAGCCATTCGAAAAGGCCTTCCTTGGCTTTGAAGGCAGTCTTCCACACATAAGGAGGCTTCAATTGGTACCTGGTGATACCCAGACTTCAAGTCGATCTTGCTAAAATATTTTGCACCTTGAGTTGGTCCAGAAGGTCATCAATTCGTGGGATCGAGTACCTATTCCGGACAGTGATCTTGTTCAACGCCCGATAGTCAATACAAAGTCTCCATGTCCCATCCTTCTTCTGTACCAACACGATCGGGCTCCCACAGGGCGATGAACTTGGTTGAATGTGACCTTTCTGCAGCAGCTCCTGAATCTGCCTCTTGATTTCATCGTTCTCCAGAACAAAGCGCCGATAGATCAGTCCATTGGGTAGCGGCGCACCTGGGTTCTGATCAATCGAGTGCTTGACCTGACAATGCAGAGGAACCCCTATGGGTGAGGTGAAGATGTCCCCATACTCCACCACAACCTTATCCATTTGTTGTTGTCGTGCAGAGGAGCCCTGTCCGAAGGTCGTGGCCACAGTCTTCTTCTTGCCCTGGGGGCGGATCATCAAAAAAACGAATTTCCTGGTTTGGGAAATGAGCTTACTGCATTGTTTTGCAGTAACCAAAGAGATAGCGACAGGAGGTGGTACCTCTGGTATCCTGTACAACTTATTTCCCAAAGTAACAATAACAGCGCAAGGTCGAGACTCATACACAGCATGACGCTTCCACAAGTATGGTTGTCCTAATAATACATTAGAAACATCAATAGGAGCAACGTCACATAATACCTCATCCGCGAAGGGCTTGATGCTTTAGGGAAGTCAGCACTGCTGGCTGACGCGGAGATCTCGTCCTTGGTGAAGCCACCCGATGGTGTATGGATGTGGGTGAGCTATGGTCAACAAGCCCAACCACTTCACAGCATCTGCTGAAATGAGGTTCTTTTGGCTCCCATTGTCGACAATGAACTGTACCGGGGAGCCCTTTACCCACATCTGGGAGTGGAAGAGACGTTCCTCCTCCTCTGGATCTTCCGATTCCTCCTCCTGGATCTTCGTAGTGGCAACAGTGGCATTGGGCTCCACATCAATAATCTGTTTCCCTTTTTCATTCGCCTTTTCAGGTTCTGATTCGGAGTCAGAGCATGCATCTGACTCAGAAGCCCTCATCTCGGCCACTAGCGACTGTTTGGCCCGACACTCACTTGTGTTGTGAGTGGAGCTCTTATGGAACTCACACCACTTTCCCGTGTCCTTCTTTGGCTTTGCGGTGTTGTTCTTTGCTTGTGGCTTCGACAGGTTGTCTTGAGTCACCATGCCTTGGCTCTGTCCTTTGTTTTGCGGTTTGGGAGCACCTTTCCCTTGCTTTTGATTCGCAGATCCAAAGTCTCGCTTCTTCTGTTTGAATTTCTGCTCAATCTTGGCAGCATACCGGTATGTTGTACCAAGCGAGGAGATGTCGAGGAACTCCATTTCCTCCTGAATGTATCTGTGCAGACAACTGCGATACTTTAGCACCAGATGTTTCTCTGAATCTTTGATACCCAACTTTGTGCGCAGGGTATGGAACAGATTCGTCAGCTCATGCACATCTTGATCCCTTTGTTGTCGCAGCGTGGTCCATTGTATGTACTTGTCCTCATAGTTCCCCACGGGATAGTACTATTCCTTGACGGCGTCTCGGAAAGAATTCCAAGTTGGTACGGCCGAGAACAGAGAGGGTTCTGTCTGGTCCTTGTTCTCACAGTAGGTTTCCCACCAGTCCTTAACATGGGGGGTAGCTTTGAGGAGTGTAAAAATAATCTTCTCCCGGTCTGAAAAGTCATGAACAGAGAAATATCCTTCTAATAGATTCAACCATCTATCTACGGCATCTGCGTCTATTTGAACCTCAAATATGGGAATGTCAAAATTTACTTGTACCTTAAAGGGAGTCGCAACTCCAGAGTGGCTACTGGATGCAGATGCGCTGCCGGTGGGCAGCCGTTGAAGGATCTGAGCAAAGTTATCCATCATCGCGTTCCTTTGTTTTTCGAGGGCCTCCTCGAGCAATATTTTGATAGGATCTCCCGCTCCCTCATCTTTCTTTTCGTCCCCCATGGGCGTCCGTCGAGGTTTGCGAGGCTGATCTTGCAAAGGTTCCACCAGATCAAGCCCTAGCTCCTTATACCCCGACCTCGTTGGGGACATGCAAAGAAGGATTGAGAAAAAGCAGACCGCTCTGATACCACTGATCCGGATTTATGCAGGAACGCAACAGAATAAACATATAACCATAAATACAGAGATGCAGCGGAAATAACACTTCATTTCATTAATATCAAAGAACCGAAATTTGCTTACAGACAGAATGGAAATAAAACTAGCTAGGGCGCTGGTACCTATCTCTGAGAAGAGATGTGGTGGCTACAGGCCTCTGAACTGAGTTACAATGAGGCTCGAGGGCCTATTTATTATTTAGAAACAATGGGAAATCCTAAACAACCAAAACCCTAACCCTAAGAGATGAAGCGCCAAAACTATGGGCCCCGTTTGGGTAAATTGGTGTTTCAACTTCCCAGGGGCGTAACTTTGGCATACGATCTCCATTTGACGCGTACCATACCTCGTTAGAAAGATCTATCCGAGGACTACAAATTTGGAATGAGCAACATCGGTCCATGGACCGATGTTGCTCCCCGTTTTCCCAAAAAACGTCGTTTAGGGCCTCGAAACGACTCCGAAAGTTCAGGACCCGAAAAACTGCTAAAAATAGTAAGTTGTGCCGAAACTGAAAAACTGAAAGAGACAATGGTGGGGAGACAATGGTGGGGCCCCAAGTGGAACAGGCAGGTGACCACCAATATCCACTTGGATCAAAAATTCACGCAAAGGGAAGGGTGACGTTGTCCAGCGCTGTGTCCTAGGCAGCTCAGAAACAGCGCTGGTTTGGTCTGAAGCCAGCCAGTGTGATTCAGATCTAAATCTGTCAGACCCAGAAAAGACTGCAGAAAAGCTACAGAAATTCAAAAGAGCTAGTGGGGTTAAAATTCTGAAGTTTTCAAATTTTTAGCCTTAGCACAAGTGACAAAGATTAGGAAGGAGATCAGCTTCTCAGAGAGTTTCTTGCCAAAGGAAACTTGCAGTTTGATCCGAGGATCAAAGAAGACGCTGAATCATAGTTGATTTGGTAGATTTCCAAGGAGGGAAATCAATTTTCAGAGGGAGCAAAAGGCACCTGTTTCACCAAGGGTCTTGGATTCATTTCTCTAGCAAAGAGAAAAGTAAGTTCCGACACATTCTGAGCAAATGGCTCCTCATGCACTGCGTGATCAGGATAGGCTAGATGGCCTCTCAAACTATTTGGTTTGGAAGGCAAGGATCCTGATTTTCCTTGAGGCGTACAATCTAAGAGCCCATGCAAAGCAGACTCTGGCCAAACCAACAGATGCGGATCTCCTTCGGAAGCATAAGGAAGTTGTTGGGCATGCCAAGCAGCTGATTATGGATAGTATCAAGGACCATATTGTACCACACATAGCTGAGAAGAAGACAGCTAATGAGATGTGGAAGGCCTTGACTTTCCTGTATGAGGGAAAGTATGTCCAAAGAAAAATGTTGTTGGAGACCCAAATGAGGTCATTCATGATGACCAAGGGAGAAGACATGGAGCACTTCCTCTTCAGACTGCAGTCAATCAGAGATCAGTTGACAGCACAAAGGAAGGCAGCAGTAGCAAAAGCAGCAAGGACAGTGCAGTCTCTCCAAGGAGAGAGTGATTTTCAGCAGGAAACCCTCAGGGGTTACGCAAAGACCCTTCAGGGGCAACGTAGTGACTGCGTCACCCAATCTGGGGTAACGCAGTCCCTTCCGGAGCAACACTGAGGGTTTGGAGGACGTCCAAGGCTGACGCAGAGGCTTTCAAGGGCGTCAGAGGCTAACGCAGAGGCTTTCAGGGGCTTCAGAGGCTAATGCAGAGGCTTTCAGGCCCTAATCTTGGCTTAGTTCTATAAATCCTGTTTGAGGATGTGGATTAGTGAAGAAACTGAATATGAAGTGGGCTTTGTGTGGGGGTGTGCTATATGAGCCAGTGAGTTGTAGATCTAGTATTTTCTCTGTCGGGATTTTCAAATCTGGAACCCAAATTTGTGTATTTAGAAATATTCTTAATAATAAGACCCTCCAGTAGCCAGAGACCGGTTTTCCCGCATTGGGTTTTTCCGAGGACTTTGTCCAGAAATAACTATGTCACTTTGACAATGTGTGCATGTGCTTATTCTAGATCTAGATTGGTAGAGATTTTTTATGTGTTTTGCTTCAATGTTAACTTGAATTTATTCAGTTAATAGCTTATCTAAGTAGGAGGAGCTTAACAATGATAATTTCTGTATAAGATATAAGATTCAAAAATTTCTACATGCACCAGAAGATATCCTTCTTCCTTTAATCATACTTCCATCACCTGCAACCATATGACATGACTTCACAATCAACCATATATATATATATATATATATATATATATATATATATATATATATATATATCCTCATCCTTTTCCTTTTGAGTCATTATGCAGCGATTTAACTAGAATGAAGAACTTCATTCCCTTGACCTACTTCATCAGTATGTCATCATATACTAATCACAGAATTCTGCAAGATAGAATTCCTGATGAAAACCTCTTGCTTTCTTTCTAGTTAGTGAGTCCAGAGAGGACTCCATTAGAAGAATATCAGCACATGTTTCTATAGTGATTATTGAATGATGATCCTTGATCTTGATGACTTCCTTCCATCCATGTTGTTATCTGTAAGGTTTCAAGGAGCTACTTCAGTGCTCCTTCCATGCTTCTATCATGATGTTATTAATATACATTGATTTCTATCATACTATTTTACAACCAACAGAAATCACCTAAAAAGGAAGATGATCTCAATGATAATAGAGATCTTTCGCTTCTTCTTTCTTAGATTTATTTGCATCAAGTTCTTCCCTTTCATCTGAGACATGGGCTTCTTCCTTTTTCCTAGGTTTTCAGGAGCTACTTCTTCAAGTGCTCCTTCCATGCTTCTATCATGATGTTATTAATATACATTGATTTCTATCATACTGTTTTACAACCAACAGAAATCACTTAAAGAGGAAGATGATCTCAATCATAATAGAGATCTTTCGCTTCTTAGATTTCTTTGCATCAAGTTCTTCCCTTTCATCTAAGACATGGGCTTCTTCCTTTTTCCTCTCGTCCTTCCTAGATTTAGGACATGTTGACCACTGGAGTGGCACCTGATGATAATGTGAAGACTCCATGCCCAAGGATGAACCAGAAGACACTTGTGCCATCAGATATCATCATGTTCAACACAGTTTTTAAATTCTACTTCTTCTTCTCATCATTTTCTTCTTCAGTCTTCAGATTTCGCAGCCCTTCGGGGATATTGTATAAATGTCACTAGCATGATGAATAAAGCCATGTAACAGGCCTAGGATGTTGGGACTCAATCAGCAGGCGAGCACACCTTGGAGTGTTTTTTTTACTTGGTTAATTATTCCTTCTTTTTAGCGGCGAATAATTTTCTAGGTTTTTTCACTCATTGCATTACCCCAAAGCCGAGGTGACGACTTGAAGGTTGAGCCCTAACACATCTTAGTGTCTAGAGTCGATGTATATTACCATGCTAGGTCATCTATGAAATTTCGCGGAATTTGACAAGTCTAAGTAGGATTTTTTAATAATTAAAAATTCCCCGCAAAACGGGATTTTTTAATTAATTTCTATGTAATGATGTAAATAAGTGGCCTTAGGAAATGTCTAGGGCGTGTGACCACTCGAAATTCATCCTCAGAGACCCAGCATTATCCTAAGACCCACTTTGAGGGTCAAAAAAGGACTTATGGTCCCTCATAAGCCGATTTTCCTAATGTCAGTGGGAAAAATGAGAAAAAATTCAAAAAAAATTCAATAATTGGAAAAATTTGGAAAATTTTCCAAAGTCAAAATAAGTCAAATTTTGACATGGCAACCATGTGGAGAGGTAAAGGATGATGTGGCAGCCATGTGGGGCCCACCACATAAGGTACAACAAGTCAAAATTAAAATTCCAAGTCAACTAACACAAGATGGCCCACGAATTGCAAAGTACGTACAAGCAAATGTTTGAAGTGACTTTGATTTAATTCAAATCAGATGTTATTAAACTCTAAGGTGAAAAGTTCAAAAAAGAATTGAGGGGACCCACTTCAAACCATACGTATAACCTAGCAAAAGGAATTATGCACATGCCTTAAGTGATGTTCACGCTAGCCCACTCAGAAATTCACGCAATTGTCCAAGGAAAATCAACACTTGATTTTAAATTTATTTAATGAGATCTCACTTGAGGGAATCGTGGAGAATGTCTCCACCAATGTAGAGTTCCCTTACCACTTGTACGCTACCCCTTCAACAGCATCTACGCACAGCAGCTTTCCCTTTACGTTGGCAGCCACACAGAGAAAATACGCAGCTGTCTTTTAATGGAGAATTTATCACAGCAGTGAAGCAAATATTTTGAGGGAGTTTGTCTCCCATTTACTTCAGTCGTATATGCACTTGGTGAGTGGCTCTCACACTAATCAACAGTTAAGGAATACGCACATGAAGAGAAAACATTACGCTGCCCATTTTTTATGCCACCTACAACCACTTGAAATTACACTTGAGCAGTGTAATTTGGTTTAGAGATTGACCTCACATAGTTGAAGATTTGTTAGAACATTGGGATCATCTCTCTTTGGCCACTCGTCATGAAGTTCCTCATTGAGATCTTCTCCAGTTTTTGTATAAATTGAGCCTTGGGCTCTCATTGTAAGGATGGTTTTTTGAAGCTTGTGCTTATTGTTACTATGCCGAAATTGTTATTGAGCTGAATAAAGGAAAGTCTTTGGGGTTACTAGCTTCTCTTGTGGTGCATTCTTTGGTTGATAAGGTATACTTGTTTCATTTGATGTTGTTATTTATTTACTTCACATTGCAATCTAGTTGGTTTTTTCTTTGCATTTTCCTGAAGGCACTATTGTCTAGGGAGGGGAGATTCGGAGCTATCTCAGATCTCCTTTGGACTTGGTATATTTTGTGCTCTTGTTGTAGCTTGTTATTTTCGGTGGAATGACAGGCTCAACGTGGCCTCTATATGCCAAGTTTCTTTTGCACTAACAATTGGTTTGCAGAAATTTGTGCGTTCAAAGGACAGGTTGCCAAGTCTATTGGAGTGTGAAGACTTCTTCGGTTGGAATAAGTCAGCGCCAAGGATATCAAAGATCCCACGAGTTGTTCAAGCCAACAATCTCATAAGACATCAAGAGATTTATCTAAAAGGGGGTTTCATGAGCCCTTTGCTTCTATTCCATCTCTAAAAAATCATATAATTCTTCTCTCATTTGTGCACATATCTATTTTATCTAACATTTGAGGCAAAGTTGTTGGAGTTAAATCCTAATTCTCACTCCTAAATCAACTCTTTCAAGTTGATCTTAGGGAGGGAATTTGTAATATAAAGTGTATTTTATACTTGCATTGAGTTTCTAACTTTTTCCTTCGCATGCATGTGATTTCCTCTCACATATTTCAGCACTATTTCTTTGGCATGCTAACTCTTTTGCTTGTTTGCCTATAGGTGTTCTTGGAAGCAATCTAAGTTTTTTTGAAGAAAGGGAGCTAAAGCATAGGCTAAGGAACACTCTTCCGTTTGGAACCTCAAGTCCAAGTTCCGCCTTATCACTTCACCTCTACTTCTAAAGCCTCATTCTTTTGAGGAATTGTAACCGCCATTCACCTCAAGGCTTTAAGCCTTTACTTTGTAAACATCTCACAAGTAAATATTTAAAATCTTACACTTGTAACTTTGGGAAAGAGCAAATTTAAAACGCATATTGTGAGCTCTTCCCAAGCCCCTCATTTCTATAAGAGGGCCTCACTTTCATTAATAAAGAGCTGACTTTTCTTGAGGGAGCTTGGGAAGTTTTTCCCATGGTATCTCACCTACTCATTTAGAGGGAGTAAATCCTCTTGAGTGGTTAATTTTTTTTTTTTTTAATTTTCTCAACTAAATCACTTGCATTCATCATTTCATTTGCTAATCTAATTTAGTTGCATGTGAGTAACTCATATTTTCATTTCATTAATTGCTTAGATCACATAGTCCTTTAAATTTCCTAATTTGCAATCTCATTTGCCATCACTTACTTATGTTTTGTGATCTATTTCTCATTTGGATAAGTTTCACAATATACTACAAGTAAAGAAGCATAGCACTTTCAATTCATGGCAACTTGAGTTATTGTTCTAACTATGAAGCATATTTAACTGAATCATCTCCATCTTTTACATAGCACTTGCAAACTCACTTTCGTATCATTTAGGCATTTCACTTTGCATACTAGACTTGCATCTCTAAAAATTAACCTCCAACTTAAGTTGGTTGTATAGACATTAGGGACCCTCCACCCCTATGGACTCCTCACTGTGAGATCCGAATTTCGGGCGAGGGTGAGGTCGGGGGACAGGAGTTAAATTGAAAATTGTTTTAGAATTCTACTAATAAAATAAACCAAGAGCACCTTCACATCACAAATTTACTCGCAATTTTTCTATTTCATGTACTTCTTACTTTGGTGGTTATTCAGCTCATGAATATTTAATGTCATTAGCACTTTCTTACAAGTACTTTTTCATTTATTGCAAGTGATGCTTATATGTTAATCTTGGTCTAACACTTCCTTTGTGGGATTATTGTCAATGTATCTTGGATTTCATTTTTGAGCAAGCACTTGTCATTTATTTTAAAGCACTCGTCTATATTTTGAACACATCATTGAATATTGCTCATATACTTATATGCTTGTTTACATCTTGGAATTGAGTCATCTTTGATAAGTAATTCCTTCTAATCAATTCTCCTAGAGACCTCACATTTTTTACTTAGTTCTCCTTTAGGGACCACCCCCCTTAGCTAAACCTAGGAGATCGCTTAAACGGAGAGAGCTGAGAATAGGTGACAGCCCCTTCTCTGAGTTCCTTGCCACCAACCACACCTAGTGGGGTTGAAGGCTTTTCCCACTAACTAGTAGGTATGTGTAGGCAACAAGCAATAGCAGGTCAATCCCTTTAATAATTCCCAAAATGATTACATCCAAAACATCGTGCTTTGCCCATATTTCTTCTTTTATTCTGAGGACCAAATTTACTGAATCTTCCTTTCTTCCTGGACATGGAAGAAAGGCTTGATTCCTTTCACTTGATCTTGTATTAGCTTTGGATTTCAATCTAGTTTCTTCTATCTTAAATAGATCCTAGAATGGCATTGTTTCTTCTTTCCCATCGATGCTTGAAGTGAAACTAAGAAAGGCTTGATTCCTTTCACTTGATCTTGTATCAGCTTTGGCTTTCAATCTGGTTTCTTCTATCTTACATAGATCCTAGAATGGCATTGTTTCTTCTTTCGCATCGATGCTTGAAGTGAAACTACTCCATTCTTTAGGTAGAGCATTTTGCACCATAGTGAGTATTTCTCCATCAGACATTACTTCTCCCAATTTCTCCCAATTTCTGCAGCGGATCTCGTATTGCGAAAATCTCCATAAGATATGCAATTATTCCTTCCTTTCTTGACATTCTCAATTTGTTTATTTTTTGTCTCATGGATATTATTTCCCCTGCAGAACCTTTCGAGAATAGCTCCACCAATTTATCATATATTTCTTTAGAGGATTATAGATTTGATACATAGGGAATGAGAGAATCCTTTATGGATTCTATAAGAATCATTCGGGCTCTTATGTCTCCCTTCATGTATTTGTAAATGCTTGAATGTATTCTTTTGAAGCTTGAATTGAAGATCCTTCTATGTAGCCCATAACTTTATTTTCAATTAGATTCAAATCTGTCCTCTTCTTCCATGCACTAAAATTTGATGACCCACCCAATTTCTTGCTCTCTTTGCAATAAGTTATTTTGAGAGATTTAGATAAGGTCATAAATACTTACTTGAGTAGGGTGACTTCCTCCTCCTAGGAGCTTCCTTGATTATGATCGAAATGAAGTTAGGAACTTCTTCTACATAACTTTATTTTCAATTAGATTCAAATCTATCCTCTTCTTCCATGCACTAAAATTTGATGACCCAACCAATTTGTTGCTCTCTTTGTAATAAGTTATTTGAGAGATTTAGATAAGGTCATAAATACTTACTTGAGTAGGGTGACTTCCTCCTTCTAGGAGCTTCCTTGATTATGATGAAAATGAAGTTAGCAACTTCTTCTTAGATTGAATTTTCCAATGTAGGTGACCTTGGATCCTTGATGATAAAGGATGTCTTCAAAAAGATGATGTCTCTTCCAACAATGTCCTCAATATAAATCTTTGATGGCAAAGATTATCTACTTGATAAGTGAATCTTTTGAATGAGATTGAAGGTCTTCTTGAGATGACTTGAGAATCTTCCTTGCAAACTTATTTGACTTTTCAATGCAGTCTTTGATTCTTGCTTCCTTGAGTGTTTCCTTGTCAAGTAGTTGTGTTTTCAGCACCTTAGCTCTGATACCATGGTTGAGAATTTGGTAGGTCAGTGTTTAATTCAAATTCTCCTCTTATAGAGAGAAGACCAATGAAGAAGCCTCATTTCCTCTTTAACCAATCTTGTACTGAACTCGATATCCATAAACAAACTCTTCATATTTTTTGCACACTCTTCATATTTTTTGAGTTCAATCTTGTTTTCATATTTTGGCCATGACCAATCTTGAACTGTACTCAGTATCCATAAACACACTCTTCATATTTTTTCCACACCCAACCTTGAACTGAACTCGGTATCCATAAACACACTCTTCATGTTTTTTCCACAACCAACCTTTATATTGAGTTGGGTATCTATAAACCCAATCTCATTTTGTATTTCATCCTTCTATCAGCCTTCTATTCATCTTAAGGAGTACCATCAAATCTTAGAGTCATCAATGCAATTGGTTGGGCATTAATGTGATCATTTATTGTATGACTAGGTTATAGTTAAGGTTAACTTATTCCCCTCAAATTAGTGCACCTTACCTATCTAGTAGTTCACCTTATCTATCTAGTAGTTCATCTTACCTATCTAGCCTACCTATCTAGCCCCATAACAACAACCTTCTATTCATCTTAATGAGTACCATCAAATCGTCATCAATGCAATTAGTTGAGCATTAATATGATCATTTATTGTATGACTAGGTATGCATTGGTTGAGCATTAATGTGATCATTTATTGTATGACTAGGTTATAGTTAAGGTTAACCTATCTGAAGGAGCACCATCAAATCTTAGAGTCATCAATGCAATTGGTTGAGCATTAATGTGATCATTTATTGTATGACTAGGTATGCATTGGTTGAGCATTAATGTGATCATTTATTGTATGACTAGGTTATAGTTAATGTTAACCTATTCCCCTCAACGTAGTGCACCTTACTATCTAGTAGTTCACCTCTTACCTATCTAGCCCCATAACAACTCTTGGGGAGGTCACTCTAGGAGTACCATCAAATCTAAGAGTCATCAATGCAATTGGTTGAGCATTAATGTGATCATTTATTGTATGACTAGGTTATAGTTAAGGTTAACCTATTCCCCTCAAAGTAGTGCACCTTACTATCTAGTAGTGCACCTTACCTATCCAGCCTGGTTGAGCATTAATGTGATCATTTATTGTATGACTAGGTTATAGTTAAGATTAACCTATTCCCCTCAAAGTAGTGCACCTTACTATCTAGTAGTGTACCTTACCTATCCAGCCCCATAATAACTCTCAAGGAGGTCACCCTACTTCTTGAGTGTTATACAAATTAACCCCTCACATATCATGTGTACAATTTCAACTTGTAAACTGAGACTAATATATCATCAAAGTTTTTAAAGGCTATGGACATTAATACACTATGACACTTCTTTCTTTTTTTGTCTCTATCTCTAAATGGGTTCATCGACTACATGATGTGATGTGACAATTAGCCACATAAAATCTCAACTCTAAGTCTCTTCAACAAAGCTAACTAAAAATGTTGAATGTTGAATTGAATATGAGCAAATGATAAATATGTTCCCAATCATACTAACGTCCCCAGAGAATGTCACACCAATAATGGGCACCAAGTCATATTTAGTATTGTCTACAAAAAGCTTATTAACAAATGTAATGTTGCAAGCATAGCCCACATAAGTCACTAGGTCAAAGATTATATTTAGTGATGTGTACAAAAGGTTTATTAACAAATGTAATATTGTAAGCATAGCCCACATAAGTAAGTTGACTATCAATTTTAAGTCAACCAAAATGTTGTAAGCATAGCCTAGAGAATGTCACACCAATAATGGGCACTAAGTCATATTTAGTAATGTGTAAAAAAGCTTATTAAGAAATGTAATGTTGCAAGCAGGTCATATTTAATGATGTGTACAAAAGGTTTATTAACAATGATTATATTTAGTGATGTGTACAAAAGATTTATTAACAAATGTAATATCCACACCAATAACGGACACTAAGTCACATTTAGTAATGTGTAAAAAAGCTTATTAACAAATGTATATTAACAACAATTATATTTAGTGACGTGTACAAAATATTTATTAACCAATGTAATATCCACACCAATAATGGGCACTAAGTCATATTTAGTAATGTGTAAAAAAGCTTATTAACAAATGTAATGTTGCAAGCAAGTCATATTTAATGATGTGTATAAAAGGTTTATTAACAACGACTATATTTAGTAATGTGTACAAAAGGTTTATTAACAAATGTAATATCCACAGAAGTCACTAGGTCATATTTAATGATGTGTGCAAAAGTAATATTGCAAGCATAGCCCACATAAGTAAGTTGACTATCAATTTTAAGTCAACCAAGGTTATAGAGTCAAGGATGAGATAGAGGGTTGTCTACATAAAAAAATTTAACTCAAAGTACGTAAATAAGTTATATATTTTAAGTCAAGCAAAGTTATAGAGTCAATGATATATAAGTCATCAATTTTAAGTCAAGCAAGGTTGTATATATTTTAAGGCAAGCAAGGTTATAGAGTCAAGGATATATAAGTTATCAATTTTAAGTCAAGCAAGGTCATAGAGTCAAGGATGGGATTGTATATATTTCAAGTCAAGAAAGGTTATAGAGTCAAGGATATATATAAGTTATCAATTTTAAGTCAAGGATGGGATTGTATATATTTTAAGTCAAGGATAGTTATAGAGTCAAGGATATACAAGTTATCAATTTTAAGTCAAGCAAGGTCATAGAGTCAAGTATGGGATTGTATAGGTAAATGGGATTGTATAGGTAAATTCAAGGATGGGATTATATAAGCAAATGGGATTAGGCAAATGGGATTGTATAGGTAAATTCAAGGATGGGATGGGATTAAGCAAATTCGAGGATGGGATTAAGCAAATGGGATTGTATAGGCAAATGGGATTCAAGGATGGGATTGTATAGGTAAAAGGATGGGATTATATAGGTAAATTCAAGGATAGAATTGTATAGGTAAATTCAATTGTATAGGTAAATTCATTGACGAATCAATGTCCCCAAGTCAATGTCAAACTTTGGTTTGTTAAAGAAAAAAGGAAAATAGACAACCAAAAAAAAAAAAAAAATGTCAAAATTAAGGACCAAAAAGAACAAATATCAAGTCAATATCAAACTTTGGTTTGTCTAAAAGAAAAAGGAAAATAGACAAAGAACAAAACAAATAAAAAAAATGTCAAAATTAAGGACCAAAAAGAACAAATATCATGCTATTTAGCATTAATCGATTTCTTGATTAAAAAGGAATATATGGTTCACGTGGAAAACATTTGAATGATAAGTCAATGTCAAACTTTGGTTTGTTTGTCTAAAGGAAAATAGACACAAAAAACAAAACAACAAAAAAACAAAAAAAAAATGTCAAAATTAAGGACCAAAAAGTTATTGAAGCAACAAAATAGAGTAAAGTATTTATGTCAACAAAACAAAATAGAGTTAAGTAATTATGTCAACAAAACATTTGAAGACAAAGAATAGACTATCCTCGAGAACATGCATTCATTAATGAGAAGGTTAATGAATATACAACATTCATTAAACATTTCCTAGATCTCACACATAAACCAATTGTTTAAAAAAGAAATTATGCATTTTCAAAAGGTTAAATCAATTGTTCACACATAAACCATTTCCTAGATCTCACACATAAACCAATTGTTTAAAAAAGAGAAATTAATGTCAACAAAACATTTGAAGACAAAGAATAGACTATCCTCGAGAACATACATTCATTAATGAGAAGGTTAATGAATATACAACATTCACAAACATTTCCTAGATCTCACACATAAACCAATTGTTTAAAAAGAGAAATTATGCATTTTCAAAAGGTTAAATCATTTGTTCACACATAAACCAATTGTTTAAAAAGATAAATTATGCATCTTCAAAATGTTAAATCAATTGTTCACACATAAACCAATTGTTTAAAAATAGAAATTATG